>OX276413.1:18117190-18730569 GCA_946251805.1 Cybosia mesomella | reverse complement strand
GCGAATAAATAGTCCAATTGACTTTATTCCGGGCACCCAGGCTGAAGACGACTGTGGTTTTTCCAAGCGACTACAAGCGTCTACAGACGGTTGCCCATAGAGCATATCCCTCGCACGACCCCCGACTGACCCCGACTGACCCTGGTCCATCTCCGGTTTCGAGATGGCCCCCTCGGGTTGAGTGTGACGCCCCTGGTGTTGCACACGTCCATAGGCCGCCGTGACCGCTCCCCATAAGGTGGGCCGTGTGCTTAACTGCCACCTGAGTGGTATAAAAAAAATAGACATGAATTCCAAAAAAAAAAGTTTGTTTCGACATGGTTAATTTGACATAATCCAAGATTTTTAGGGTTCCGTACCGCAAAAACGAGAACCATTATAGTATATTTCCAATGTGAAAACACAACTAATTTACAGTTTAATTATTATTTTACATGAAAATGTTATGGTGGGATCAATATATTGAAATAAAGAAAAATTTGTGAGTAGGCCGTGGTGGCGGCCAAAGTCCGCCGGCAACCCTGGGGTTATCCTTTCGAGGGCTTACCCGGGGTGCCCGGCAACGGACACTTGGGGAGGACTCCGTGAGGTTTTAGTAGAGACACGACATAACCACCCCCGCTGGCCGGCGGGGGGGTATCCGAAGGGATTACCGCACGTTAAAAAAAATAAAAAAATAATCTATACTGATATTATAAAGCTGAAGAGTTTGTTTGTTTGAATGCGCTAATCTCACGAACTACTGGTTCGAATTGAAAAATTATTTCTATATTGGATAGCCCATTTATCGAGGAAGGTTATAGGTTATATATAATCACGCTACTACCCAGGAGAGCGGAGCAGTAAACATAAATGTTAACAAGTCGGGCAAATTTCCATATATTATTGTGGAACTAATAAGTTATGTTTTATTGGGATGTTGGGATGTTATGTTTGGGATAAATGGGTGCCACGGGGGCAAAGTATGCCACGGGTGAAGCCGCGGGGGACAGCTAGTACCTATATCTATAATACGAGTTCCTATCTGCCGAAAATTTCTCAGTAGTCTCACGTCTCAGCCACCTTATTAATATTTTACTTCAAAATATGTTAAAATAATCGTTTTATCACAATATTTGGTTGTATTCTTTATTTAAACTCAATCTAATAGCATTAGGTTTTCGTTTGCGTGGGTATAATATGATCTTTGATTCCAGGGTTTACTTAAGTGTTATTAGTTACATTTTCCTGTTATCAACACTAACTGAATTGATTGAAAACCAGCGCCAGGTACGATAAAAAAAAAACAAAAAAGGTGGCATTACGCTGAACTGGCTCCTTTTTTAGTGCAATGTGGAGTATATGTTTTTATTCTTTAAATGTGTAAATTGTATTGCACCAGAATAAAGAGATTTTTCTTTCTTCTTTCTTTCTTGCTTCTGAAACTTTTGCGGTCCAAGATATACCATAATGTTATTTACCATAAGCATTTGAATTTGAATTCGAATTATTTGCTGGTGAAGTTGACTTAGGCCTTGAAGACCTTAGTGGGCCCCATACACCCATGTTACTGATCTGATACATATATAATTACTTGTTCCGACTGATTTATCAACGCAGAGCCAAAACCGATGAACAAACACACAGATTTGAAATTACGGCAGTAGATGCTTTTTATGTCATAAGGATCCACTAAGGAAGGGTTCTTAGAAATTTTACCACTAAGGGGTCAAATAAGTAATGAGTTTTTGTATGGAAGTCCGTCGATTTCAAAGCTAGAAACACGAAATTTCGTACACCTGTGTCTTTTTGGAAATAAATGAATACGTGTATCAGCGTTTTCCAAAAATCTGCTTAACTTTTCTACCCATAAACATATAACATAAACTCACGCCTATATCCCCGAAGGGGTAGGCAGAGGTGCTAGCACCCACATTTCGCCAGTTTATGTTTAGGTCCCAATGTAATAGGTGGCGAGCCTATTGCCATTAACCGGGCACTTATAAGCCTGCGATAAATACACACATAACTTCGAAAAGCATCGAAAAGTCATTGGTATGTGCCATGGTAAGACCTGGGATCGAACCCGAGACCTCGTCTCAGCAGTCCATTACCCATACCACTAGGCTAGGCTAAATAAGGAATTGGGGTTTGTACAGAAAGTCCGTCATTTTCGAAATAAGAAGCACGAAATTTCATTTAGCCGCTTCTGGTTAGAAATAGAAGTAGGTACACGTGTATCGGCATTTTCCAAAAAAAATCCGCTAAGGGGTTAAATAAGGGATGTACCATCGCGAACCAAGCAGTTTGGTGACTCCTTTTTCTGTCGGGCCATAAAGCTTTGGAACGCTTTGCCCACGCACGTGTTCCCTTCTACCTACAATCCTGGGCTCTTTAAGCGGGGCGTGAAAAAACATCTGTTGAGGCCGTCTAGGTAAGGGCCGTCATTCTAGGGACAAACTCTGGAAATGGTGGCCACTACTTTTTGGACTTCACGTCAGTTTACCATCAGGCGGGGTGCAGTCAATTTGACGGACTAAATATAAAAGAAAAATGAGAGTTTGTACGGAATTCCGTTATATGGAAAGTGCTTCACTTTTGAAGTAAGAAGCATGAAATTCAATATTAGTTATAGCTTATTGTTGTTTAAATTTACAATTGGGCCCGTGAGGTGGCGGTGCAATCGCGTTACAGGATTTGTTTACGAATGTATTCCTCTGCGAAACCGGGACCCTTTTTATTTATTTTTTTTATCGTGCGGAAATCCCTTCGGATACCCCCCCGCCGGCCAGCGAGGGCGGTTATGTCGGGCTTGCACCGACTAAAACCGCACGCCGTCTCGGGTCTTCAGACGCCGGGGTGTAAGGTTACCCATAGAGCATATCCCTCGCACCCCGGCTGACCCTGGGCCATCTCACCACTAACAGCATCGCTCATCCTGTCTCCTCTGAAAGCAGAGGAGTACGGAGAGCGATGTGTTCCCGCTACGTTGGGTATTGGCCGACGATCAATGCCAACCCTATGAAGAGGTGAAGGGGAAGCCATTGACCGCCGCCCAGGGTGTACCGGCCGTTCCGATTCCGTTCCCCCCGGACTGCAGCGGGATCGGAATCGGAGCGACACTCGAGGAGGTTACCCAACACACACCCCTGCGAAACCGGGACCCTGACCGCTAGTATTGAAAATTAAAAAATAAAATAACTATTCTGTCCAGACTGCTGGCTCTTAACAAATGAGGGTAGTTTAAAACCACTTGAGGCCAATATCGAAGTTTATTTGACGGGTTTTGATAAGGGATAATAAGTTTAAACGAGTTGCTTCATAATGAAGGTAAAATTAACGGCGACTTATAAACAGTATTATCGATTTATCTGTATTCATAAATCAGGAAAGTTTTGCAATTTGTAACACGGATTTTAATCGTGTTTAGTGTCGGCCGAACTGGAGGTAGGTTTAACTTGTTTTTGTGGCGAGATGAGGACACCGTGGTTCCCAAACCTAAGGAGGCCCTCTCGGAAGAGATAATTAAATATTAAATAAACAAATATTCTACGACATTCTACACAGCGCTATCTAGACCCAAAGTAAGCATAGCTTAACAAGCTTGTGTTATGGGTTCTGGAATGCGGATACATACTTAAAAATACTGAAAAAAAATGAAAAATACTTAGTAACAAAGGTAGGTAATAGTTGCATTTGTTATCTATTATTTTCATCAAACTAAATTGCGAGTTAGAGGTACCAACCAAAATACAGTTCTATCACACTTGTTTTTTGTTTTACAGGTTGCTTTAATTTTTGGGACCAGCGGTGCCTGCAGAGGGATAGAACTGGGTAACATAACAGTGGAAGATGTCGAGACTGATACCCATCTTCAAGCCATAAATCTGCCCAATACAAAGACAAATAAGGAGAGGAAATTCGTTATAAGTGGAGAATTTCTAAACATTGTCAAAGCCTACCAAGACTTACGGCCAAGTGGAGTGGGTATGCCGAGATTTTTTCTCAAATATCAAAACGGAAAATGCACAAGGCAAGTTATAGGCAAAAATAAATTAAGCAACATGCCAAAAGAGATCGCCACTTATTTAAATTTGCCTAATCCGGAACAGTACACTGGCCACTGTTTCCGAAGAACATCCGCCACTCTCTTGGCGGATTCTGGTGCAAATATAATAACGTTAAAACGCCACGGTGGATGGAGATCCGATCAAGTGGCGGAAGGCTATATCGAGAACTCCATTCAAAACAAATTCGATATCACCCAGCGTATCACAGAACGCATCAATATTCTCTCAACTAGCCCACGACCATCGACATCAAGAGATGAGTCAACTGAGCTGATACTCTATCCAGAACTTCCGAACGAGGGACCCTCCAACCTGGAACTACGTGTATCTCCCACGTTTACCCTACAGACAACTTAACATTCATCTTCACAGAGGACTGAAATTAAGTTACCAGGAAAAAAACATCTCGTTAAATATCCAGAATTGTACAAATTGTACATTTAATTTTTAATAAAATAAACTACATATTTCATATTGTATTGGATTGTTTTATTTTCTCGCAATCGTAGTGAAAAGTATAGTGTAACACACGGCGCTAAAACCCATTAAAACTCGGTTTCTATTTACTCCCTCGCTAAAGCTCGGGAGTAAAACTACCTCGTATATAATGGGTAATTTTAGCTCCTTGTATAACAATCTACTTTTGTAGACATCTCGGTACATAGGAAGCACTGTTCACAGAGATCTCTCTTCATAGATAGCACTTCTTGCCTCGCTCGGCTTATATTCCAAAAATAAGTAAAGTGGGTTAGGTTAGCTTAGAACTGTGACCCCAACAGAGCGCGAGCCGAGCGAGCGAAGCGAGTTTGCGGAGGCAGCGGCCGGCGAAGCCCCGGAACCACCAGTCCGGAAAATTTACGGCAAGAAGTGCTATCTATGAAGAGAGATCTCTGTGTATGTAGTCGTATCGTACAAGCCTGTTTCTATCTTAAATTCCACACTCGCGGTAACCGCTTCACATCTAGTGGGCTATGTGTTTGTCTGCCACCTAAGTGGTATGACAAAAAAGTGGGTATACAGGAATAGAAGGAAAATGGAAAAAGGAAAGGACAATAGGAAAGTCTTTCAGCAAAAATACTGAAAAACTTATGTTCAGTAACCATACGAATACAGTAAACTGCTAAATAAATTAAAAATTCAACTAGCTTACCTAAGTTCAATTATTTTCATTAAAACGGCATTTCTTTACTCATTCAAAAATTAACACTCTTGACGCGTCTAGTATGGAATTCTCAATTTCCTGTATTTTCGCATACCATCCAAATTTGCATAACCAATATCCAGAAGGCGTGACACCCCTCACCCCTCTGCCCCTCGATCCTTAGTTACTGAGCATCTATTTCAAGCCAGCTTATTGCGCCCTAATCCTGGGTTGGAAGATTCATCGTGACTTTGATTGAAGATCTGTTATAGGCGATTGTGACGAAAAAATAACGCTCTGGATTTCAGTGATCATAGGTATTTTATTTTATAATAGCTGTGCCCGCCACTTAATCCGCGTGGATTTCGATATGTAGGTCTTTAATTTTTTACACGGAACCGTAATTATTTTTCTAAAATAAAAGTAACCTATGTTACGCTTTGTAACATTACCTATCTACCAGTGTAAGTCCCGTCAAAATCAGCCCAGTCGATCCAGAGTAAATTATATTTAATTCACAATTTTGTGAGTATTAATTTTTAGCACGGATCCCTACTCATTTTTCTAAAATTAAAGTAACTTATGTATGTTAAGTTTTGTTCTATACACAAACTTGCAGAAAGGTTGTCACATTTAGAAAGGTTATCAGTGTTATAAGTATAATAGTTTTTTTTTCTTTTTATTTGTTACTTGTTGTTGTTTGTTACCATAAATAATAAATGTTAATTATCGCTCGCTTAATAATGTGCCCGGTAGATGGCAGTAAGCTCGCCCCCTATTAAATTGGGACCTTAACATGACTGGCGAATCGTGGGTGTGTAATACACATCTCTGCCTATCTCTTCGGGGATACAGGCGTGAAGTTATGTGATGTATAAATACACGTTTTTTATAATATAGTACAATGTCCCACAAAACCGTACAAACGGTTTGACTGTGGGATCAGGAAGTAGGTATCTAATTATACATTAACAATTAGTAATTAGGGCAAGGAGTTCAGGACGCGCTTTTTCAATTTACTCTTAAATATATTTTTTCTATTATCTTTTCTAATGTCTATTGGTAAGCTATTCAGTAGGTAATTTGATATATTACGAAGGTATTACATGGTGAACAGGGTCCTATCAACGCATTTAAGGCCCAAGACAACCTAACCTCCTAGTCAGTGCAACCGCTAAATAACGGACGAGGCTTTGGCTCATGTTTTCCTCCCAAGGTTGGGATGTCAGACGGCAGTCGCTCCCAGAAAAGTCTAGCTACCAATCCGAATAAAAAAGCGGACCCCGGGCTCCAAAGTGCAAACTTGAATCGCATGTAAAATCGCTAGGAGGATAATGATGACTATGGGAGTATTAGCCGTGGTCCAGCTGCAATGACCAACTGGTCGTACATGGTCTCTCATCTTTTTTCTTCGACTAAAAACATTTAAAACTGTTTAGTTGGACAAAATAAATGTCTATGATTAGGGTCCTACGAGGATGTAAGTAATAAGCGGGCTGTAAATATAAAGGTCGCTGTATTATTAAAAAACGAAAGATTACAATTTTGGATAATACTGTGCGCGTGCTTGCTCCGCGACGACGAAATGACAAGTGGTGGGACTGAAGAACGCGGCGGGTTCCGGCGAGCTGTCTGCATGTTTGCCTGTGTGCGTATGATGTAGATATTGCACATTGCAGCCGTGTGTGTCGTAGACAATCTCTCTCTCTCTCTCTTGACCTAGCCACTATCCCGTTATTTTTGGTCGGCTCTCCTAGTCTTTCTTCGCCAGGAAACACGGGCCTGGGTCGTCTCGGTTGTGATGGTTGCATCTCGCGTATCCCTGTCTACAGCAGCCAGCCATGTGAGACGGGGTCTTCCGCGTCTTTTTGGCGCCGGGAACATGTCAAGTACTTGGCGTGTCATATGTTCGGGTGGTCGGCGCATTACGTGACCGTACCATCTGAGTCGACTTTCCACCAACTTTTCCGGGATGGGTTTCACCCGAAAGCTACCAGGACGTGTGTCGTAGACAATAAATTACCAAAACATATTTTCCATGAAAGAATTACATATTATACATAGAAACACCCACACGAATGCAAAAAGATTAAATTCTAATTTGCACTGAGCAAGAATCGAAATCGTAACCTCAGACTTAGCAGTCGAAATCTCTGTCGCCACGCCACAGAGGTGATGAAACTTAAAAGTTCTGGCATGTTTCATGTTTACTTTATTTCAAATCAATCGCATCATATTGCAGCTAGAAATGAAATTCGAGAAATATTGTATGGAACGGTTTGCAACACGAACATTGCCTGCTTACATATTTTCTCTTTATTTTCTTACAGCTGGATTCAATAGAATTGGAAATTCGAACCTTTGGATTGTAAATTGCTAATACGCTTCCATGAGATGCCCTGAAAGAATGTACGAAACAGACAAGGGGGCCTAGACAAAGTGACATTCTACTAGTAGAATCGCTTCGAAGCGAAGCATCAAAGTTCGAAGTGTATGGGAAACACATTATTTATTACACGTGACATGACGACAAATAATGTCTCTCTCATACAAATTCGAAGCGATTCCACTAGTAGAATGTGACTTAGTCGACAGGCCAAGGCAAGGGTGAAAAGTCGACAAGCTTCATATATGAAGTTGCAATATTTATTAAACTTAATATTAAATTGTTTGAGTTCCGGAATAGGGCTCGATACTGTGACAAATTATCCATAGTAACAAGTAGAACAGAATTATTGCATAACAGTGTCTTTTGCCTAGGACTGCGCTTCAATCAATCAATCAATCAATCAATTGGCCTATTGCAGGCCACTGCTGGACATAGGCCTCTCCCATTGTACGCCATAGCACCCGATCCTCCGCGCCTATTTAATACAATTCCAATAACGATCAGAAATGTAACTGAAATTTAGAGTTTTAATAGGAAACTTCGCAAACTATTAATAGAAAAATATTTTTTTTTAAGAATATTAGTAACCGAAATTACTAATATTCCCCCTAACCCCTCCAGCTAAGCTAAATTGCTTGTGTTAGGAGTGGGTGCACATCGGTAGTGTAATGGCCAGGATTCGAACCTGAGACCTCTCGATCGTAAGGTCGACTCCTTAACCACTAAGCTACGGACGCATGAAGTAAACTAACTTGACTATAAAATTAAAGAATTTTTGGAGGATAAATCACTGTAATAAATACTAATGTAATTGTAATAAAAAAAAATGAATGTAATGCATGACTATTATTAATTCAATTTCAATTAATGTTGTGTGTTTTGTATGTCGGGTTTGATCCCGGGTCGGTGAGTTGGCAGGCGTGTGTAGGACGACACACACGACCTCCGTCTTGGCCGGACAGGCTCGCTTACAGTCCCGTGTTAGAGGTTGAGGCGTCTCTTCGAGTTACAGTTACAAAGAAAATATTATTATCATGAAAGGGTAGTCCGGTAAGAGTCGACCTAGGCGTACGTATGTTAATCAGATCGAGGACATTTTGAGGAAGGAACAGGTCAAGATTACTTGCAACCGGCAAATATATTTGAAAACAATTGTTAAAATTCAATGAAATTTTTAAATCAATTAGCATGCTAACTTTTCCTATAGATTTGGATCGGAAAAAGAGGAACATATAGGACGGGACTTGAACCCGCGACCAGTCTCTTACAGGGAATGCTTTGACCAACTGAACTGCCTAGACACGTCCCAGATATACGCTTGAGCCATCTACCGTAATTCTTGCGAACTACGGAAACAATGAAAAAAGATTTATAGTACCGATGGTTAACATATGGGGACAGGACGCTTAAGAAAATAATTTCTTACCTATTGAATAGCTTAGAAAGACATTAGAAAAGAAAATAGAAAAAAATATATTTAAGAGTAAATTGAAAAAGCGCGTCCTGAACTCCTTGCCCTAATTACTAATTACCTAATAATGTATTGTTAATGTATAATTAGATACCTACTTCCTGATCCCACAGTCGAACCGTTTGTACGGTTTTGTAGGACATTTTACTAGAACATAAGATAAAAACATGTATTTATTTAAACAAATAAAAAAACAACAAAAAAATGAGTCAATTATTAAAGTTTAGAAGTGACCGACTACTACACTGCCTACTCCAATTAATAAAAGATATGGCTTTATGTATGATGGTGAGAGGGATTAGATCCCCAACAAACAACACGTTGGGGTCGCCGGCGCTGCCGACCGGACCCGGTCGGGGTCTCTGGGATTTCCTTTCTAGGGCACACCAGATTTCCCTTACCACATGGCTGACGTAAGAAACACCGTGTGGTTTTACTCAGTTCATGCCCGACACACCCACCTCACCGTTTCCTCCGGTGGGGTGAAGCCCGAGGGGGCTTCCGCATGTTAAAAAAAAAAACTTTATGTATGTATTACACTCCAAACTATCTTTTCCCAACCCAGTTGGGTATTGGCTTTTCATTCTAACTACGAAACGGCTGGACTTCGAAATATCCTGTAAAGCGACTGCTATCTGCCATCTGACCTTCACAACCCTCTCACGATATCAAAGTTCTACCAGGTTTACTGGTGGTAGAAATTTGATGACACAAATTTGTCACAAAATTCGGCCGGGTAGGTACCACCGTGCACGATTGCGAAAAACCCTCCATAGTAATCCAATTTCGGTTTGATTGCGTTCAGGGATCAGCAAGTGCATAGCCGGGCAGGGGGATTGTGGTCGCAGCACTAGTGGGACCGGTGGGTGTCACGCGGTGCTGCGACGATAATCCTCTTCTGATGAGGCCGTCAAGCTGAGTGTCACCATTGTTAACATGGTACATGTATGTAATGGTGACCCTCTTTCCTGAGACTTTACCTTCAGCTTACCATCAGGCGAGGTGAAGTCAAATTGACGCGTCCCAAATATAAAAAAAAAAAAAAAAGGTTATCGGACTTTATAAGGCTCCAACTCCCCATAACGAATGCCACAGATGATCGCATAGCAACCGGGACCGGCGGCTAACGTGCTCTCTGAGGCACGAACACAAATAAGCTTATGCTAAACAATCTGTCCTTGTATAAGGGTCGGCAGCGCGAGTGCGACGCCCCTGGTGTTGCACACGTCCATAGGCCACGGTAACCGCTTCCGTTCAGGTGGGCCGTGAGCTTGTCGGCCACTTCTATGGTATAAAAAAAATCTTTAGGCTTTCACGGCCGGCGTTGCATGTAGAATATACTGCTTCCGGGCTGTTTGGCCGTGGTCCATATGAAACTTCTGTTCCAGACGTTTCGTTGATCACTGAACCTGTGCCACTGAAGATGTCGACCGTAGTGATCGACGAAACGTTTGGAACACAAGTTTCTTATGGACCTCGGCCAAACAGCCCGGAAGCAGTATATTCTAAATCTGTCCTTGTTTTAGCAAGGACGTGTAACACATGACAAATTAAGTAGACTTCTCGAACAATGGCCATCCAAAATGTTGAAGACAATTGCAAATAATTGTAGCACTAAGTTACCCTAATGTTATTTTCTTGATATAGCTAAGTCATAAGCGGTAGCGGATTCACAAAAACATAATTATTTATTTGATTAGAAAACTAGCTGACCACGCATAGAGATCGCTTCAGGTATTTCAAGCGAAAAATGTAGTGTGAGGGCAGAGCGACTGCTACATAGGGTGTTCGTGTGGATTGAGTGCTCTTGTCACGTGTTAGATTCCCATGACGTGCAAATATTGCTCTATATGTGTTTACAAAAACATATCTTAGTATGTTTATCCGTATTCTAGAACCTGTATTACAAACTATGTTTAAATTGCATCTAGATGCAGAGTCTATGTGGTTTGTCCTATAACATATCCATTTGTTTTGTAACTAGTTGTTTCCCGCCGGTCCTCCCACTTGGAAGGTAATTATAATTAGCCTGTGTTATTCCACACTATGAGCTATCCTTGTATCAAATTTCAGCTAGAATCGTTCAGCAGTCTGAGCGTGATTTGTAGCAAACATTCAAATATTGGGACCACAACATAACTGGCGAATCGTGGGTGTGTAATACACCTCTGCCTACCCCTTCGGGGATACAGGCGTGAAGTTATGTTATGTTATGTTATGTCTTATACATCAAAGATCCATAAATCATATATCTCATTTGGTATATATCGTCAGTCATAATACTAAAAGTCCTAACTACTGATCGTAAAATTGCAAAATAATGTCCACCTGCGGGTCAAGTCGTAGGTAATATTTTTTTGTTACTGGACTTTAGTACTTAACAGAATTTAGTACCTACTGGTCATGACATTACATTTCATTAATAAATTTACTAGGACGGTTACCAGCTTCGCAATCAACCCAAACTTAAGCGTAGCGAGATTTGCCTATTCAACAATAGACGACTTTTCCATTGATTTGGTTTTTCCGTGATTATTCCTCGATGGTACGTCGGACATCAATTTTCGACCCATAGAGACACTCAGCACACTGTGCTTGATAACCGTGCCAAGTTTGGTCAAGATCGGTCGAGCCGTCTAGGAGGAGTATGGTTTCACGCGAAAACCCGATTTGTGGAGAAAGACGCTTCGCTCGCCTTCGGCTCGCTACGCTTAATTAACCTTCGGTTTTCTGTGGTGGTTGATGCGTGATGAAATGTGGATTTTAAAATATCTTTAAGGCATATATACCTATACATTATTACAACACACCAATGAAAATAAGTCAGCTAAATCAGTCAACCCGTTCTCAGGTGATGCACGGACAGATACTATACATACTTTTTATAACGTCTCGGGACCTATCGCGATGAATATGGAACTTACTTTTACCGACGTTTCGGATGCGTTGCAGCACCCGTGGTCACGTCGGCAGGGATTTCCGCACGAAAAAAAAAAAAAAACCTCCCGAGACGTTATAATAAGTATGAGTTTACACAGCGATAGTTTAAAAATACTATACAGTCATCATCCTCTTAGCGTCTCAATGGAACCTGTATTCAGTAACTTTTTTTTTTTCGTACGGAAATCCTCTTGGATACCCTCCGCCGGCCTGCGGGGGCGGTTATGTCGGGCTTGAATCAACTAAAACCGCCGTCTCGTGTCTACAGACTCCGGGGTGTAAGGTTGCCCATAAAGCATTTCCCTCGCACCACGACTGACCCAGAGCCATCTCCGGTTTCAAGATGGCCCTCAGGTTTGGGAACCATGGTGTCCCCGTCTCGCCCGAGGCCCATGACCGGGATTCTTACGAACTACGAAAACAATCATCATCGGCACCTAACACTTAATTTTATGTACTTTGTGGTTGTCCTTTAATTTTAAATGTTAAGAAAGAGTTTTAGAATTTTATCATAATTATATTAAAGATGAAAGCGTCCTGTGACTTAGACCACACAACATTCTCAAGCTAGCCCGGGGTGACACTACCGTGCCCTAAACACTGAAATGCACTTAGACCGCTTTCAGGCTCCGTCTGTTTTGCTACTAACGGATTAGTAATGAGGATGGCAAGACGGACGAGCAGAAAGTTAAGTATTTCTGTAACTGCATTGCTCCGTTAAAGATAAACTGCTGAGTACTCGCTTTGGGGTCAAAGAGAATATATGTCAGCTTATTGCGCTTGTAATAAATTTCACTTAGGCAGTGCTACATTTAATTCTAAAGCGGTAAGTGGTCTAGCTTAGTGGTGGAGCGATAGCGATAGCGATTACTGTATTTTAGATCTGATCGAGTTGATACCTTGGACAATTTGATGCCCTGTGGCGTAGCGGTAGTGCGGTCGCGGGTTCGATTCCCGCTCAGTGCAAATATGTATACTTGCATTGGTCTGGGTGTTTCTATGTATGATTTGTATTTATTTACAAGAAAAAAGTATTTAAGTATTTTTATCCGCATTCTAGAACCCATATGACAAACTCTGCTTAGTTTGGGTCTAGATGGCGTTGTGTACTTTTTTTATATTTTTTTTTATTTGCCTACCCCCGCTTTGGAGCGGGGCCTGTTTTTACTTTGAAAAATGAATACCATGCCTATTCTAAACCTAAACTTTCCTCTTACATTCCGAGCCTCTTTGATGACAAAGAGGCTCGTAATGAAAGTGCGAGAAGAATAAATGCGAGAACTGGTACGAGGGTCAAACTGAAAGTTCTTAGAAAATCAAAAACTGATTACATTAGCCAGTTATTAGTTTTATTATATCTTTTCAAAATATTGTCCATTCACGTCAATACACCGCTGCATGCGATGGAACCACTGGGAAAAGCACTTTGCCCACTCGTCCTTAGGGGTCTCTTCAATGGCATCGCGATACGTAGCCACCGCTTCTTCAGCATTCATAAACCGCTTTCCTTTAAGTTTTTCTTTAATTTTTGGAAATAAATAAAAATCACAAGCCGGGGTCGGGGCTATACGGCGGGTGACCCAGTAATTCAACGTTTGATGTCGCCAAATAGTCGATCGTTCGCTTGGCGGTGTGCGACGAGGCGTTGTCGTGGTGAAGGAGGATCCTACTGCGAGGTCGTTTCTCTCGAACTTTTTCCAAGACAAGTGGCAAACAATTGGTAGTGTACCATTCTGCAGAAACTGTTTTTTGATCCTCTAACACAATTGTTACGAAATGACCTATCCTTCCAAAGAACGAGGCCACCATTTTTTTTCCCGCACTTCGATCTCTCTTCACTTTAGTTGGCAACTCCTCGAAAGGAAACACCCACTGAGCAGATTGTCTTTTGGTTTCAGGATCATAACAGTAAATCCAGCTTTCGTCACCTGTTAGTATGTCGAACACAGCATTAGAGTCATCTCCGTTAAATCTTTCAATCATTTTACGGCACCAATCCACACGATGGAGTTTTTGAGCCTCAGTCAAATTATGAGGTATCCACCGGGCGCAAAGCTTCCTGACCGCTAAATGTTCGTGGAGGATTTTGTGCACTTGACTCATACCGATGCCTAAGCTTGTCCGAATCTGCTGATAGGTCACTCTTTTGTCAGTCTCTATCATACGCCGCACAACACAGATGTTATTTTCAGTCGTCGCCGTAGAAGGCCGTCCCTCACGTAAATCATCAGTGAGATTAGTGCGACCACGTTTAAACTCATTAAACCAGTTGTAAACAGTCGCACGAGATGGGGCTTCATCGTGAAAGGCCAATCGTAGTCTATCATAACTTTCTTGTTGACTTAAATGACATCGAAAGTCATAAAAAATCATTGCACGAAAATTTTCTCGTGTTAAATTCATGTTAACGTGACACAGACAATTTTCAATTTGCCGCCAAATCGTAAAACAAATGATAAATGAATGAAATATATACTCAGTAATATTGGCAAAGAGTTCTATTTTCTTTTAGAATTATTTTTTTATTATATTGTTTATAAGTGGCCAGTTCTAAGAACTTTCAGTTTGACCCTCGTATGAACCAGTTCTCGCATTTATTCTTCTCGCCCTTTCATTCAAAACTTTCCTTCTCCTTCTCTGGGATTTGTGTACCTATTCTACTATTCTATTTATTTCTCTTCTTTATTTATTTAATCTGATATTTTTTTTACATTATATCTTATAACTAGTTACTGTCTAATACATCAGACTTATTTGGTAGCGGCAAAATACATTTTTTAATAACATGCTTATATTATGACACTTAACTACATATACAGCTACTACTTTAAAACTATGTTTTAATTATGGTATGCCACATTATGTTCATCATGATGGGCTAACATAATATTATTACTCCTTGTTCCTTTTATTTACAATCCTAACTATTTTGGTTACAAATTTTATAGTAAGCTCGGTGTGTTTGCTTATTAGTCTGTTAATGCCGTGTCTGTCTAATGTGATACCTGTGGCGGATTCCAGCTCGAGCCTATCTTTTGCGTGGATTGGACAGACAGTCAGGAGGTGAACCAACCGATTCCGAGATCCCCGGCTCACAGGCGCACGATGGGTCCGCCTTACACTTGAATCTCGTCAAGTATTCGGCGAACCCACCGTGCCCTGTGAGGATTTGGGGTATAGGACCCTCGATGGCAATCCTCCTGACCGTCTTATACGCCTCCACCGCGCAAGGGAAGAAAAACTTGGTGGTTGAGGCGGTCTCACCTTCCCGATAGCGCCTATTCCACTCGTCAAGAGAGCCCTTTCTTAGGACTCTCTTGACGAATGAGACAGGACACTGGTCGTAGACCGGTTTTTTTCTTGAGCCTCAGGGCGGCCTCCTTGGCGAGGCAATCCGCCCTCTCGTTCCCCTCTAGACCAACATGTGCCTTGATCCAGTAAAGAGAGACGCTCTTGCCCTGCCGCTTGCAGCGACCAAGAGCGTTTCTAGTTTCCACTGAGAGGGGATGCAGGGAGTGCGGATTGACTACGCTGAGGAGCGCCGCCCTGCTGTCACTAAACACCCCGAACGCGGTAACATCATGTCGCTCGACCTCGCATACCGCTTTGCGCAACGCCTGGAGTTCCGCCTGGTAGACGGTGCAGTGAGCTGCGAGAGCAAACTTGCGGGCCAAAGTCTCGGACTGACTGTTCCACATAGAAACAGCAGCCCCGACCCGATCCTCAAGCTTGCTCCCATCAGTATATATTCTGATGTCATGTTGTTGTAAGTTAATAAGTTGTTCCTCGTCTACCACGCTGTCGAACTCCAGGCGCACACGCTCCGCGGGATGCGGGGCGGCCAAAACGGAAGCCAATCGCTCGATCTCCCTGTCCCCTAGCCATGGCTGGGACACTCCTCTCTTGGCCTCATACAATGAGGCCACCTCCCGAACTCTGAGGTCCAGAGGGAGTATCCCAGCCAGCAGCAATGACGAGTGCAGGGAGACCGTGCGGTAGGCTTTAGTTAACTTTTGGGCGAACACACGTTGAACCGCGTTCAGTTGTTTCCTGACGCACGCTTTTTTGGTCACCTCGTACCAGGCTGGAGCCCCGTATAGGATGACTGGCTCAATGACAGCAGTGTAGATGGTCCGGATCACCTCGGGGTGTAACCCCCAGGAAATCCGGGCCGTCCTTGCCAATTTTTTGTAAATGCGGATCGAATTGGCACAAACATTCTTAACGTGGCTGTTAAAATTTAAGTTGCAGTCCACTGTGAGTCCCAGAATTTTAATTTCTTTGGACATGGCAATGTCGACCCCGCCCATGGGGCGTTGTGTACTTTGTCCTACTATATTATATTTATTTATTTACCTATTTATTTATTTATTATTTCTGGTAAAATCTTTCTGAGCCGTTCTGAGCTCCTAGTTGTAGGGGGAGGGATGTCAAACGATAGTTTCTCCCGTAAAACCGGCAAAATTAATCAAATAATGGAGTTGTTGAGGATAGGACCTGGTCTCCATAGTGACTTTTTCATACCACTTTAGTGGCAGACAAGCACACCTGACGGAAAGCAGTTACCGTGGACAACGCCAGGGGCGTCACACTCATGCTGGCGATACTTACACTTAATCTATGAAGGAGTCTAAATGGTTGCTGTTGTAGTTAGGGTGTATACCCATTGAAAGGGCAGCGCCCGGAATTTGTTGGTAGAAGGTTCGGTCAGCCTCGCGGAGGCACAGTACCGCACTGCCCCCTTCTTTGCCTCCAGATGCCTTTTACTCACATAGATAACTCTAATATTCTCTCTGCACTACCTTTGTTTGACTGGTAGAGAATGCCTGTGGCATTAAAGGAATTAATATAATAATATTATTTTAATGTTAATTTTATATGACATAAATATAATTTTAAATTAAATGATCCATTTATAATTTAGTAATTCACTTGACATAACATTGTTACTAACAATAGATTTAAGTCAAATTGTTACTAACAAATTGGACCTAGTTGCCATCAAAAAATGAATTTGAATTTGAATTAAGTCCGCCTATGTACTTGTGCATGAAGTTTAATAAATAAGATTCAAAATGGTTTGAAAGATTTGCTTCAAAAAACTACTGCTGGCCGCTGCTCTTTCAGTGGGGACCGACCTTAAGTTAGTTCGTACAAGCAACTTATTTACTTAGAACAAGAATAGCACCTTTTAGTACACTTAAGAGGTTTATGACTTAAACTTCTTGACTTCGGAATACATGGATACTTTAGTGCCCATATTCCCTTGTAACTATTTAACCGCTGGGGCTTGATTCGTTTTTAAAATGCGTGATTTTTAATCTTAAGAAAACTTTTCAAATTATATAATTATTTCAAAATCTAATACTGATACAACCTATAAAACCAATTTTAATCAATGATGATTTTTTTACGCGAATCTTTTTTTTTCGTCAAATTGACTGCAGCACCCCAACTGATGGTAAGCTGAGGTGAAGTCCAAAAAGTAGTGGCCACCATTTCCAGAGATTGTCCCTATACTATTATAAAATTATAAATTAGTTGTGTCTGTACATTGAAAATTTAAAAACTAAATGAACGGTTCAGAATGCAATTTTTTTTTGGAATTGTTTTCTGTTTGTCTGTTTGTTCACGGTGGACGCAAAAACTTTTCAACGGATCTTGATGCAGTTTTTACATTAAACTTAAATTAAAATTAAAAGTAGAACCAGAGTCTGATGACACACCAATGAGTATATTACTTATCATTTTTTTTTTGCTTGATTTTTATTTTATACCATTATAAAAAAAAAACTCTTTATTGGACTTACAATTAAACAGACCGTAATTACAAAAAAAATATTTTTATATCTCCAATGTACAGACTCAACTAATTTACGATTTTATAGATATTTTTTTTATATGTAGATAGATGGAAAATAATTACATAAACTAAATGGGGGGGGGGGGTTTGTGGGGTCTTCTAGACCTTCGGGGCCAAACCAACCTCGCCTGCTGGTTGATGAACGTGGGGCTCTGGCGCAGGGTTTCGTTTTGAAGTAAGTTGCTCCAATAAAAGCCATATTAGCCAAATCAAAATGAGGAGAAGGGGTTAGCGGTCCCCGGGCTTCGAGAGGAAAGCACGCTAAGATGGTGATGAATCACGTAAACTAAAAACTCTGATTACGGTTTAAAAGTACAATTTTCCTTAGAAATATCTGTCAGGGGAATTCAGGATGTTATGAATGTCGACACGTGTAAACACAAAACGCGATCCCAAAACTCTTGTAGATCAATAAAACTCCCAAACTACCCTCAACCTTTGTCTATGCGGAATACATTGAAATTACATAACACCCTGTAGATATTATGTTAAGGGAAAGTTTTCCAAAATTCGTTGGTCTAAAGCGGCGATAGCCCAGTGGCGTACGTAACGGACTCAAAGTCAAAGTCAAAGTCAAAAACCATTTATTCTGCATAGACCATTAATACGGCACTTACAAAACGTCATAAAAAAATAAATAATCTAATGTTTGGCAAATGGACCACCGGTTCGAAACGCGGCCCTGTCCTGAGAAGACTCCGGCAAGAAACTCAGCGGGCTGTTTTTTTTTTTGGTCTATTTACAAACATATTTACTTAACCTAAGTACAATATTCCATTTGAGTAGCATAGAGAGAGAGCAAACAGTTCATATCCAAGCTTGTTTGTCGTCTAAATAGTCTTGAATTTTATAGTAGCCTTTTTGGCAGAGTTTACTTTTAATTTGGCTTTTAAATTTATGAAGAGGTAGATTCTTCATTTCACTAGGAAGCTTGTTGTAGAAGCGTATACAGTTACCCTGAAAGGAATTACTAATCTTGTGGAGTCGACTATTACAAACCACAAGATTGTTTTTATGTCTAGTATTTACGTTATGTATATCACAAAGCCTTAAAAAATTGGAAATGTTTCTTCTAACATACAAAAGATTTTCAAAAATATATTGGGAAACTACAGTTAGAATGTTTATTTCTTTGAACTTTTCTCGGAGGGAGACTCTTGGGCCCAACTTATAAATTGCCCGCACCGCCCGCTTTTGCAGTACAAAGATTGTATTTAAATCTGCGGCATTACCCCAAAGGAGAATGCCATAGCTCATAATACTATGGAAATAACTGAAATAAACTATTCTAGCGGTATCTATGTCTGTTAAAGTCCTAATCTTTTTCACAGCGTAGGAAGCAGAACTTAACCTACTAGCTATTTTTTCAATATGTGATCCCCACTGTAATTTAGCATCGATACTTAAACCTAAGAACACGGTTGATTCCACAAGGCTCAACAACTAGGTACCACCGTGCACGATTGCGAAAAACCCTCCATAGTAATCCAATTTCGGTTTGATTGATTGATTTGATTGCGTTCAGGGTCAGCAGTGCATAGCCGGGCAGGGGGATTGTGGTCGCAGCACTAGTGGGACCGGTGGGTGTCACGCGGTGCTGCGACAACAATCCTCTTCTGATGAGGCCGTCAAGCTGAGTGCCACCATTGTTAACATGGTACATGTATGTAATGGTGACCCTCTTTCCTGAGACTTTACCTTCAGCTTACCATCAGGCGAGGTAAAGTCAAATTGACGTGTCCTAAATATAAAAAAAAAAAGGTGAATTTAATACATTTGGTTTTTTTTTCATTAAGGCAAAGATTATTTATATTAAACCAATGAACCACTCGTGAGATTGCGTTGTTCACTTCGTCATATTTATCTAATTGTCTTTTAACTTTAAATATTAAGGAAGTATCATCGGCAAACAAAACAATACTATTTTTATCCCTTACGTAGTAAGGGAGGTCATTTATATAAATTAAAAATAAAAATGGTCCAAGTATCGAACCCTGTGGAACGCCCATCGAAACCAAAGATCCCACCGAACGTGTACCGTTCACATCGACCCTCTGAATTCTATTGTTTATATAAGAAGTCAAAAGGTCGAGAGCCTTGTTCCTTATTCCGTAATAATCTAATTTCCTGACCAATGTATCATGGTGGACGCAATCGAAGGCTCTGGAAAGATCGCAGAAAACACCTAATGCATCCTGCTTATCCTCCCAGGCCTCGTAAATAGATTTCAATAACTCTATACCAGCATCCGTCGTTGATCGTCCTTTAGTAAACCCAAACTGTTTATCATGAAATAATTTATATTTATTAAAATGGGTTAGCATTTGGTCTAGAATTAATTTCTCAAATACTTTACTCAAGGTTGGCAACACAGAGATGGGTCTGAAATTCGAGGGATCTGAGATGCTGCCTGCCTTGAACAAAGGTATGACTTTACTATGTTTCATTAAATCAGGAAATATACCGCTACTGACGCAGTCATTAAACACAGTTGCTAGATGGGGAGCAATGACATCAATGATGCTTGAAACAGTTTTGACTGATAATCCCCATAGGTCCGCGGTCTTTTTAATATCAATGGATTTAAACACTTTTGTGATGTCCTTGCTATCAACAACTGAGAATCTGAAAGCGTCCTCACATTTTGTAATTGATTCCATAAGCAATGACTCAGCGGAAGTGGAAGACGACTGAAGAGTTCGGGTGGTGGCTACAGGTATATTTGAAAAAAAGTGTTCAAACTCTGTCGCAACTTCCAGATCCTCCGTGACATGGCGACCGTCTATTTTTAAATGGTAATCTCTTACAACTGCTGGAGACATCCACATTCGGAATTTATAATGTTCCAGGTAGTCTTAATTTTATTAACAGAATTTGATATTTTGTTTTTTATAAAGTTTGATATAGCAAAGGAACAGGCTCGCTTAAATATTTTAGAATAGTTTTTGACATAATTCTGAAAATCAGGGTTGAAATTGTATTGTTTTTCAGAATATAATTCATACAATCTCCTCCTGTTATTATAAATCCCTGGTGTTGCCCAGTCACTGAAAACAGGACGGCTTCCAATCGATAATGTTTTTGGGGTAAAAATTCTCCCAAACTCAGTATTGATCAGGTTAATTAAGTCTGCATAAGACTTATCTACACTAGTGTACAAGGGCAAATCAGGAAGTTTATTCACTATATTTTCCTTGAAAGCATCTAAACGATATTGGTTTATCGGTACAAATTTAATTTCTTTTCTTCTTACTTCATAATAATTTCTGTAGCATTTTATAAATTGGCCACGATGATCCGAGTGTACAGCATCCACAATACATTTGTTAATAGGTTTAATGTCCGTGAAAATATTATCAATACATGTTGCACTTGTGGCAGTTATTCGAGTAGGTTCCAAAAATACATTACCAAGATTAAAGGACTTGAACAGATTCAACATTTTATTTTTCTCTATTGGCGCTAAAGTGTTATCTAATATATTAACATTAAAGTCTCCACAAACTATTATTGACTTTTTAGAGCAACGGCATTTAAAAAGCGCTTCTTCCATCGTTTCTTCAAATCTTGCATAAGGCGCGTCCGGGGGACTGTACACGCTTAATACAATGAAGTGCTCAAACTCAATACCAGCTATCTCAATAACTCGCTCAATAGAGAGGCTTACTAGGTCTTTACGCTCTTTAAATTTAATGTTCTTATTAATAATAATTTTATATTTTAAGGTAATTGAGTCTAATGAGTCATTTAAATGCCTAATTTCAGTCTGCAATTGATGAATATCAGTTTCATATTGGTCAGATTGGGTATCTAATCTTTTCTACTTATTCCTATTAATTGTCTTAGTTGTAAATTCGATTTACTCAACCTACGATATTTGTTGACACCTATTTTAAGTTTTTTTATGTGTTTTTGTGATTTGCAAATAAATTTATTTAGTTTTATATATTTTTTTAACTTATTCCTGCTAGTATAAACATATACACTACATATAAACTAATCTTATTGATGAGTTTAATATGTGTTGGTCGTCACAGGTTGTATCTAATAATTTAACAGGAATATCTGGTGTTGAGATATCTATCAGGTCTGTGGTAATGGATGGCTCAAGACAAATCAGATCAGGCTCGGTACCCACCAACTCATCATAGAGACTGTTCGAGAGGGCAGTCTGATCTGCCAATTTGAGATTTTCCATGTGAGTGATAGAGTTGTGAACATCACTCAGCTCGCACTCCAGAATGCTGATGCGTTTTAAAGCACGCTCATGAGTGTTGCTGCATTCTTCTAGACCTGACAATGTTGCCTGGAGGAGATCCCGTTGTAGTGTGAGCTCCCTTACCTGTGTATGTAGCTCAGCCAACTTGTGTTTGAGTTGGGTGTTTTTTTCTATTACATTTAATACTTCCTTCTCACTGTCTTCCCGTTCTTCTAACAACTGCTTGTTGAGATTTTTGCAAATCTCCAGTTCCTTCATTGTCAGATTGAACTTTTGTTGTAAGTCACGGGCTACAGCACTGCGGGTCATCATTATGTTGTGCTTCTTTTGTAGTAGATCAGTGAGGAATTAGTGGCACTGAAATGAAAGGGGTGGTAATAAGCAACTGTGTACAGAATTGATTAAGTTAAGGGAGTAAAGAAGCAATGATAAAAGAGATAAAATTATTATATGAAAGGAGGGTTAGTTAAAAAAAACAAAAAGTTTTAATTTATAAGGAAATAAATGTTAAATTTATAGGAAGTAATCTATATTACAAGGAAAGTAAGTATAGCTATTATTTTAGAGAATAAAAGGGCACAAAAAAGAAACACATTGGAACAAGGGTTAAGCGAGGTAGGTAAGCAAATGACAGACAGGATGTGCAAGAACTATTAAATTAGATAACAGATTTATGTGAGTAACTGTTAAGTGAGTGTGTTATAATTTGTCTGAGGCTATATTGTTGGTGTCATCGAGTTGGCTTCCAACTTGTCAAGGCAACTGAGACTGTAACAGAGCCTGCTGTGTGGAATGACGTTACTCACAGCGGTGTGAGCGTTTGTATAGTACTGTACTGTACGAAAAGTGTAAAAGAATAAATAAATCACAGAAATACTCCCCTGACAACAGAAGTCTTAGAGAAATTTTAAACTAAAACCGCTAACGAACTTTCCACTCCTTGTGTGTACCGCAATTTTTGAAGCACACAATATTTACAGAACACTTACTGTACTAAATATACTAATTAATTAACTTTACGGAGTCTAATTATAAGAAAAATACTTTATTTTCGAGACATGGTCTCGAGTTCGGTCCCCAGTCGCCCCGGGCACACACCTCTGACTTTTCGTCGTTATGTGTATATTAAATAGCTTTGTTGGTATTCCGACTTGGCAACAGACAACATACAACAGTACCATTTGAATTACATCACTATGTCAATATGTCAATCGCGCCTTTTTTTTCGTGCGGAAATTCCTTCGGTTACCCCCTCCCCCCGCCAGCCAGCGGGGGCGGTTATGTCAGGCTTGAACCGACTAAAACCGCACGCGGTCTCGGGTCTTAATACGCCGGGGTGTAAGGTTGCCCATAGAGCATATCCCTCGCACCCCGACTGACCCTGGGCCATCTCTGGTTTCGAGATGGCCCCCTCGGGTTTGGGAACCACGGTGTCCCCATCTTGCCCCGGTTTGGGTATGTCAATCGCGCCTATTACAAGAGACTAACCGGTATGTCAAACGCTGGAAGTTTTAATAGATAATATGGTTGGTAAGTTTTCAAATTTTCCGCGGATCTTTCATATCTTTTTCTTTCAAAAGAACCTTCTTCTAACAATTATAAACACAATAAAAAAAAGAAATAGCGAAATCGGTCCAGCAGTTCACGCGTGCCGTGGTCGCATGCCGTGACCAAGGGAAATAGGAATTCATTTTTATATATATCATTACTAATATTTTAAGTGGTAAAGTTTGTAATGTTGTCAGTTTGGAGGGGGTAATCTCTGGTGGTACTGACCATGGTCGGCAGCGAGAGCGAGGCAATGATGAGGCGGCAGGAAAGGTACGGTAGAGGTTTAGCACTCTCCCGTGCCGTAGAAGGCGCACCGGGCGGCGGAGATCGCAGAACGATCTCCGTCCTCCATGAGCGCGGGCCTGGGGGTGGCGGTCGGGGCTAGCCGTCACCCTTGCAGAAGCAGGACCAGGGAGGCGGCGTGTCGTGTTTCCGAGCGCGCTTCTCTTAAGGGGAGGGGGAATTCAATCCTCAATAACGCGTCGGGGTCGCCAACGCTGGCGACTGGAGCCAGTCGGGTTCGGGTTCTCTGGGATTTCCTGTCTAGGGCACACCAGATTCCCCGTATCACATAGTCGGTTCAAGTCCGACATACCTTCTTTACCGTCCGTAAGCTCCGGTGGGGTGGCTCCAGTATAAATATAATATGTACTGTTTATATTACGCATTATATAAACATAACATAACATAACATAAACTCACGCCTATATCCCCGAAGGGGTAGGCAGAAGTGCTAGCACCCACATTTCGCCAGTTTATGTTTAGGTCCCAATGTAATAGGTGGCGAGCCTATTGCCATTAACCGGGCACTTATAAACCTGCGATAAATACACACATAACTTCGTAAAGCATCGAAAAGTCATTGGTGTGTGCCATGGTAAAACCTGGGATCGAACCCGAGACCATGTCTCAGCAGTCCATTACCCATACCACTAAGCTACCGCGGCTTGTTAGATTATAGCTATTGCTAGATTATATATATATATATATAAAATAGATATATAAATATATATAGGTATATATATTTAATTGAATTTATGATATATCCACATATTGCGTGTGAAACAATGAAAAAAAGACTAACCTTGCAGTAGGAATTTGATGTAATGAGTTCCGTACAGCAAGTGATAGATGACCTTTTCGACTTATTAATGTGGGTGGGTCGGTCTATTAATTTCAGCGGAGAAGTGAGGGTTGATGGGCTGTGTTCTAATATTAGTGAATACGTTTATTCTTTGATGGATCGGGGGAAGTAATTTGTCAGCCTTTGCAAAAAGCTTTTCCTCGTTTACTGATACAGTAACAATTGTGTTTACGAGAATTACCGCGATCATGGTATATGGGGGCATATACAATTTTTTTTTTTTATTTGGTCGGTCAATTGACTGCACCCTGCCTGATGGTAAGCTAAGGTAAGGCTCAAAGAGCAGTGGCCACCATTCCAGATGTTATCCCTAGAATGGTGGTCCCTACTGTGACAGCCTTGACTGACGTTTTTTCACGCCCCTCTTGAGGTACCCGGAATTGTAGGTAGAAGGGAAAACATGCGTGGAGAAATTACTCCAATTCTTTATCGTATGACAACGAAAGGAATCACCAAACTGGTTGGCGATGGTATCGATCGTACCGTATGAGGGTGATATCTAAGTCCTGTACTTGTTGTTTGGGATAGGAAGGGAGAAGATAACCGTCGTAAAAAACCGTCTCACCTTGTTCAGCACTTCGAGTTAATGTGAAGCTACATAAATTCGATACCATGATCCATATATCATATTCCGCTAATACGCACGAAACGTTTTGGTAACTCATTCATTGTACGTACAGATTAGGAGTATAACTCCCTACCTGAGTCTATGTTGCTGGAAAGCTATAACCTGGGAATCTTCAAGTCTCAGTGAATAGTTTCCCTTAGGTAAATTTATTTCATCTTAGATCACATCATCACTTATCAACAGCTGAGATAGAGGACAAACATGAGCCTGTCAACGAAAATAAACAGTTAAACCATGTGGCTCCAGTCGCCAGCGTTGGCGACCCTGACGCGTTATTGAGGATTGAATTTCCCCTCCCCTTAAGAGAAGCGCGCTCGGATACACGACACGCCGCCTCCCTGGGCCTGCTTCTGCAAGGGTGACGGCTAGCCCCGACCGCCACCCCCAGGCCCAATATTAACAGAGATCTCGGTAATATTCAGTGTCGTGAATTCAATTGTGTTTTTCCCATCTCAAAAATGCCCAACACGCCCAAAGAAGTTTTCACTTCAAATTTTTGAAGTGAAAACCAGCGCACCTCGAGAAGGTTTCACTTAAAAAATGCCCAAAAGCATTTAAAATTCTTGCTTTAAAAATATACATGCCTTATACGTATGCAAAAAATTTAGAAGTTAGTGTTTCTTGACTCGGTGTCGTCACCATCATTCCAGGTTTCAGGAGTTCATTGCATCCAAAGCTTTGACTTTAGAGCCCCAAGTCCACTCTTCTTTCATAATTTGGCTAATTTCAACTTTTACAGGAACGTGCAAGACAAAGTATGACTTCCGTTATAAACTGTGAATTCATTTTTGACTTAACGATTGTATATATATTGTATGTATTATAAAAAGTAACGGACTGCTGGGACGACGTCTCGAGTTCGATCCCCAGTCGCTCCGGGAACACACCTCTGACTTTTCGTAGTTATGTGTGCATTTATAAATGTTAATTATCGCTCGCTTAATAATGTGCCCATTAGATGGCAATAGGCTCGCCCCCTATTACAGTAGGACCCTTAACATAACTGGCGAATCGTGAGTGTGTAATACACCTCTGCCTACCCCCTTCGGGGATACAGGCATAAAGTTATGAAGTTATGAATTATATACCATAAATATCCATTTAAAACCATGTAAATAATTGAATATACAATTTCTGACAGGCGACCTTTAAATGGACACGTGTAAAATAGATTAGTGTACGGTCAATCAAAACCATTTTCATAATTACACATTTCAGTGAGCCAGAGTACAAATTAACATCACTATTAACAACTAAAATCTTAATGGCACTTCCAATAACATATGGAATGAAACAAATTAGTTGCTGGCATCGGAAACCGATTACCGGCTGATCGAACGTCGATTAGGTACTAATGGCTTAAAATTATATTCCTAACTTAAACGTGAGCGTGTGAGGGTTAGATACGTGTACTGCGACGATTCGAAGGAAAATCATTAATGAGTGAGGGGTTAGAAATGATTTACAGTTTGTAATTTGAGTGAGATTTTTAAGGCGAGTAAGATTTCAGTCATCGGTGAGATGTTGGAATCGCATCATTACAATATCAATAGTCTACTGATAGCTTACTTGTAAGGATAACATGCCGATGCTTTCTTACCACAAAGTTCGGAAGGTGAATCGTGAACCTATTTTTGTCAAACAAACACTTTTTCATCGGGTATTATATATATATATATATATATATATATATATATATAGATAACTATTAGATGAAAAACAGACCTATCGCTCAGTCACTTTACACGATACACTACACACCTGGAAAAAAACGGTTTCTAGCAACCATGGCCATGGGGATACTAAAGATGGTGGTAGTCTCATGTTTTGATGCCCAAACCGGGGCAAGACGGGGACATCGTGGTTCCCAAACCCGAGGGGGTCATCACGAAACCGGAAATGACTCAGGGTCAGTCGGGGTGCGAGGGAAATGCTTTATGGGCAAATTTACACCCCAGCGTCTGTAGACCCGAAACGGCATGCGGTTTTAGTCAGTTCAAGCCCGACATAACCTGCCCCGCTGGCCGTGGGGAGGGGTATCCGAGGGGATCTCCACACGAAAAAAAAAGTTATATACATACTATATACATTTTAAACATTTTTGGTATTTACAACTTCACAGCATTACTAGGTATACAGGAGCCCCACCAAGTTAGTCGGGGCATCAAGTACAAGTACCAAAGTACCAAAAAGTAAGTAAAAAGTAAGTAAGTACCAAAACCTAGCACAAAGGGCATGATAGAGGTTTTGACGAAACTTCCACCATTCCTTTCTAACTTAGGCCGTCCGCTACCTTTTGAAGCCGTCTGAAGTTAGAAAAGAATGTCACCTTGAGACGTATATAATATATGGGAGAATTTCGAATATCAGGGACGTGTCTAGGTAGCTCAGTTAGTCAGAACACCAGTTCTCCCTGTAAGGGTCTGTTCGCGGGTTCAAGTCCCGTCCTAGATGTTCTCTTTTTTTCCGATCTAAGTCTATTAGCAAAGAATGGTGAAAAGTTAGAATAAACTGTGCATCCATTTTAAGACGCCCGGTTCCCACCTGCTTGTTGATACTCTTGCCGATTAACGGATGAAACACTGGCTTAAGCTTTCCTCTCCTGGTTAAATAATAAATAAATATTCTACGACATTCTACATAGCGCTTTCTAGACCCAAAGTAAGCATAGCTTAACTAGCTTGTGTTATGGGTACCAGAATGCGGATAAACATACTTATTTACTTTTTTTTTGTAAATACATACACATTATACATACTCGTAGAAATACCCAGACTAATGCAAATATAAATATTCATGTATACAAATATTTGCACTGAGCGGGAATCGAACCCGCGCCGCCTGTCGTAGCAGTCGAATGTTCTACCGCTACGCCACAGAGGCCGTCAAAGAGGTTGAGCGGGTCTGGCGGCAGTCGTTCCCGCAATAGCCAAGATAAACCAAATCAAGAGAAAAAGTATGAGGGCGGACCCTGGACTCCAAAATACAAACTTTGGTTGCCACCAGGACTAGGGTTGTGATAATGATAATCTTCACAGCATCTTTTTTTAAGAACCGAAATTCCTAACTTTGTGTTTTATATATTTAGGACACGTAAATTTGACTTCACCTGGCCTGATGGTAAGCTGAAGGTAGAGTCTCAGGAAAGAGGGTCACCATTACATACACTTACCATGTTAACAATGGTGGCACTCAGCTTGACGGCCTCATCAGAAGAGGACTGTCGTCGCAGCACCGCGTGACACCCACCGGTCCCACTAGTGCTGCGACCACAATCCCCCTGCCCGGCTATGCACTTGCTGACCCCTGAACGCAATCAAACCGAAATTGGATTACTATGGAGGGTTTTTCGCAATCGTGCACGGTGGTACCTTCGGATACCCCCCCGCCGGCCAGCGGGGCGGTTATGTCGGGCTTGAACCGACTAAAACCGCACGCCGTCTCGGGTCTACAGACGCCGGGGTGTAAGGTTGCCCATAGAGTATATCCCTCGCACCCCGACTGACCCTGGGCCATCTCCACTTACGAGATGGCCCCCTCGGATTTGGGAACCACGGTGTCCCCGTCTTGCCCCGGTTTAGGGGAGGGGCGCTAGTCGCCCCACCGTCCCGGCCTGCTTCTGCTGGGGTGACAGGTGGTCTCACCTCTCACCCCCACCCGGCCGAATTTTGTGACAAATTTGTGTCATCAAATTTCTACCACCAGTAAAGCCACCATAACATACTTGTATACAACTAAGTTGCTTGTGTTAGTAGTGAGTTCTCATCGGTAGTGTGATGATCTGGATTTGAACCCAGGAGCTTTCTTCCGTAAGACCGACTTCATAACCACTGAAATACCAACGCTTTATGGACACAAAAACTATAGCTGTGATGTACTTCCTCCTAATTTTATATTCCATAGTATCTTGGCACTGTTCAATAACAAACCTATGCAAGTCCACTGCTGGACATAGGTCTCCCCTACTGAGCGCCATAGCGCCCTGTCTTCAGCTTGCCGCATCCAGCATCTGCCCGCAGTTTTTCGCAGATCGTCATCCCATCTGGCCGGAGGGCGTCCTACACTACGTTTGCCGAGTCGCGGTCTTCATTCAAGAACACGTTTACCCCAGCGGTTGTCGGTTCTTCACGAGATATGGCCAGCCCACTGCCACTTCAGCGTGCTGATTCTTTGAGCTATGTCGATAACCTTGGTTCTCTGTCGGATGTATTCGTTACGAAACATTTTTCTTTCAAGTAACTATCCCGATGGGACACAATTAAAACACCCACAGATCCAAGCCGTGCACGGATGACTACACATTATCTTGCCACGTGTCTCTTTCTATCCGGATACTACCTGTTGCCCGCGGTTTCGCCAGTCTATTTTTCGAACCTATTCCAGGGATAAAAATATATAATACATAACATAACTTCTCGCCTGTATCCATGAAGGGGTAGGTAGAGGTGTATTATACATCCACGATTCGCCAGTTATGTTTAGGTCCCGTGTGTTGGGTAACCTCCTCGAGTGTCGCTCCGATTCCGATCCCGCTGCAGTCCGGGGGGAACGGAATCGGAGCGGCCGGTACACCCTGGGCGACGGTCAATGGCTTAACCTTCACCCCTTCATAGGGTTGGCATTGATCGTCGGCCAATACCCAACGTGGCGGGAACACATCGCTCTCCGTACTCCTCTGCTTTCAGAGGAGACAGGATGAGCGATGCTGTTAGTGGTGAGATGGCCCAGGGTCAGCCGGGGTGCGAGGGATATGCTCTATGGGTAACCCCGGCGTCTGAAGACACGAGACGGCGTGCGGTTTTAGTCGGTGCAAGCCCGACATAACCGCCCCCGCTGGCCGGCGGGGGGGTATCCGAAGGGATTTCCGCACGATAAAAAAAAAAAAGAAAGTTATGTTTAGGTCCCAATGTAATAGGGGGCGAGCCTATTGCCATCTACTGGGCAATTTACTAAGTGAGCGTTAATCAACATTTGTAATACACACATAACTACGAAAAGTCAGAGGTGTGTGCCCGGGGCGACTGGGGATCGAACTCGAGACTCCGTTACGTACACCACTGGGCTATCACCGCTTATGTGTCATTCCAGACAATAATCTATCCCTGTACCAAATTTCAGCCAGATCCGTTCAGCCGCTAGAGCGTGATTGAGTAACAAACATATAAACATTCACATTTATAATATTAGTACTAACTAGGATATCTGGATATAACCGGATTACTCTGAGAGACGAGCAGTCCCTGCTTTAACGAAACTGTCTTATAAAAATGGTTAAACCCATTCTTGTGTTTCAACGATATGGGGAAAACATATTTTTGTGATATTACAGTCTATTATTGTGGGAACCTTTCGATTTATAACTGGCGGCTCGCTTCAGTAAAAATAACTTTTTGAAACGTGTGATTCCAAAACTTACGAAAACTTATTTAATTAAAAGAAATTTAAATTTTTAAATCTGAGGGATTACTGGTTCGAATTGAAGTATTGTTTTTGTGTTGGATATTCTATTTATCGAGGAAGGCTACATGCTATATATCATCACACTACTATCCAGGGGAGCGGAGCAGTAATCGTATATGTCAACATATGGGACAAATTTCCATTCATTATTGTGAAACTAATCGCAACTGTACCAGTGGCGAAAGGAGGCGCGGGAGCAGGGATGGAACCCCGAGCCTCGAGAAATCGAGGCCGTGCAGTCCCAGCTCCACCAGGCCATCGTGGTGGAGTGGAAGGAACGACTTGGGCGACCAAGCGCAGGGCACGCCGCAATAGCGGCGGTAAGGCCCATCATGGAGTATTGGCTGGAGAGGCGACACGGAAGCCTCTCCTACCGACTGACGCAGGTGATCTCCGGGAAGGGGTGCTTCGGGGACCACCTGCATCGGATCAGGAAGGAGCCAACGCCTGAGTGTCATCACTGCGACGCGAGCGAGGACTCAGGGCTGCACACGCTGGCGGACTGCCTGGCGTGGGAGGCGCCGAGGCGTGACCTCGTGGCAGCCATCGGGGTGGGAGTCCTCTTGCTCGGCAGCATGATTGCGGCAATGGTGCGGAGCGCGAGCGCGCAGGCCGCCGCCGCCTCCTTCTGCGAGCATGTAATGCTCGCGAAGGAGGTGGCGGAGCGCGCCCGGGAAAGACTTAGAACTCTCCCGGTCCGCCGAGCCCGCAACTTGCTCGCCGCGCGTCGCAGGCAACTCAGGCGCCGGAGGTCGCTTAACGACCTCCGTCCTCCATGAGCGCAGGCCTGGGGGTGGCGGGTGAGGCCACCTGTCACCCCAGCAGAAGCAGGCCGGGACTGTGGGGCGACTAGCGCCCCTCCCCCAAACCGGGGCAAGGCGGGGACACCGTGGTTCCCAAACCCGAGGGGGCCATCTCGAAACCGGAGATGGCCCAGGGTCAGGCGGGGTGCGAGGGATATGCTCTATGGGCAACCTTACACCCCGGCGTCTGTAGACCCGAGACGGCGTGCGGTTTTAGTAGGTTCAAGCCCGACATAACCGCCCCCGCTGGCACGCGGGGGGGTATCCGAAGGGATTTCCGCACGATAAAAAAAAAAAAAAAAAAGGGCATGTAGGTTATGTGTTAAATATGTGCCACGGGAGATTGAATTATGTCACAGGCGAAGCTGCGGGGGACGGCTAGTATAATTATAATTGAGCTGAGAGTGAGACGAAGTCGAGCGAAAAGCTCTCTATAGTCCACTCGGTGTGTTTCGGTTGTGACGCTACTCCTCCTAAACTAATCTACCAATTTTGACCAAACTTGGCAAGTAAATACAACTTGATACTCTAAAGCTTTAGAAAAAATAAAATTGAAAATCGAACATACTATGGAGAAATAATCACCCTTCAAAAATGAAAAAAACTGATTTCTCCAAAATGATCAATGTTGAGACCACGATTTTGGCGCCAAAATGTGAAACTTAACTATTGGCTTAAGACAGAAAAAGAAAATTGAAAATCTATCTAGCAACGGAGGAATAATCACCAAAAAAAACAATTCAATGGTATTCAATTGAAAAAAAAAGCACTCTTAGCTTAACATTGCAGCAGCAGAATGCGCAAGCGCCCCTAGTTAAAATGTAATAGAAAATGGATTGAAAAATTAGTAATTTTGAAGGTTAAATTACTCACGAAAACGTAGGTAATATAACTCCGAGAGGAAAACCTGCGCATGAGCCTCGTCTGTCAATCAGCAGGTGTACCATCTTGCAGGTGAGGTTTGCTTGGCTTCGAAGTTCTTGGTAGTGCCCTAAAATCACCTAACACCTTACAATCACATTAACCCATTAAAATCTCTCTAAAGTGTATAATAAAATACATGGAAATAGGTATTCAAATTTTACAACCACATTAGCAATCTGAAGAGTTCCCAAGACGCCAGTGGAAACGTATACCGAGAGAAATCTACAGGGACGTATTCAGATGGAAGTTAACACCGTATATGTCATTACATTTGACATTTTCTTGTATGTAATGTCCCAAGTTGCCGAGTTCCTAAAAATCTCTCTTGAGTGTATATTAAAATACCCAGCCAGTTATATTTTACAATCACGTTAACCCCTAAAAATCTCTCTAAAGTGTGTAATAAAATATATGGCAATAGGTATTCAAATTTTACAACTACATTAACAATCTGAAGAGCTCACAAGACGCCAGTGGAAACGTATACCGAGAGAAATCTACAGGGACGTACTCAGTTGAAAGGTAAAGCCGTATATACTTGTAAGTAATTATACTTGACAACTGTTCTACCGTTTTATGCTCCATGTTGCTGAGTTTCTAAAAATCTCTCTAAGGTAAATAAGATCGACGACGAAGTTCCTTAAAACTTAAATATTTATAAACTTTCCCTATATTGGAATTGGAAGGCATCATAAGTTGAGGTAAAAATAGTTTTGGAATCCTCCAAGGACAAAGTTGCAATATTTCTCTTTTTTATTATTTTATCAAAGCTTCAAGACAAGGTGACCTGTAAATCAGAATTTGTTAAGCTGTTGTCGTTTACTGTACATGACATGAAATACCTTGCCTGTCAAATTTTACAATCACATAAACCCCTAAAAATCTCTCTGAAGTGTATAATAAAATAAATGGCAATAGGTATTCAAATTTTACAACCACATTAGCACATTCAAAGATCTCACAAGACTCCAGTAAAAGCGTACACCGCAAGAAATCTACAGGGACGCATTCAAGCGTGAGTTAACACCGAGTATGTAATTATACTCTCGACAACTGTCCTGGGACATGTAGATTTGTGAATTTTCCTTGTTTATTTGAAGAAAAAAGTCGGTGAAAGCTTCGGGCGGAATACTAATCTGTTCTTTTTACCTGAACTGAATTTGTTTGCGAGTTCCGTAATGGATATCTTGTTGGTAACTATTTGAGTATCGTTTGTATGTTGCTGTTGACTTCCAGAATACGAATGACACTCTTTGCCTAGACTTCTTTTCAAAATGGTCTGTAATATAATTTTCTCCTTTTGATAGTATTTTTACAAAACTTTTTTTAACGTTTGTTTTAGTATTAAGTTAGGATGTTTCGTAACTCACTAGAAGACTATCGCCAGATAGCTTACTGTGAGTAAAGTTTAAAGATTGGTAGCCATTGTTATACAGTGTAGGTTGCGGATCGGCAAACGGAAGCTGGGGGATCCCCTTAGCAAGATGGACAAACGACCTGAAAAAAGTGCTAGGATAGACTGGGTGTAAGTTGGAGGATCGGATGCTATGTGCACATTTGGAGAGGCCTATTATATAGAGGCCAGTAGACTGCAATACACTAATTGATAGATTTATACATAATGTAACCAAACCCCTGTCTTATCAATAAGTGGCTGGGTCTCCTAACGACGTAATAAGATATGAAATAAAAACTTTTTAATGTAAATAAACGTATTATTCCAATTTAAAATACCTTTTCCTGATATCACAATTACACCCACTATCTCCCCAAAATCTAAGAATATGATAATATATAATATATTATGTAGTAATATATATCCGATTATATTTAATTTTATATTCTATATATATAATATAAATATATATAATATAAATGTATAAAGAGAAAGGTCGAATTTTATGAGTTTGTTTATGTGTTGAGAGTAATCGTCGGAACCACTGCACTTATTCAAAAAAATATTTCACCATTTGAAACGTACTTTTTCTCTGATTGATATAAGCTATATTACGTGAAAATTACGATGACCTGAGTTAAAAACACTCATATAACCTGAAGCAAAGCGAAGGCGGATAGTTAGTATTATATCCAAAGGCAAGGTCTGCATGACACCCCTGGTGTGGCAAGCGTCTATATGTTACGGTGACCGCTTTCCATCAAGTGTTCAACCTTCTAATGATTCGCTATCAATTGAAAACCAAGAGCCAATCTTATTTTATTATAAATAAAATATATCATTACAAAACTTCACGTCTGTATCCCCGAAGGGGTAGGCAGAGTTGCACCACACACCTACCACTCGCCAGTCACGTTTTAGGTCCCAATGTAATAGGCGGCGAGCCTATTGCCATCTACCGGGCACATTACTACAAAAAAAACGTAGTGCTTGTAAACGACTCCTCCATGAAAATTACAAAACCTGTACAAAACAGAAGAATTAAAAGATCATAAATACAAATAAAATTAATTTCTAATGGACTAATAAACATTTTTGCGTGGAGGTACAGATTTTGTTTAATTAAAAAAGGCGGAGACCTTGCATCAAAGTCTCGCTGACCTTGACCTTTGATATGCAATATTGTATAAACATCCGCCTACCGGTTGTACTAGTGTTGTTTATAGTGGTCCTTTTATGGTGCTTTGGACACCCTAAGAATATCCCGCCTGTCTTTACCTATTTTTAGAACACCCGCCTACTGGTTGTACTAGTCTAATGGTCCTTAATGGTCCTTCGAGCATTCTAGGCTAAGATGCCTTTCTTTACCTTGCTACGCCGGTCAAAAGGTTGATTTTGGGATAATTGCGATATTGTATGAAATCCAACTTTCCAGACTAGTGGTTCCGGCGGCGCTTCACTGGCCGCTGCCGCGGCACGCTCGCTTCGCTCGCTCGGCGTTCTGTTGGGGTCACAGTTCTAACCTAACCTAACCCAGAAGCGCCGGAACCACTAGTCCGGAAAGTTGGATTTCGATAACGTGACTATATTCGAGCGTATGAGGCAGTGATAATGTTTTTCGAAACAGCGTCTTTCGCGAATATTTCTTTCGAGTCCATGAGCTTTCGAACCTGTGAGGCAGTGGAAAAATAATTCGCAGCAGCGTGCGTTGCAAGGACGGCATTCGAAACTACATACGACTACGGTGGTCGCGGGTTTTATTTCCGCTCAGTGCAAATATTTGTATACATGATATCTAAATTTGCATTTGTCTGGGTGTGTCTACGTGTTTACAAAAAAAAACATCTAAATATGTTTATTCTAGAACCCACAAGCTAGTTAAGCAATGCTTACTTTGGGTCTAGTTAGCGCTGTGTAGAATGTCCTACATTTTTATAATTCTACTTTTAATATATAAAAATATCATGTCACCACATTTGTAGCCGCATTCAGATTTCCTCCACATATCGCTTAAAAAATGAATATTCTGCAGTAGTTGCGGCAACTTCTTACTTTCATTCCAAAAAAATAGTCTCCCATTTACGAATTCCTCCATTCGGATTTAAGCTACAAATTCACTATGAAACCTCATTTTAAACAAAGTATTCCATTGTCCTCAAAGACATAATTTTTGAGGGTAAGCCATTCCAGAAATCCCAAGAAATCTCCTTTGTACACTGTAATGCTATTTAAAGTTGGGATTTGCGGCTAGCTTCAGCATAGTTACAGGATGAGGTAAATAACATAACATAACATAACATAAACTCATGCCTATATCCCCGAAGGGGTAGGCAGAGGTGCTAGCACCCACATTTCACCAGTTTATGATTAGGTCCCAATGTAATAGGTGGCGAGCCTATTGCCATTAACCGGGCACTTATAAACCTGCGATAAATACACACATAACTTCGAAAAGCATCGAAAATTGGATGCGCCATAGATACTTACCGAAGCACCCGTGTCCGGTAAATATCTAACACATCCGCTAGGCGAGGTCACCGTGGTACCTCTCCAACCACTCCTTCATAATGGGTCTCAACGCGTCTACGCCCGGGACTACCGACCTCTATGATCGGAGCCTGAGGACGGCAGTTGGCCGACTCGCCGTCCTTACAGAAGCAGGCCGTGGCGGAGGCGTGTCGACACACGCCTGCCAACTCACCGACGACGCGGGATAAAACCCGAGCCCACCAGGCGAGGCCGCGGTGGCGGCCAATGTCCGCCGGTAACCCTGGGGTTATCCTTTCGAGGGCTTACCCGGGGTGCCTGGCAATGGACACTTGGGACATCGTGTGGTTTTAGTCGGTCCGATTCCAACACGCCCACCCCATCATCGGCACGGATGGGGTGAAGCCCGTGGGGGTTTCCACACGCAAAAAAAAAGATACCCACAGAATAGATAGATAATAAAATCAACAAAAATCATCATAAATTGTCGTTTTATAGATTTTACATAAAATTTAGATGGCGAATTTCTTTTTATTAACGGTATCTTAAAATTTTATCTACCAATTCGAAGTACAGTCAACGACAAAAGTGGATTAACACTTAAATAATTACAAACATTTGTCACATTGGAATATGAACACACTAGCAATGAATAGGCATGTAGATAATCCCCAGAGGGCGAAGGTAATATTTATGTCTTGTTTGTTTATTATTTTATGAAAAACAAGTTGAATTCCTGAGACGAGCTCAGCCGAATACAAGGGATTTTCGATTTTGCGATTATTATTTTTTGCGATTTTTTGCGATTTTTTCTTTATCTTGCAATGGTTCACCCCAGCACGAATCTATTACCGAAAACAGCAACTCGATAGCTCATCTTCTTCATACCCAAAACCGTGACAGAAAATTGGCAACGACGACGTCGACGACGTCGACGACGACAACTCGATAGCAATAGGGCTTTTCTAAAGAAAAGCCCTAAAAAGCGGTGATAGCCCAGTAGCGTATGTAACGGACTGCTGAGACGAGGTCTCGAGTTGGAGTCGCCCCGGGCGCACACCTCTGACTTTTCGTAGTTATGTGTGCGTTAATAAATGTTAATTATCACTCGCTTAATAATGTGCCCGATAGATGGCAATAGGGACCTTAACATAACTGGCGAATCGTGGGTGTGTAATACACCTCTGCCTACCCTTTCGGGGATACAGGCGTGAAGTTATGTTATGTTTATGTTATGGTTGAGTCACTTTTGTCGTTTTACCACTTAACAAACATATTTTAATTATATCAAAACAATGTTCGTCCGTCAATCAGCAGGTGTATAGGCTTGCATATGAGGTTGGCTCGGCCCTGAAAGTTTTTGTGGAGCCCCAAATAGCCGACAGCAATTACGTGTGTACTTGAAGTTATGTATTGTAAAGTTGTGTATACGTTCCTGTAAAAGCCCGAACTACGGTAAATCCTAACATTTTCCGATAAATCTTAGGATTTACCAACAGGAGTTTGTAAATGTTTAATTGTTATTATACAAATCAATTCTAGCGCTTCGCCTGCCGCTGCCGCGGCATGCTTGCTACAGCTTAGGTTAGAATTGTGACCCCAATAGAACGCGAGCCGAGCGAGCGTAGCGAGCGTGCCGCGCGAGCGGCCGGCGCGGCGACGCAGCGTAATTGATTTGTATAATAACGATATAACATTTGCCAACTCGTGTTGGTAAATCCTAAGATGTACCGGTGGTAATGAAATGTTAGAATTTACCGTGGTTCGGGCTTTAACAGTAACATAATATATATTATATAACAACTTTATCAAGGAGTCGACTTGCAGCATTGATAAAGATAAAGATTGGAAGCAGGAAATAGTTTTATTTTTTTTAAATATTAGTAACCGAAATTACTAATATTCCCCCTAACCCCTCCAGCTAAGCTAAATTGCTTGTGTTAGGAGTGGGTTCACGTCGGTAGTGTAATGGTCAGGATTCGAACCCGGGACCTCTCGATCGTAGGATCGACTCCTTAACCACTAAGTGATTCTCAATTTGAATTTGCTATCTGTTAAAGTTACCATTGTAGAAAAAAAGGTTTCTTGTCGTTTAATGTTCTGATAAATAAAATAAATATTTTTCCAATTAAAACTTCCTACCCTAAATTTTAATCTATAGAAAATGCGATATCACAAAATGCGAGCTTCAAATTCTAGGCTTTACGTGTATTTTCGTCATTATTTTAGTGGAAATAATTTTATTATAACCCTAGAAACGATAGGCATTATTATATCAAAACAGTTATTCCAAATTATACCAAAATATTAATTGTAACTTCAAGTCTTACTTACCTACTACTATTATAAGCGCAAAATTTTAACATTTTTATCACAGAAATAGAATTCTATGAGTCGCAAGAAACATCCGTTTCACGTGGACAACAGCTGGTATAAGAAATTTGTTGTTTCTATAAATCAACAAACAATGAATCTAAAACAAACCTAAGAAATTCCTCAAAACAAGGACTATTTTAACTATACAAACAGTAGGTATGTACGATTTCCCGACCGTGTCTGTAAACGGTATATCGGGGACAAAGTTTAAACTATTTTAAACTTGTTCAATTTTGGACTAAGTCCAAACGGAGATTATGGGATGGTTCGTAAACCTTTAACTAAACGAGAGAGGAATAAATTATATACCTTTTTTTTTTTTTTTTTTTTTTTTTTTATCGTGCGGAAATCCCTTCGGATACCCCCCCGCCGGCCAGCGGGGGCGGTTATGTCGGGCTTGCACCGACTAAAACCGCACGCCGTCTCGGGTCTTCAGACGCCGGGGTGTAAGGTTACCCATAGAGCATATCCCTCGCACCCCGGCTGACCCTGGGCCATCTCACCACTAACAGCATCGCTCATCCTGTCTCCTCTGAAAGCAGAGGAGTACGGAGAGCGATGTGTTCCCGCCAAGTTGGGTATTGGCCGACGATCAATGCCAACCCTATGAAGGGGTGAAGGGGAAGCCATTGACCGCCGCCCAGGGTGTACCGGCCGCTCCGATTCCGTTCCCCCCGGACTGCAGCGGGATCGGAATCGGAGCGACACTCGAGGAGGTTACCCAACACACACCCCTAATAAATTATATACCTAGTTACCAGTTCAGTGACACGCACTTTTAAATTATATACCTAGTTACCAGTTCAGTGACACGCACTTTTAAAACTTTAAATTCAGTAGAATGCTACTTCTAGTTTTATGAATATTCTATGTGATGAATATAGATTCGCGATTTTAGATTTATCTACCAAGATGATGGTAAGCTGAAGGTAAAGTCTCAGGAAAGAGGGTCACCATTACATACACGTACCATGTTAACAATGGTGGCACTCAGCTTGACGGCCTCATCAGAAGAGGATTGTCGTCGCAGCACCGCGTGACACCCACCGGTCCCACTAGTGCTGCGACCACAATCCCCCTGCCCGGCTATGCATGCGTTCAGGGGTCAGCAAGACCCCTGAACGCAATCAAACCGAAATTGAATTACTATGGAGGGTTTTTCACAATCCTGCTGATTAACATACGAGGCTTAAGCGCAGGCTTTCCTTTCGGGGTTGGGAGGTCAGACGCCAGTTGCTCGCATGAAAATTCAAGATAAACCAAATCCAGAGAAAAGCAGGAGAGCGAACCTCGGACTTCAAAGTGCAAGCTTTGGATGCAACCGGGTCTAACGCTTTGGAGATGAGGACAGATTTAGGATGGATTGGGTTTAGAAGACCAGACGTAGTGGAGAAATTAAAGCCCATAATCGGCCCTGGACCCCGTGGCAAATACCTCGTGAATATCATCGATACCAAATTGTGTTTTTTATAACTTTTGTCTGTTTGTCCATTATGTGAAAACCAGTCTACTAGAATCCACCGCCACTATCCACCAGAGGAGCAAATAGCGTTCTGGAGTTAACTGTGCTCCATTGTTGGTCTATTTCCCGCTCCACCACCTCCTTCTCGAGCATTACTTGCTCGCAGAAGAAGGTGGCGGCGTCAGTCAGTACGAGAGGCTTCGACTCGATTCAATCTTCCATGGTGGGTCTTAACGCCTCTACAAAGCTGCGCCCTGAGCTTGGTTACACAAGTCGTTCCTTGCCGAACGCATAAGTTGTTTTTGTCCTAATTTGCTTTAGCATAACAGGTTTGGCATAAAGTTTAAAGGCATGACAATACTTTGGCATACCGATATTATGGCATACTGTTTCTTTAGGCATAACTATCATTTAGACTTATATATTTGGCCTAATTTTAAATCACAAAAAACTTATAAAGCATAATATTATTTATTCGCATAATAGTTTGCAACGTGTAAACATCAAAAGGTTGAATCGGATATAGTTGTATTTTTGTTTATTATCTTATTAATGACTGTTGATACCAGCATCAGGATTAACACCCAGACTTGGATAGATTAGGTTAGTGCTTTTTTTTAACCACTAAATGATACTGTAGCCTAATATCCATCAACATAAAACTATTCAGGTTGTTAAAAAGAACTTGCCGTAGCCCCGTGTAGTAGGGCTCCTATTTCTGTTTGGTCAAAAAAAATAACTACGAAGGTTAAGACGGAAACTTTGCTGAGGCTCAAGGCTCAGTAGCCCTGTAGGATCCTCTGACACTTGCAACTGTTGTAGGGTCCACCTTCTGCTCCACTTGTGGAATAAACAACACTTAATGAGACTAGAAAGCTCCACATACTGGAACTTAAAGCGAACGCAGTCACCTAATAAAAAATTATGAATAGGTGCCAAATGCATTTATTTAATATTCATTTCAAATGCGACCTCTTTTTTAACTTGGAAGCTCAGAGCTACACGGCTATACTAACTTATGATAAAGTTTCAAAGAAGAAATAATTACCACTAGAAAAATTTTAACAGCCATTTTTCTTTTTAACTGTGGCTAGTCTTGGCAACATTCCACTTTAGCGGCATACAATTTTACAATCTTCTCAGAAACAGAGTGTATTTTATATGAATAATGTTGTATCCTTTTTTAGATTTTTTGCAGCAGTTCAGTTGCGTTGAATTCGAGATACAGACAGAAAGATTTTCCGCAAACCGCAACTTTAAATCCTTTTTATTTATAATGGTCACGACAATTTAACTTCACTTCGCATGATGGTAAGCTGAAGGTAACGTCTCAGAAATGAGGGTCACCATTATAGATACCATTAAGCTAGTTACAATAGTGGTCTTCAGACAGCCCCATCAGATGCTTTTGCACGCCCCGCTAAAAGAACCCGGGATTGTATGAAGACGGAAACTTCTTTATCGTTCGACAGAGAGATTCAGAACAGTTTAGTTAACATAACCCAAGTTTTTTTTAGAAGAAGACGGTTATACTACTCCAAAGTCATATCCAGGCCAGGTGCGAGTCGGACTCGCCCATGAAGGGTTCTGTAGCAGCAAGTAAAATGTTTCTATTTGAGTTGATTGAATGAAAGGTAAATTGCGAATTACGATATATGACGTATTAAAAAAAACGACTTACTAGATCTCGTTCAAACCAATTTTCGATGGAAGTTTACATGCTAATGGACATCATATTATATATTTTTTAGTTTTATCATTCTCTCTCTTATATTGAAAGTTACAGGGAGGGGGGCACATATTTTACCACTTTGGAAGTGGTGTTCACGCAAACTATTCAGTTTAGAAAAAAAATGATATTAGAAACCTCAATATCATTTTTGAAGACCTATCCATGGATACACGTATGGATTTGAGGAAAAGTTTGTTTGAGTTTCAGTTTTAAGTATGGGGAGCCCCCAAAATTTCTTGTTTTTTTTTCTATTTATGTGTTGAAATCTTAATACGGTTCACAGAATACATCTACTTACCAAGTTTCAACAGCATAGTTCTTATAGTTTCAGAAAAAAGTGGCTGTGACATACGGACGGACAGACAGAAAGACATGACGAATCTATAAGGGTTCCGTTTTTTGCCATTTGGCAACGGAATCCTAAAAAGAAGGAAATCATACGATACATCAAGAGGGAATGGGGCAATGAGACACCTGGATGTAAGCCAGCTTCCAGAGCCTTACTTGCCAAGTTCTAGAATTTACTGGCAACATCGTAGCTTGCGGCTCGGGGCTAAGAACCGAGGAAGCGTCGGTAGCTAAGTGGTTAAGAAGTCGATGTTACGATCCAGAGGTCCCGGGTTCGAATCCTGGCCATTACACCACCAATGTGAACCCACTCCTAACACAAGGAAGCTTAGCTTAGCTGGAGTGGTTAGGGGGAATATTAGTAATTTCAGTTACCAATAGTCTTTAAAAAATGTAGTAACCGAATCGGTTAACACATTGCAAATTTAAGTAATACTGACAAGGTCAGTTTTAGGATGGGGGATCATTCTTAACATATTGAGACCCATCAGTGCAGAGACTACGTTAAGCTGTTCGTCCTGGTTGTCATATGAACATCTATGGTAGTCGTTACGAATTTTTGGAGCTTTAAAAAGTACGATGACTTATCTAACTATAGAACTTGGGTACCTCCAGGGGGGGGTGCGACTGGTTGGATCACCTCCAAGCTTGGTGCACCCTGGGCAACGTGGGCGATGACGTATCATTGATTGCTCCTCTGGAGTAGCTGGCGTCAACGTCAACGGCCAAGAGTCTGACCAACCGGCCCTTTTCAGGGCCAGCTGACCCCATTGCACGAGGGGGTCGGGGTATGGCGGGCCCGCAAGGCCCGCGCGGGTGGGGGCCGCTCCAGGTACCCCTCTGCTGTTATCAGAGGGGACACTGCGAATGGCCCAGGGTCAGTCGGAGTGCGAGGGATATGCTCTATGAGTAACCTTACACCCCGGCGTCTGTAGACCCGAGACGGCGTGCGGTTTTAGTCGGTTCAAGCCCGACATAACCGCCCCCGCTGGCTGGCGGGGGGTATCCGAAGGGATTTCCGCACAAAAAAAAAAAAAAAAAGGGGGGTGCCTCCAGGGGGTTGTGGAGGGAAGTTAGATGGCAGCCGCTTCACGGAAAACCCAACTAAATTGGTAGAAGGATTGTAGGATGGTAATCTTTTTTATTAAGCGGGATACCCGCTTACAAAATCTGATTTCAACCAAATTTGGCATGGCCTTAAAGACAATCTAGGAGCATGTTTTGAGACCATAAAATTAAAAATCGGACATTTCATAAAGTAAAAAAAAAAAAAAACAAAAAAAAAAAAGACTATTACCTACATTTAATCACTAGAAGTGAACACATCAGCTCATAGCTGCCTGTTCATAAATATATAAATAAATCTTCTAAACTACACAACGCATTTTAGTCTGCATCTCATTAACATCCAGATCTGGATGTTTTATAGGTATACATGAGCGTGGGGGTGGCAGGTGAGGCCGCCTGTCACCCCAGCAGACGCAGGCCGGGACGGTGGGGCGACTAGCACCCCTCCCCCAACCCGGGGCAAGACGGGGACACCGTGGTTCCCAAACCCGAAGGGGCCATCTCGAAACCGGAGATGGCCCAGGGTCAGTCGGGGTGCGAGGGATATGGTCTATGGGCAACCTTACAAGACCCGAGACGGCGTGCGGTTTTAGTCGGTTCATGCCCGACATAACCGCCCCCGCTGGCCGGCTGGGGGGTATTCGAAGGGATTTCCGTACGAAAAGAAACAAGTTGAATTCCTGAGACGAGCTCAGCCGAATACAAGGGATTTTGCGTTTTTTTTTTTGCGATTTTTTTCTTTATCTTGCAATGGTTCACCCCAGCACGAATCTATTACCGAAAACAGCAACTCGATAGCTCATCTCCTTCATACCCAAAACCGTGACAGAAAATTGGCAACGACGACGTCGACGACTACTCGATAGCAATAGGGCTTTTCTAAAGAAAATTCCTAAAAAAAAATGTATACATGAGCGAGGTGTTCGATGATGATTATTATAAGCACCTCACGCTTTTTTTAGCTGCGAATAGGTTAGACTGGCATCCTGCCCTCGCTTCCCTTGATCAGCTTATATGAGTTTTTTAACTCAAGCTATCGTAATATTTATTTACACAGCCTATGTCCATCAGGGATAATGTTTCAATGGTGCAAGATTTTTTCCTATAAGTGCAGTGGTTCCGAAGATTACATAACTTCATAACATAACTTCACGCCTGTATCCCCGAAGAGGTAGGCAGAGGTGTATTGCACACCCACGATTCGCCCTTTACGTTTAGGTCCCAATGTAATAGGGGGAGAGCCTATTGCCATCTACCGGGCACATTACTAAGCGAGCGATAATCAACATTTTTAATACACACATAATTACGAAAAGTCAGAGGTGAGTGCCCGGGGTGACTGGGGATCGAACTCAAGACCTCGTCTCGGCAGTCCGTTACGTACACCACTGGGCTATCGCCGAATATTACCCATAATCATATAAACAAACTCACAAAATTCGGCCGTTCTCTTTACAATTTTATTCGTTTTCAGTAGAAAGAATAAATAAAGATTCCGTTACATACAAATATACATAAAAAGCTTATAAAACCGTATTAAATTATTAATTAAGAAATCAAAAAACCCAACTACCCTAAAAAGACCGAAACAAGTTTAATAGTATTCCCGAGGGGGCCATCTCGAAACCGGAGATGGCCCAAGGTCAGTCGGGGTGCGAGGGATATGCTCTATGGGCAACCTTACACCCCGGCGTCTGTAGACCCGAGTCGGCGCGCGGTTTTAGTCAGTTCAAGCCCGACATAACCGCCCCCGCTGGCCGGCTGGGGGGGTATACGAAGGGATTTCCGCACGAAAAAACTAAAAAAGGCGGGACGCATTAATTTTCTTTCGGTTTATGATTTGCTAATGGGTTCCGCCTGCTATCAAACGTTTCGGTCTTTTTAAGGCAGTCAGGTTTTTTGTAGTTAATATTTGTATAGTATACTTTTTAGTTATAACATACATACATTTGAAATCACCCTTTAAAGCTCTTCATTTTGATACCCTACTCGATAAGTTTGAGTAAATATATTTTTTTAACAACACAAATTTTGGCGCCTTAAATCTGCCATTTTGTTTTGATACACCCAGTAGCACTCTCACAGTAAATACGAAGCTAACGACACCTCTCAAGCTAAAATCTATTAAGCCGTTCAGGCTGCAGAGCGTGCCAAACAATTATACATACTCTCGGAAAACATAACCCTCCATCTGGCGCAGGCGGGTAAAAAGAAACCCGTTCCACCTAACAGAAATGCATGATTTCCCTCTTTTCCAAATCGGTACAGTAAAATCTGCTTCCTATAGTTTAAAATGATAATTTGCTTACTGGAGAACGTTTACTTTTCATATTGATAGCAAAATTTTATCGCAAAATGGCCGCTATGTTACAAACGACATGTAAATACCATGCCATCATCTACACTCGCCGACCTTAATATTCCAGAGCCTAGCTTGGTCCTTTCACTGGAGTAGACTCGTATTATGTTGAAATAGCTAAGAATTTCTTTACGTCGGTCGAAAATAGGGTGACCTTATTTGCCGATATTCTTAGGATATTCCAATTTTGAGTTTTTTATCATCAGCACAGCGTTAGTCCCGGTTGCATCTAATAGCATGTACTTTGGGGCTCAAGACGGCTTTACTACTGATTTGGTTTATTAGGCTTTTTTCTCCTCTCGGATACCCCCCCGCCGACCAGCGGGGGTGGTTGAATTGAACCGACTAAAACTGCACGCCGTCTCGGGTTTTCAGACGCCGGGGTGTAAAGTGGCCCATAAGGCATTTCCTTTGAACCCCAACTGACCCAGGGCCATCTCCTGTTTCGAGATGGGCCCCTCGGATTTGGAAACCACGGTGCCCCTATTAGCCCTGGAAGGGGGGGGGGGCGCTAGTCGCCCCGCCACCCGGGCGTCGATGCCTCGTCTGTTAATCAGCAGGTGTACCAGTTAGCAGGTGAGGTTAGCTTGGGCCCTTGATGGAGACCCATATACACCCTTAAATATTCTAACCACTCCCAGTACATCCAAGAGTTCGTTAAGCAGCGTTCGATCAACAGGTCCCTGGTTCGAATCCTGGCCATTACACTACCAACGTAAACTCACTCCTAACACAAGAAATTTAGATAAGCTGGAGGGGTTACCGGGAATACTAGTAATTGAAGAATTCAAAAATTGGGAGTATTGGGTAGTTGACCGCTTGCTTGTCACTTTAATTGTGTAAAAAATAAACATAACATAACATAAACTCACGCCTATGTCCCCGAAGGGGTAGGCAGAGGTGCTAGCCACCCACATTTCGCCAGTTTATGTTTAGGTCCCAATGTAATAGGTGGCGAAGCCTATTGCCATTAACCGGGCACTTATAAACCTGCGATAAATACACACATAACTTCGAAAAGCATCGAAAAGTCATTGGTGTGTGCCATGGTAAAACCTGGGATCGAACCCGAGACCTCGTCTCAGCAGTCCATTACCCATAACACTAGGCTACCGCGGTTATTCCAAAATGTGTAAAAAATGCCTGTCAAAAATGTTCCTTGTTGGTAACCCTAGTCTCAGGTAACGAGTTGGGTCACAAAAACCATTATGGACTATACAGCACGTATGCCAAAGGGACTGAATGCGGCACGTAACATCTTACAAATCGTAGTGTACCTGTCGATTGTGATGCTGCGTTTAGTACGTTCTACTGTGGCAAGTTACTCGACTATTCTAAGCAGGGATTAATCCCGCCTATATACTCTATACAAGAGAGACGTGACTTCATAAGTCTGCTTCATTTTTTTTTGTCTTCTTTATCAAAAATTAGTTTTTTTCGCGCGCGTATATTGGTGCCATCCGAAAATCTGTGCTGCACATATCCCTACATGATAGGTAGGTGCATGCAAGGTAGGCAGAGGTGTATTACACACCCACGATTCGCCAGTTATATTTAGGTCCCAATGTAATGGGGGGCGAGCCTATTGCCATCTACCGGGCACATTACTAAGCGAGCGATAATCAACATTTTTAATACACACATAACTACGAAAAGTCAGAGGTGTGTGCCCGGAGCGACTGGGGATCGAACTAGAGACCTCGTCTCGTCAGCCCGTTACGTACATCACTGGGCTGTTGCCGCTATTTATATATATAATAATTATATATATACATAATGGCATATGTAGCATTTATGCGTGGAGAGATGAAGATGATATAAGATTAAATTGTAAGTGGCGTGTAGATACAGGGCCCTACTATAACATTCTTGAGCTCCAAACCAACCTTACCTACTAGTCTGTGCACCTCCTAAACAACGGACTAGGCTCTGCATAGTTCCAGGCCCCCCCGACAAGGCGCAGAGTATAGCACACCATGGGGTTTAGTGGGTATAGAGTCCCACACACGATCTACGGCTACCACCCCGTAGCCGGTGGTGGCGTAACAGCATTACATAACATAACATAACTTCACGCCTGTATCCCCGAAGGGGTAGGCAGAGGTGTATTACACACCCACGATTCGCCAGTTATGTTAAGGTCCCAATATAATAGGGGGCGAGCCTATTGCCATCAACCGGGCACATTATTAAGCGAGTGATAATAATTAACATTTATTAATGCACACATAACTACGAAAAGTCAGAGGTGTGTGCCCGGGGCGACTGGGGATCGAACTCGAGACCTCGGCTCAGCAGTCCGGTACATACGCCACTGGGCTATCATCGCTTCTAACTGCATTAGCCACGTAAAAAAAAGAAAAAGGTTTTCCTCTCAGGGCTGGGAGGCTACACAGCTGTTGACGACATACCGCAATTATAAACAATAACCTCGGGCTTCAAAGTGTAAACTTTTGCCGCAACTTTGTAATCGCTTTGAACATGATTATTATTAGATTGTAATTACTAGTTTGTTTTGTTGTGGACTCATCCTTCATCCAGGCAAATGGATACGGCGCACTAGTATCGTACACACTCCGCGCGCCTACATTAGACTACGCTCAACATTGCGTGTCGATAAGTCAAAATACATTTCAAATTGTACCGACTAACTATTTGTATCATCAATAAATGGCTCACGTGACTTCATCAGTAGTAGATATAGAAGGCAAGACATGCTACTGAGCACTGAGACATATTGAATGACGTTGATGGTAAATTAAATACTTAATCGCTTACCAATCAAGATAGAAGCTTTATTTATTTGGTAAATTAAATGCTTAATCGTTTTCAAATCAAGATAAAAGCTTTATTCATTTTTCTCTCGGCTCGAAATCTATTAAGAATTTAATTTGCACTTCAACTAAAACAAAAATGAACCATAAAATAGTTAATTTGTGTTTCAGTTGTTGTTCAGAATACCGATAGCGTCATCCACATAAAAGGACCGTTCACATTAAACAACGTTATGTATCTTAATTATCCCAAGTAACAACCTATCTCCATGATTTATTACCACTTAAGTATATAGCTCTAACGTAACGGATTAAAGTCTATATTAACTCGTATTTATATCAAGTGCTAGTTCGCTTGAAGTTTAGTTTACTAATAGCGTACAAGATTACTTAGCTAAATTAATGTTTTGGCTAGCTATTTACTGGATATTCGTTATAAAGGAAACTGACTTAACCTGCCACAGTTGCGAACTATAATTTGAACGTTTATTTATTATTAATTATTAAGTAAATTTTAAGGAAATTAATAAATAAATAGAGTGGGCACTGCGCGATTAATCATGCTCACATTATTCGACTAGAAAACCACCTATTTCCTTTAGCTACTTGTATGACAACCATGAACTACGTGGTATCTTTGGATTTATAATAGCTATTTTATACTAGCTGTTGGCTTCGCCTGCATGGAATTCCCCATGGGAACCTATTCCCGGGATGAAAAGCCAAGCCTGTGTGTTATTCCAGACTTTAATCTATCCCTGTTCGAAATTTCAGTCAAATTCGTTCAGCCGTTACAGCGTGATTGATTAAGAAACATCCAAACATTTTCACAAACTTTCCGTGAATAATTTTGGAATGACGTTTAAGAAGCCATCAGAACTCTATAAACACCTAAGAGTAACTAAAATGCACGTCTTATCGAAATCTAAAGACGAAATAGTAAAAGTCCTTCCGAAAGATAAAATGCATCGGAGCTCGAATCACGCCTCCACAGTTCCATAAAAAATTCATGATAGGCTCGCAGACTGGTAGAGTAGGTCTAGGTAATATTCAGAGACAAACAGATAAAGAAATAACAAAATCTTTTCTTCAAGCAGACGAAAACAACACCTATAAGGTGCACGCAATGAACCTAGAAATGCAAAACGAATGGTTGACCCTAGGTGAATTTTGTATTCCCATAGCCTTAAAATGGCGTACCATAATATACGACTGGTCACCGGCCTTACTTAAATTTTACCTAAATGCATTCCAATTGACCCTCCCCGACCAAAGCAATCTGGTCAGATGGGGAAAAGCCACAGATAAAACATGTAACTAATGTGGTGAAGCAACTGGTACGGCTAGGCACCTACTAGTGGGTTGTAAAACGCTATTAGACCGGGGTCATTACTCGCGCCGTCATGATAAGGTATTAGAAATCATACGTGAGGCTGTAAGTTTGGCGGTAGCTAGAGCGAAAAAAGGATTAACCACAAACCAAAGAAATGACATTGCGTTTGTAAAGGAAGGATGCTCAAAGAAATCACCTCAAAAGCCATATTCAATTTTGATAGCTGCCGTTGACTGGACAATACTCGTAGACACGTATGAGAAGCACTATAGGATACCGGAGGATGTCTGTGCCTCATCATCCAGACCCGACATATTCCTTTTTTCACGATCGCATAGGCGTGCAGTGCTTGTAGAACTCACAGTAGCGTGGGAAACTAATATACCTAAAGACCACGCTATAAAGACAAACAAATACTTTGATTTGACTAACGAGTTAACCAAAAACGGCTACGTGGTTAAACTCTACGCCCTAGAAGTAGGAGCAAGGGGAATCCCAGCTAAATCCCTGTACAACTTACTTAAAGACCTCGGATTGCCAAGAGCTTCAGTAAGCTCTTTACTAAAACGTATATCAAAAGCGGCATTGTTAGGATCTTACCAAATTTGGATAGGTAGGGGGGGGGGAACACTACTGACGGTGGAGGTGAGCGCTTACGCATCACAAGGTGGCCACCCTAAACCTACATCTGGGTCGCAAGTCCCAGTCGCCGTCATGGTGTTCCTCTCTGTACCACGCTATGGACCCGGCGACCGCACGGTGAATCCATGGAGTGCTGAGAATCGGATCTCTATCTTATAATACTAGTAAGATCCGAATAACAAACCATCTCCTTTTGGAATTTCATTGAAATTTGCAAAGTCAATTCAGAATAAAGGAATAACATGATACATATTTACATACATAAATATTTAGCATTCATAATAAACTAGCAATCCTTCGCTTCGGTTCACTTGAGTTTTTTTAGCTCAAGCCATCGTAATATCAGGTAATGCGGTAAGGCGGCGGAGAGTCAGCGGAAGAGAACCCTGCCCCCCGAGTTGAGACTGCGACAGGGACACCGTAGATTTGTCTACGCCCAGGACTACCGACCTCCGACCTCCATGATCGGAGCCTGAGAACGGCAATCGGCCGACTCGCCGTCCTTACAGAAGCAGGCCAAGACGGAGGTGTGTCGTGTGTGTCCTACACACGCCTCCCAACTCACCGACGCAGGATCAAACCCGGCACCACAGGCGATACCGCGATGGCGACCAAAGTCCGCCAGGGCTTACCCGGGGTGCCCGGCAATGGACACTTGGGGAGAACACCGTGTGGTTTCAGTTAGTCCGATTCCGACACACCCATCTCATCGTTGGCACCGATGGGGTATAGCCCGTGGGGGTTTCCACACACACAAAAAAAGCCATAGTAATTCACACATTAAATATAGCCTATGTTCATCGGGGAAAATGTACATACTTTAAGTCGTAAAAGATTTTTTAATTTTATTTAAAAATATCGGTTATCTGTAAAGGCGGCTTACTGACGATAGTTGAACGTCACAACGTCATAAGAAAATACTAACTATATGTATAGCAGCTGTCCACGCGGACGCATCGCTTGCACTTCAAGCCCAGAGCGAGGTAACGCCGCATACGAGGTAACGCCGCATACGTCAGGTTACGGCATGTTACGTCATGTTTTTTCGTGCGTGCAGCCGGCTCATCGATATATAAGACGTTGTCACGTCAAAAAAAAATAATTTTAGTGTAGCTACTTACTCGATTACTTCACTAAACCATACTAAACGCAGCACCACTTTCAATTGTACTAAAGTCCGGTGCCGCTAGAGGGCGCTACGAACACTACAGGAATACAGATGGACATTTTTTCACAGTTTGATGAATTGGATGTAGAGATCCAACAATGGTAGAGACGCATTCAGTGAGTACTCTGAACATGTTCTGTAGATGGGATTTTCAAGAACCAATTGCTTTTATGTTTTGTAAATAGTGAATGCAGGATTTTGTGTTATTGAGCTGAGCGAAGCGAAGCTCTTATACGCGGGATAACCACTTCTTTGTCGTTATACTTCTTTTCTCCTGCTTGACCGATCTTGACCTAATTTACCACGGTGATAGTGTGGACACTGAGGAGTGTTTTGAGGCGTTCGTGAGATAGTTCGTGTCTGATGTACCATTGAGGAATAACCACCGAAAAACAGTTTCACGAGCGCGCGGCCTCAGATAAGCGCGCGACAAGATGTCTTATTTACAAGTAAGAGTCGCTCGCTCAGCTTAATTTATTTCAGTGGCACTGAATTCCTAATATGTACATTTTTCATCATAATTTTTATCGTCACAGTGTGAGCCCCGATTGTATCCAATAGCTTGCACTTTGGAGCAAGCGATCGGCTCTCCTACGCTTTTTCCACATAATGTAGCTTATTTTGACTTTTACGGGAGCAAATGCCATCTTATCTCCAAGAGGAAAATCTGCGCCAGAGCATCGTCCTTCAATCAGCAGGCGTAACGGCTTGCCATGTAAAGTTAAGCCATGAAGATCTCTGAAGATCGAGATGGGGCTCCATACACCCATTATTCTTATTAGGTAGAGTCTTCATCTATTTTCACGTAATAAAAATAAATCTTATACATAAACCAAACTGTGCAAGATTAATCCATTTTTGTTTAAAATTAGCTTTTGTAGAGCCACCCTTAAACTCTACATTGACTCTAGAATACAAACGAGTATTAAGCATTTTACCATTTAATATTACTGATGGTTATAGCTCTATTTTCTGCCTAAAGTAGTTGTAGAGTCGTTATCTGAATGTCATCGGAATAAAAATTACTAAAATTATAATAAAAAAATAGTACCAGTTTAATATTTTGTTACGGCTGTACAATCAATTTACATAATGTAGAGACTCTTTTTATATTAAAGACTGAAACATAAATTCTAGTGAATCTCAGATCTTGTGAACTCATCTTACCAGACCTTTTATAATCTTAGCGATGATCGGCTGGCAATAGATCGTGCTATGATGGAGGTCACAGGATCGATTCCTCGCTCAGTGCAAAAATTTGTGTGTATAAATATGTGTATTAACATTGTATTGCAACTTTTTCTGAGTCTGCTATATTGTAGAACCCATATTGCAAGCTAGTTAAGCTACACTTACTTTGGGTGCGTAGATGATAATAATAAATACTGCCTCACTAAAATGTCAAGCTGTATTCGGAGAAAAGTACATCACACTTAACACTTTGACTGCATCTGTGGCGTAGTGGCAGTGCATCCGACTCCTACGACAGGAGGCGCGGGTTTGATTCCCGCTCAGTGCAAATATTTGTATGCATGAATATGTCTATTTGCATTGGTCTGCGTGTTTCTACGTATAATCTGCATGTATTTACAAAAAAAAGTATATAAGTATGTTAAACTATGCTTACCTTGGGTCTAGAAAGCGCTGTGCAAAATGTCGTAAAATACCTATTTATTTATTATTATTACTTAAAAACGAAACTTATACAACGTAATATTCAACCACAATATATCTCACAATAAACGCAGCTCTACACAATTTAGCTAGAGTCCAATACGTATCCCTTGAGGGCAACACTAGTCCTGTGACGCTGCTAGAATATATACGAGACATTTTTGTACTTCTCTGACATATTACACTGGGCTTAGCCGATTATAGAGTCGACACGTCTCTCTGAGAGTGGGTAGAAATGTCTCTACATATTGGTTTCGGACGAAATATTGAGAATTATTGCGGGAGGATGTCGCACAGGTTACAAAAATGTTTTGTAGAGTTAATATAGAGTCATAAATAGTGTTTACTGTAAACGTATTTTGGTAGGTGGTGTGATATGAAAAGGTTTTGTTTTGAATGCTTAGTAATAGTTTACAAATAATTTTGTGTATCCTTGAAGGGGCAAACACCTGTATATACTTACTAGGATATACTAACCTATAATTTGGAAACTCTTTTTATATTGGTATCACGTAACAAAGGGGATTTCTATCCATCGGATATTTTTTTCATGCCCTTGTTAGATATCAGAAATAGTGCAGTTAAAAATAATACCTCAAAAAATCGCACGATAAAATCTTTTTCATCCCTCCTGTTCGGAAAGTTTAATTTTCATGGGTAGATAGCCAGGTGAAAAGTAGCTGATTTCATCCCTAGAGTTGAAAGTATTTTTTTATTATTTTTAAGTTCCATGGAGTCCATGATAATTAAGTTACGTCATAATTCCTTGATATCTTGGCGCTTTTTCTTACACATGGCCGCCTTGATGCACATCTCGTGACCAACTCGATTTCAATGTAACCGATAGATTCGATTTTCAAAACTTTTCGAATGTTGGCAGTATGCACGTGAATTATAACTTTTTTTTCAGAATTCAAAAAAAAGCAATTTAAGTTTACTAAATAATTAGCGGGAAAACGAGATTCAATATAAATAAATGCCTTGTGTTAATTGTGGTTAAAAATGGTTCCGGAAAGTGATTCCAGTGACATGGATATTAATTTAAAGAACAGGCAAAAGCTGTTGTTAATAATCTATTTCCAATTTTTCCGATTCTACTTTAAATTTTAACTGATTATCAATATGTACACCTTTTTCATTAAATGTGTGTGTAGTATTTTAATTTCCTCATAACATAACATAACATAAACTCACGCCTATATCCCCGAAAGGGTAGGCAGAGGTGCTAGCACCCACATTTCGCCAGTTTATGTTTAGGTCCCAATGTAATAGGTGGCGAGCCTATTGCCATTAACCGGGCACTTATAAACCTGCGATAAATACACACATAACTTCGAAAAGCATCGAAAAGTCATTGATGTGTGCCATGGTAAAACCTGGGATCGAACCCGAGACCTCGTCTCAGCAGTCCATTACCCATACCACTAGGCTACCGCGGCTTTTCCTCACATAGTCGAAATGAAAAGTAGAGTGTTTAACTCGGGTGAATGTCACCCATTTCACCCTCGAACTATTGGCGCTCTCACTTCGTTCGAGCGCCAGAAATATCTCGGGTGAAATGGCTGACTTTCAACCCTTGTGTAACAATCTACTATTAAAATTTGTATCATCACATTAATAATGAATGGATGAACGACCAAAGATTGATGAAACAGTTAGGTTTATAAACGTTCACGCCTCTTTTTCATTGGGCTAGGCAGATTAGCTAAAAATTTGGTCAAAAACCGTGGCTATTTTCGCCAAAAATAAAAGGCACAGTATAGGCGGATATAAATCTAAGAAAGCAAAGATTATGAAAATCGGCCCTCCCGTTCTTGAGTTTATCCAGGTCATCACTAACACGAATTTCGTTATATATAAATATATATAGATTGATAGCAGTATACATACCAGCCGTACTCAACGGTCAGTTATTTTCTTACTGGATACGTAATTTTAATCAAAATAACTAGGTCACTTCTGAATCTCCTAGAGAAAAAATACCATATTGATTAAAGCCCCATGTTGATTAATGTACCCGCAGCTGACCGTCTCGTGATCGCAAATAAATTCTCTTCGCAACCTTTTATTACCCGTCTAAGCCCGGTCACAAAGGATTGCCTAAATTTCTATTGTATTTTTTACTTTTTATTTTGTGACGATAAAAATTTACATAACTGTACAGATGTTTATCGATCTTTATTCTGATTTGTTTAATTTGTTTTTACTGTAAAAGTGACCGACTCTCATATGCGTACCTAGCCTTTGATGCCCTGCCAAACCAGAATGATCATCTGTATGCTGCCAACCTTGAACATCTTAGTATGTCTTTAAAATCGTATACTGGTATCATGAAAATGTTTAATATAATCAGGAATAGATTTGGACCGAGAATGCTGCCCTGAGAAACACCACAAATTATTTATGCATGTAAACAAATCGGCAAATATAACTTGATTGCCGATTTGAAAAATACAACAGTATTTTTTGAAGAGAAACAGAAATTTAAGAAAAGTATTATTGTTATTAGTACTGTTTGATAGTTACTGTAAAGCACTGCCACACTAACCACTAATTTTAATTTTATTGATAATAACGCCACTTGATCCTTTATATTATGTATAACTTAATTGGATGCTAACCCTTTGAATACCACTACTTATATAATCTGATACACATGAATAGACATAAATTACATACGAGACGACAAGTAAGCTCCTAGAAACTTTAATTAACACTGTAAAACAGACCTTAATAATATACCCTTAAATCTAACGATCTTATTACAGTATTATAACGTGAATATAATAATTCTTCCCAATTATATACCACTGCAGGAATTACTAGCTATTAACACACTTGAACTTGTAATTACAATGAAACGTAATTTTACAAACCTTTAAATCAACTTGTCTGGACGACTAATTTAGTCTTCCCTTGATCATGGCTGCTGAAAAGCAACCGAAACGTCGGAATCAGTGTAAATCATAAAATAACAATACATCACAATAGAATCCGTTAAAAATTGTTACATTTGAAATAAAGTTCATTTAATTAGGATATATACAAAGATGAATTACGTAGCGTAGCAATACAACTAGATGAACAGTAGGCAGTAATCTTCGTGTTCGTAACGTTTTTCTCTCTTAAAATGTCACCTGGTCAGTGTCGTTATAATAAAACAATAATGTTTCAGTCCAAAGTTGAAGTTAATAAATGTTTCTTTCTGTTACAGGTAAGAAATTTCTTTGACAACGGTCTGAGACGGCTGTATCACATAAAATTTTAGTAAGTAGTCTATTATTTTCCTTAAAGAACCACACATTGTATTATTTGTTTATGAGTCTAGGCTATATTCACCCAAATATGCAGTGTGGTTCCGCCTTTAGAAATAAAAGAGTGCATTGCTGAGTCATGTGTCCTTTGATTTCAAACTAAAATTTTGGTAAGAATCTGTTTTTATTGTCCATTTTAACTCATAAGTCTGCTGGATTAAACCCGACTCCGAAGGCGAGGCCGCGATGGCCGAAGTTCGCCGGGAACCCTGAGGTTATCCTTTCGAGGTCGTACCCGGAGTGCCCGACAATGGACGCTTGGGACGGACAACGTAGGGTTTTAGTCGGTTCGATTCCGGTGGGGTGAAACCCATGGGGGCTACCATACGAAAAAAAAAAAGAAAAATAGGTCTGCTAGATTCGATTCAAAAATAGCTAGGCTATTCACCCTATTTGCCTACTTGAGGCTGTGATTCCGGAAAGCTATAACCTCGGAATCTTCAAGTCTCGAGTGAATAGGTTCCTTCTAGGCAAACGTGATCCATCGTAGACCACATCGTCACTTACGACCAGGTGAGATAGGGGTGAAACGTGAGCATATTCATCCATAAAAAAAAATAAAAAATGAGAAATATGAGATTCGCATAGTATGCTCGCCATTCTATCCAATATTGCTGGGCAGTCATCTTTATATATTTATGAAAATCTTCCTAATCCTGACCGACAATGGTAGCTCGTAGTTGCAAGGATGAAAACCAATATAAACAAGTTGAATTCCTGAGACGAGCTCAGCCGAATACAAGGGATTTTCGATTTTGCGTTTTTTTTTTGCGACTTTTTGCAATTTTTTTTTATCTTGCAATGGTGCACCCCAGCACGAATCTATTACCGAAAACAGCAACTCGATAGCTCATCTCCTTCATACCCAAAACCGTGACAGAAAATTGGCAACGACGACGTCGACGACGACGTTGACGACAACTTGATAGCAATAGGGCTTTTCTAAAGAAAATCCCTAAAAATTGTCCTGATGTCCAAATGATGACAGACTGAACTGGGTGAGATGTTTTTGTTTAAGCCGGCTACTAATGAATCCTCCATTTCTAGTATGTTCTGATCACAGCCTGTTTCAGTATGTTACAGTAAATAGCCTTTTTTGTTTAAACAAGTTGCAATGTACAGAAAACCAGGAGCTGGACGTAATTTTTCTTTGTTATGTAAATGGTACTAAATCACTTTTGTATACATGTTTCTCACATAGTATATACATTGTATACTTTCACATCAGTAGGTATATCCGCAAGAGGGTAGGCAGAGGTTGGGGTGCTTGGTTGGGGACCTCCACGCGGTGCACCCTGGGCAACGGAGACGGCAGCGTCTCTCTCCTAGAGTGGGAGAGACGCTGCCGCCTACGGCCAACTCCGACCGAGGCGAGGACGGCCCTGTCGAAACCGGAGATGGCCCAGGGTCAGTCGGGGTGCGAGGGATATGCTCTATGGGTAACCTTACACCCCGGCGTCTTAAGACCCGAGACGGCGTGCGGTATTAGTCGGTGCAAGCCCGACATAACTGCCCCCGCTGGCCAGCGGGGGGGTATCCGAAGGGATTTCCGCACAAAAAAAAAAAAAAGGGTAGACAGAGGTTTATTTTAATACCTATTTTGAACTGTACGTACTAAGAGGTGAGCCTACAGTCATTAACCACATTTACCTAACTTTTAATTGCTACTGAGAATTTCAAAACAGGAAAATCCAAATATCCATTTCCTCAACCGGAAATCGAACCCAAACCTCATGCTAAATATGCCATTAACTGTTAAGCAGTTAAAAATAGCAGTTAAGTCTTACTTCTTTTCAATTTTAATACTTTAGAGTCGAAGAATAAACTAAATAAAAATTGAATAGCTTTGTGTTTGGCAATATTTCCACCGATATGCACACACCACAATTCTGTTCCTCTTAAGCTTAAAACAAAGATGATATCCATAATTTTTCCTTATTCAGTGAAATAGATTCTAACAATCATTCCTTTTTAGCCAGACGTTCGTAACGACCGCCATTTTGTTTCAGCGCCATTTTGTGCAACCTTGGGCATGGAGCAGAATTAAGTGTCTGTTTTATTAAATGAATTGTTTAGTTTGAAGTTTTCTCTTTGTTGGAAGCGTGTAAGTGTCTTCACTTTATTTTACACATAGTTTTTACCACAGCGCAGTATACTTACTAAAAATTAGGACAACTTGCACAGCGGAATTTATTTTAAAAGTTGATAAAGCTGGAGTTTACCAGTGAAATCCATTGAACTGAGTTACCACATTTTACTTAAAGAAATTTATCGAATAAAACACTGTTTCGTTTTAGGCGTCGGTAGCTTAGCGGTTAAGGAGTCGACCCTACGATCGAGAGGTCCCGGGTTCGAAGCCTGGCCATTACACTACTGACGTGAACTCACTCCTAACACAAACAATTAAGCTTAGCTAGAGGGGTTAGGGGGAATATTAGTAACTTCGGTTACTAATATTCTATTTAAAAAAAATTGATCTCAGTCCCTGTCTTTAATTAAATCGGATCTAAGCCATGATACTTACAAGTTTACAAACAAACGTAGAAATTAAATTTTTCTGTTATCTTTTGGTCAATATATGAATGAATTAGGATGTAATGATATTTTGTAATGATTTTCATAATGATTATTTATGTAATGATACTGATTATTTAATCAGGTAACTCAATGTTTAGGTGTGTGTTGGGTAACCTCCTCGAGTGTCGCTCCGATTCCGATCCCGCTGCAGTCCGGGGGGAACGGAATCGGAGCGGCCGGTACACCCTGGGCGGCGGTCAATGGGTTCCCCAATCACCCCTTCATAGGATTGGCATTGATCGTCGGCCAATACCCAACGTGGCGGGAACAAATCGCTCTCCGTACTCCTCTGCTTTCAGAGGAGACAGGATGAGCGATGCTGTTAGTGGTGAGATGGCCCAGGGTCAGTCGAGGTGCGAGGGATATGCTCTATGGGTAACCTTACACCCCGGCGTCTGAAGACCTGAGACGGCGTGCGGTTTTAGTCGGTGCAAGCCCGACATAACCGCCCCCGCTGACCGGCGGGGGGCTATCCGAAGGGATTTCCGCACGATAAAAAAAAAAAAAAAAAAAAGGTATAAAATACTATAAAAGTAGTTCTTCATTTTTAAGGGCATTTGGGGTAACCTTCTGTTGGTTAGGTTTATATGCCTTTTATAGGAGCAACTGCTGACTTAGACCACCCAACCCTATCCGTCAATCAGCTGATGTATTGGCTAGCTGGTGAGGTTCACTTGGCGTCGAAGGACTTGATGGAACAAGTTCAATTATTCTGACAGATTAAAGGCCTTTCACTCAAAGTAACACAACAGTTACTCAACGAACAACACAAATAGACGGGTTCGTCGCAAATAAGGTTGTAGTCAAATAAAAATCCAATTTGATAAAAATAATGTTTACAAAAAAGTGACGTACGCATTTATCAAATACTCGCACGAAACACTGACAGTTTGAGTGTACATTGTTATAGGTTAATTGTTACTGGAAGTGGCTGGAGAAACGTTTTGTGACATGAATTCTATTGAATGTTTTATTTATTTATATTGTAGAATATATTTCTTAAGATTTTTTTCTTACCAATTAGGGGGTGTACATAGTCAGAGTCAAGTCCTTGGTCAACATTGATTCGAACATCATTGAAATCTAGAAAATGTTTGGATATTTGTTACTTAATCACATAAATCAAACAGACTGTACGGATCTGGCTGAAATTTCGTACAAAGATACATTATAGTCTAACACATAGGCATATGCCTGTGATAGGTTCCCAAAGGTTGTAGGAACGGGACCAGAATTCCAAACGAGTGGAACCTCGGGTAACAGCTAGAGGTCACCAAAATGACCTTAGATAAAATTTAAACTTAATTTTCTCATGGATTATGGTCGATAGTCGACTATCCAATCAGCTAACGGCAAGTAGTAGTCAATTGAAATGTGTTAAGCTACTTTTCTTAGTGACTGTACTCTCAAGAGCTTAATTTTACTATGAGCGTTAAAAGTTTATTGTTATGCAATCGTAAAAATCAATGTAACAATAAAAACAAAATAAACGTTTGTTGACTCAGTTAAGCCTGGTGGTGTAAATGGGCACTAAAACTGAACATTTAATTCTCGAAAAGCAATATAGCTGATAGTCAAATTTCTACTTATTTTTTTTTATATAACTAACATAAAAAGTTACTAACAGAAACTAACAATAAATAAATAAAATTTTACAGAATTAAAAATGAAAAAAGTGGTAACAAATTGTTTAATGTAAAATCGAGATGTTATAATTTGCTTTGAGAACTTTTGTGACTCTGAACAGTAGGTCAATGTTCTGCTGACTAACTAGAGCACTGTAGATTTAGATTGGAAAAACTCAACATACAGTTCGGGAATCCCCCCAGACCAGAACATAACCAGACTTGTATAAAATAAAATATTCTTATTATTTTATAAAATTTTGAAGCAAGTAGTATGATAACTTTTCCCATTGTCTTAGTCCGGAAAAAGTGAACATCCGGGACGGGACGGGAAAATTATTATTATCTTTATTTATTTGTTTAAGTATTTCATAATTTTTAAATAAAATATACGTATTTAATATTACTCTTACTTATTAATAATATACAGTTTTTTAAATAGTACCCCACCGCCATCTGGTACACGGACAGCTACCGGTGGTTAGAGTTTCTGGGAGACGAACTTCCTCATTATGCGTACCGTAATTATTATCATTAATGGCTTCTGTAAGTGTAGACGTACTTTCTTTGTTGCGCAGCTTACAATTTTCATAGTAAACTGTGTAAAAAGTGTTATACTCTGCCTTTTAAAGATCATTGCCTTCTTTTACATCCTAAAATGCATATTAAATTACATTTTGAAGCAATTAGTAGCTCAGTTGGTCAGAGTATTCCGCCTGTAAGGGTCTTGTCGCGGATTCAAATCCCGCTCTGGATGTTTACTTTTTCCGAATTAAGGCTATAAGAAAAGTTAACATACTAATTTCTTCAAAATTTCATTAAAATAATGTGGCGGAGTAATCTAAGAACAATGTTTAAAAATGATTGTAACATTGTTCATTGTCTCCGTATTTGTAAGAATTACTGCATATGGCTCCAACGGTGGTCCGAGCCGTAATGTATCGGAGAATTTAGAATATCTAGGGCGTGTCTTGGTAGCTCAGTTGGTCAGAGTATTACCGCTTTCAGGGGTTTGGTCGCGGGTTCAAGTCCCGTCCTGGATTTTGACTTTTTCTGAGTTAAATCTAAAAAGCATATTCTATTGTTTACTATTTACTATTGTTTATTTACATTGGGACCTTAACATAACTGACGAATCGTGGGTGTGTAATACACCTCTGTCTACTCCTTCGGGGATACAGGCGTGAAGTTATGTTATGTTTTTTTATTATTAAAAAATTATGCTTACTTTTAATAAAGTATGTATAAATATCAGGCTCATTTTTAGCCTCAAACTAATCTAGTCATTTCCAGTCTCCCTAATTCTCTAGGGGGTTGCAAAGCAGTAGGACATCGGGCCAGTGATCCATCACGATCGCAGAATGTAAACATGTTCGCCCAAACAGGGTTGTGCGAAAGGATACAAATACTTAATATTATTATTACTGTAAGCATTATTTAGAAACCAATCAGATCGAGGACTTTTTGAAGAAAGAACAGGTCAGAAGTACCCGTAGCCGGTGTGCACGTATGAAAACAATTATGAAGGTGGAAGAAGCGAAAGGCGGATGCCAAGTGAAAAAATGTTGTCTCTGCCTACCCCAATGGGAAAGAGCAGTGACTATATGTCTCTCTCTCTCTCTGGTCGTTCCCTCATGGCTGAGGATCGTGGTCATCAACAGGTGGTTTGGATATCATTTGTATGATCAGCCTCCACCGACTTCTATCCATGGCATCCCGTACTATGGAGTAAAACTTGGAGGACGACGAGTCCTTTATCTGATCGGTCCACCTTGTTGGAAATCGGCCTCGAGCTCTTTTGCCGTCTGTGTTCCCCACAATAATCAGTTTTTCCAGAGTCTCGTCGCCTCTTCGCACTATGTGGCCGAAATATGAGAGGATCCTCTGATGGCAGATTGTGGACAAGCGAGTCTTGACTTTGAGTTGTGAAAGAACTGATACGTTGGAGCGTTTGGCGGTCCAGGGAATCCTCAACATACGTCTCCAGCACCACATTTCCAAAGCATCAATCCTTTGCCTCTCACGGGCACGTATAGTCCACGTCTCGACTCCATACAGAAAAATGGGGAATACAAGCGCACGTATCAACCGCATCTTAGTGTTAATGGTTATTCCCCTCTTCTTCCATATCCCATTCAACCGAGTCATAGTGTCCTTCGTCATGGCGATTCGTCTCTTGATCTCCGGTACACAGCTCCCGTCATTGTTGACTTGAGCACCCAAATAGATGTAGTGATCCACTGTGTCCACACCCTGTACAATATTCACCGTGTCGGTCAGATGTCCAGCGCGATCCACCACCATGAGCTTTGTCTTGCTCCTGTTTACTGCGAGTCCCAATGCATTGCTTTCAGTCTCGAGTATCTGAAACAGTTCCTGCATATCCTCCACGGTGGTGGTCAGCAGCACAGTATCATCGGCATATCTGAGATTCGATATCTTTTTACCACCTACTGGAAACCCTTTATTCCAGTTTTCAAGGGTCCTGCGAACAATATACTCCCCGTATATGTTAAAGAGTGCTGGGGACAGAATACAGCCCTGCTGCACGCCTTTTTTAACTTCGAACACATTTGAACATTCGGTGCCGATTCTGACGTAGGAGCGATTATTACAGTATAGGTGTCGAATCAGGCCGAGCAGAAGTTCTGGAACTCCCATCTCGCGCAACACTAACCACAATTTTTCCCACTGTACACAGTCAAAGGCTTTTGTGTAGTCAATGAAGCACAAAATAACAGGCCGATTGAACTCTCTACTTTTTTTCTATGATTTGCCGAACATTGAGTATCTGCTCTCTTGTGCCCTTGCCTTTGACGAAACCCGCCTGTTCTTCAGGAATCTGACAACGGAGGAAGTGGCTGAGTCGTTGGTTAATAATATGCAGAAGGATTTTACTCGCATGAGAGATAAGAGCGATGGTTCTGTAATTGCTACAATCTGTAGTAGATCCTTTCTTATGAAGAGGAATAAATAGTGACTCCGTCCAATCCTCAGGCCATTCTCCCGTTGTCCAAACGCAGTTGCAAATGTCCAGCAGAATCGATATGCCTTTGTGGCCCAGGTTCTTCAATAATTCTGCTGTGACCCCATCTTTACCGGGGGATTTACCACATTTGAGCACCTTGATAGCCTGTTCTTCCTCCGAGCGCAGTATCATAGGTTCATCAGAAGTCCATTTGATGACTTGATTAGTAGATTCGGCGTCATTATATAGTGACTGGCAATAAAGTTTCCATCGCTCCAGTACTTGCGCCGTATCCACCAGAATGTGTTTGTTTTCATCTTCAATGGCACAGGGTTTCATGCTTCGTGTTTGTGTTAGGTCTTTGACTTTATTAAACAGATGTTTAGTTTCATGTCTGGCAGAACTTTGCTCAAGTTCTAAGCATATATTGTTTATACAGGTGTTGTAGTCCTGCCGACATCTTTTTTGAACTTCTCTACTTAACTCTGCATATCGTTCCCGCTGGTTAGTGGAGCTTATACCACTCTCTTTTAACTCCCGACGCTCCAAGATGACCCGACTAGTTGCCGGTGTGATGAACTCTTTCATGCCGGGCTTCCCAAGCACGTGATCTTTGGCTGTTTGAATAACCGTGGTCTTCAAAATATTCCACTTGGCGTTAGCTCCTGCTTCGATCTCACACACCGCGCTCGACAAACGCTCTTCCATGGCGACACTAAATCCACCTAAGTCCACTCTTCGTAAGTTGGGGACCGGTTTCAACTTGTGTATTCTCTTCAAACGTAGTCTAACAGTGGCAACTAAGAACTGATGATCGCTACCACAGTCGGCCCCTGGGTAGGTTGTGGCATTGGTTACCGAGGATCTCCACCTAGTGCCTATCAAGATAAAATCTATTTGATTCCTATATCTGTCACCCGGAGATACCCATGTATATAGCCGGCGAATATGGTGGCGGAAGCAAGTATTTAAGAGCGTAAAACCCTCCTCGCTGCAAAACTGGAGCAGGCGATCGCCCCGTTCATTTCGCTCTCCGACTCCATACTCGCCAACCACAGAACGGTAATAGTCATCGTCATCTGTTTTGCCAACCTTCGCATTGAAATCCCCCATCACCATAACGACTTCTCTCTTCGGTATGTCTCTGAGGGTAGTTACCAATGAGCCATAAAAGTTTTCCAAGTCTCTCTCAGTAGATTGAGCTGTAGGAGCATACACTTGGATGATGTTCAATTTGCATGGTGTGGTGTTTAATTTCAGAGCAATTATGCGGTCACTGACGGTTCTGTATCCGAGTACGCATTTGGAGAGTTCTGAAGGAACTATGAAGCCTACCCCTCTACTGCTTTCGTCTTCAGGTCCCGAGAAAAATACTTTATTACCAGAGTCTGAAATGAAATGACCCTGGCCTTTCCAATGAGTCTCACTCAGGCCTACGTTTTTTCTCTGCATTTCTTTCTCTACTATGTGCAATTTCCCAGGTTGGTTCAGACCACGCACATTCCAAGTTCCAATGTGATGGGGATGTCGGATAGATTTGACTGTGTCATGGTAATCACCAGTAGCTGATTTTCCATGCGGAGCCTGGTGAGTCACTTCCACATGGCCGGTAGCATATTTCACACCACCTTTCCCGGGACGGTGGCGCTGGGCGTCAGCCGGGTCGCATAACATACTGATAACTGTATCCTGATTTTTCATAAAGATGAAGATGATGAGATGACTCTCTTGGGAATATCGTGACAGTGGTTTCCCGTTGCCTTCTGTCCCAGACTTTTTGAAGTTATTTAGACTTCAAGGCTACTGCAGCCTCTTCTGGCCGGTTTCCCGGACCAGGTGTATGGTTATCCCGCCATTTACTCGGGCGCCAGAGCCTCGTCTGTTATCTAGCAGGGAGCACCACGGCAACCGATTGGTCGCCGCTGCCATCCGGCGCATGCAGATGAGGTTGACAATAGGGTCGGATAGGTGTTGCTAGGATCCGTTCTCCCCTTACTCCGACTATATGTATGTATGTATTATTTAGGAAAGCATGTAACTTCAGATATAGTGTACTAGAATAAGTAAATATTATAAATTTGACACGAATCACCCATTCTTAAGATGTTTGACATATAATTGATTGTAAGCTCGATCGATGGCTACAATCGATATTCGACTTATAGACTACCTTTCAAGATTATAAAAATATTTATTATATATATCTATGTATAGAATAGACTTTATTGTATACCAACAATGAAATTTCACAAGTACTTAACTTTGCTATTATAATATAATTATGTAAAACTCACTTTATTCCGCGCACCCTCAGGCTGTGGAATGATCTCCCTGCTGTGGTTTTCCCAAGCGACTACAATATGGGGTTCTTCAAGAAGGACATTAGAAGGTTTTTACAAGGTCGGCAGCGCGAGTGCGACGCCCCTTGCGTTGTACACGCTTCCCATCAGGTGGGCCGTGAGATTGTCTGTCACGTGAGTGGTATAAAAAAAACAAGTTGAATTCCTGAGACGAGCTCTGCCGAATACAAGGGATTTTCGATTTTGCGTTTTATTTTTTTTGCAATTTTTTGCGATTTTTTTTTATCTTGCAATGGTTCACCCCAGCACGAATATATTACCGAAAACAGCAACTCGATAGCTCATCTCCTTCATACCCAAAACCGTGACAGAAAATTGGCAACGACGACGTTGACGACGTCGACGACAACTCGATAGCAATAGGGCTTTTCTAAAGAAAATCCCTAATAACTAGCTGGCCCTCCCCGGCTTCGCCCGTGGCGTATTCGAACCCTCATTGCACCATGGTATGGTATTAAAGTTCAAATTGACTTTTAAGTATTATTACGAATCTTTTGTATGGGAATATAGAAATGTGTCTTATTTTTTCAGACCATTTTTCAAATTTTTCTTTCCGTAAGAACCATCCTCGTCTTCAAGGCATATTGTAAAAAAAAAGAATTTGCGAAATCGGTTCAGCTGCTCTCGAGATTTGCGCTTAGCAACACATTCAGCGATTCATTTTTATATTATAGAGAAGATGAGCGGTCTTGTCGCTTAAAGCGATCTCTTGCAGACAACATTTGCCCATCATTTTTTGTCCATCAATTCGTTTATTGATGCCAGGTGTATAGTTATATGTTGTAATTCTTGGAATAATTGAGAGAACCTGATTTTTCTTCACGCCTCAAAATTCTATTAGGTATTCTCTAGTGGGGGTGCTTGGTTGGGGACCTCCACGCGGTGCACCCTGGGCAACGGAGACGGCAGCGCCTCTCTCCTAGGGTGGGAGAGACGCTGCCGCCTACGGCCAACTCCGACCGAGGCGAGGACAGTCCTGTTGAGGGCCTACCCCTTCGGGGATACAGGCGTGAAGTTATGTTATGTACTGTTATTTGATGTTATTTACGCTGATTCCGAAGTTTTGGTTGCTTTTTTGCAGACATGTTCATCCAGATCTATCATGAAAGTGCAAACACCAATAACCTCTACAATGCAGGGGTCTACAAAATACACTGTGCCTGTGGGCTCTTTTATATTGGTCAAACCAAGCGAAGCATTGGCACTCGCGTCAAAGAACACATAGCTGACATAAAACACCAACGCTCAACAAATTTTGCTGCATATGAGACTATTGAAATTAAAAAACATTCGAGTTTTAATAGAGAAGATGGTTGGAATGTACGCCCAGCCTGGGACCCAGTCATTCACTTAATTAATTCCATGAAAAATCAAATTGCAACAAGACTTCATGACACTGTGAGCTCATTCTGCGAAAATAGTAACACCAACATTTCAACATAGTTCGGGTACTTTTGAGATAAATTGCACTTCAAACTATAATACAACCACTATATTCAGTCTCTCCGTGACCATGGCTGCTGAAAAGCATCCGAAACGTCGGGTTCAAAGTAAATAATAAAATAACATGAAATGAATCGCGATAGAATCCGTTAAAAATAGAACTATAGCATCTTTTATAAAAAAAATGTTCGTCTGTTCTGAATTTCTTTCCATTGGCAACCCTAAAAGTAAAGGATTAGTGTGGAGGCGCACCGGTATGATTTGTTTGTGATTATCTAAATCGACGAGTTCCTGGGGCGTTTACGAAAACATCTGTTTCAAGCCAAGCCTTTGATTGATTCGAAACAATATTTCTCAAACGATTTTTACATAAATCCTTATTTAAGGGATTAAATACGAAATGCAGCAATAAATAAATCAATCTTGATTTAGCGCGCGACAGGATTTTGAGATGCGTTAGTGAGACGAGTTTAATTATTTTAATCTGGCAATCTTCGTAATAAGTTTGTAATTGGAACAGGTGTGGGTAAATATTTGTAAGTAGTTTAATTTTATTTAAGAACCAATTTACACGAATGGAATTCTATGACACATTTATGTAAAAATGTATCTGTCTTTCGTTTAGTTTTCTTTAGATTTATTTAAAAGTAGTTGTTCATAATCATTTTAAGTTATTGTTGCATATATTTCAATTGACACGATAGAAACATTTTTTTTTTTTTATATTATGGACACGTCAATTTGACTTCACCTCGCCTGATGGTAAGCTGAAGGTAAAGTCTCAGGAAAGAGGGTCACCGTTACATACACGTACCATGTTAACAATGGTGGCACTCAGCTTGACGGCCTCATCAGAAGAGGATTGTCGTCGCAGCACCGCGTGACACCCACCGGTCCCACTAGTGCTGCGGCCACAATCCCCCTGCCCGGCTATGCACTTGCTGACCCCTGAACGCAATCAAACCGAAATTGGGTTACTATGGAGGGTTTTTCGCAATCGTGCACGGTGGTACCTACCCGGCCGAATTTTGTGACAAATTTGTGTCATCAAATTTCTACCAAGCTTGAATGTCCCACAGGAGTAGATAGAGATACATTAGTGCCCGTATTTTTCAACATTGCATCTCTTGCCGTGTACTACCAATGGATAGGACTGTTCTATCCAACGGTGAACATACCATAAAATAAAATAAACTTTTTAAAGACCACGTTTTCCTTCCGACCAACACTAAAAAACGTGGAGCGGGCGCTTTGAAATTTTTAAATTATTGAATATCTAAGGAAAACGATAGGTACATTAAAGGATTAAAGCGCCCGCCCCACGTTTTTTAGTGTTGGTCGGAAGGAAAACGTGGTTTTTAAAAAGTTTTTTTTATACTTATTTTTTTATTTATTTCTGATGATTAAATATGAAAATGTAAGGTGGCATTAGCCTACATAAAAAAATTCAGAGCTTTAGGGTGATCAGAAGTGGTCGAAAATTAAGGGTCAATTTTTGGCTTCAGAGGGAAAGAAACACAGAAACACAGACACGAAGTGGAACTAAGAAAAACGTGGTAAAAAGTTATTGAAAACCCCAGTTGATGACAATTATCTCGCCCTCGGCTATGTCGGAACATGACTGGTGAAATGTGGGTGTTAAAATACCTCTTACTGCTAGATTTTATCATCTCAAATCATCATCAGCCGCGGTAGCCTAGTGGTATGGGTAATGGACTGCTGAGACGAGGTCTCGGGTTCGATCCCAGGTTTTACCATGGCACACACCAATGACTTTTCGATGCTTTTCGAAGTTATGTGTGTATTTATCGCAGGTTTATAAGTGCCCGGTTAATGGCAATAGGCTCGCCACCATTACATTGGGACCTAAACATAAACTGGCGAAATGTGGGTGCTAGCACCTCTGCCTACCCCTTCGGGGATATAGGCGTGAGTTTATGTTATGTTATGATAAGTAAATCATCCTCCTCATCATCATCATCACAGCGATACCTGGTTGCGTCTATAGCTTGAACCTTAGAGCCCGGGGTCCTCTCTCATATTCTTATCTTGGTTTTTGCGGGAGCGACTGCCGTCGGACCTCCTAACCCCGCACCGAAAGCCCGTTAATCATCAGATTTATCAGTTCTACATGATATTGTCGGAAGTTTACGCGAATGTCACACATTGAAATAAAACTATTTTTAATTGATTCTATCGCGATTTATTTGATGTTATTTTATATTTTACATTGATCCCGACGTTTCAGTTGCTTTTCAGCAGCCATGGTCACGGGAAGACTAAAGATGGTTGTTGTCTTGTAGTTTTAAGTGTAAGTTATCTCAGAGTACCCGACCTATGTTAAATTGTTGGTGTTACTATTCATGCAGAATGAGCTCACAGTGTCATGAAGTCTTGTTGTAATTTGGTTTTTCTTGGAATTAATATAGTGAATGACTGGGTCCCAAGCTGATGATACATTCTAACCATCTTCTCTATTAAAATTAGAATGTTTTTTTTTTATTTCAATAGCTTCGCAGATCATCCTAGGTAGGAATCGATTTTCTTTGGCGAGTATCTGTGGTTTATCAAATCTTAGTAATGTTTGGTCCCCTGTTGCACGTGTTCACATAAAGCAGACTTTTTTGAGCGTTGGTGTTTTATATCAGCTATGTGTTCTTTGACGCAAGTGCCAATGCTTCGCTTGGTTTGACCAATATAAGTATGGAACGGAATGTACCACCAGCTTGGGACCCAGTCATTCACTTAATTAATTCCAAGAAAAACCAAATTACAACAAGACTTCATGACCCTGTGAGCTCAGCTCAACGTCAAACGTCGGGATCAATGTATAATAATCGATGATATAAATAACATCAAATAAATCGCGATAGAATCCGTTAAAAATAGTTTTATTTCAAAGATTTACCAGTTTTCAGGTGGGGTTGGCTTGTGCCTTAAAGATCTCATAGGGGTCCTAGGCAATCACCCAATGAATGCACCCTATCAATTGATAAATGGTTGACCTTAATTTCACGGCATCGACAGATGCTTTTCACGCCTCGCTTAATATCTCAAACAAGTTCTATGGGCTATATAAAACTTCGGGTTAATAAAAGACATTTAACATTTCACCATAAAGAACTCTCCCCTATTGAATACTATGTCGAACAATTTGCATTCTTTAGAATCAATATTAAACCCATAAAATCACTATGAATTTATGGGTGCCATTCTGATGCCCCATAAAATATTTAATATCTTCTGTCCACAGATACTCTGACTACGAAAACCTTGTTCTTAAGGATGAAGCAATTTTAATATAAACAATCAAACACGGGAAGAGGAGATTGAGCTAAAATGGGGTCACAAGGAGTCTGAAATATATAATTATGTTCTTAAGTTTGCCTAGGTAGCACAAGTGTTAGCAAGTTCATGGAAATTATGGGTTTGGTTTTGAGTCGGGTAAAGCGTTCTTAGGTTTTATTTATTTGAATTTTCTGAGTGGAACCAATTCTAGATGAAGAGTCCTGTTTTTGATTTTAGAAAAAGAAGCGAATTGTAATGAAAATATTTATACCACCCTAATTGAGAAATATCTGCGTAATAGAAAATAAAAAATATGTAACAGTTAAGATTTGTAATCATAAGTGTAGCAAATTAACATAACATAACTTGATGCCTGTATCCCGGAAATCAAACTCGAGACCTCCTCTTGGCAGTCCATTACGTACACCACTGGGCTATCACCACTTTTATTGCCAATTAACGCTTGCAATACAATTCATGTAATTCCCGCTTTGTAAGCCTTTCAAAGTATGGCAACCTAAAGCTCCCATCACCGTCCGAGTCAGCCTCACACTTAAAACTTAAAACCATTATAGTCTATTACCACGGGATTTCAAAGACCTCTTATCCCGCGGATACTTAAGTCGTAAAACGACCTACTTTTCAAGGTTTTATCTAAAGGAAAAAAAATCAATCGTGTATTATACCAAATCTCGTGACCTATTTTAGCCCACACTCCCCATATTTATTTATGAAAATATATCTGTGGTGGATTTATTCCATGATAGGACAGTCCAATTTCTATGATGATTTATGAATATACCATTTGTGAATATAATATTACATTTATATTTTGTTCATGTTGTTTCTCAAATGGTAAAAAATATTTTTTTTAATAATAAATAAGTTTAATAATAGATTTTTTTAAAGCGGCGATAGCCCAGTGGTGTACGTAACGGACTGCCGAGACGAGGTGTCGAGTTCGATCCCCAGTCGACCCGAGCACACACCTCTGACTTTTCGTAGTTATGTGTGCATTAAAAATGTTGATTATCGCTCGCTTAGTAACGTGCCCGGTAGATGGCAGTAGGCTCGCCCCCTATTACATTGGGACCGAAACATAACTGGCGAATCGTGGGTGTGTTATACACCTCTGCCTACCCCTTCGGGAATACAGGCGTGAAGTTATGTTATGTTATGTTAAAAAAAAATTGTTTGTATGCTGAGGTAGTTTAGAAGTTAAAATAAATAATTAATTTAAAAACACTTTTTTTAAAACAAGCTTTCTAGCAAGTGCAGAACAAGACCAATTAAATGAGCCAAATTTATCTTGTTCAGTTTAGAAGTTTCTAGAACCACCTACCGTCTCTACCTACCCTGGATATCATGTAGCATCAGAGTATTTACCAAGACAAAAAAAAGCGGCCAAGTGCGAGTCGGACTCGCTCTTTAAGGGTTCCGTAACAGCAAGTAACATAAAAATGTTTTTTTTTTTTTCATATTTGAGTTGATTGAATGAAAGGTAAATTGCTGTTTACGATTTATGACGTATTGAAAAAAAAACTACTTACTAGATCTCATTCAAACCAATTATCGTTGGAAGTTTACCTGGTAATGTACATCATATATTTTTTTTAGTTTTATCATTCTCTTATTTTAGAACTTACAGGGGTGGGGACACACATTTTACCACTTTGGAAGTGTCTCTCGCGCAAACTATTCAGTTTAGAAAAAAATGATATTAGGAACCTCAGTATCATTTTTGAAGACCTATCCATAGATACAACACACGTATGGGCACGATGAAAAAATAATTATTGTGTATCAGTTCTAAGTATGGGGATCCCCCAAAATTTATTGTTTATTTTCTATTTTAGTGTGAAAATCTTAATGCGGTTCACAAAATACATCTAGTTACCAAGTTTCAACAGCATAGTTCTTATAGTTTCGGAAAAAAGTGGCTGTGACATACGGACGGACAGACAGACAGACATGACGAATCTATAAGGGTTCCGTTTTTTGCCATTTGGCAACGGAACCCTAAAAATGATAATTTTGTTTATTTCAGGAGTTCCTATGGACACCTTTCAACTCCATCATCAGAACATCATCAAAGTATCATAATACCGAAAATACGCAAATATACCAAAGAGTTCAATTTAACGTCAGGAAGTGGTTCTATTAAGGCTTCCAAAATTTGACCCATACTAACAACTAGAAAAAACCCAGATCGGGACTGAATCCACTGGACGGGAATCAAACCCGCTACCTCCGAAGTAACAGTCGAGCGCTCTACCTCCAGGCATGTAGCCGTAACGCACTAATTTATGATAACAGTTGAGTAAAAACTCAGCTTATAATTCTGCAATGAGGGGCAGCTTTTTCATTCTCAAAGTAATTTTTTTCAGCCATACAATAATGTTGTTACAGTAAATTAGTTTCGTGAGAGCTCCTGGGAGCTATTGTGATGGATAACTGGCTCGCTTCGTTATTTTCAGCCACTTTTTTTTTCGTTTCTTCTTTGTTAGACAACAAACGGAGCTATTTTCGTTGAGAATGACGTTGTACGACTGTTCCTGTTATATGATGTCGTGTTGAGGAAGGGGGGAGTTAATTTATATTGTTTAAGTAGCTTTTTCCTGCTGCTACGCTTGGTATGTAGCCTTTGTCCGCTGATGTACCCATGAAAACGTGTATGTGCATTTGTAATCTTATAATTTCGGTTACTAGTACTTTGGTTACTACTCTTTAAAAAACCGGCCAAGTGCGAGTCGGACTCGCCCATCAAGGGTTCCGTAGCAGCAAGTTTCCTTTTGTACTGTTCCATTAATTTTTGGTTAATTTTGACTTTAGTGGGATCGAATGCGTTTTAACCTTCCAAACCTTAGAAGCAGGCCTGCGGCAGAGTGTTTCTCCGTCTTGGGCCCCGAAGCTTTTAGTGGGACCCTAAAACATCCGGTAGTTCCCCCATAAAAGCCAAGATAAACCAACTCGAAAGGATGAGATAGGGGAAGTGGACCTCGGTTGCGTTGTCACCTCAGAGCCCTGGATCCGCTTTCTTCTTCCACTTTTGGTTCATCGGGGTGACTGCCAGCTGCCCCCCAACCCCGAGAGCAAATTCTGTGCCAGAGCCTTGTCCGTCAATCAGCAAGTGACGCGGGGGAGTTTGACTCGGCTCCGACAGTCACCCCCATAAAAGTCGAACAAATGAATGAATGCCACCAGAATAATCATAAGATGATGATGATGATGATGACATATTACATACTAGCTATTGCCTGCGGCTCCACCCGTGTAGATGATTTTTTAGTAATAAATAAAGCCTATATTACTTAGTGATAAAGTAGTTTCCTAACGGTAAAAGAATTTTTCAAATCGGTCCAGTAGTTTTTAAGTTTAGTTGTTACATACAAAAATACTTTTTTTTTTAATATTAGTGTGGACTAACTTTTGCCCGCAGCTTCGCTCGCGTGAAATTCTGATTTCGTTTCCGCAACCCATGGGTACCTATTCCCGGGATAAAAAGTAGCGTATGTGTTATTCCGGACTATAATCTATCCCTGTAACAAATTTCAGCTAGATCCGTTCAGCCGTTTTTGCGTGAAAGAATAACAAACATCTATACATCCTTACAAACTTTCACGTTTATAATATTACTAGCTGTTGCCCGCGGCTCCACCCGCGTGGAATTCTAATTCCATTCCCGTTTCACATGGGAACCTATTCCACTGATAAAAAGCTTATGTGTTACTCCAGACTATAATCTATCCCTGCACCAAATTTCGGCCAGATCTGTTCAGCCATTTTTGCGTGAAAGTGTAATAAACATCAATCCATCCAGCAAAACTATCACATTTTTATTATTAGTGAGATTTTCATATATTTAGACTGGAGAAAGTAATGTGTGAGCACACCTTTCTTTCTCCAGGTGAAGTGGAGTCGACAGGCTGCTATTCGCTTCTGCCTACTCTCTAAATTACATCTAAATTAAAATCAACTTTCTAATGATATTGTTGGAAGTTTTCGCGAATGTCACACATTGAAATAAAACTATTTTTATCTACACTCAAATCGAAAAATTCGAATTACGAATTCAAAGACGATTCTATACATACGCACTTTATAAACGCATATATATAAAATTAAAAATAAAGCTTATTATAGTACCGCCAACTGTATCAAAAAACTCATTACAGTACCGCTATCTTTTTTTATTCATTAAACTAGCCTATGGTTTTAGCCTAAAAGGTTTTAGGCAAGCTTTAGATAAACAGACTCTCGTGTTGTAATACCCCTTCTTATATGACAATTACATAACATAAACTCACGCCTATATCCCCGAAGGGGTAGGCAGAGGTGCTAGCACCCACATTTCGCCAGTTTATGTTTAGGTCCCAATGTAATAGGTGGCGAGCCTATTGCCATTAACCGGGCACTTATAAGCCTGCGATAAATACACACATAACTTCGAAAAGCATCGAAAAGTCATTGGTGTGTGCCATGGTAAGACCTGGGATCGAACCCGAGACCTCGCCTCAGCAGTCCAGTACCAGACGTAAAGTATAAAATAACATCAAATAAATCGCTATAGAATCCGTTAAAAATAGTTTTATTTCAATCTACTCTCTAAATCCAAAGTTCGAGACACGAAAATACGTTTCTCGAACTTTCTCCCGATTCTATATTCCATGGGAGTGACAATCAAATTTCGATCATTGTCGTACCACTAGTAAGTTTAAATCGACCACTGGGCAGGTCGTGATTCAACAGTGTTGAAGCACTGACTGCTATTATGCATCGAGCTCTTGATCAAAGCACTTAAAGCAACTTGTCGAGATGTTTGCTTGTTCTCCCTCACCGTCGTATTGACAATGACACTTGAAACAACCTTGGATTTCATTAACGAGTGGTATTTGTGTTGTTACCGATACCGTTTGATTGTTTTTGATATCGAATTGTATACTTGATAAAATTAAAGGAGCCTATATTTACACCTTGTAATATTACCTATCTGCCAGTGAAAGTCCGGTCACGATCAGCCCAGCCGTTCCAGAGTAAATTAGATTTTATTCTCATATTTTTGGTTTTGCTTTTTTGCGCGACACCCAAATTATTTTCTGAAAATAAGGTAGCCTATGTTACGCCTTGTTACATTATCTATCTGCGGTGAAAGTCGCGTCAAAATCGGCCCAGCTGTTCCAGAGATTACCTATTTAAAACAGAAAGAGGGATTTTTTTTTTTTTTTTTTTTTTACGTGCGGAAATCCCTTCGGATACCCCCCCGCTGGCCAGCGGGGGTGGTTATGTCGTGTCTCGACTAAAACCGCACGGTGTCCTCCCCAAGTGTCCGTTGCCGGGCACCCCGGGTAAGCCCTCGAAAGGATAACCCCAGGGAACGGAAAGAGAGATAGGCTAAAATTAACTGTTATTTTTATATTACAAACAGAAACTTCAATTTTATTTATTTAATAAATAGATATACATCACGTATTGTTCCCTTCGGAGTAGGCAGAGACAACAGCCTATTGATTCACACCTTTTTTCGATTCCCGTTCAGTGCAAATATGTATATTTGCATTGGTCTGGGTGTTTCCATGTATAATATGTATTTATTTACAAAAAAAAAGTATTTAAGTATTGAAATAAAACTATTTTTAACGGATTCTATCGCGGTTTATTTGATGTTATTTTATATTAGAATATAATATAATAGAATCAGTTAAAAATAGTTTTATTTCAATGTGTAACATTCGCGTAAACTTCCGACAATATCAAGTATTTAAGTATGTTTATCCGCATTATAGAACCCATATGACAAGCCTGCTTAGTTTGGGTCTAGGTGGCGTTGTGTGCTTTGTCTTACAAAATATAAAACAAGTTGAATTCCTGAGACGAGCTCAGCCGAATACAAGGGATTTTCGATTTTGCTTTTTTTTTTTTGCGATTTTTTTTTATCTTGCAATGGTTCACCCCAGCACGAATCTATTACCGAAAACAGCAACTCGATAGCTCATCTCCTTCATACCCAAAACCGTGACAGAAAATTGGCAACGACGACGACGTCGACGACGACGACGTCGACGATAACTCCATAGCAATAGGGCTTTTCTAAAGAAAATCCCTAAAAAACTGTAAAGAGCAGTGACCACTAACCAAACAGTACTATAACATCGGTTTACATATAGTCAGTTTGTTCAAGCGAAGTTTGACCCGTGAGTTAAGGTAAGATTTGTTTGAAAGTGTTCTTTAGTTCACTGTGGGTAAAGCAGGGTGTTTTGATAGAGTTATATAGAATGTCATTCATTGAAGCACTTCATTAATCTTGCCGCTACAGATGGATGCTTTATGCTATATTAGTGCAGCAAAAATAGCATTTAAATTTTAGTAATATTATACTTAATAACTACTTATATACATATATATATACTTAATAATTTCATTGTTATTTCGATTTTAATTTTTAGTTTTTATAAAAACCTAATCATTAATTATACAATTTTATTTTTACGTAACTTGACATCTGCATTTGACATAATTTCAATTTTATTTATAATCATTAAAAATAAATTCAATAATTTATATTTTATTTTATTGTTATTTTCAAATTATTTCATTCATTCTATTAAATTTCCATGTGTATTATAATACTAACATAGTTGTAAGTAAAAATTGTTACTAACCCCAATATGAGTCAAAGAATTTATTATTATTTCCTTTATTAAATTGAAAATACATATAAGTTATATTTTTAAATACGAATGTATACACATATACATATAAAAAATAACAAATATATTTACCAAGACCAAGCTAACGGTGGTTAGGGCTCCAGTTATTATTATTAATATAACCAGACCGGAAGCAGTATATTCCACATGCAACGCCGGCCGTGAAAGCCTAAAGATTAATAAATTATACTTCGTTCATCATTATCATCATCACAGCATTAGTCTCTTCTGCTCACCTACTCTTTGTCTTGACTTTGCTCATCTTGGCTTTTACGGGAGCGATTACCATCTAACCCGTCCCCCCAACCCGGGATGTTAGGCGCGTCAAAACCTCGTTCGTTAATCAGCAGGTGTACTGGCTGTGTGTGTGTCTTTGTGAGGCCCCAAACACTTTTAAAAATTCCCTAAATTGTGCTACGAGGCTTATACCAAACGGGTTCTAGTTCAAAACGTCTCCATTTTGCAATTATCGTATGAAGACTCTAAAAATAAAAGAGTCACTTTGCCGCACACATACATACACAGAACACACACCATCACGTGTGGTACATCTCTATGTACCACACGTGATGGTGTGTGTGCAGTGTACGCAGAGGCGTACACTGCACTGCACACATAGAAGTAATTTTGAGCATCATTATATACCGGTACATCTGGTACATGAGCGTTCCACGCACACAAATACACATATATACACAGAATAAGTGAATAACATAATTATCCCACAAGAAACATATACCTAGACCCAACAACTTCAAATTAATTAATAATAAACAGTACCTTAATATATTGGCATCCATCCTCACTATATATGCAAAATATAACACGTACCTACAAAATTAACAACACCTCAATTACAAACGGAATAGTTCAAATTATTTAACGCCGCATAATATTATTTTAAATTTGAACGTATAAATTTGAAGGTACGTGCATTTATTTTCTTGGCTCCCTCTTGTGGAGTGCGATCCTTCATGTGCTACGTAATATCTCGGATAAGCGAGGCTCCGTTTTTGCTCAGAGCCTCCGTCAAACATAGCGCTTGGCGTAAATGTAGGCGATTTGGGTGTTAATTAAAATTTTGAAGGCAACATTTCGTTGATTTTTAACCTTTGCATACCCGCCCTTTGGTATATCAGACCGAAAAGCCGACCGAGTAAAATTCAACAATACTTATATGATGAAAAAAAACATAACATACTAACATAACTTCATGCCTGTATCCCCGAAGGGGTAGGCAGAGGTGTATTACACACCCACGATTCGCCAGTTATGTTAACGTCCCAATGTAATAGGTGGCGGCCCTATTCCCATCTACCGGGCACATTATTAAGCGAGCGATAATTAACATTTATTAATGCACACATAACTACGAAAAGTCAGAGGTGTGTGCCCGGGGCGACTGGGGATCGAACTCGAGACCTCATCTCAGCAGTCCGTTACGTACGCCACTGGGCTATCGCCGCTTGTTTTATATTTATATTTTATTTTATATTTTATTATATGATGAACAAGCTTGAAAATGAACTGTTTGATGTGATCCCGTGGTTTGATGACTGTACATTGGGGAGACAGAAATTAATTACAGCCTTTAGATTACGTTCTGGACACATTCCACTTAATAAATTCGCACACATTTTTTTTTTTAATATTTAGGACACGTCAATTTGACTTCACCTTGCCTGATGGTAAGCTGAAGGTAAAGTCTCAGGAAAGAGGGTCACCATTACATACACGTACTATGTTAACAATGGTGGCACTCAGCTTGACGGCCTCATCAGAAGAGGATTGTCGTCGCAGCACCGCGTGACACCGACCGGTCCCACTAGTGCTGCGACCACAACCCCCTGCCCGGCTATGCACTTGCTGACCCCTAAACGCAATCAAACCGAAATTGGATTACTATGGAGGGTTTTTCGCAATCGTGCACGGTGGTACCCATTCGGCCGAATTTTGTGACAAATTTGTGTCATCAAATTTCTACCACCAGTGAAACATGACATGATGAAGAACCATCCCCCCTCTGCTCTTAATGTGGCATAGTAGAAGATGCGTTGCATATTATGATGGAGTGTGTCCGAAACGAAGACGTAAGGCAGGATATGTCTTTTTTTACTAATAATCTGGGACAACTCGGCAATTGTACCGAAGTGTTGGCTGCTCCCCTTTCGGAGGTAGCAAAGGCACTGTATAGGCTAGTTCTAGTTGGTATGAGAAGGAGATTGTCATGTATATGACATAATTATGTATTAGATATTATATAGTTATAAGGAATACAATGTTGTCGACCTTACGGAGTGGCGTAGTCTTGAGGGACTAAAGCTCCTTAAATAAAGAAAAAAAAACTGTTTGATGTGATAGGCTACTCAAATTATAATAAGTATTAAGTAAACAAATTACCCCACATAATCCTACTTTTCCACCTCCACTATATTCTATGGTCGTGTTAAAGGGGCCCCTTGAAGATATATCAGAGCGTCATCAAGATCTGTTACACCTCTGCCTACCCTTTCGGGGATACAGGCGTGAAGTTTTGCTATGCTATGTTATCAATACCTACAAGGCAAAGCTGGTACACCAGCTGACTAACGCACGAGGCTCTGGCAGAGGTTTTCCTCGCCGGTTTGGGTGGTCACTACTTCAAGCCTGGACTTCCTAGGTCTTCCTTCACTCCTCCTACTGGGGCCAGGTGGAAACGAATTTTCCACTCACATCAAAACAAGTAGCTTCATAACCCCTCCCTGCAGGCTAGACTGCTAGGTAGATGGCAATAGGCTCGCCCCCTATTACATTGTGACCTTAACATAACTGGTAAATCGTGGGTGTGTAATACACCTGTGCCTACCCCCTCGGGGATAAAAACGTAAAGTTATGTTATGTCAATTAGAAAAGTAAATATTTATAGAGATTTCATTACCAAACGGTTTGATTCTTTCTTTTCTGTCACCCAATAAAGAACTGGGGTCAGATTCAGCAAAATGACTTTTTTTTAAAGTGTGATTTCAAAACTTACGAAAACTTGTAACATTAAAATATAATTGATAATGAATGAGTGTTTTTGACGGTTTATTAATCTAACAAAAACGTAGATAGGTTTTGTTTTGACAGATCATACAGATTTTTTTTTTATATTTAGACACGTCAATTTGACTTCACCTCGCCTGATGGTAAGCTGAAGGTAAAGTCTCAGGAAAGAGGGTCACCATTACATACACGTACTATGTTAACAATGGTGGCACTCCGCTTGACGGCCTCATCAGAAGAGGATTGTCGTCACAGCACCGCGTGACACCGACCGGTCCCACTAGTGCTGCGACCACAATCCCCCTGCCCGGAATACAAAATATTTGTTCATTTTTAGGGTTGCGTTGCCAAATGGTAAAAACGGAACCCTTATAGATTCGTCATGTCTGTCTGTCTGTCCGTCCGTATGTCACAGCCACTTTTATCCGTAACACTATGCTGTTGAAACTTCGTAAGTAGATGTATTCTGTGAACCGCATTAAGATTTTCATACAAAAATAGAAAAAAAAAAACATTAAATTTTGGGGGGTCCCATACTTAGAACTGAAACTCAAAAAAGTTTTTTTCATCTAACCCATACGTGTGTGGTATGGATAGGTCTTCAAAAATGATATTGAATTTTCTAATATAATATTTTTCTAAACTGAATAGTTTGTGCGAGAGTGGTAAAATGTCCCCCCCCCCCTGTAACTTCTAAAATAAGAGAATGATAAAGCTAAAAAAAATATATGATGTACATTACCATGTAAACTGCCAACGAAAATTGGTTTGAGCGAGATCTAGTAAGTAGTTTTTTTTAATAAGTCCTAAATCATAAACCGCAATTTACCTTTCATTCAATCAACTCAAATATAAAAAATTTAAAAACAAATATTATGTTACTTGCTGCTACGGAACCCTTAATGGGCGAGTCCGACTCGCACTTGGCCACTTTTTCCTTCTAGGCGAATTGAAATCATACGATTTGAAAACGCGATGATGCTGAGAATCTTTGCCTACTCACCTTCTCCCTGCTACTTACAATCCTGGCTTAGTTAAATGGTGGGTGCAAAAGCATCTGTCGGCGCCGCGCCGCGCCGTCAATCTGAGCAGCAACATATTAGAAATGAAAACATCTAAAATCGTCGTCTTTACTCTTTGTACTTTATTTACCATCAGGTGGGGTGCAGTGAAATGTCGAACCTAAAATATAAAAAAAATATAGTAATTATGATGGTAAATATGATAGGGAATTTTTACTAGACTTCTGTGCATATTTTTCAGCAGCCATGGTCACGGGTAGGCTCAAAATGTCGTGATAGATTTGAAAGAAAGAAAGAAAGAAAGAAAATACATTTATTAAACACACAATACACAACTAAGTAGGTGTAATACACAATACAATAAATAAAATATAATAAAAAAACACAACAAAACAAACCACACAATATGTATCAGTGTGGGGTGTGCGTTTAAATGGTCACAGTTCAGCTAATGCTACAGATAGGTATAATTACCATCAGCAGCGCTGTTTTTCAACTGCAGCCGTTTGCACTAGGTAGCTGTCTGTATATACACGGATTCCATAAATTGTAAACGTTATGCCTTATCCATCATGAGTTTACATAAATTACATGTAGACAATATGTGTGAACGATAATAGGTAGCATAAACACGCAAACGCAAATTTGGATGACCATGTTTGCAATAAAGCAACCAAAACGACGGGATCAGAGTCTATCCATATAAAACAAGTTGAATTCCTGAGACGAGCTCAGCCGAATACAAGAGATTTTCGATTTTGCGTTTTTTTTTTTTGCGATTTTTTGCGATTTTTTTTTATCTTGCAATGGTTCACCCCAGCACGAATCTATTACCGAAAACAGCAACTCGAAAGCTTATCTCCTTCATACCCAAAACCGTGACAGAAAATTGACAACGACGACGTCGACGACGACAACTCGATAGCAATAGGGCTTTTCTAAAGAAAATCCCTAAAAATCGTAACGAGGTGAAAACACTGTACATTGAATATTTTTCCAAAAAAATAATTGACGTGTGTTCTAGGAGTGATCCCGATGCCGAAAGTATGATTTTTAGAATTTTTGTCTGTGTCTGCTTTTTATTATTGTTGAAGATCAGTGGGGCTACCGCTCAAGTGTCGTCGATATCACAGCCGTCGAAATGTTGCGCAGGTCAAGGTCGACGGCAATTTTGTACCGCCCCATTGATAATCGATGCCGGCGTGGCGTAAGAATGAATGAAACGCTGTTTTTGACAGTTAAATAGCTGGCGCCTAAAAAAATTCAAATCTACGGCGTCGCTTTGAAGTGTCATTTCATTACGGCACCTCATGAGGTGCCGTAATGAAATGACACTTCACACAATGAGCTGTCGTTTTGAATATTATTTTCTTTTCCGACGGTTGATTACGATGCCGATTGTAACTAACACTGGGCTACTATGGCTTTTATGGGTGCGACTGCCGACGAGTGGATTCTGCCGTCCTATTGCACCTAACACTGGGCTACTATGGCTTTTATGGGGCGACTGCCGACGAGTGGGTTCTGCCCTCCTATTGCACCTAACAATGGGCTACTATGGCTTTTATGGGGGCGACTGGGTTCTGCCCTCCTATTGTACCTAACACTGGGCTACTATGGCTTTTATGGGGGCGACTGCCGACGAGTGGATTCTGCCCTCCTATTGTACCTAACACTGGGCTACTATGGCTTTTATGGGGGCGACTGGGTTCTGCCCTTCTATTGCACCTAACACTGGGCTACTATGGCTTTTATGGGGGCGACTGCCGACGATGGAATTTCGTCCCCGAAAGGATAACCCCAGGGTAGTCTTTGCAACAATACTCGCGTACGGGCACTTACTAAGTTTTAGATTTAAGGACTTACTGTTGAAATTTCTCTGTTACCGAGTAAAGATTGTGTCTAGCTATCTCCTAAGTTTTTATTTTATTACACCTGTGTTACTCCATAACATGGTTCTTGACCGAACCGGATAAGAAGCATTAATTAAAGATATTATTTCAAAATTTGGAGCTTATTAGTGGAGAAATTAATCGAGCATCACTTGAAAACCACTGAACAGATTTAGCTGAAATTTTCATGAATATTCTTCTAGGGCATGGTCATAAACTGCGCTATATATCATCCCGCTATCACGCATTATTGCAAGGTAGTCTTTACGAAATTTTGTAGTTCAGCAGAATTCCGACATGGTCAAAATCTGGACTATAACTCATCACGCTATACCTGAAAGGTAATGAGCAGTAAAATGTAAAATCTCGAAACTCCACAGAGTTACCCACGTATAAAAGATAGTTGATTAGAGACGTATAAATATTTTATACTGAATATCATCACGCTATTATATTAAGGAATCCGGCGAATCAATTTCGATCGGAATTCGGCGGAATTAAAAATAGTTTCATTTCAATGTGTGACATTCGCGTAAATTTCCGACAAAATTAAAAGAACACTAAATAAATCGCGATACAATCCGTTAAAATTAGTTTTATTTGAATTAAAATAACGAAAATACAAAATACGTACTTTTATATTTATTTAAAAATAGTTAAAAGTAACAAAACATACCCCGAAGGGATAGACAGAGGTGCTACCACCCATATTTCGCCAGTTTATGTTTAGGTCCCAATGTAATAAGGTGTCGAGCCTATTGCCATCAACCAGGCACTTATAAACCTGCGATAAATACACACATAACTTCGAAAAGCATCAAAAAGTCATTGGTGTGTGCCATGGTAAAACCTGGGATCGAACCCGGGACCTCGTCTCAGCAGTCCATTACCCATACCACAAGGCTACCGCGGCTTTTTTAAAAATAGAATAGTTTTACTTCAATGTGTGACATTCGCGTTAACTTCCGACAATATCAGTAAAATAATTTCACAGATAGTTTAATTTAATTCGCAGACGAATCGACACCGTTCCCACTATAAGTTTACAACTTGCGACACTAAACACCGCTAAAATTAATTACATTTATGACGCTGAGGTAATTAGTGATTACCTATTTGCGCCCCGCCGCACATTAACTCGTGGGCCACGCTCCACTAGACACGTCACGATGGAAATAGGACAAATTTGTATATCTACGAATTAAATCGGAGCATTTTTGTACGTTCATATTGAAATACGTATATATATATGTATATTAGGTCGTTACATATGAAAATGCCGTTTTTCTTGAAGAAATTGGAGGAAACCCAATTTTCAGTACTAACATTTTTGCATATTTTTTAGGAATGGCAAATACAAATTTTATGATTTTTTTTGTGTATGAATGAGATAACATTAAGCTAACAAACAGCAACTTTTATTACATTTTTGAAAAGTGACAGCTGTTAAGTAATACAAAATTTATCATCAAAATGGATAGCATTTAGGAAGTACTGTTTTTGAAGATGGAATTAATTTATCAAGCGGCCAATAAAAGCAAAATTTAATACAGAGTTGTAAAATCTTGAAATCAACTTTCAAACAAAATATAAATAATGGAAATAGCTATTAAATTACAGGAATAACGAACTCATGAATTTGTAAAAAAAATTCGGCAATTTCATAGGTCCTAGGACCTATTTAAGGGAACAAATATTCACGCGTTTGTACTAGGGTGTTGTAGAAATGTTTTAACGTCAACCTTTTCTGAAATGGAGTTTTTAGTATGTAGAGGATGTAGTATTATGTAGGGTATAGAAATGTAAATAGACATATTCATGCATAAAAATATTTGCACTGAGCGGGAATCGAACCCGCGCCACCTGCCGTAGCAGTCGAATGCACTACCGCTATAGGCTTTGGGTCGAAAACCTGAGTTCCCGTTGACCTAGAACCCTGAAATTTGTCAAAAAGCAAGGTCTTACAGCACAAGTAAGGAAAAATTCCGAGAAATGAAAAAGTTGAAAGTTAAGATAAATTTTGGTACTTACAAGTTTTTTTATCGTGTTGACTGTGTACCAAATATACCTATATATTTTATTATGGCGGTATAATGGGTAGGTACGGACGGCGTGCGGTTTTAGTCGGTTCAAGCCCGACAAAACCGCCCCCGCTAGCTGGCGGGGGAGTATGCGAAGGGATTTCCGAACGAAAAAAAAAGGTACGGAACCCTCGGTGCGCGAGTTCGACTCGCACTTGGCAAGTTTTTTTTTATAACCCACCCAGAAATAGGACCCTGCAAAACCAAACCCTGAAACACAATTTGGTGTCCATTTATCCGTTTTGGTAAGCGTTTCGAATTTTATTGGTAGTGAAGTAAGTGCGTTTCTGGTACGCGTTTAAACACAAGTCGAAGCTAAACTTCATTTCATCGTCACCGCAGAACCCCAAACATCGTTTTCCGAAACCCAATATTTTGATTACATTACACTGAATCAATCAGGGTTAGGAGATTAGCGCTGCGCAAACAAACTGCCAACAGTTTTGTTAGTTCTACTGTCCCCCAAACTTTAAGCGGACATGTGTTATTTTAGTGTGTATTGATTAGCTGATATTTGATTGTAGTTAAATATTAGAACACTTTTTGATTTGTTTTTCTTATTATATACTAACTGTTGCCCACGGCTCCGCCCGCGTGGAGTTCGGTTTTTGTTTCTTGGTCAAATCTCCGGTTCTACTTAACCAATTGTATTCAAACTTACGGCACATTTTAAGTATGACCACAATATTTATGCGTCATAAATATTGTGACCGCGATGCAATACTAGCATTGCCACGCGGTTTTACCCACGTAAGTCCTGGTCCCATGGGAATATCTAAATAAAATGTAGCCTATGTTACTCACGGATAATGTAGCATTCTAATGGTGAAAGAATTTCCGAAATCGGTTCAGTAGTTTCAGAATTCATCGATTACAAACAAATAAATCTTTCCTCTTTATAATATTACTAGCTGAACCTCCCCGACTTCGTCCATGCCGTTTTTGAAACCCCGTTGCACCTTTTTTTTATATATTTAGGACTCGTCAATTTGACTTCACCTCGCCTGATGGTAAGCTGAAGGTAAAGTCTCAGGAAAGAGGGTCACCATTACATACACGTACCATGTTAACAATGGTGGCACTCAGCTTGACGGCCTCATCAGAAGAGGATTGTCGTCGCAGCACCGCGTGACACCCACCGGTCCTACCAGTGCTGCGACCACAATCCCCCTATTCTAATCCACCTATTTAACCCATATACTCCCGTAATTAATTAGCTTTCATCTAATGTATGGGAATATTTGGGTAGTAGCGTGATGGATTTAGATAAAAAAAGATAACATCTAGGACGGGACTTGAACCCGCGACCAGTCGCTTACAAGGGGAATGCTCTGACCAACTGAGCTACCTAGCTACCTACACGTCCCAGATATTCGAAACTCTCCGATATATTACCGATCTAAATCTATGGGAGAAGTAAGCATACTAATTACTTAAAATTTGTATTGAATTAGTAGCTTGATAATATATAACTCACAAATAACTTGGAGTTCTATTAGTAAAAGAATTTTCAAAATCGGTTCAGTAGATCCCTAAAACCTCACAAATTTTACCTCTTTGTTGAGAGAAACTCGTCAGCTTTACTCTCTTTTAGACGACTCATGTATTTCGTTAGACCGTTTTCTCCTCCCAAACGGCAGAACCGATTCTAATGAAGTTTCACACAAGCAAAGATATACTGATGGGAAGAACATAAGCTATGTAATTAAAAATTCATGGGTAACATGTAGGGATAATCACCGAACAAAATTTTCTAAATCTGATTTCTCAATGAACAAAAAAGTCTCATTCACGCGATTGGTATTAATTTAAGTCATCATCATCATCATCATCAACCTATTCTAGTCCACTGCTGGACATAGGTCTCCCCTAATGAACGCCATATTTGCCAATTCGCCAATTTGATTAATTTAAGTAATTTACATATTATACATACATTTAAGTACTATACATTTAAGTAATTTACAATTATACATAAGACAAAAAAAGAAAAACGAAAATCGGACTAGCCATTGAGGAATTATCGCCGTTCGAAAAACTCCTGTTGAAATTGCTTCGCTCAATTTTTGCAACAGCAGAATGAATTGCAGACCTACTAATATTAGTATAGAGTATAGAAGATATAACGTTGAGAGTGATGAGCTTTGTGAGTGCACTGCGGCACTCTGTATTCATAGAGTGACTTAGTGCGAACTTAATTCCTTAAATAGAGACGCATGATGCAGAGACATCAATATAGAGAAGAAACTTAGAGATATTATAGGTAGCATTTTCGTCTTCGTGTACTCGGTAAAGCTCACTGATATTTTATACTAGTTGATACCTTTTTTTTTTATCGTGCGTAAATCCCTTCGGATACCCCCCCGCCGGCCAGCGGGGGCGGTTATGTCGGGCTTGCACCGACTAAAACCGCACGCCGTCTCGGGTCTTCAGACGCCGGGGTGTAAGGTTACCCATAGATCATATCCCTCGAACCCCGACTGACCCTGGGCCATCTCACCAATAACAGCATCGCTCATCCTGTCTCCTCTGAAAGCAGAGGAGTACGGAGAGCGATGTGTTCCCGCCACGTTGGGTATTGGCCGACGATCAATGCCAACCCTATGAAGGGGTGAAGGGGAAGCTATTGACCGCCGCCCAGGGTGTACCGGCCGCTCCGGCTGCACCCGCATTTAGGTCGGGTATGCTATTGATTCTAAAGTGGTCCTTACTTTGACGGCCTAGATAAACTAATGATTTTTCAAGCCAGGCTTGAAGAACTCGGCATGACTGATGATTGTATGTTTATGTTAAAAAAAATCTTCAGTAGAAGGATGAAGTTTAAAAAAATAACGACAATAGGCTTACTTCTTGTAACGTGGGACCGAAAACAAAAACGATTTTAGGTAGATTTCGTTGATTGCCCAACATGAGGGGGCCCGATGACTCCTGCAGGAGACTCTACGCGGGGATCGTGCGGTCCATGGCCCTGTATGGGTGCACAATATGGGCGGAGGCCCTGAGGACCAGAACTGTGCGGATGCTGCGCGCTCCGCAGCGAGTTCTGGCCATCAGGGTCATCCGAGGGTACCGCACGATCTCCTTCGAGGCGGCGAGTCTCCTTGCCGGAACTCCGCCATGGGACCTGGAAGCGAGAGCCCTTTCGCAACTGTACCAGTGGCGAAAGGAGGCGCGGGAGCAGGGATGGAACCCCGAGCCTCGAGAAATCGAGGCCGTGCAGTCCCAGCTCCGCCAGGCCATCGTGGTGGAGTGGAAGGAGCGACTTGGGCGACCAAGCGCAGGGCACGCCGCAATAGCGGCGGTAAGGCCCATCATGGAGGATTGGCTGGAGAGGCGACACGGAAGCCTCTCGTACCGACTGACGCAGGTGATCTCAGGGAAGGGGTGCTTCGGGGATCACCTGCATCGGATCAGGAAGGAGCCAACGCCTGAGTGTCATCACTGCGACGCGAGCGAGGACTCAGGGCTGCACACGCTGGCGGACTGCCCGGCGTGGGAGGCGCCGAGGCGTGACCTCGTGGCAGCCATCGGGGTGGGAGTCCTCTCGATCGGCAGCATGATTCCGGCAATGGTGCGGAGCGCGAGCGCGTGGGCCGCCGCCGCCTCCTTCTGCGAGCATGTAATGCTCGCGAAGGAGGTGGCGGAGCGCGCCCGGGAGAGACTTAGAACTCTCCCGGTCCGCCGAGCCCGCAACTTGCTCGCCGCGCGTCGCAGGCAACTCAGGCGCCGGAGGTCGCTTAACGACCTCCGTCCTCCATGAGCGCAGGCCTGGGGGTGGCGGGTGAGGCCACCTGTCACCCCAGCAGAAGCAGGCCGGGACGGTGGGGCGACTAGTGCCCCTCCCCCAAACCAGGGCAAGACGGGGACACCGTGGTTCCCAAACCCGAGGGGGCCATCTCGAAACCGGAGATGGCCCAGGGTCAGTCGGGGTGCGAGGGATATGCTCTATGGGCAACCTTACACCCCGGCGTCTGTAGACCCAAGACGGCGTGCCGTTTTAGTCGGTTCAAGCCCGACATAACCGCCCCCGCTGGCACGCGGGGGGGTATCCGAAGGGATTTCCGCACGATAAAAAAAAAAAAAAAAAAAGGTAGATTTCGATGAAATCGATCTACCTATTGGTTTCTTGACTACTGTCGAATTTAAAAAAAAAATCTTCATAGGAGGTCTAGTTATGACCCCCTGAGTCCGAAATGACCACTGGTCAAAAAGTTTATATATATATATATATATATGTATGTATGGTTCCACTTCCCAAAATTTGCGGCACTCTCACGGTCGCATTTTTGCCCCGATCGCTTTCAAACTGCGGTCAAAAATTGCTTGGGTGTAAACTTAGTTTAAGTTCGTGAATGGGTGGAATCCGGCCTAAGGGGGCCTCACTTTTTGGGAAATCAGTTTTTCCTCAAAATTTCACGTTCCATGAAAGATATTCGAACCGTTCTAATTTTATCCCTTAGTATATATATTAATATTAAATATATAATTAATATTATATATTAACCTATAAGAAAACTTTACTAAAAGTGGAGGGGGGAAAAACCAAAATTTTTCAGGAAAAAAATCATACCTTCTAACCGGTGAAGATTCTTGCCGTCGGAAACATTTTTAATCGATAGGCCATGTTTAAGTCTAAAATAAATGTCTGAAAAGTTTTTAGCTAAAAGTTACCGTTTTCGAGAAAAAGAAATTAAACATGTTAATAAAATAATATTAATTGCTTCACGAAATCTACCTGTGCGTTCCCCCTGCGGGAACGGATTTTTTTTTATTACAACACTACCTACCCTTTCGACAATATACAGTCGTCACTCATAAAAAACAAACATAGACTACACACCATAAAAAACCTCATTCTTCTCAGTAGTAGGTTAAAAACAAAACGCACATCGAATTATAAAATCAGACGGTTTGAAAATAATAATCAAAATGGCGGAACCGCGGTCTCTCACTGAATAATAATTGTTCCCTTTCCACGCGTTCAAATGTAAACTGTCGAGTCGTACAGTAAATCAAATTCCGAAGTTTCAATTACATTTTGGAGTACTGATGAACGCTTTTGTTTAGAAATGTCAACTTTCAAAGTCCTCAAAGTTATTTGAACAGTTTGGAGACGGAATCTCCGTTAAAAATATTTAAAGGCGTTTGTACACGATGTTTTAGTAGATTGCTACAAAAAAGAGTAAACTGTTTAACCTGTATCAGGCGAAAAAGGAGGGTTATTTGTTTGGCCTGTCTCTATGTATCCGTTCTTATGTTCCCTTGTAATTACTAAATGGCAGAACTATATTTGATGAATGAGGTATTATGTCGTTGGGGTGCTTGGTTGGGGACCTCCACGCGGTGCACCCTGGGCAACGGAGACGGCAGCGCCTCTCTCCTAGGGCGGGAGAGACGCTGCCGCCTACGGCCAACTCCGACCGAGGCGAGGACGGCCCTGTTGAGGGCTGTTCGGAAGCTTTCCACGTGTCCCTCTGATTAGCAGATGGCACAGTGGAGAGCAAGTAAGGGGGCCATCTCGAAACCGGAGATGGCCCAGGGTCAGTCGGGGTGCGAGGGATATGCTCTATGGGTAACCTTACACCCCGGCGTCTTAAGACCCGAGACGGCGTGCGGTTTTAGTCGGTTCAAGCCCGACATAACCGCCCCCGCTGGAGACCCCCCGCTCTCCAGCGGGGGCGGTATCCGAAGGGATTTCCGCACGAAAAAAAAAAATTTTGAAACTAATTTGAATTGTTGCAACCAAATGTATGTTTCGAAAAGTGCTGCATGCGGGTTTTAAATTTTTTGTAATAATTATTACCTGTTTAAGCAAGCTGAAGACTTACATTAAACGAGTCAGCATCCACAATCAGAAAGTTTATGATTTTTACACACGATTCCCGCGTTTGTATCACTATAAACGAGCTGATAAGCCGCGTGTCGGTGCAAACGCACTGTAAGCGCGAGTTACATACTTTTGCTGTTTGAAACGCTTACCAATTACATTTGCATCGGTACAAACGTGCGTCTCATTTGCGTTTCTATCGATGCAAACGCATAAGATCTGCTAATACTTGCTGTTGGCTCTTAGAAAACGCGCTCCTCAAAAATGTTTGTCATCAGTTTGGTTAAATAAATTCGTTCGCAAAGGCTCTGAGAGGGAGATAGGAATATATTACGTTGGGAAGAGTTAATAAATAATAATAATAAATAATAAATACAATGTACACGACGCCATCTAGACCCAAACTAAACAGAGCTTGTCATATGGGATCTAGAATGCGGATAAACATGCTTAAATACTTTTTTTACTTTATTATACATAGAAGCACCCAGACCTATACAAATATACATATTTCAGTAGATACATGAGTAATTTTTAGATGGTTTTTCGCGTTGGATCAGTGGTGTCTTTTGTACAAGACACAAATTCGCTACTGCGTGGAATACTGCTCTTATCTCTGGAATGGCTCCGCACAGTACTCATCAGACTCTCACGACAGATTGCAGCGTATCATTGGGAGTCCTGAGGTTACTAACAACTTAGAACCTCTGCAGTTGCGTAGAGATATTGCTTCTCTGGCTGTATTTTACCGCCTCTACCACGGCGAGTCTTCTGATTAGCTTTTTCAACTAATTCCACCATCTCCTTATCAATCCCGTACAACACGTGCTGAACTGCGATGCCACCCGAACACGGTGGAAGCCACACGGTCCCGAACTCAGCGGTTCGGTGCTTCCTTTCTTTGTCGCATGATAAAGAGCTGGAATGCTCTGCCCGCGCACGTGTTTCCTTCTTCTAACAATCCCGGATGCTTCAAGCGGGGCGTGAAAATGCATCTTTTGAGGCCGTCAAGGTAGAAGCCACCATTTTAGGATCGTCAGCATCTGGGATGATGGTCCGTATCGTCTGAACTTCACCCTAGCTTCTCACCATTCAGAGGGGTGCAGTCAATTGATGGATTAATGGTTATGTCGGCTTGGACCGACTAAAACCGCACGCCGTCTCGGGTCTTAAGACCGCGCCGGGGTGATTGATTACGTACCTTTACTTCCATAGCAATAAAAAAAAATAAAACAAGACCTCACCGTTACCATGGCTGCTGAAAAGCAACCGAAAGTTCGGGTTAAATGTTAATAATATAATGACATCAAATAAATGACGATAGAATCCTTTGAAAATAGTTTTATTTCAATGTGTGACATTCGCGTAAACTTCCAACAGTATCAAGTGATTCAATTAAATTTTTAAGCATTTTGTATGCTTACTTTTTTCTAAAGATTTTGGATCGGAAAAAGAGAACATCTAGGACGGGACTTGAACCCGCTAGGTGGCTCAGTTGGTCAGAGCATTCCCCCTGTAAGGGACTGGTCGCGGGTTCAAGTCCCGTCCTAGATGTTCTCTTTTACCGATCTAAAATCTTTAGAAAAAAGTAAGCATACAAAATGCTTAAAAATTTAATTGAATTAATTAGGCGGAGTCATCGAAAAACAAAGTTTAAAAATGACTGTAAAGTTATTCATTGTTTCCGTAGTTCGCAAGAATTACGGTAGATGGCTCCAACGTCGCCTTAAGACGTATAATGTATCGGAGAATTTCGAATATCTGGGACGTGTCTAGGTGACTCAGTTGGTCAGAGCATTCCCCCTGTAGGGGACTGGTCGCGGGTTCAAGTCCCGTCCTAGATGTTCTCTTTTTCCGATCTAAAATCTTTAGAAAAAAGTAAGCATACAAAATGCTTAAAAATTTAATTGAATTAATTAGGCGGAGTCATCGAAAAACAAAGTTTAAAAATGACTGTAAAGTTATTCATTGTTTCCGTAGTTCGCAAGAATAACGGTAGATGGCTCCAACGTCGCCTTAAGACGTATAATGTATCGGAGAATTTCGAATATCTGGGACGTGTCTAGGTGGCTCAGTTGGTAAGAGCATTCCCCCTGTAAGGGACTGGTCGCGGGTTCAAGTCCCGTCCTAGATGTTCTCTTTTTCCGATCTAAAATCTTTAGAAAAAAGTATCAAGTGATCTTGAAGTAAATATGCGAAATCAATTATATTTTATTAATAATTAGTGATACATTAATATATTTCAAGATTATAAAATATTCTTAGAAAATAAATAAATAATCTTGAAGTTATCGGTCTATCAGAGTAGCAGTTTTTTTTTGAGATAAGGTAAAATTTGCTTCGAGTATCTTAACTTCTAAATAAAGGCTACGATTCCCTTCAACTCTACGCTAGCTTATGTTGACGTATTCTGTGGCTTTCTCATAAAAAAAATACCAAAAAAAAAACACAAAAGCCTGTCTACAGTCGATTATGTAATATATTACTTACAATCGCACCCCAAAGCATCTTAAGAGAGGTTCCATAATTCCCTAAGTGATTACCAACACAATTTATCGTATGTTTATCTCGGAAGAAAGCCATATATTGTAACTAAATGATGATAAATTAGCGCTATGTGGTTGGAACAAAATTTCAGTATATATTTTTATACTCGCACCTGCTCTGACTGATGTTAAGCAGATGGATCCTTTTCACTACTCGAGGATCAATAACAGCAGTGGCAGATGAGAATATCAAGTATGTTAATTGTTGAATAATAGAGAAAGTTTTATTGTCTCTAAACTTTATAGAGGGAAAGAAATCGACCATATCACTATCGTAATACCGTTTACACTATAAATAACATGTTATAAAGAAAGTAAAAACTGAGGCTAAAGGCTGAAAAAAGCCGCGGTAGCCTAGTGGTATGGGTAATGGACTGCTGAGACGAGGTCTCGGGTTCGATCCCAGGTTTTACCATGGCACACACCAATGACTTTTCGATGCTTTTCGAAGTTATGTGTGTATTTATCGCAGGCTTATAAGTGCCCGGTTAATGGCAATAGGCTCGCCACCTATTACATTGGGATCTAAACATAAAATGGCGAAATGTGGGTGCTAGCACCTCTGCCTACCCCTTCGGGGATATAGGCGTGAGTTTATGTTATGTTATGTTATAAAGAAAGTTAAATTATGTTTCAACAAGCTAATGCCCGAGGCGAGGGTCAGTTTAGTTTTTCATCATATCTCTGGTTTTATGTAACCAATTGTAATCAATCATATGGCAGATTTTAGGTCCGACCAAGACCTTTCTAATAAATAAAACCGCATCAAAATCCATTCAGTGGTTTTATGTGTCCATCGCGAACAAACAAATGAACAGACAAAGAGAGAAAAATTACAAAAAGATTATTTTTGTGTTCAGAATCGTTTATTTAACATAACCCAAGTTCTTTCAGACACAAATAATTAACAATTTTTAATAGTATAGATGTGCTCAGGTTTCCTTCGGGGCTTCGGAAGTCAGATAGCAGTCGGTACCATAAAAGCCAGATGAGTCAAGTCTAAAAATGGAGATGTAGTACGCAAACCTTGAGATCCAGCTCAAATGAAGCTTTGTGAGGATAGTCTGTCCTACTGCGGTGAGGAGGAGGAATGCCAGGACTACATTCTGTGGAGGTGCACTCTGTATGCAGAATTAAGGTGTAAGATGATGGGATCACCCGCGAGTCGCAAGCGCCTATAAATGACTGCGAACCAGTGATCTCAGAGGTGATAGAGAGATTTAACACGTGCCTTTTTTTACGTGAGGAAACCCCCACGGGGTACACCCCATCGGTGCCGACGATGGGGTGGGCGTGTCGGAATCGGACCGAGTAAAACCTCTGTCCTGTCCTCCCCACACCCTCACCCCGGGTAAGCCCTCGAAAGGATAACCCCAGGGTTACCAGCGGAGATTGGCCGCAACCGCGGCCTCGCCTGGTGGGGTCGGGTTTTATCCCGCGTCGGTGAGTTGGCAGGCGTGTGTAGGACACACACATCACGCAGGCCTTGAATAAAATCAGGAGCAGACTGGAAATAGAGGAAAGGACCGTGGCAGGCGACGAAGGCATCACGAGTGCCGACAGCCGTAATAGCGGTGCCTCGCTAACTAGTAGAGCCACTCCAGCCAGGGTAAAGGGCTCAGGACAGACATAGAAAACTTGTGGGGAGTCAAGAAAGTGCGCGTCGGAAAGAGTCATCGCGTGTTTGCTCGTTTTCAGCAACAAATTTTCTTACTTTAATTTCCACTGTACGTAGTCTCTACCTCCCTTCATATGGTGTAGATATTTAAGAATATAATATTGTTTTAATGAATTTAAATTATATTTACGAACCTTTTAAACCTTTTAGCCGCGGTAGCCTAGTGGTATGGGTAATGGACTGCTGAGACGAGGTCTCGGGGTCGATCCCAGGTTTTACCATGGCACACACCAATGAATTTTCGATTTTCGAAGTTATGTGTGTATTTATCGCAGGTTTATAAGTGCATGTTAATGGCAATAGACTCGCCACCTATTACATTGGGACCTAAACATAAACTGGCGAAATGTGGGTGCGCCAGCACCTCTGCCTACCCCTTCGGGGATATAGGCGTGAGTTTATGTTATGTTATGATTAAAAAATGGATTCGGCGGTATTAAAAAGTATGATATACCCATATTTGAAGTGTTTTAAGGCAGTATTGCCAGTAAGTCTATCCAAAGTACTAAAGACCATTGTATCCCATTGTAAAAACACTGGTCTACATAATACCTTTTTTTTTTTTTTTTTTTTTTTTATCGTGCGGAAATCCCTTCGGATACCCCCCGCGTGCCAGCGGGGGCGGTTATGTCGGGCTTGAACTGACTAAAACCGCACGCCGTCTCGGGTCTACAGACGCCGGGGTGTTAGGTTGCCCATAGAGCATATCCCTCGCACCCCGACTGACCCTGGGCCATCTCCGGATTCGAGATGGCCCCCTCGGGTTTGGGAACCACGGTGTCCCCGTCTTGCCCCGGTTTGGGGGAGGGGCGCTCATTAGAGGTCTAGATTTTAATACATATTGCATTTCTTCATTTTAATGAACATTTCTCACAGGAATCAAAACACATTGAACCTTAAAACCGCCAACAATTTAGCAGGTATGAAATTGTCGAAACTCCTCTGTCCATCGTTTACCATTGATTAATGGAAGGCAAGTGGGGTTAGCTACGGGAACCTGTTCATTTCCACGTGTCTATCACCAATGACGGTTGTTACGAAGTGATGAGTTACCGCTGTTCACCGAGAGAGCTATTATTTTGAAGTTTCAAAGACTTTGTACTGAGTTTTAGTTGCATTATCACACGAATGCACAAGCTAGTTAAACGATCCTTACTTTGGGACTAGATGGTGCTGTGTAGAATTTCGTAGAATATTTATACTCTACTATATTTATAAAGAGGAAAGATTTGTTTGTTTGTTATCGATAAACTCTGAAACTAATGGATCGATTTCAACAATTAAAAATTTCACCATAAGAATGGTATATTATCCCTGAGTAACATTAGACTACTTTTTATCCCGATATTCCCACGGGATTCGGAGTTATGCGGGTGAAACCACGTGGCGATGCTAATTTATTATATAAAGTTTCTGTAAAAAAAAATTGCACAAATAAAATTATTCGGGTGATAAAAAATAAAACCGTAAGAAATAAAGTTCTACATTTTTTGCATCTGGCAACACTATGTTAAAGCGGAAACTTAAAGTTCAAAGAAACGTCAATTTTATTACTGAATCAAGTTCATAGTACAAGCACGTAGTGATGTATCGTTTAATACTTTGAAAGCTATCGATTTTTCTGGAAGTATTTAAAAGAAAAAGTACGTTCAATCGTTTTTAAAATTATATTGGAGTGGTTTTAGAACTGGCAAAAAGGGTCATTATATTCGTTTTGTTTTTATATAACATTTTGGGTATTCGTCTTTTACTTAATCTTACAAAGGTACAATGCACATACTCGTAATATATGTTACAAGTATAGAAAATATGTTTTTTCTCTTGATAACTTTTGTGTCAGAAGGCAACTGAATAGTATGCAAAACTCCTATAAATTCTCATTGCAAACTTATATAGATATAAACTTTATTGGATACCAATCAAAATATGCATAGATGGAAAACTCAATCAACATATGTACAAATGGCGGATTTATTGCTAAAAGCAATATCTTACAGGCAACCTTTGGATGGTAATGAAACCTAAATGAGCCAAATCGTATACTGAGTGATTATTAGTGTAATTGGGAAGAATAGAAGACCAACGTAGTCATATACAACAGACCAGCGGCCCGTGACCCGACTTTGCCTGGGAATAAATTCGTAAAAATGACCCATTGGATCCAGATGATCCAATGGTATTTATAAGATAGCTATAAGAAGGTTTCAAAGAATTTCGTGCTTCTTACTTTGATGATGACGAACTTCCCATATAATCGTTCATCACCGGTTTTACCCCTTAGTAGTAAATTTTTTATTCCTAACCAAAAGTGGGTATATGAATTGTCATGCTTCTGTCTTCAAAAATTACGAACTTCCCATATAAACTTTCAAGCCTTATTACACTCTCTTAGGGTAATATTTTTAAAAATACTGATGCATGTCTTCATTCATTTCTAACCAAAAGCAGGTGTATGAATTTTCGTGTTTCTAACTTTGAAAATGACGGACTTTCAAACAAATGTTCATCACTTATTTTGCCATCTTCAAAGGGAAATTTCCAAAATCCTTTTGTAGTGTATGCCTACAACAAAAAAGGCATCTACTGCGTAAATTTCAAGTTTGTAAGTCCAGCAGTTTTGGCTCTGCGTTAACGAATCAGTCTGTCAGTCAGTCCGGGACAAGTCATTATGTATGTATAGATTAAAAACACATTATTGCAATGTAGTTGGTACATATACTTACAAATAAGTATACAATGATGATATATAAATACGACACCTATATATAATCGTACCTTTTTTTTTTCTTGCGGTAATCCCTTCGGATACCCTCCCGCCGGCCAGCGGGGGTGGTTATGTCGGGCTTGAACCGACTAAAACCACACGCCGTCTCGGGTCTACAGAAGAATATTAATCATTCATAAAAACTTACTTAAAACCTGTTTATCCTTGAAAAGGCAGACAGAGGTGCATTTACACAAAGTTTTGCTAATTATATTTGATATTGAAATTTTCTAGACTTCGTTTCTAAAAATATTAAAATAGAATTGAACTCACTACTATACCATATTAACATACGTAACGAGTATCGATACTTGAAATCAACGCGCTCAATACACACATTAATAAAACTGTAAAGTTATCAAACTATTATCGACATATCGACTTCACTCAATCTTAAACGAATCACAACCCTTTTCATCCGATTTTAATATCGCTTTAAAAGCAGTCGCTTCAAATAACGGATTTTAATTCAGTAAGTGAATGTTCGTAAATGCATTTTAAAATAATTTCATTACTTATAATGGCTGCCATTATTTTATATAGGCTTTCGGAGTTTCGGAGTTTCAACTTTTCAGTTACTTATTAAAATAATTGTAGGGTTTGTGATAAATGGCGTTTGTGACACTAAAATGTTCAGATTTTAGTATAAAAGTTTCATAACATAACATAACTTTACGCCTGTATCCCCGAAGGGGTAGGCAGAGGTGTACTACACACCCACGTTTCGCCAGTTATGTTTAGGTCCCAATGTAATAGGGGGCGAGCCCATTGCCATCTACCGGGTACATTACTAAGCGAGCGATAATTAACATTTTTAATACACACATAACCACGAAAAGTCAGAGGTGTGTGCCCGGGCCGACTGGGGATCGAACTCGAGACCTCGTCTCGGCAGTCAGTTACGTACGCCACTGGGCTATCGCGGCGTTAAAAAAATAAAATAAAGGTTTCAGTATAGAAATATTTATTTAGTTTCCTAAATTTATTTAGCACTTTGAGTCTATGGGGCTCACCAAGATCCCTGGAGCCCATGTCAACGTCACCAGCAAATCGATTCATCTACTCATCTACTCTGCTGCCCTTTGGGTTGGGAGCTCAGAGGCAATGACTCCCGTAAAATCCAAAATAGTTCAAATTATGAAAAGGAGTAGAATGGGCCTGGGGCTTCAAAATGCAAGCTTAGTATCTAACTGAAGTTAACTCTGGCATGAAGAAAATAAGGCCATATATATAAATATAATAATAATAATAAATATTCTACGATATTCTACACAGCGGTTTCTAGACCCAAAGCATAAGCATAGTTCAACTAGCTTGTGTTATGGGTTACAGAATGCGGATAAACATACTTATATACTTTTTTTCGTAAATACATACATATTACACATAGAAACACCTAGACCAATGCAAATAGACATATTCATGCATACAAATATTTGCACTGAGCGGGAATCGAACCCGCGCCCCTTGCCGTAGCAGTCGAATGCACTACCGCTACGCCACAGAGAAACTAAACATAACTGTATTTTTGCTTCCAATGAGGCTCTGGTCCAGGCTTCCCGTCCCGCAGACTCCCGCAAAAGCCACGAAAGCAAAATCAAGAGAAAGAAACAGTATATAGGACAGCGCTCTAGGGCGCAAGCTTTGAATGCAAGCGGGACTAATGCTCTGATGATGATGATGAAGAAATGCCGCGTGAACATGTTCTATATAAATTTAGATCGGAAAAAGAGAACATCTAGGACGGGATTCGAGTTCGCAAGAATTACGGTAGATGGCTCCAGCGTCGCCTTAAGACGTATAAAACATATCGGAGAATTTCGAATATCTGGGACGTGTCTAGATGACTCAGCTGGTCAGAGCACTCCCCCTGTTAGGTGGACTTGTCGCGGGTTCAAGTCCCGGCCTAGATTTTCCCTTTACCGATCTAAATCTATAAGAAACATAACATAAACTCACGCCTATATCCCCGAAGGGGTAGGCAGAGGTGCTAGCACCCACATTTCGCCAGTTTATGTTTAGGTCCCAATGTAATAGGTGGCGAGCCTATTGCCATTAACCGGGCACTTATAAACCTTCGATAAATACACACATAACTTCGAAAAGCATCGAAAAGTCATTGGTGTGTGCCATGGTAAAACCTAGGATCGAACCCGAGACCTTGTCTCAGCAGTCCATTACCCATACCACTAGGCTACCGCGGTAATCATATATCTATAAGAAAAAGTAAGCATACAAAATGCTTAAAAATTTAACTGAATGTTCTATATAATTTAGAAAGTGATTGACGGCATTAAACCCAATTATGTGGTACCGAAAAACATAGTCGGCGAAATACGGATGACTGGCTGATGTCCGCGGCTCCGCTCCAAATTCTGACACCATTTCTGCTATCCATGGGAACCTATTCCTAGGATAAAAGTAGTTGAGCTGATTGAGACGAAGTCGAGCGAAAGCTCCTCATACCAGACTTCAGGATTTTCTTTGTCACAGGTCTCCTCCTAAACTACTAATCCAATCAGAACCAAATTTGGCATGATTAAAGAGGTCAATCAGAGGAAGGTTAAATGGATATATTTTGAAAAAATTAATGCTACCACAGAGGAATGATCACCGTTAAAAAAATTCCAGATGGAATTACATAATAACCGCTCGAGACACTGTGACCAAACTTTACACGCTCAGAAAGCATGTTCCAGAGTTGTGACTTTCAAAAAGAATTTTCAAAATCTGATTCACGATGTCTCACTTAGCTCAACATTGCAAGCAGCGATTCGCCTTGCAGACCTAGTATGTGTTATTCCAGACTATGATCTATTCCTGTGTCAACCTACAGCCAGATCTGTTCATCCGTTTGAACGTGATTGAGTAACAAGCATCTTGATAATACTTGCTTTTGCCCGCGGCTTCGCTTGCTTATTTTTTTTTTAAGAATATTAGTAACCGAAATTACTAATATTCCCCCTAACCCCACCAGCTAAGCTAAATTGCTTGTGTTAGGAGTGGGTTCACGTCGGTAGTGTAATGGCCAGGATTCGAACCCGGGACCTCTCGATCGTAAGGTCGACTCCTTAACCACTAAGCTACCGACGCTCCGGTCCCCGTTCCTGCTTCCCTTGGGAATCTATTCCAGGGATAAAAAGTATACCCATGCTTTATTATAAGCCTATGTGTTATTCCAGATTATAATCTATCCCTGTACCAATATTCATCCAGATCCGTTCATCTGTTTTTGCGTGAAAGAGTAACAAACTCACTAACTTTTGCCTTATAATATTAATAGGAAGTAGCATTAGTTAGAGTAGGATAAACCATCTCTGTTTACTCCTTCAGGGTTCCGTATAATAATTCATCAGATTGTTCTAGAATTACATTGATCAAACAAAGCCACAAGTGTCACAGTGGCGCCATTGCCGGAAATGCGGCGGTGGCAGAAACAGTGTGCTACTATTATCGCGCAACGCCTTTGCGTCCAGTTCCGCCAACGTTCTACGCCAGAATCGTAAACGTTTCCGGTAACCATCGTGTTGTATTTTCTTGAGACTTGTTAAAAATGTTCATTTTAGAACATATGTGTAGCCCTTAAACCTTTCATAAAATAATAAACTAAAAAATAAATATAATAACTTCGTCCACTGGACATTATAAAACTACCTATAGATCAGTTAAAGGCCCATGTATTTTAATGTAAAAAAAAGTAATAAAATATTTTAGTGGTCAGCCACTTTGGTCGAATAATTTTGACCACGTTCAGCACATTTTAGCGAGCATCAATATCATAGTGGTTAAGGAGTCCCGGTACCGGGTTCGAATCCTGGCCATTAAATTACCGATGTGAACCCACTCCTACCTAACAGAAGCAATTTAGCTTAACTGGAGATGGTGTTACCAGTAATTTCGGTTACAAGTACTCTTTTTCAAATGGCGATTTCAGATATCATAATTTTTTTAAAGAGTGCATAAACTAAAGTTACATAAAAATTAAACAAAACATTATTTTGTAATATAATACCGCGGTAGCCTAGTGGTATGGGTAATGGACTGCTGAGACGATGTCTCGGGTCCGATCCTAGGTTTTACCATGGCACACACCAATGACTTTTCGATGCTTTTCGAAGTTATGTGTGTATTTATCGCAGGTTTATAAGTGCCCGGTTAATGGCAATAGGCTCGCCACCTATTACATTGGGACCTAAACATAAACTGGCGAAATGTGGGTGCTAGCACCTCTGCCTACCCCTTCGGGGATATAAGCGTGGGTTTATGTTATGTTATGTTTCTAGTATAAATACTCGTACATTACAATTAAGTCTAGTCAGTTGGCATTACATTACTATACATTTAAATTAAAGAACTTTGGACGAGGTTCAGTCTCTCTCCTAAGTAAGCTAATTAATTAGTTAACAAATACTTTTAATTTAAAGATAAAATAGTTTTTTTTTCTGGGAAGGAATTTTGTAAAATATTATAATAATAATAATAATAAAGCATCAGGGAGGTCGTTAATATATAATATAAACAGCAGTGGGGCCAAAATACTGCCCTGGGGCACACCATAATTATTTAGCATATATGACGAGCGATATTTTATTTCTTTATTGTTCTCAATTTTTGTTAGTTCAACACATTGCAATCTGTTATCCAGGTAACTTTTAATCCACGAATGGGCAATTCCTCTTATTCCATAATTGTACAATTTCGAAAGCAATCTTTTGTGACAGACAAAATCGAAAGCTTTTGTCATATCAAGAAACACGCAAGCTATCATGGATTTATCGTTGAGAGCCTGTGTTATTTGACTCACCAGTGAAAAACAAGCTAGGGAAGTGGAATTATGTTTTCTGAATCCATATTGCTGATTTTTGAGAATATTGCATGAAGATATGAAGGCATCTATTTTATTATACATGACTTTCTCAAAAATTTTTGCCAATATCGGGATCAACGTTATGGGTCTGTAGTTGTTAACGTTTGTCTTAGTTCCTTTTTTGTGTAACGGCTTTACAGTCGAAATCTTCATGGTTGTAGGAAATATGCCTTCTGATATTGAAAGATTAATTATATAGGTAAGTGGAGTCAGTATACTTAAGATAGACTTTTTTAAAATTACTAGCTGGTGCCCGCGGCTCTACCCACGTGGAATATATATACCCATAATTATTAAAACATTAAATAAAAAATAAAAAACACTGGACACAAATTTATTTATAGCTAAGAACCACCTCGAGCATTTTGGCTATCGAACAATAAAAACCGCATTAAAATCGGTTCATCCGTTCGGGAGCTACGATGCACAGACAGACGCACACACAGATACGTCAAGCTTATAATACCTCGTCGTTTTTGCGTGGGGGTTATAAGATATCCTATGTGTTATTCCAGACTATAAAATTTCAGCCATATACGTTTTGGCCGTTTGAGTGATTCAGCCGTGATTCAGTAAAAACATTAAAACTTCTTTACAAACTTTCAAATTTATGATATTTATAGGAATGATACGATAGTAGGAAGTAAGAATGTATTGAAACCTATACAACTGACATCATCCCTCATTCAGTTGAACTTTACAAAAAATATTACCAAGAAATAATAGTAGGTATTCAAATTCAAATTTGCACAAAGATATTGAAACATCATATTTCTCCAATCGAAGCTTATCAATCCATACAAAAAAAAAAGAAAAAATAACAAAGCGTAAATTACAGTGTTACCCTCTTAAAAAAGTAAGATTTTAATCTTCGTTTAAGATTATTGTGGGAAAGGAATCTTTTATGAAGCGCCCCGAACAGATTTTGATTTGTACTTTTAAACGAACAATACAGGCAGGTGAGAATTATTTTTTTCTGTTAATTTTCGTCTATTCTTATTTTAAACGTTTAACCTTTAGAGAGTTTTTTTAAGATACTTGTTCTAAAAATAGATTATTAATCTATATTTATAAAACGAAGTCGTGTTAGTGATGGGTAATGACCGTTTATAATTCGAGAACGGGTGGACCGATTTTCATGATCTTTTCTTTTTTAGATTTGTCTCACATAGTTATCACAAAGCCAAATCCCAAATTTAGTGCATCCACCGGGAGACAACGCTGCAGTGCCAGCACTGCGAGGATTCCAGCGAAGACATGGCGCTCCACACGTTGGTAGACTGCCCTGCGTGGGCGAGTCAACGCCGGGATCTCGTTGCGGCCCTGGGCGTGGACGTTCTCTCGTTGGAGACCATGGTGAGGGCCGTGGTCCCCGACGGGAGCAAGTGGCACGCCGCCACCTCTTTCTGCGAGCAGGTTATGCGCGCGAAAGAGACGGCGGAGAGGGAGCGGGAGAGAACCCTGCCCCCGAGTTCCGCAGTCTACGTCCGGGACTACCGACCTCCACGATCGGGGCCTGAGGACGGCAGTTGGCCGACTCGTCGTCCATACAGAAGCAGGCCGTGGCGGAGGCGTGTCGTGTGTGTCCTACACACGCCTGCCTACTCACGAACGCGGGATAAAACCCGACCCCACCAGGCGAGGCCGCGCTGGCAGCCAAGGTCCGCCGGTAACCCTGGGGTTAACCTTTTGAGAGCTTACCCGGGTTGCCAGGCAATGGACACCTGGGCAGGACACCGTGCGGTTTTAGTCAGTTCATGCACGACATAACCGCCCCCTCTGGCCGGTGGGGGGTATCCGAAGGGATTTCCGCATGTAAAAAAAAAGCCAAATCCCCGTGGTTATCTCACTGCCAGCGGGTGCGAACCGACTAGAACCGCATGCCGTCTCGGGTTTCTAATGCCGGGGTGTAAGGTGCCAAATAATGCAATTCCCTCACACCCCGGCTGACCCTGGGCCATCAATTAGGTAACCAAAATAACTTGATTCTAAGGCGGAATGAAGTTTCCCGGGTCACCACAGGAGTAGCTTAACAAATTCAAATTTATTGATCACCTTTGATCTTAAACCTTTCATGAAATAATACAGAAAACATGAACTAGATGCGCAGTAACGAGTTTTTAGGTCTCTCTGGAGGTAAACGCGGGACGCGAAGGCGGAGGTACGCCAATCAACTAATCAACTGATCATCATCAGAGTTATATATATATATATATATATATATATATATATAACTCTAATTATGGACCCAAAGGGTTCACCAAAATATAAAAAGGAAATTAAATAATTCTATACATTATTTAAATGTATATAAATAGCGTACCTTTCCCCCCGCCAGCTAGCGGGGGCGGTTATGTCGGGCTTGAACCGACTAAAACCGCACGCCGTCTCGGGTCTTCAGACGCCGGGGTGATAAATAGCGTACCTCAGCGACGTCCCTTTATGTTCAAAAACATTAAATTATTATGTCAAACTTTTCTCATTGCTCCATTATTGTTGACAATTAGTTGATCGCGGTTTCACTGGTCGCGTGGAAGGCTCGCAATCAGAAATAAAAGTTTAGAACATTAAAAAAAATCAATGCAATATTTCTTTATTGTATACGAAACCAAAGAGTTGCCTGAGCAGAGTACACTAGGAAATAACTAGGTAGGTTTACGCCTAAAAGTAAGTCGGTAGCTTAGTGGTTCAGGAGTCAGCGTTACGATCGAGAGGTCCTGTGTTCGAATCCTGGCTATTAGACTACCGACGTGAAACCATTCCTACCATAAGCAATTTAGCTTAGCTGAAGGGATTAGGGGTAATACTAGTAATTACAGTTACATAAAAGTTACGTGTAAAAGGTACAGTTTAATAAAAGCTTTTTAAAAAAAGCAGCCAAGTGCGAGTCAGACTCGCCCATTAAGGGTTCCGTAGCAGCAAGTAACATAATAATGTTTTTTTTTCACACACGTATGTTTGATGAAAAAAAAATTTTTGAGTTTCAATTCTATGTATGGGGACCCCCAAAATTTATTGTTTTTTTTCTATTTTTGTATGAAAATATTAATGCGGTTCACAGAATACATCTACTTACCAAGTTTCAACAACATAGATCTTATAGTTTAGGAAAAAAGTGGCTGTGACATACGGACGGACAGACAGACATGACGAATCTATTAAGGGTTCCGTTTTTTGCCATTTGGCAACGGAACCCTAAAAATGGCAGTGTCGCGGCGGTCTCATCATGGCGGCACGATTTCTTCCAGATAAAAGGTTATCTGGAAGAAATCGTGCCTAGTGATAAGAAAAAATGAGCACGTATGCAATAAGTTATGTATGGGCCCATAACCTGTGCACCATTTAATTTAGATTTAACGAAACAAAGAAACAAATTTCAATCGGAAAATTCAGATCGTTACCCCAAGACGTGTATAGGAGAATTTCAGCTGTTCAGAACGGACGGGCCCAGGCAGATCAGTTGGTCAGAGTATATCCCTTAGAAGGAGCTGGTTGCGGGTTCAAGTCCCGTCCTGGAAGTTGACTTTTTCCGATTTAAAGGAGAATGCCCATTCTTGGTTGCGCTTTTAGACGTTCGCGTCAATATTTCAAATGTTAAAAAATAATATTGATTATAGGATGAGTTTTCAACACTAAATCGCTTCTATAGAACTTGGGGTTTGAATTTAAATTATAAAGATATAAAACTTGAATGAATAATCGTTTCCATTTTAATTTAATTGTGACCATTATATAAAATAAACCATTGGTGGTAGAATGCAAATATACCAATCTTTTTAAAATAAAATGATTAAATAATAATACGTGATACTAATTCGCGATGTGACATTCAAATATATTGCAATTATGAAATCTTAATATTTCGTGTATGCATTCGTAGTTTATTAGTGATAATCAGTTACAAGTTGTAAAATAATGTATGCTTCAGTGGTAGTTTTCTCTTAATTTATACATGGTATCCCTGTCTTGCTCAAACGTCAGTTCAACAGTCTGTGTCACAATATTTTCTAGTTGTTGTTTTTCCCGTTGTGATCATTTAATTTCTCAATAACCCCAAGTTCTGTTACAATATGCGTTTATATTTCAGATAATACTTAATGCAGGCTTTTTAATGTAGTTTATAGTTATGTGACATAGCAAAAAAAGTGTGCAACCGATTTCCATACTGACATGGGCATTGTCCTTTATAGGAAATATACTAATCTCTTCAAAATTTCCTTAAAATAGACAAGTTTGCAAAATTGCCCACTAGTGTTGATAAAAATTATCGTTCCCAAAAGATTGCCACAATGAAATTCTAGTTATTTAGAGTTCCTCATTTAGAACCGCCCTAATTCTGACGTCCTGTTGCCTTTGACTTAACAAGCAAGTCGTATTATGTCAAGTACACAGTTTCCACCGCCACTAATGAGCCGAGCTCTTGTCTCACTGTATGGAATACTTGTCAGCTATACATATATAAAAAACATAACATAAACTCACGCCTATATCCCCAAAGGGGTAGGCAGAGGTGCTAGCACCCACATTTCGCCAGTTTATGTTTAGGTCCCAATGTAATAGGTGGCGAGCCTATTGCCATTAACCGGGCACTTATAAAACTGCGATAAATACACACATAACTTCGAAAAGCATCGAAAAGTCATTGGTGTGTGCCATGGTAAAACCTGGGATCGAACCCGAGACCTCGTCTCAGCAGTCCATTACCCATACCACTAGGCTACCGCGGCTATTACATATATATAGTATGGGCTTTATTATATATCTGTTTCGCAAATACAGATCTAGGAAACTATTTTCTTGTATGCATGCTACTAGACTCTTTGCAAAGAGAAAAAAACCGGCCAAGTGCGAATCGGACTCGCCCATTAAGGGTTCCGTAGTAGCAAGTAAAATTTTTGTATGTGAGTTGATTGAATGAAAGGTAAATTGCGGTTTACGATTTATGACGTATTAAAAAAAAACCATCAATTTTCGGTAAAAGTTTACATGGTAATGTACATCATATATTTTTTTTAGTTTTACCATTGTCTTATTTTAGAAGTTACAAGGGGGAGGGGGGACACATTTTACCACTTTGGAAGTGTCTCTCGCGCAAACTATTGAGTTTCGAAAAAAAAGTAATTATGAACCTCAATATCATTTTTGAAGACCTATTCATAGATATGCCACACGAATGGGTTAACTGAAAAAAAAATTGTGAGTTCAGTTCTAAGTATGGGGATTAAAAAAAAATTTTGTATGAAAATCTTAATGCGGTTCACAGAATACATCTACTTACCGAGTGTCAACAGTAGAGTTCTTATAGTTTGGGAAAAAAGTGGCTGTGACATACGGACGGATAGACAGACATGACGAATCTATAAGGGTTCCGTTTTTTCCATTTAGCAACGACATATTACTAACTCCTTTGTCTCTTTGCATATTTATTTTTAATAAAAAATTCAAAATGTTCATCTGAGGTATTGGAAAATTTTTATGACACATTTGTCTAGCAAATTTATCCAGGGATTTTCGCACGATAAAAAAAAAAAAAAAAAAATAAGGTGCAACCACCGAACGTTCGTTTAGTTTTAATTAATTATTTGCTAATGCAGTAATCTATGTAATATTTTCAAGTAAAAGCATCTCTACCCAAGTTATATTTATTTCAGCTCGCTGATAAATATTCGTCGACTCATTGGAGCCTATTTCTTCAAAAACTTATGTTGGCACGTAAGAAGTAATACTTCTTGAAAGCAACATTTATGAAATTTTGGATTCTAGTATGCTAAGGGGCTTTCATAAATGTGCCAAAATTCATATTTGTAGATCAAATAGTTTTCAAGTTACATCATGTTTCCCTAACGCGACGTTCCGTTACAATGCATATGACATGACACGATTACTCCTTTGTCAATACATTCGAATCTTTTGATAGTACTTTTCATTAAAAAAAGATTTTTGTGTGTGTGAGAAAAACTTGACATTGGCGTCTTCGCCATTACTAATTTTATAAACATTTATTATATTTTACTTGACATTGGCGAAATTGCGGTGATTCTACTGCAGAAGCCATTAACTATATTATTGAATTGAATTGAATCATTAAAAAAACAATGACAGAATGTCATCGAAGTCAGTTTCAGTAATTAACTAGTTATCATTAACCCTTTTTTGCGAATTATTTAAATAAATAAATATTCTACTACATTCTACACAGCGCTTTCTAGACCCAAAGTAAACATAGTTTAACTAGCTTGTGTTATGGGTTCTAGAATGCGGATAAACATACTTATATAGGTACTTTTTTTGTAAATACATACTTATTATACATAGGACACCAAGACTAATGCTTATATATATATTCATACATACAAATATTTACACTGAGCGGGAATCAAACCCGCACCCCTGTCGTAGCAGTCGAATGCACTACTGCTACGCCACAGAGCCGTTTTAAATATTGGAAAAAGAAAATTAAATGTCATATAAATAATCCGCGCGCACTCCGGATTTCTAAATGCAAGTGCAAGTTTGCTAAAGAAGATTTTGTGACTCAAAATAAATAAAGCTAATATTTGATTTTCAATTTGGTGTGTACATGGCCATAGCAACACCTTCGGGGCCCAGGTCAACCTCACTTACTAGTCAGTGCACCTGCTAAACAATGGACAGGGCTCTGAGCGCAGGCCTTCCTTTCAGGTCAGACGGTAGTCACTCCTATAACATAACGTAACGTAACGTAACGTAACGTAACGTAACGTAACGTAACGTAACGTAACGTAACGTAACGTAACGTAACGTAACGTAACGTAACGTAACGTAACGTAACGTAACGTAACATAACATAACATAACATAACATAACATAACATAACATAACATATAACATAACATAACATAACTTCACGCCTGTATCCCCGAACGGGTATTCAGAGGTGTATTACACACCCACGCTTCGCCAGTTATGTTAAGGCCCCAATGTAATAGGGGGCGAGCCTATTGCCATCTACCGGGCACATTTTTAATCGAGCGATAATTAACATTTATTAATGCACACATAACTACGAAAAGACAGAGGTGTGTGCCCAGGGCGATTGGGGATCGAACTCGAGACCTCGTCTCAGCAGTCCGTTACGGTACGCTACTGGGCTATCGCTGCTGCTCCTATACAAATCAATAATAAATCAAAAATAATTAGCGGACCCCTTTTTTCCGTGCGGTCTTCTCATCGGATACCAAGCTCCACCTGCCGGTCAGCGGGGAAGATCATGTCTGGCTGAACCGACTAAAACCGCACGCCATCTCGGGTCTTCAGATTGTAAAATTTGGACACAACTGGGACAGGAGGATGATGATTCATTTTTTTTAACATTGTTCAATATAATAATAACGAATAAAGTAAGCATACAAAATGCTTAAAAATTTAATTGAATTAATTGAATTGTTCAACAATTTTTAATTCATCATTTTTTAACAAAGCACAATTTAATTATGATCTACTCCATATTTAGCTTTCCCAAAAACATCATCTTAAGCATCATATCTTCCATACAGCATCATCAACTTGAAGGTACAATTAATTATGATTTATCTTACAATCATTTACGATGCCAAGCCATCAAGAAGCATACCTAGATAGAACCCATTGTGACTAACACAATTACGACACCGCAGATTATAAATCACGTAACAAAGGATATTTTCACGTTTCCTCATCCGCTGATAGGAGGTAATTGCGTTTGTGTTATAATTTGTGAGTTACAGTTTGTTGCTTACGTTTTGTGGCTAATTTTAGCAGCCAAGTACTGGGGTGGACAGACTGTTCAAGGCCCTACCAATCCCTTCGGGTCACAAGTCTACCTCATGATATTTTCGGAAGTTTACGTTAAATGGTTGGTTGTATTGTAGTTTAAAGTTGACAGAATTAGACACTTTAAACTACAAGACAACAAGGAACCATCTTTAGTCTCCCCGTGACCATGGCTGCTGTAAAGCAACCGAAACGTCGGGATCAATGTAAAATAACATCAAATAAATCGCGATAGAATCTGTTAAAAATTGTTTTATTTCAAATCGAGGCAGACTGTTAGTTGGAACACATGAAACAACGGATAAGATCCAGGCATGCTGTCCTCTCAGAGTTGGAAGATCAGACGGAAGTCGCTCTCGTAAAAGCCTACAAACCAATAAAACAGGTGGCATTTTCATGGTGGTAGAGTCAAGCAACAGTAATTTTGGCCGTTGCATGAATGGGCCGACTCGACCGGGGAAACACCACCCTCTCACAGAATATCGACGCCAAGTAACAGTATTTGAACTGTTGCGTTCCGTTTGGTGAGTGAGAGTGCCGGAGCCCAAACTCCTTTCCCATCCCCTCCCAAACTCCTTTCCCATCCCCTCCCAAACTTCTTTCCCATCCCCTACCAAACTCCGTTCCCATCCCCTTTCCTTTACAGGGTCGGCAGCGCGAGTGTGACGCCACTGGTGTTGCACACGTCCATAGGCCGCGGTAACCGCTTCCCATCAGGTGGGCCGTGTGCTTGTCTGACACCTTAGTGGTATAAAAAAAAAAAATTAAAAAGAAACTTTTTAGAAATAAGCTTATATTATGTTCTTAATAAAAATTGATGCAGGCCGCTACAGCCCGGTCGAAATGGAAGTCGATGGGGGAGGCCTATGTTTAGCAGTGGGCTTCCTACGGCTGATATGATGATGATGATAATGAATAAAAAGGAATAAAAATTTAAAATCAAACGAGCCGAAACTCGGTTTGCGACTTTCTATTACAAAGTTACTATTACCACCTTCCACCTCCATCATCAGGCCCTGGTTTCCATTGATAGACAAACTACTCGTCAAGACGATTCAAACGAGCCCAAACTCGATGAGGTTGTGTCGTTTCATTGCGAAGTTCATTACTGTCACCTCGCAGCTCCATTATCAGATCAGCACCATGTCAGGAGGCGCGGGTTCGATGCCCACTCAGTACAAATATTTGTATGCATGAATATGCCTATTTGCATTGGTCTGGGTGTTTCTATTTATAATATGTATGTATTTACAAAAAAAAGTATATAAGTATACGAGGGTCAAACTGAAAGTTCTTAGAAAATCAAAAACTGATTACATTAGCCAGTTATTAGTTTTATTATATCTTTTCAAAATATTGTCCATTCACGTCAATACACCACTGCATGCGATGGAACCACTGGGAAAAGCACTTTGCCCACTCGTCCTTAGGGGTCTCTTCAATGGCATCGCGATACGCAGCCACCGCTTCTTCAGCATTCATAAACCGCTTTCCTTTAAGTTTTTCTTTAATTTTTGGAAATAAATAAAAATCACAAGGCGCGAGGTCGGGGCTATACGGCGGGTGACCCAGTAATTCAACGTTTGATGTCGCCAAATAGTCGATCGTTCGCTTGGCGGTGTGCGACGAGGCGTTGTCGTGGTGAAGGAGGATCCTACTGCGAGGTCGTTTCTCTCGAACTTTTTCCAAGACAAGTGGCAAACAATTGGTAGTGTACCATTCTGCAGAAACTGTTTTTTGATCCTCTAACACAATTGTTACGAAATGACCTATCCTTCCAAAGAACGAGGCCACCATTTTTTTTCCCGCACTTCGATCTCTCTTCACTTTAGTTGGCAACTCCTCGAAAGGAAACACCCACTGAGCAGATTGTCTTTTGGTTTCAGGATCATAACAGTAAATCCAGCTTTCGTCACCTGTTAGTATGTCGAACACAGCATTAGAGTCACCTCCGTTAAATCTTTCAATCATTTTACGGCACCAATCCACACGATGGAGTTTTTGAGCCTCAGTCAAATTATGAGGTATCCACCGGGCGCAAAGCTTCCTGACCGCTAAATGTTCGTGGAGGATTTTGTGCACTTGACTCATACCGATGCCTAAGCTTGTCCGAATCTGCTGATAGGTCACTCTTTTGTCAGTCTCTATCATACGCCGCACAACACAGATGTTATTTTCAGTCGTCGCCGTAGAAGGCAGTCCCTCACGTAAATCATCAGTGAGATTAGTGCGACCACGTTTAAACTCATTAAACCAGTTGTAAACAGTCGCACGAGATGGGGCTTCATCGTGAAAGGCCAATCGTAGTCTATCATAACTTTCTTGTTGACTTAAATGACATCGAAAGTCATAAAAAATCATTGCACGAAAATTTTCTCGTGTTAAATTCATGTTAACGTGACACAGACAATTTTCAATTTGCCGCCAAATCGTAAAACAAATGATAAATGAATGAAATATATACTCAGTAATATTGGCAAAGAGTTCTATTTTCAAATTTTAGAATTAATTTTTTATTATATTGTTTATAAGTGGCCAGTTCTAAGAACTTTCAGTTTGACCCTCGTAGTTATCCGCGTTCTGGATCCCATAACACAAGCTAGTTAAACTATGCTTATTTTGGGACTAGAAAGCGCTGTGTAGAATGTCGCAGAATATTTATTATTATTTATTATAAATTGCATTGTCACGCGATTTGCACATGTATGCATTTTTTTTTCCGGGGCATGACGGTGAAACCTTGTTTCCCAATCCCGAGGGCGCCATCTCGAAACCGGAGGTGCGAGGGAAAGGCCTTATGTCTGAATGTCGTGAGTATAGTCCAGTACAAAAGTGGCTTAACAAATTCTAATTTATTAATCACTTTAGCTCTCAAACCTTTCATAAAATAATAAAGAAAACATGGAATATATTAACTTTTTCCTCTGAGGATTATAAAACGACTAAATAAATAAATAATAAATAAATACTCTACGACATTCTACACAGCGCTTTCTAGACCCAAAGTAAGCATAGTTTAACTAGCTTGTGTTATGGGTTCCAGAATGCGGATAAACATACTTATATACTTTTTTTGTTTGTAAATACATACATATTATACATAGAAACACCCAGACCAATGCAAATAGACATATTCATGCATAAAAATATTTACACTGAGCGGGAATCGAACCCGCGCCCCCTGTCGTAGCAGTCGAATGCACTACCGCTACGCCACAGAGGCCGTCGACTAATATTTTCATTATTGGGTTCACATATTCCAATGTAACAATTTTTTGTAAATATTTAAGTGGTAATCCACTGTTGTCGTTGACTGTACATAACACGCTTCCTGCGAGTTTCCAGTCTCAGTTTAATAAACTACAGTTTTTCATCAATCCAGCACCAATCCCGGTTGTATCCAAAACTTGGAGCCTGAGATCTGCTCTTTTATTTCTTCTTTTTTCAGTTCATTCTGATTTTTACAGGACCGACTACCGTCTGACATCCCAACGAAAAGAAGAAAGAAATAAAAGAAAGAAAGAAACGTTTATTTGATGCATGTAAGGCACATTAAACATTCTACTTAACCTAGTACATGGTTCATTAATTTATTATGTGCCTCGCGTTTGCATCAAAGGGGTGTCCAGTTCAGCATATGCCAGGCGGACGGACCATGGCGTTGGTTTTCAACTGGAACCCATGTATGTATTTGTGTGTAGTTATGTGTGTAAATGTGAGAGTATTGTGTGTTAAGTGTTGTTTAAAAATCAATATATATATATATATATATATATAGGTACATAATGTATAAACAAAAGTTATTTAAATTAAATGATTTTAATTTAGACAATTTACCATTATAATTATACATTCAATTTATAAATCACATTTAGGATGACCCTTTTAAATTTGAATTTTTCTGTAAAACAGTTTCCAGTCTGCAAAACAAAAGACAGAATACAGCATGTCCACCACCACATACAATTCCAACAGTTTTTTTTGTTTTTCAATATTTAGGACACGTCAATTTGACTTCACCTCGCCTGATGGTAAGCTGAAGGTAAAGTCCAAGAAAGAGGGTCACCATTACATACACATACCATGTTAACAATGGTGGCACTCAGCTTAACGGCCTCATCAGAAGAGGATTGTCGTCGTAGCACCGCGTGACACCCACCGGTCTCACTAGTGCTGCGACCACAATCCCCCTGTCCGGCTCTTGCTGAACCCTGAACGCAATGAAACCGAAATTTGATTACTATGGAGGATTTTTCACAATCGTGCACGGTGGTACCAACCCGGCCGAATTTTGTGACAAATTTGTGTCATCAAATTTCTACCACTAACTAAAATAAACGATTAATATAAACGATTACGAGAATACCTTTTTTTTTTTTTATTTATCGTGCGGAAATCCCTTCGGATACCCCCCCGCGTGCCAGCGGGGGCGGTTATGTCGAGCTTGAACCGACTAAAACCGCACGCCGTCTCGGGTCTACAGACGCCGGGGTGTAAGGTTGCCCATAGAGCATATCCCTCGCACCCCGACTGACCCTGGGCCATCTCCGGTTTCGAGATGGCCCCCTCGGGTTTGGGAACCACGGTGTCCCCGTCTTGCCCCGGTTTGGGGGAGGGGCGCTAGTCGCCCCACCGTCCCGGCCTGCTTCTGCTGGGGTGACAGGTGGCCTCACCCGCCACCCCCAGGCCTGCGCTCATGGAGGACGGAGGTCGTTAAGCGACCTCCGGCGCCTGAGTCGCCTGCGACGTGCGGCGAGCAAGTTGCGGGCTCGGCGGACCGGGAGAGTTCTAAGTCTCTCCCGGGCGCGCTCCGCCACCTCCTTCGCGAGCGATTACGAGAATACCTATAACATAGGCCTTTTCGTAAACACGCAAATAATTATCAACAATTTTTCAGCCTAGGCTGTCAGCTTCATTAAGTAGAGGGGAGAGGAATGTAGTCTCACAGGGGGATGTTTGACTCTTGTGTGATAACGTGCCAGGTGTTGCCAAAGTTGGTGACAAATTGCTGCGAGTTAAGACGTACGATGTAATGGATGTGGCAACATTTAAACAAATTATGTTTTTGAAAATAAGATTTAAAAAAAGCGGCCAAGTGTGAGTCGGACTCGCCCATTAAGGGTTCCGTAGCAGCAAGTAACATAATAATGTTTTTTATTTTATTTTTTTATTTGAGTTGATTGAATGAAAGGTAAATTGCGGTTTACGATTTATGACGTATAAAAAAAACTACTTACTAGATCTCGTTCAAACCAATTGTGGTTGGAAGTTTACATGGTAATGTACATCATATATTTTGTTTACTTTTATCATTCTCTTATTTTAGAAGTTACAGAAAGGGGGGGGGGGGCACATTTTACCACTTTAGAAGTGTCTGTCGCGCAAATTATTCAGTTTAGAAAAAATGATATTAGAAACCTCAATATCATTTTTGAAGATCTATCCATAGATACCACACACGTATAAGTTTGATGAGAGATAAAAAATTTGAGTTTCAGTTCTAAGTATGGGGAAACCCCTGAAATTTATAGCTTTCTTTTCTATTTTTGCGTGAAAGTCTTAATGCGGTTCACAGAATACATCTACTTACCAAGTTTCAACAGCATAATTCTTATAGTTTCGGAAAAAAGTGGCTGTGACATACGGACGGACAGACAGACAGACACGACGAATCTATAAGGGTTCCGTTGCCAAATGGCAAAAAACGGAACCCTAAAAACAGATTAGTTTGTTATTTATGTTCTGTTATTTTATGATTTGCACTTCACTGGTATGGTTACCTACTCAGATCTTCGAAGCTTAAAACAACTTCATCTCCAAGCCTGTGAATCTGCTGATTGACGGACGACGCTCGGCGTAGGACGGTTCAGGCTCGGTGTTGGGTCGGATGAAGCAGGAAGAAAGAAATAAGGATGAATATTTAGACTTAAGATATTGTATATAATAATATGTGGTGTACAATAAAGAGTATTCTATCTATCTATCTATCTAGTCACTTTTCCCGACTGTCTGTCTCTATGTATGCTTATATCTTTCAAACTATGCCACGGATTTTAATGTTTTTTAGGGTTCCGTTGTCAAATGGCAAAAAACGGAACCCTTATAGATTCGTCATGTCTGTCTGTCTGTCCGTCCGTATGTCACAGTCACTTTTGTCCTAAACTCCCTCTCTCTCCCTCTTTTTTCCGAAACTATAAGATCTATGCTGTTGAAACTTAGTAAGTAGATGTATTCTGTGAACCGCATTAAGATTTTCATACAAAAATAGAAAAAAAACAATAAATTTTGGGGGTCCCCATACTTAGAACTGAAACTCAAAAATTTTTTTTTCATCAAACCTATACATGTATCTATGGATAGGTCTTCAAAAATGATATTGAGGATTCTAATATCATTTTTTTCTAAACTGTATAGTTTGCGCGAGAGACACTTCCAAAGTGGTAAAATGTGTCCCCCCCCCCCCCCTGTAACTTCTAAAATAAGAGAATGATAAAACTAAAAAAAATATATGATTTACATCACCATGTAAACTTCCAACGATAATTGGTTTGAACGAGACCTAGTAAGTAGTTTTTTTAATACGTCATAAATCGTAAACTGCAAATTACCTTTCATTCAATCAACTCAAATATAAAGATTAAAAAAAAAACATTATTATGTTACTCGCTGCTACGGAACCCTAAATGGGCGAGTCCGACTCGCACTTGGCCGCTTTTTGGAATAGATTGAGTGATTCAAGAGAAAGTTTTATATGTATAGTACATGCATATTATCACATGGGCGAAGTCTCTGGCGTCCGGTAGTTTACCCTAAAATAAAAGAAAATAAAATAATAGTAAAAAAAAAACAAAAAAAATAGTAAGTGCAGATATAACACAGATAAAACAGATTTTATACTGATGCACGCCACATCCGCGCAGAATGGCAGTTGCTACCATCAAAGCCAAGTCACACCAGGAGGAGAAAGTAGGAGAGTTGACCCCGGGCTCATAAATACGAGCCCTGGATGCACCCTAGTTTAACGCTGGAATGATGATTTGTAATGTTCGTGGCCAAAACCAGGTCAGGTGGCGTGGTGGTCTTCGCCAAAGGTGTCATCAGCAGAGATGCAACCTTGGTGGAAAGCCAGAAATATAGAAAGGCAAGCGACTACAATATGGGGTTCTTCAAGTTTCAGTAATGCCCATTAGAAGGTTTTTACAAGGTCAGCAGCGCGAGTGTGACGCCCCTGGTGTTGCACACGTCCATAGGCCACGGTAACCGCTTCTCATCAGGTGGGCCGTGAGCTTGTCTGCCACCTAAGTGTTATAAAAAAAACATATTGCCAATTGGTACGATCCTAACATACACATTTCGCTTACTCTGCTGTCATATAATTGTTTCCATACATGCTCGCGCGTTGCGGGTGCTCTTGACCTGATCTTTCCTCAAAATGTATATATGACATAGGCTGTACATACTCCTACGTTGCCCGGCCATCCTAGCCTCATAAATCTGTTACCTCAATATTCTTTCGTCCATCATCTCGACGTGTCCGAACCATCTAAGCATCCTTAACCAGAAATATAAACTACCGCATCAACTTCTCCACACATCTCGACTAAATTACCATACCTAAAATTTGCGTTACAAGTCGTTAAGACAAAAATGGCGTACATTTGAGTATTCAATTGTCCCCGGGATATGCCGTGTGACGTCACAATGGGAAAGAGTTAGGAATTTATTCTGTAATGGTTATGTTCGCAGGCTGTTACGCATTTCCGTTTCGGTTTTTGAAGTATTTTAAACTTAGGAGATGAAGTTTCTGAAGGGAATGACGTTAATCGGAGTTGTTTCTTTGTTTATATTTTACTAGATATAGATTTAGATCGGAAAAAGAGAACATCTAGGACGGGACTTGAACCCGCGACCAGTCCCTTACAGGGGGAATGCTCTGACCAACTGAGCCACCTAGACACGTCCCAGATATTCGAAATTCTCCGATATGTCATATACGTCTTAAGGCGACGTTGGAGCCATCTAACAATATAAATCATAAACAATGAATAACTTTACAGTCATTTTTAAACATTGTTTTTTGATGACTCCGCCTACAACAGACGTATATGATATATCGGAGAATTTCGAATATCTGGGACGTGTCTAGGTGGCTCAGTTGGTCAGAGCATTCCCCCTGTAAGGGACTGGTCGCGGGTTCAAGTCCCGTCCTAGATGTTCTCTTTTTCCGATCTAAATCTTTCGAAAAAAGTAAGCATACAAAATGCTTAAAAATTTAATTGAATTACTAGATATAATCCGCGGTTTTGTCTATTTCTGCGTGCAGGTAATGTGCGCGAAAGGGATCGGGGGAGAACCCTGCCCCCAGAGTTACGCTACGACTTTTCTACGCCCGGAACTACCAACCTCCATGATGGGGGCCTGAGGACGACAGTCGGCCAACTCGCCGTCCTTACAGAAGCAGGCCAAGTCACTGTCGCGGAATCAAACCCGACCCCAAAGGCGAGGCCGCTACAGCGGCCGAAGTCCGCCGGTAACCATGGGGTTATCCTTCCGAGGGCGCACTCGGGGTACCAGGCAATGGACGCTTGGAAAGGACACCGTGTGATTTTAGTCGGTTCGATTCCGACACACCCATCTTATCGTTGGCACCGATGCGGTGGAGCCCGTGGGGGTGTTCACACATAAAAATGAAAGATAATAGTAGCAAGTAGGATGTCAGTATGACTCCAATCTGCAAGGTTGACTTACATCTTACAGTATAGCCTTATGACTCCAATCTGCAAGGTTGACTTACATCTTACAGTATACCTAGCCTTATGACTCCAATCTGCAAGGTTGACTTACATCTTACAGTATACCTAGCCTTATGACTCCAATCTGCAAGGTTGACTTACATCTTACAGTATACCTAGCCTTATGACTCCAATCTGCAAGGTTGACTTACATCTTACAGTATACCTAGCCTTATGACTCCAATCTGCAAGGTTGACTTACATCTTACAGTATACCTAGTCTTATGACTCCAATCTGCAAGGTTGACTTATATCTTACAGTATACCTAGCCTTATGACTCCAATCTGCAAGGTTGAAGATGTAAGTCTTACAGTATAGTCTAAAGTGCTAAAATGGTGGTCTTCTTTTTCTTGACCTTGATGTCTTAAAGAAACCTGGATTACAAAAGCAAGTCTTTAAAAAAATATCCTTGTCATACCTTTTTTTTTTTTTCGTGTGGAAATCCCTTCGGATACCCCCCGCCCCCACGCCGGCCAGGGGGGGCGGTTATGTCGGGCTTGAACCGACTAAAACCGCACGCCGTCTCGGGTCTACAGACGCCGTGGTGTAAGGTTGCCCATAGAGCATATCCCTCGCACCCCGAATCCTTGCCATACCTATTTTCTGCATTTATTTCCTGCACTAGTGGTTTCAATAAGGTATGACAAGGTGAATAACATTTTCATAGTTATGAATATCCATCAAAGACTGTCAGGGATATTCTGAACACATAAAAAATGAATAAAAGCGGCTTCAAATTTCTCATAAATGTTGCCATAAAGCTAAAATATTTTCATGTGAACTATAATCTAATATGACATATTCATAGTCCGACATGTTGACGTTTTATTTCCCATAAAAACTCCATGAATAAAATACATACAAGGGTGGGGAAAAACAAAGAATAATTTACTCAATTTGCATACATATAATCAAACTATACTCGTCTATTCCAAAAAGGAAAAGCAGAGGTGTATTCCATTCCAAACGTGCACTTTGGACCCTGGGAGGAGCTTTTGAACCCCTGACGCAAAAACGACGAGGCGTTAAAAGTTTGACGTGTCTGTATTTGTGTCTGTCTGTGACATCGTAGCTCCCGAACGGATGAACCGATTTTGATGTTTTTTTTTATTTGAAAGGTGAATTAGTCGGGAAAGTTCTTAGCTATGTCGGCGGATTTATTTTATTTTTTATTCTATTCTCGTTATTGTTTGGTTTTACGAGAGCGTATGCAGTTTGTCCCAGAGTATTGATGTTATTAAGGCGAAACTTAGGTACAGCTAGTATATTGTATTATTCATTGCCGACAATACCTTTTTTTTTTTCGTGCGGAAATCCCTTCGGATACCCCTCGCCGGTCAGCGGGGGCGGTTATGTCGGGCTCGAACCGACTAAAACCGCACGCCGTCTCGGGTCTTCAGACGCGGGGGTGTAAGGTTACCCATAGAGCATATCCCTCGCACCCCGACTGACCCTGGGCCATCTCAGCACTAACAGCATCGCTCATCCTGTCTCCTCTGAAAGCAGAGGAGTACGGAGAGCGATGTGTTCCCGCCACGTTGGGTATTGGCCGACGATCAATGCCAACCCTATGAAGGGGAAACCATTGACCGCCGCCCAGGGTGTACCGGCCGCTCCGATTCCGTTCCCCCCGGACTGCAGCGGGATCGGAATCGGAGCGACACTCGAGGAGGTTACCCAACACACACCCCTGCCGACAATACCTACTTAATTTAGGCAGGGTTGAATTTAGGAGTAAACTCTTACGCCAACTGTGTGTCGGAGTTTACATTAAATATTATTTCGGAATGCAATTAGCGACTCGTGATTTGCTGTGTTTATTTCCAAGTTTATTTCAATAAACCTAGAACTGTTTGGTGCAAGACATAAGATTATGTTACCCCCTTTTATTTTGGCACGTCGGGACGAAGAGTAAGAGTCTTAGATAGACTTGCTTCGGTTTTGTAGAGGGTTATCTCTTTCACACTGCGGACTGACAGTTTGATACATTTATAGAGTAGGTAGTTAAAACCATTTGTATTTGACTTAAACTTTAGCTTCATTTCGAACTACTCAAAAAGTTATCAAGCTATATAGGCAATATATATATATATACCGTCGGTAGCTTAGTGGTTAAGAAGTCGACCCTACGATCGAGAGGTCCCGGGTTCGAATCCTGGCCATTACACTACCGACGTGAACCCACTCCTAACACAAGCAATTTAGCTTAGCTGGAGGGGTTAGGGGGAATATTAGTAATTTCGGTTACTAATATTCTTTAAAAAAAAAAAAATTGAGAGAACGCTTCTCAAAACCGAAGCAAGTTGCTGTTAGCCGAACTCTCCATCTTCGTCCCGATACGGCGCGACGACTACGTGCTATAGAAAATATCAGACTGCTCTGTTCAAACATCGATAACTCTTTTGTTTTTAAAGGTACCACAGACGTCTTGGAGCAAATTTACTTAGAGCTACTTGAGTCTGTACTGAACAGCTGAAATTCTCGTTCATAATTCCACGAGAAACAAAGATAAAAACATACCTTACTAAATGAAAAATGTGAAAGTTTGTAAAGATATTTGGTTATTTGGATGTTTGTTGCTCACACACGCCCAAAGAGCTGAACATATGTGGCTGAAAGTTGGTACCCGGCTAGATGTTAGTCCGGAAGAGAACATTTTATCTTTCCCATGGGCTGCGGAAACTGAATCAGAGTTTCACGCGAGCAACAGCATCGCTTCCGCTTAAAACAAACACCCCATCACAAATCGCACCACCCAAGCGTACGGAATACTTCGCGACGTTTGTTAATGACTCGAGTTTAAGAAAGTTTAAAGTTTGCGCACGAGTATGGGATTAATAGCAACTCTTAAATACTCGCTCATCATAATGAACGTTCTGAATAATGGTGTCTTTTCGAAATTTAAAATAATTCGTCAATATCTGCGAAAGACTGCGGGCAGATGCTGGATGCGGCAAGCTGAAGACAGGGCGCTATTTCGCTCATTAGGGGAGACCTATGTCCAGCAGTAGACTAGAATAGGTTGATGATGATGATGATGATGATAATGATTGGCGGTATTTATATTAATTGATGACGTATTAAGCTTACCGATTGGTTTGCCTTTTTTTTAAAGGTTTTATTAGATTGGTATGTATGAAGCGGCGATAGTCCAGTGGCGTACGTAACGGACTGCCGAGACGAGGTTTCGAGTTCGATCCCCAATCGCCCCGGGCACACACCTCTGACTTTACTTAGTTATGTGTGTTTTAAAAATGTTATTTATCGCTCGCTTAGCAATGTGCCCATGGCAATAGGCTCGCCCCCTATTACATTGGGACCTTAACATGACTGGCGAATCGTGGCTGTGTAATACACCTCTGCCTACTCCTTCGGGGATACAGGCGTGAAGTTATGTTATGTAAATATTTGGAAATAAAACCTATATATTGATACAGTTGTATGCCAAAGATCCGAAGCCCTTAAAGTGCTTGATAGCATTCCAAAGGTGCTCGGTCTTTCACATTTTACTTGTCAGCTTGTCAGAAATGTTGACAATTTGCCAGTTTGCTGTCGTTTTATGTCGAACCAGCTCTTTGAAGATATTGATAGATTGCCAGATAGATATTATACTTATAGATTTTTTGAACACGTCTAAATCTGTCTGTTTCGTTTGTTCGGCGAATAGTGCGGCGTAGCGGTAGATCATTCGTATATGCATGAATATTTATGTATATTTGCATAGGTCCAGGTGTCAAAAAAATGTATTTAAGTGCATATTTATTATGTTCTAGAACCGATATTACAAGTTAGTAATACTTGTCTATTTCAATAATAAAAAGTAATCAACAGGTATTGAAACAGTTTTGAATACGAAATCATGTATTTGATAAGAATTAATAGAAATATATGGATAACATTTTGATCAGCATTTTGATCAGCATAAAATGTTCTAAAAACTTTCTATAGAAAGTTGATAGAACAAAAAAAGATCTATAATATTATAATATTGTAGAACATTTTTTTGTTCTATAATCAATAGTTTTCGCAGCGCATTCGATGAAAGACATTTTATGACTAAATTTTTTACACCTTGGGTGTGGTTTAGTAGGAATTTCTTAGGATCTTAATTTTTTTATAGTAATAAATATAGCCTATGTTACTCACTGATAATGTAGCTTACTTACAGTAAAAGAATTTTTGAAATCGGTTCAGTAGGTAGTTTTGAAGTTTATTCATCTACGTTGTGGTTTAACTGCGAATGGCTAAATTTCGATGTCTACACTTCTACATCTACACTAATATTATAAAGAGGAAATATTTGTATTTTAGTATGTCGTTACATACAAAAATACAAATATTTCCACTACACTAATATTATAAAGAGGAAATATTTGTATTTTTGTATGTCGTTACATACAAAAATACAAATATTTCCTCTTTATAATATTAGTGTAGATGTAGAAGTGTAGACATCGAAATTTAGCCATTCGCAGTTAAAGCACAGATTAATAAATAGTTACTAGTTAAACTGAGAAGCCGAAACTGATATTGTCGGAAGTTTACGCGAATGTCACACATTGGACTAAAAATATTTTTTAACGGATTCTATCACGATAAATTTGATGTTTTTATTTTATATTTTACATTGAACCCGACGTTTCGGTTGCTTTTCAACAGCCATGGTGACAGGGAATGTAAAATATAAAATAAAAACAACAAATAAATCGCGATAGAATCTGTTAAAAATAGTTTTATTTCAAGTCGAAACTGAGTTGGGAAAAGGTATGGAGGATGACGATGATCTACAAAGATGTAGGCAGAGATGTTTCTTTTTATGTAAGGCGTATGTATAATTTTATAATTTTGATTTTAATTTATATTATAATTTTCATGTTTAATTGGATTTTGATATGGAATTTGATTTAATTTTTTATTTTAAATTTATTACTTACATTAGTGTAAGACATTGTTACTAACATATTTATGGATATACAATCTGAAATAAATGATTTTGATTTGATTTGATTAGTAATTGAAATTACTAGTATCCCTCCTTACCCCTCCAGATAAGCTAAAGGGCCGGGATTCGTACCCGAGACCTCTAAATCGTAACTCGGCTCAACTCCTTAACTATTAACGCGGATTGGAAAACCTGCACCAGAGCCTAGCAATATCTGTGGCGGCGTGGTGCTGGCGGTGTCCTTGGACATCGCCAACGTCTTTAATAGTCTGCCAATTAGATAGATAGATAGATAGATAGATAGATAGATATAAACTTTATTGTACACCAATCAGAATATACATATATGGAAACTTAAACAATACATGTACAAATGGCGGCCTTATAGCTAAAAGCAATATCTTACAGGCAACCTTTGGATGGACATGAATTTTAAATGAGCTAAATCGTATATTGGGTAGTTATTGGTGTAATAGGAAAAGATAGAGGAGTAACGTAGTCATATAATGTAACAGACTAGATTACAAACACATATGATTGCAATGTACTAGGTACATATACCTAAAAATAAGCATACAATGATACATAAACAGACATATATAATCGAACATAATTGTAGGTAATATAAATTATTCATATATACATACAAAATTTATATATATACTAAACCTACACATAAATTATTTTTATATCTCGTACGAAAGTTAGACAGCACATAACGCAAAAAAAGGAAATAGCTGCATCAGGGAGGCACTCCAGTATCATGGGATGCCGCTGTACCTGAGGCGGCTGGTGGCAGACTATTTGGAGGACAGGAGTGTTGTGTACGAGGACCGAGACGGAGTGCTGCGAAGTCGGCTCATGTCGTGCGGTGTCCCACAGGGGTCGTTCCTTGGACCGCTCCTGTGGAACATCGGGTATGACTGGGCGCTTCGTGGTGTTCTCCCCCGGGGGCTGGGCGTCATCTGCTATGCAGATGATACGCTTGTCACAGCCTCCGGGGGATCGTTTGAAGAGGCGGCACGCATGGCTACCAGGGGAGTAGCCCAGGTGGTCGAGCGCATCGAGGCACTGGGTTTACGGGTGGCCCTGAACAAGACGGAGGCTCTGTTATTCCACGGGCCCCGTCGTGGTCCACCCCATGGCTCCTCGATCGAAGTCCGCTCGGTCCTCGTACCGATCAGGGCCCAGATGAGGTATCTGGGCCTTACTCTGGATGGGAGATGGCGCTTCGACGAGCACTTCATACAGCTCGCCCCGAAGCTTGTCGGTGTTGCGTCTGCCCTGGGACGGCTCTTGCCGAACCTAGGGGGACCCAGCGTCGCTTGCAGGCGGCTGTACACAGGGGTTGTCCGGTCAATGGCGCTATACGGTGCGCCGGTGTGGGCGGCGGCCTTGACCGCCGAAAATAGGGCCCGCCTGTGGCGCCCTCAGAGGGTTATGGCGGTCAAGGTCATACGCGGTTACCGCACCGTATCCTCAGAGGTGACATGCCCATTCTCTGGAACGCCCCCGTGGGACTTGGAGGCGGAAGTGCTCGCCGAAGTGTATCGGCGGGTGACACGGCGGCGGGTACACCGGGCGGATGGCGGCAGCCGGCCACCGCCAGAGGAGATTCGCGGGTGGCGTGAAGCCGCCCGCATTGAGATATTGGACAGGTGGTCGTCCCGGCTGGAGGCTCCACGCGCTGGCTTTGCCGCCGCGGAGGCGCTCCAGCCTGTCATTGTTGAGTGGGCAGGGCGGCAGCACGGGACCCTTTCCTTCCGACTGACACAGGTGCTTTCCGGGCACGGCTGCTTCGGAAAGTACCTGTTTAAAGTCGCTAGGAAGGAATCGAGTCCCGCCTGCCACCACTGTGACTGCAGTGAGGACTCGGCGCAACACACGCTTGCGGTCTGCCCAGCTTGGGAAACGCAACGCCGGGTTCTCGCTGCAGTCATAGGGAGAGATCTCTCGCTGGCGGCCATCATTCGATCCATGGCCGCCAGCGACAGGAATTTCGCCGCGGTCGCAACCTTCTGCGAGAATGTCATCTCGCATCGGCGCGGAGCGGATCAGGGAGGGAGATCCCCTTGCTGATCCGATCCGCCGCCGGCGAACCGGGCGGCGGAGGCGCGAGTATTTGCGCCTCATGCCACCCTGAGTGTGGCTGCGGGTGGAAGGGACGGGGTTAGCCCTCCACCCGCTGTTCTAGCCACCCGCGAAGAGGCGACGTCCGTGTGTGCCTGGACGTTGCCTAATTGAGAGTTGTGTGATGAAGGTGCCCGTGACACACTGCAGGCACGCGCTAGGGGTGGTCGCCATGGAAGTATTCGTGTATAGTTTCAGGCCCCCCCGACAAAGCGCAGAGTATGGCACACCTCAGGGGTTTTAGTGTGTGAGAGCCACACATAACCGCGCGGCCTCCCCGCGTTGCGCGGTATGCCGTAGGACATTTCCCCTGACGAAACAAAAAAAAAAAAAAGAGCCTAGCAATACACGCTAGCAGGTTGTGTTTCGTCATATTTTTGTTAAAAAAAATAAGGCTAGCTAGCTAGTTTATTTCAAAGGGGACACATACTGAACACACATTTATGTTAAGAGCGAAAAGCTATCCACTTAATTCTCATAAAAAACCCATGAAAAGTTTTATGCAAATGTAATAAACACTATAGAAAAAATACACGTATCGATGTAAAAAAATTTCAAGCGCTTGTGGATCGCAGTAAGCCACTTTAGACGCCAGTTATGAAGATTATAAAATGAGTATTAAAAAATAATCGTTTCCTTTTTATGTGCAATGGGACGCTTGGCAGGGGGTATAAACTTCAGGTCTTGCGTATATATAATGTCAGTTTCATCTCTCTGGTTTAACGATATATACTACATCCTAGAATCCTATAATATTTATATCGGCTTCACCCGGGAAAACATTCATAAATTCCAGGAGTGCCGACAAAAGTGAAAACTTGAACAATTAGGTAAGTATTTTTTGAATCGTCATCATCCATCCCTTTCTCCCTCCCTGCCTGCCTCCCACTCTCTACCAACCTCCTATCCGCCTTCTTTCTCTCCTTACCTACCTCCCTCCCTGCATACAGCCCAATTTAATATATTTTTTTATATTTTTCTCTTGTTATATCCGTTTAAAATTGAAAGATATTTGGATACAAAACATGAATAAAATCATATGATATCATCGGAAGTTTACGCGAATTGAAATAAAACGATTTTTAACGGATACCTACTATCGCGATTTATTTGATGTTATTTATTTTTATATTTTACATTGATCCCGACGTTTCGTTTGCTTTTCAGCAGCCATGGTCACGGGGCAATTTCACATTCAATTTCACAATCATATTTCACATTCTAGAACCCATAACACAAGCTAATCTTACATATGGGTCTAATTATCGCCGTGTAGAATATCGTTAAAATATTTAAAAAATATATTTCACATTACTCAGGCATCTTATAATGCAGCGATGGTTGTAAGTTTTTCTACTACGAAGATAGTCTTCAGAAAGCTATGAGTGTATTGGAAATTAATTATCGCTAGCTCCAGCGTTGAAAGGCGTGTGAAGACTACAAATCTGCGCTAAGCCAGTTAACTATAGAATGACATAACCCGTCTCCAAGTTGTCGTGATGTTATTAAGATATTATATTATAGGTTCTCTAAGTGTTACTTTTAGGTAAGCGGCCAAGTGCGAGTCCGTGTCGCCCATGAAGGGTTCCGTAGCAGCAAGTAACATAATAATGTTTTTTTTAAATTTTTATATGTATTTGAGTTGATTGAATGAAAGGTAAATTGCGGTTTAGAATTTATGACTTAAAAAAATCCGTTCCCGCAGGGGGAACGCACAGGTAGATTTCGTGAAGCAATTAATATTATTTTATATAGAGAACTACGGACTTTAAACAATTTTTTTTTTTCTCGAAAATGGTAACTTTTAGCGAAAAACTTTTCAGACATTTATTTTAGACTTAAAAATGGCCTTTCGATTAAAAATGTTTCCGACTGCAAGAATGTTCACCGGTTAGAAGTTATGATTTTTTCCCCGAAAAATGTTGGTTTTTCCCCCCTCCACTTTTAGTTAAAGTTTTAATCTTAAAGGTTTATTATTAAAAGTTGTTGGTATTCATGTATACTATGGGATAAAATTAGAACGGTTCGAATATCTTTCATGGAACGTGAAATTTTGAGGAAAAACTGATTTCACAAAAAGTGAGGCCCTACGGACGGTAGGGCCTCACTTTTTGCTTTTTCCTTAGGCCGGATTCCACCCGTTCACGAACTTAAACTAAGTTTACACCCAAGCAATTTTCGACCGCAGTTTGAAAGCGATCGGGGCAAAAATGCGACCGTGAGAGTGCCGCAAATTTTGGGAAGTGGAACCATACATACATATATATATATATATATATATATATATAAACTTTTTGACCAGTGGTCATTTCGGACTCAGGGGGTCATAACTAGGACCTCCAATGAAGATTTTTTTTAAATTCGACAGTAGTCAAGAAACCAATAGGTAGATCGATTTCATCGAAATCTACCTAAAAACTACTTACTAGATCTCATTCAACCCAATTTTCGGTGGAAGTTTACATGGTAATGTACATCGTATATTTTTTTTTACTTTTATCATTCTCTTTATTTTAGAAGTTACAGGGGGGGGCACACATTTTAGCTTCGAAAGTGTCTCTCGCGCGAATTATTCAGCTTCAAAAAAATTATATTAGAAACCTCAATATCATCAATATCATTTGATGAAAAAAATATTTTTGAGTTTCAGTTTTAAGGTAAGTTATTAAGTATAGGGAACTCCCACAATCCGAAGGAATTTCCGCACGTAAAAAAAAAACTCCCACAATTTATTGCTTTTTTTTTCTATGTTTGTGTGAAAATCTTAATGCGGTTCACAGAATACATCTACTCACCAAGTTTCAACGGCATGGTTTTTATAGTTTCGGAAAAAAGTGTCTACATACGGACGGTTTTTTGCCATTCGGCAACGGAACCCTAATTAAAAAAAAAAATTGCAACTAATTTATACATACATACATTAACTCACACCTTTTCCCTCCGGGATAGGCAGACACAATGGCCCGCAGTCTCTTGTATTTACAAACTTCACGAAGTTCATATACTGTTAAATCTATTATGCAAGCCCGCCGGTTTGGAGTGAGTTTAAGCTGACCTTTTCTCAATACATCATCAATTTCATAAGTGTCTGCGAGGTCGATCCCGGCCTGCATGCCATTAAACCATGCCTTACACACATGGTATGTGATTTACTCTCGATTAACATCAATAGGTTCACTCCATATGAGACACAGGAGCATCTTAAACTCTCACTAGTTCCATTGATATAATTCGGTGGAACTAGTGAGACATGTTAGTTGTAGTTTAGTTGTATATGTTATATTTAAAAAATCATTGGAACAAGCGAGAAATAAATATACTTATTAGTTCCATTGAATTAATATGGAGCAACTAGTGAGACACGTGAATTAAAATTTAGTTTAATTTGTTCCATTTTAAAAATCAATGCAACTAGTCGAAATAAAAATTCTCACTAGCTACATGGGACAAATTGACTTTAATTGACACACAACCTATTTTATAACAATTTTTTTTTGAAGTGAAAACTTCTTTAGCTGCTTTGTGCACATTTTTTGTAATGGGTAAAAAAGGTTTAACTCGCGTCAGTAAACACGTGCCCTGATCGTAAGTCAACAAATATAGAAGCGCTAATTTTACACTGTACTTAACAACCTTAGTGGCGCGTTCGTCTAAGGAGTGGTCGTTGACTTCGTCTAAACTGAGATCGATTCCGACCGAGGCCCAAGAAACACTTTTTGTCATCCTATAACTTTTTGTAATATTTATTTTATTTTGTGCTATAAATCTATTGATATAAAATGGAAATTAAACAAATTGCTATTCTACGCTATTAATGAAATAAAAAGTAACAAAGAAATAGCGAAAGAAAATGAGGGAGTACTTTATAAATATATTGGCGATGATGGTTCTGGTAATAATGATGGTGAAAAGTCGTTGAAATTATATATGGAAGTTGATTTTTCTGAGATATAAACTTTTTAATGTAAAATAATAGTAATAGTTCTGAAGTGTTACATTTTTAATGTAATATTAATTGTCTTGATTGTGTACGTGTTGTACGTTGTGTGTACGATGAATATTCTATGTTACCACATAAATTATACTACTTTTATACTGATAATTATTCCCTAACCATTCCAAAATATCAAAAATGCACAACGTTAATATTCAAGTTTTCACTTCTCCCGCTCTCCCGGAGTGCAACCCGTCGTTTTTTTTTAACTATTATTAACTAGCATCGCTAAGAGGTTTCACCCGCGTAAGTCCTGAGTTCTTGGGAATATCGCGATAAAAAGTAGCTTGCGTTACTCAGGCGTAATGTAGTATTCTAATGATGAAAGAGTTTTCTGAATCGGTAAAGTAGTTTCAGAATTTATCGATTACAAACAAATACATCTTTCCTCTTTATAATATTAAGTATAGATAGGCTCGCGTTTGACCACTAACTCACCTGTTGGTAAGTGATAATGTGATTGACGATGGAGCTCGCTAACATAGAAGCCTCACTCACTCTAGACTTGAAGACTCATACACCTCTACATACTATAACTCGGATTGTAGAGCTCATATCTTTAAATGAGTTTCTACCGACTTAGAGATTCTGAGCCAGACAATGACATACCTTAAGTACTCTACTCTGCATTTGTCACTGAATATGATAGCTCTACCGAAATATGGAAACGTTTGCATATAAATGTAAGCTGTACCATTGAGAACTTTTGACTAGATGAACCGTCCTTTGACTCTATGTAGAGCAGCTCTAGTATTCAGTTCGCTAGTTAAGCCGAACACAAATACTTGAGTGTGTGGGCTTAAATACCAGATATGTGTAGCTTAAGAAGCGATGTAGAGCATAAGCGATGGGTGATTTTTAAATTCACAAACTAAATAAATATTAGAAGAAATATTACACATCGCTATTCAGATCCACATTAAGCATAGCTAGTAATATGAGTTCTAGAATGCGAATATACTTGAATACTTATTTTTTGTAAAATGATACATAGAAAAACTCACACCAATGCAATAAACATATCAGGAAACAATCATGCATGCGAATATTGCACTGAGTGGAATTGACTCTCCCTTCACCCCTCACGCATACTACTTACAGTAGGAGGAGAGGGCTCTGCCACATACGACACAAACGGTCATAAGCAACGATACCCTGTTACCATCAAGTGGGTTTCTGGCTTGCTTGTGCTTCTTGGAAAGAAAGAAAGAAATACATGCTTCACTATTATAGGCACGTGTGGAGCCCCACCGAAGACCAACCCAACATCACCTGGAAATCGGTACACCTGCTGATTGATTGGCCAGGGTTGCGGTCAGACAGCAGTTACTCCCGTAAAATTCAACTAACGAAACTATGAAAAGTACAAGCTTGCAACCGAGATTGGTGCTGGAACGGCTCGGTAATAATGATGAAAATATATATGCTCATAATAATACAGAAATATTCCTTATTGTAAGGAAAGTTCTATTATCTATAACGTCCTTATATTTTATGTCAGGGTAACCTCCAGATACTGCTCCTCAAGCATTTCTAGTCAACATTTTCATAAACGCAACATGAGTATAGCATATTTATGAAAACTAAAATACTATATACCCCTTTTCGAACCAACGCACTTTGCACAATTTAGCACACTATAAATTGCACTTAATTTTTCTTGACTGTCTGTTCTTCGCTGTTGCATGTACTAACGAATACTGTGTCTCGAATAAATCAAATATCAGCTTTTAGATCTTTTCACCGCCAACAAACTACTGTTGTATACCCTCCATTTGGCTATATGTCAATTTGGCGATAACACTTTGTTACAAAGGTAAAAATTCCTATAATTACTAACATTATTTTATGTTCCTTTCTGTTGCAAAAAAAGGTTATCTTTGGCTGTTTCTATCATATTGACTAATAAACCAAGGGTTTCCCCTCTCTATTTTCTTTACAACGAATTTTCATCATACCTTTTTTTTTTTTTTTATCGTTATGTCGGGCTTGCACCGACTAAAACCGCACGCCGTCTCGGGTCTTCAGACGCCGGGGTGTAAGGTTACCCATAGAGCATATCCCTCGCACCCCGGCTGACCCTGGGCCATCTCACCACTAACAGCATCGCTCATCCTGTCTCCTCTGAAAGCAGAGGAGTACGGAGAGCGATGTGTTCCCGCCACGTTGGGTATTGGCCGACGATCAATGCCAACCCTATGAAGGGGTGAAGGGGAAGCCATTGACCGCCGCCCAGGGTGTACCGGCCGCTCCGATTCCGTTCCCCCCGGACTGCAGCGGGATCGGAATCGGAGCGACACTCGAGGAGGTTACCCAACACACACCCCAATTTTCATCATACCTAATCAATTATCTTATAACTTGGACCACAACAAGATTGCACTTAAGCCCGTTCACACGCTAAGATACTTTGGAAATTGAAATACCGCTCTATACACAATAGAAGATCAAATATTTCGACATATATTTTCTTAACAATATTGCATAACGTACATTAGGTTCTATCAAAACTTTAATATTGGATTTTGGATGGCCTCTGTGGCGTAGCGGTAGTGCATTCGACTACTACGACAGGAAGCGCGGGTTCTATTCCCGCTCAGTGCAAATATTTTTATGCATGAATGTGTCTATTTGCATTGGTATGGGTGTTTCTATGTATAAATATGTATGGATTGACAAAATAAAGTAAATAAGTATGTTTATCCGCATTCTGGAACCCATAACACAAGTTAGTTAAACTATGCTTACTTTGGGTCTAGAAAGCGCTGTGTAGAAGTCGTAGATTATTTATTTATTTATTGATTTAAGGGTTCCTCCTCAAAAGGAATTAATCGTTATAGGATCACCTCTTCACATGTGTGTCTTTCGGTCTGACTATCTGTTTTGAATCCAGGGTCTAAATCAACCTCAACAGCAAGTCGATACACCTGCTGATTGACGAACGAGACTCTTGCGCAAGCTTTTCTCTCAGGATTGGGGGGTCAGACAGCTGTTACTTCCATAAAAACCATATATAAAGTGCTCCGAGGTGAAAACCTCAGACGCAATCGGAAACAGCACTAAGACAATGATGACGTCATCGTCTCTGCAACGATCCCAGGTATATGGTCTTATCATAAAGCTAGAAGAACATCATCCCATAAAGAACTTCTCAACATACCTGAAAGACCACTTACTACGGTTATCCAAGGTGGAAATGGATATCCAAAAGCATATATCTTTACCTGCAGATGAATGTGAACACCCCAGATAAACTAGGAAACGATTTGAACAAATACTCGTAAGAAAGTTGCTGAGTCAGAAACCAAATCCGCTCTACAAATCGCGATGGACTATTTTAAAGTTTTCACTTCAAGTGTTCTAGGTATACCCTTTTTTTTCGTGTGGAAATCCCTTCGGATAACCCCTAGCTGGCCAGCGGGAGAGCTTATGTCGGACTTGAATCAACTAAAACCGCACTGCGTCTCGGGTCTTCAGACGCCAGGGTGTAAGGAGGCCCCTTAAGGCATTTCTGATCCAAGGCCATCTCCGGTTTCGAGATGGCCCCCTCAGGTTTGGAAACACGGTGTCCCTGTCTTGCCCTCGTAAAAGGGTGGGGGGGGGGCGCAAGGCGCCGCCGCCCCGGCCTGCTTCTGCTAGGGTGACAGGCGGTTCCACCTATCACCCCCAGGCCTGAGGTATACGGAGCCCTACTAACATCCTGGAATCTCAAGCCAGCCTCACCTGCAAGTTGATGCACGTGCTAAACAACTTATGAGGCTCTGGAGCTGGCTTCTTTTTAAGGTAAGGAGGTCAGACGGCCATCATACCCGAAAATGGCGACACACTTATCTAAAGCAATAAGCGGAACCAGGGCTCCTAAGTGCAAACTTTAGCGTCTGTAGCTTAATGGTTTAGGAGTCAGCCTTAGGTCCTGGGTTCGAATCCTGGCTATTACACTACCGACGTGAACCCACTCCTAACACAAACAACTTAGCTTAGCTGGAGGGGGGCTACTAGTTATTTAAATAGTGCAATCGTTATGAGGATGACTCCAATTAGTGTCGAGTCCAGTATAGCGGTGCAGTAACCTATTGGCTAAGGCGTAGCACTTGCAATCGAGGGGTAGCAGCTTCGAAGACCAGCTATTTAGTTTAGCTGTACGGTGTTTTGATTGATTATCGGGTGTCATGGCGCAAATTGGACGAGGTCTATTTCCAGCAGTAGACTGCAATAGACTGATTGATTGATGCTTCCCATCAAAAAACTTTCTTCAGTGTTCATGACTTTGATCAGGATACAAACCTAACCTTCTCACTATCACTATCAAAGTTTAAATTCCAAGATCAATATTCAAAGTAAACTGATTGCGGATCAACTTGGCTTACAGACAAACAGACTGGTAGTTTGAATATATTTGAATGAAGTTTGAACTAAGTTACGACTAGTTGATGTAGGTTTAAGACTTGAATACCTTTGATTTGAATTTACTATGAAAGTAAAATAACTTCTGCTGTTTTTTTGTCATATTTTAGTAAACTTTAGGTATCATGTTGAACTACCGACCTCCATGATCGGGGCCTGAGGACGGCAGTTGGACAACTCGCCGTCCTTATAGAAGCAGGCCGTGGTGGAGGCGTGTCGTGTGTGTCCTACACACGCCTGCCAACTCACCGACGCGGGATTAAACCCGACCCCACCAGGCGAGGCCGCGGTGGCGGCCAATGTCCGCTGGTAACCATGGGGTTATCCTTTCGAGGGCTTACCCGGGGTGCCCGGCAATGAACACTTGAGGAGGACACCGTGTGGTTTTAGTCGGTCCAATTCCGACACGCCCACCCCATCGTCGGTACCGATGGGGTGAATCCCGTGGGGGTTAACACACGTTAAAAAAAAATCATATTGAAATACCTTGTATCGTTGCCTTCCTGTACTTCTAAAGGTAAAATTCTTTGCATCGCGGACGACTGCAGCCGCACGCGGTCGATCGCGTGTGACTGATACGTATGGCTGATGCGACAATAGTCAGAATATGAGAACATATGGTGCTGTTTCCGAGGTCGGTGACACACGCGTGCGGTCGACGTCTGCGTCAGCCATACATTCACATACTCACACACGCGTCACACACGCGATCGACTGCGAGTGCGGTCGGCCGCAATGTACGGAATTGTACGGAGTGCGCCAGCGGGACACTTGGACAGGACACAGTGCGGTTTTAGTCGGTTCATGCACGAATAACCGCCCCCGCTGGCCGGCGATATGCGAAGGGATTTCCGCACGTAAAAAAAAACAAAAAAAGGTAATATTTTCCGCGCGTATGTTTGTATGTAGTTGTTTTTTGTCTAACCTAACAGCTAGACGAATTTTGATGAATTATTTATTATCATCATACTTAGAATCTTCCTAACAAGATTACTTTCATCTCCAATTCTCAAACTAAATATTAATAATTAGCATCGCTACGCGGTTTCACCCGCGTAAGTTTTTATCCCGTGGTAATATTGGGATGAAAAGTAGCCTATGTTACTCAGAGATAATGAAGCATTCTAATGCTGAAAGAATTTTTGTAATCGGTTCAGTAGTTTCAGAGTTTATTGATTACAAACAAATAAATTTTTCCTCTTTATAATATTATAGTAGAGATATAATATCAAACGCCATATTTCCGTTCAAGATAACTAATGGCTAAACCCTACGCCGTATTGTATATTCATTGTACTGAATATAAATATCAAATATGCTAATATCAGACCTAGGTTCGGTTCCCTAGGTTAAATTATGTCTGTGAAGGGTTTTCTAGATACGACGATAGGCAGAAACGTAATGTTGAATAGACCAGCAGAGATGCAAATTAAATAAAATTCTACTAACTGTGAAATTAAGCTGAAATTTGATTGTGAGTGATATAGTCCTGCCTTAATCATTTACCTACCGATGCCTTCCACAGTACCACCAATACAGTGGAAAGCGTCAGTTAGCTTAATGGTTAAGGAATCAGTCTCACGATTGAGATGTCCCGAGTTTAAATCCTTTGTTTTTTGTGTGCTGTAATCACCCCGATTCCTTCCGACGATTATAAGGTAAGGCATTTTCGTCACACCCCGGCTGACCCAGGGTCAATATGGCGCCCTCGGGTTTGGGTACCACGGTGTCCCTGTCTTGTCCCCGGGAAGTAGGGGGAGGGGGGGGGGGGACGGTGAGAAGCGTGCCACCGCCCCGACCTGCTTTCTCCTAGGGTGTCAGGGTACTTTTTTTCTTTTTCTACCACTAAGGTGGCAGACAATCACACCCACGCCCACCTGATGTGAAGCGGTTACCGCGGCCTATGGACGTGTGCAACACCAGTGGCGTCACACTCGCGCTGCCGCTCCTGTAAAGGAAAGGGGATGGGAAAGGAGTTTGGGCTCCGGCACTCTCACTCACCAAACGGAACGCAACAGTTCAAATACTGTTACTTGGCGTCGATATTCTGTGAGAGGGCGATGCTTCCCCGGTCGAGCCGACCCATTCATGCAACGGCCAAAATGACTGTTGCTTGACTCTACCACTCATACATTGAATATTTATCCAAAAAAGAATTGATGTGTATTCTAGGAGCGATGCCGATGCCGAAAATCAAATTTTTAGAATTTTTGTCTCTTTATCTGTTCGTCTGTTTGTCTGCTTTTTATTATCGATGTCCGAGCATCAGTTGAAAACTGCTAAACAGATTCAGCTGAAATTTTGTATGAACATTCTTCTAGGGTATGGGCATAAACTACGCTATATATCATCACGCTGTTATAAGTGTGATAGGAACAGCAGGGTAAAATCGACAAAATCTATAATTGATCATTTCTTTATAATTGCAGTGCAGATCATCCCGTAATTCTGAAGTTCGATAGAACTCGGACATGGTCAATGTTCACACTATGAATCATCACGCTATAGCTAAAATTAATAGAGCAGTAGAGTAGAGCAGTAATATATGAAATCTCGAAACTAGAGAGTTACCTTTTTTTTTTTCTTCGTGCGAAAATCCCTTCGGATACCCCCCCCCCCCCGCCGGCCAGCGTTGGCGGTTATGTCGGGCTAGAACCGACTAAAACCGCACGCCGTCTCGGGTCTACAGACGCCGGGGTGTAAGGTTGCCCATAGAGCATATCCCTCGCATCCCCACTGACCCTGGACCATCTCCGGTTTCGAGATGGCTCCCTCGGGTTTGGGAATCACGGTGTCCCCGTCTTGCCCCGGTTTGGAGGAGGGGCGCTAGTCGCCCTACCGTCCCGGGCTGCTTCTGCTGGGGTGACAGGCGGCCTTACCTGCCACCCCCACTAGAGAGTTACCTACGTGAAAAAGATAGTTGATTAGAAACTTAACCGTTTTTTTTTTACGTGCGCAAATCCCTTCGGATACCCCCCCGCTGGCCAGCGGGGGTGGTTATGTCGTGTCTCGACTAAAACCGCACGGTGTCCTCCCCAAGTGTCCGTTGCCGGGCACCCGGGGTAAGCCCTCGAAAGGATAACCCCAGGGTTGCCGGCGGACTTTTGATAGTAAATACCATCACGCTATTATATTACGGAAGCGGGTTAAATTAATTTCGATATTACATATAAACATCTATGTCTTCATGAGAAATGATTGAAAATATAACGATAAAATAGGTAACCTATTAGTCAAAGTCAAAGTCAAAAACCATTTATTCTGTATAGACCATTAATACGACAATTACAAAACGTCATAAAAAAAAATAATCTAATGTTTGGCAAATGGACCACCGGTTCGAAACGCGGCCCTGTCCTGAGAAGACTCCGGCAAGAAACTCAGCGGGCTGTTTTTTTTGGTCTATTTACAAACATATTCACTTAACCTAAGTACAATATTTGATTTGAGTAGAATAGAGAGAGAGCAAACAGTTCATATCCAAGCTTGTTTGTCGTCTAAATAGTCCTGAATTTTATAGTAGCCTTATTGGCAGAGTTTACTTTTAATTTGGCTTTTAAATTTATGAAGAGGTAGATTCTTCATTTCACTAGGAAGCTTGTTGCAGAAGCGTATACAGTTACCCTGAAAGGAATTACTAATCTTGTGGAGTCGACTATTACAAACCAAAAGATTGTTTTTATGTCTAGTATTTACGTTATGTATATCACAAAGCCTAAAAAAATTGGAAATGTTTCTTCTAACATACAAAAGATTTTCAAAAATATATTGGGAAACTACAGTATATTGGGTTCGAAACTGCAGTAGTAAACATACCGTAATCTATTCCATATTTAACGCGGACAAAGTTGCGGGCAACAGCTAGTTAGAAATACACAGCTTGTCCGCACAGCTCATCTTCAAGTCTCTAAAACCACAGCTTTTACACATTTTCAACCCAATTCCGGATGCTTTCATGCGAACGCTTTGCGTAAATTAATTAATAGCTTCAATAAACCATAGAGGGCAGATTGCAGACATTAAAATTATTGCGAGCAGCCACAATGGGGAGTTATTTATTACGTGGGGGGCGTGTTGTACCGCCTCCAAGATAAGAATGAAACCTCAGCAGAAATTTTGTTAATTAGATAACTAAACTTCACCTACCTATAATATGGATAAATGATGCTGTAGAAAGTTTGCGCGAATAAATAAATAAATAAATATTCTATAATACATATTCTACGACATTCTACACAGCGCTATCTAGACCCAAAGTGAGCATAGTTTAACTAGCTTGTGTTATGGGTGTCAGAATGCGGATAAAAATACATTTTCACAGAGCGGGAATCGAACCCGCGCCCCCTGTCGTAGCAGTCGAGTGCAATACCGCTACGCCACAGAGGCTGAATATTACCCATTGAAATAATAAGAAAGAACAATTTTTATTCTTCGACGTACAAGGTACATGTTTAAAAAAAGATACAGGTTTAAATTAATATCAATGAATCAATTAGCCTATTGCAGTCCACTGCTGGACATAGGCCTCTCCCATTGTACGCCATAGCACCCGATCCTCCGCCTTGCGCATCCAGTCTATCCCAGCTACCTTTTTCAGGTCGTCCGTCCATCTTGCTGGGGGACGTCCAACCATCCGGTTACCGATTCGTGGTCTCCACTCTAGGACTCGTTTGCTCCAATACAATACATACAATTAATTTATTTGAGTACATACCTCACGCTCCAGCCGAAGAGGTTCAGGTTCAGAATTTGCTAGACAGCTATCTAGCGCTGGTTTTCCACCTGACCTATTAATTTTCTTTCGGTTTATGATTTGCAAATGGGTCCCGCCTGCTGTCAATCTTGTTTCGGCTTTTTCAGCGCAGTCGGTTTTTTGATTTTTTATTAATAATTTTATTGTATACTTTTTAGTTCTGATATATATTTTTATTTTTTTTGAATTCACCCTATATATAAAGCTTTTAATTTTGGTACCCTACTCGATAAGTTTGAGAGAAAATATTTTTTTTATAAAAATCCACCATTTTATATTTGGATATAGGGTAGAACTCTCACAGTAAATACGAATCTAATAACGACACTTCTCAAGCTTAAACATACATACAGCCGTCCAGGCTGCAGAGCATATGAACGCTCTGCAGCCTGGACGGCTGTATGTATGCACATGCATACATACATATGCATACTCTCGAAAAACACAACTCCCCCCCCCCCTCTGACGCAGTCGGATAAAAATCAAGTAAATAAATAAACAAACTTCTGTATTACTCACCGACTCAAACATAAATAAAACTTTCTGTCAATTCGTGATACTATGCGCCATAATTTCCCACTTGCCACTAAAAGTAAGCCGTAAAAGATATACAGAAATGGCAGGGCTCAGGGTAATGGGCCATAAATCAAGTATGGGTTATGAGCCACTTCTTGTTGACATTGCGTGTCAGATAGTAATCTTCGACCTTGTAACACTAGCGAGGTCTTCGTGAGTGAGAATCCTTGTCGATATATGCGTCTGTCTTAAATATTTGTGAAAGTAAGCGGATAATATTAGTAACCGAAATTACTAATATTCCTCCTGACCCCTCCAGCTAAGCTTAATTGCTTGTGTTAGGAGTGGGTTCACGTCGGTAGTGTAATGGCCAGGATTCGAACCCGGGACCTCTCGATCGTAGGGTCGACTCCTAAACCACTAAGCTACCGACGCTTCGCTTCGATATTGAATTAAAACGTTTGGTATCATTTTTGAATCCTATATTTTAATATTTATTTAAAGTTGGCTTGTCTTTTACGACACGGTAGGAGTAAGCAGGCCGTGGCGGAGGCGTGTCGTGTGTATCCTACACACGCCTGCCAACTCACCGACGCGGGATAAAACCCGACCCCACCAGGTGAGGCCGCGGTGGCAGCCAAAGTCCGCCGGTAACCCTGGGGTTATCCTTTCGAGGGCTTACCACGGGTGCCCGGCAATGGACACTTGGGGAGGACACCGTGTGGTTTTAGTCGGTCCGATTCCGACACGCCCACCCCATCGTCGGCACCGATGGGGTGAAGCCCGTGGGGGTTTCCACAGGTATAAAAAAAAATGGTAGGAGTAAATGGGTTAGCATGTTGATTAATTTTTGTAGGGGTAGGTTTGAAATTCTTGCTGATTTTGTTTATAACTTTAGGCCTACCATGAAACGACCTGTCACCCCAGCAGAAGCAGGCCGGGACGGTGGGGCGACTAGCGCCCCTCCCCCAAACCGGGGCAAGACGGGGACACCGTGGTTCCCAAACCCGAGGGGGCCATCTCGAAACCGGAGATGGCCCAGGGTCAGTCGGGGTGCGAGGGATATGGAGCGTGCGGTTTTAGTCGGTTCAAGCCCGACATAACCGCCCCCGCTGGCACGCAGGGGGGTATCCGAAGGGATTTCCGCACGATAAAAAAAAAAAAAAAGGCCTACCATGAAACGCACATCCGCAATTACGGGCCCGCACGAATTATAAACGAAAGAAGTGTCATTTAGGTACCATTTGGTCGGGACCAAAGTGATTCAAATATATGTAGATTCTCGTTTACAATACATTTCTATTAAAAAATAACTATTATAAACCAACATATTAAAAACTACATTCTTTTGTAACGGATATAACCTTTCGACCTTTTGAAATAAGTCGTATAGTATAGGGCATTAATTTTTTTTTTTGCGAGCTTTCAAAATTCCGATTTTGCGGTTTCGTATCGTTTCATGGTAGGGTTTAGGTCCAATGAACTGTCACGTGCCGTCTTCGGGCCTGATTGCGCGATAAGTGCCATTCATGGTACCGATTGCCCGACATTTGGGTTCCCAATCGCAGATGTAGTATCATGATGGGCATACTGGGAATTTAATTTTTTTTAAATACGAGAGCCGATTCCGAACTCCAAAGTGCAATCTTTGAACGTAACCAGGATTGGTCCCTCAAATGAAGAACGAGAGTTGAATAAAGTAACTGACGTACCTATACATAACCGCCATTTTGGCGAAAATGACTTTTTAATGCAGCCCTAGTTATATTTTTTCTCCTCTATCGATCTGGTGGTTTAAAAAATTGTGTTTACGATCAATTTTGTGTAGAAAAAAAAACAGATTTTTCGTTTTTAAAGATTTTTTCAATATTTTTTGACTTCCTGAAAGTCGAGTTCTGGTGCTTGCGCCCTTTGAGCCCCGAGGTATCGATATATGAACCTAAATAACATTCACCTTCATTATCATTATCATCTTCTGTAGAGTTGAACGCTAAATAGGTACTCTGCCGACGCCATATTAACCTTCAGACCACCGTTCTCAAGCGCCTCCTTCCACGTCGCACCGACCTGTCTCTGTCCACACCCGCCAGCGCGATATGATCAGCACGCATAAGCAACCATAGAAGCTGTTCATGTGAGTTGTTCCTGCTGACTAACGAACTAATAAATAAATATGCTACGACATTCTACACAGCGCTTTCTAGACCAAAGTAAGCATAGTTTATCTAGCTTGTGTTATGGGTTCCAGAATGCAGATAAACATACTTATATACTTCTTTTTTGTAAATACATACATATTTAAAGACCAATGCAAATAGAAATATTCATGCGTACAAATATTTGCTCTGAGCGGGAATCGAACCAGCGCCCTGTCGTAGCAATCGAATGCACTACCGCTACGCCACAGAGACCGTCGCTGTATACATAAGCGTCTGTATGCATAAGCGTCGGTAGCTTAGTGGTTAAGGAGTCGACCTTACGATCGAGAGGTCCCGGGTTCCAATCCTGGCCATTACATTACACTACCGACGTGAACCCACTCGTAACACAAGCAATTTAGCTTAGCTGAAGGGGTTAGGGGGAATATTAGTAATTTCGGTTACTAATACTCTTTAAAAAAAAAAAAAATTGAGAGAACGAAAATACGACGCTGAAAAGAAGCGAACAAAGGATGAATCTATTGGAAGTAAGGAACCCAAATAAAATTACACTCTTTTTAGGGTTCCGTTGCCAAATGGCAAAAAACGGAACCCTTATAGATTCGTCATGTCTGTCTGTCTGTCTGTCCGTCCGTATGTCACAGCCACTTTTTTCCGAAACTATAAGAACTATGCTGTTGAAACTTGGTAAGTAGCTGATGTATTCTGTGAACCGCATTAAGATTTTCACATAGATATAGAAAAAAAAACAATAAATTTTGGGGGTCCCCATACTTAGGAAGTGAAACTCAAAAATTTATTTTCAATCGAAGCCATGTGTGACGTATGGATAGCTCTTCAAAAATGATATTGAGGTTTCTATTATCATTTTTTTCTAAGCTGAATAGTTTGCGCGGGAGACACTCCCAAAGTGGTAATATGTGTAACCCCTTTAACTTCTAAAATAAGAGAATGATAAAACTAAAAAAAATATATGATGTAAACTTATGTAAACGTCCAACGATAATTGGTTTGAACGAGATCTAGTAAGTAGTTTCTTTTTAATACGTCATAAATCGTAAACCGCAATTTACCTTTCATTCAATCAACTCAAATATAAAAATTAAAAAAAAACATTATTGTGTTACTTGCTGCTACGGAACCCTTAATGGGCGAGTCCGACTCGCACTTGGTCGCTTTTTTTTGAACAGTCGTGTAAAAAAGTCAGTTAACAACCAAAAACGCCCACGCAAAAAATGTACAAAAAATGAATGTCAAAACGTTAAAAGCGAAGTGTTCGCGTATTTCGGCGCGGAATGTTAAAAGAATCACGTTTGGATATTAAATTATCGGTATCGAAAAAAAAAAACATATTACAAATCAATTGGCGGTTGTTCAGTATTCCGGACACGAACGACCCAGTTATAGAGCCGAGGAGTACGCATCATGCTTGTGAAACTGGTAGAATTATCTGATATTGTCTGCCTACGAAACTATTATGTTCTATCATCAAGTTTTTTCTATGACATAACTTCACGCCTGTATCCCTGAAGGGGAAGGCAGAGGTATATTACACACCCACGATTCGCCAGTTATGTTTAGGTCCCAATGTAATAGGGACGAGCCAATTGCCTAGATACCGGGCACATTACTACAGTCCGTCAAATCTAAGAAGTACCGTTTGACAGTTCTGACAATTGAATGATAGGGATGGGATGAAAAAATCGATTACTATAATATCCGAACTTTAAGAGATCGATTACTATAATATCCGAATTTTAAGAAATCGATTGTTATAATTAAATAAAAGAAATGTTTAGGATATTTTTTTATTCACTACTAGTACTAGTATCGTCGTCTTCGTCATCATCGTCATTTAAATTAATGACCAGTTGATTGTCCATTACATTATCAAAGTGTACGTCTCTTTCGAAGTCGTCCATTATTATTTTCTTTGTTTTTTGTACTACTTTACTCCAATCTTCCTGTGTAACTTGGGCACATGCTTCCTTTAATAAACCTTCCATTTTCTTGACACTGAAGGGTGGTTTTGTGTTGTGTCTTGCTGCATAACCTGTAAAACAATAATGTAACTATTTGATAGCAGACGAAAACCATTGTTTAAATTATAAATGTTAGAAGTACTCGTGTTATTATTATAATATTATAAAATATTACCTTTAACTTGGGCCCAAATCAGTTCAATGGCATTATATTGGCAATGGTACGGAGGAAGTCGTATGACTTTGTGCCCGTGCTCTTCGGCCAATTGGTCAATTACATATGTCGGTTTTGGTGGTTTATGCAATTTCACTAACTGTAATAATTCAGCTTTTAATAGTGACATGTCGGCATCCACTCCTTTTCTTTGCAGCCATGCCACCAAATCTGCTTTCTTATTGGCTGACGTAGGTGCTTTATCAATTTGCACAGAGTGGTATGGGGCATTATCCATTATAATTGTGCTGTTAGGAGGGATATTCTGTAATAAATTTAAGAACCACTCTCGGAACCTTACTGCGTCCATTTCTTCATGATACTCTTTAGTGCTTTTGGATTGGAAAGCTAATAAAGAGTTTTCCACGAAGCCTGTAGACGCTGACCCAGCATGGCATATTATGAGGCGTCCACCTTTTCCTATCGGCACCTTCGAGCACGAAGCTTCAGAATCGTCAGTCCATGTTTTCGGCACAGAATGGTTGGAATTTAGCCAAGTTTCGTCCAAAAATATTACATTATCCCAGTTTATAATTTGTTTAACTTCGCGCAGGAATGTTAGTCGCTGCATAATTATGTCATGTCGCTCCATAACAATTTTTCGTTTGTCAACTTTTTTGTATCTGAAGCCAATTCCTGTTATTACCGTTCTCAACGACTCTATGCTTCCCTTATACAGCCCGGCATCTTTTAAAGTTGCACATAACTTAGCCAATGTTGGAAATTCGCCTCTTGTAAAATACCCGTATATATGGTTTCTAATAGCATGACTATCGAATTCATCGATGCCTGTCACAGGTTTATTTCTTTTTCGTTTTTTCGGTGTGTGAAGTACGTTACTGTCACTCCCCGAAGGCCCATATTTTTCACTTAATATTTTGCCAACGGTGCGGCTACCAATACCGAGAGCTTCACCGACGCGATCCCGAACTTGTGTAACTGGCAGTAGAAGTCCATCATTTTGAGATTCACGCTCAAAATACTCGTGTAATTTCACCACCAATTCACGAGCCTGGCTGTTCAAAGTACGTCCTCTTTTCGACATTATTAATAAACACTTGCTTAGTTCGGAGTCCAGTATAAATATTGCCAAGGTAAACGGATAAAGAATGATCAGTCCAGAAAAGTAATAGCCAAGTCACAAATTGTAAAACACAAACGAGAAAGCAAGTACGCGCACAGTCAGCTTCCAAGATGGCGAGAGACTGCTGACGCCGAACCGACCGAGCGGACCGCGTGCGCTTGTAGTTGGCAGTGTTGCCAGAAAAAAAAAATTGTAGAGACTTGGACACCTGCGATTTTGCCTATTGACCTAAAAATAATTAAATTAATTTATTTTAGGGTATCTGTGTATTCAGTGCATTATGCGGTCGCGCAGTAACGTCGTTAATTTATAACATCAGGCAACAACATTTTTGTGAATGGGTTCTACATACCTTATTTTTATTAGTTTTAGACGTAGAAATAAGACTTAGAAGAAAAAATTGTAATTGTAAAATCAATGGATGTGCTTGTTAAAAATTTGTTTATTTCTCTGTAATATGCAAACCCATACTATCATACACAAAAATAAATGTAAAAAACACTATCCCTGACTCCATTTACTATTTCGACAGCGTTAGCGCGAGAAACCCCGACTTATTTGGGCGCGAAAATCAAAAATCGACAAATCGCTTTCGACAACTTTTTGAGAAGCTGTTTAGAATTTAAATGAAAATAGTTGGTAACAATACTGTTGTTTATTAGGTACAATTACAATTAATTATTGAAATATTATGGGCGTTCGGACGTAGTATTCATCGGCGAGTGGTTCGATGTCGCGCTGCTGCCGCGGCGATGCTTGTCGCGCCCCCCCCCCCGCTGGCGATCCCCCCGGGGCCGGCGGTTTCACGCTGTGTGCGTGAACATCCTCCCGGGCGTTGAAAGCTTTAGCTTTCAATATTATGGGGTGATCCTGAAAGTAGTTCAGGGCTTTCTACTGCGTTGTCCTCGCTTGGCTCTGTTGGCAAAAGACACATTTTATTGACAGCCCTGCGAATAATCCCCTTTGCGGTGGATACGTCTGCAACCCTACAGACGCCGTCAGTGCCGGGATATAGGCGGCACACGCGTCCTAGTCGCCATTGTAGTGGCGGCAGATTATCTTCTTTAAGGACCACTACATCTCCACAGACGAGTGGTCGCTGATGGGTACGCCATTTGATGCGCTGCTGCAGCTCGGAAATATACTCCCGGCGCCATCTCTCCCAGAAGTCTTGACGTATCTTCTCTATGAGCTCATATCTGTTAGGTCTGCCGTTAACGTTAACCGGCTGTGTCGGAATGGACATGAGCGGTCTTCCAATCAAGAAGTGGCCTGGAGTCAGTGGAGAAGGATCAATAGCATTGGACGAGAGAGGAGTTAGAGGACGTGAATTTAGGATCGCTTCAATTTGTGCGAACAAAGTTGCCAACTCCTCAAACGTCAAGGCAGCATTTCCAGCTACGCGTTTTAAATGATATTTACTTGATTTTATTCCAGCCTCGAATATTCCACCAAAATGTGGGGAATAAGCGGGGCTGAAGACGAATTTAATTCCTTCATTACTAGAATAATTATAGACTGACTGACGGCTGGACCTTAGCACCCGACCTAATTCATTGCTAGTACCAACGAAATTTTTGCCGTTGTCGCAATAGATCTCATGGGGCTTACCTCTGCGTGCTACAAACCGTCGTAAACATAGAATAAAAGCTTGCGTAGTTAGATCGCTCACCAATTCGAGATGGACAGCCTTAGTATTGAGACAAATAAAGAGACATAAATAGCACTTACTCAATCGGCTACCACGACCCTTACGATTACTTATCAGGAACGGTCCTGCGAAATCAGTCCCACAGGAATAGAAAGGGAATGTAGAATTCGTACGAGCCTCAGGTAAATGACCCATAATCGGTTGCATCGTATTAGCGCGGAGACGCGTGCAGACGACGCATGATTTCAATATCCGACGCGCTAAACATCTACCACCTATCGGCCAGTATTTATCACGAACTGAAGCTAGCAGTAATTGTGGACCAGCATGAAACAGTCGCACATGCTCGTCAGACATTATTAATTTAGTTAAAGTATGTTTCGAATCTAGTATTATGGGATATTTTTTATCATAGTCGTAATTCGCATTTTTCAAACGTCCACCTACTCTTAATACACCCTCTTCAGATATAAACGGCGTTAATTGTAATAGTTTGCTCTTATTAAGTAACTGTTTACCTTGCTTTAATATACCTATTTCATGTGAAAAGGAATCGAACTGGCTACATTTTACTAAAAGTAATAATGAATTATTTAATTCTATTGTATTTAAACAGCCAAATAGCTTTTGTTTACTTTTACAATTATGAACGAATCGCAATACATATGCATATATTCGTTTAAGCCTAAGGAAATTAGAATAACGTTTAAAATCAATAAATAACGAACCATTTGCTTTTGTGTAAACTTCTTGCAATAACAATGTATGTACCTTTAAATCTGGTAATTTATTAGCGACATATGAATGCTGCGGCCACTCGGATTGCTCATTTTTTAGGTAAGCGGGACCTTCCCACCACAAGTTAGAAGACAAAAGGTTCTGCGGGTCGATACCTCGCGATGCTAGATCGGCTGGATTCATCTTGGTAGGGACGTGCCTAAATTGATAGTCGTCGTGAGTTAATTCGTTTATTTCGTGAATCCTATTGCAAACAAACATTTTAAGATCTTTTACATCTGTTTTCAGCCATCCCAAGACGACGGTCGAATCAGTCCAAATAGTTTTTTGCGTAATTTTAAATCGCAACGAATTTATTATTTTATTACATAGTCGCGCCCCTAATAAAGTACCCAACAACTCTAACCTTGGAATCGTGGTAGGCTTCAAAGGCGCTACTCTAGCCTTTGCACATAGAAGTCTAACAGTTATTTCATTAATTTTATTAAATGAACGTAAATAAACACATGCTGCATATGCTTGTTGTGAAGCATCGACAAAACAATGCAGTTCTGTAGTAGTGGGATTTTCACCACGAACATTTCTGTTAATTTTAATATTGGAAATATAATGTAAATTTTTAATAAATTTAAACCAAGCTTCCTTTAATTTAGTTGGTATAGGTTCATCCCAACTCAATTTAGCTATCCATAATTGTTGTAAAAATATTTTCGCTTTAATAACACATGCACATATCAAGCCCAAGGGGTCAAATATTTTACAAATAGTGGATATAACACTTCGTTTTGTAATTTCAGAGACGAGTTCGATATTAGTCGGAAATTGAATAATGTCCAATTTAGGGCAATATGTTAAACCTAATACACTAGATTCTTTAGTTAAATCTACCGAATCGAATATCGAATTATCTCCTTTGAAAGCCTGCGAGCAATTCGTTCTAATTTTTGCCAAAGGAAAACATGCTGATTGTAACACATTATTTACATGTTTATATATATATAATAACTCATCCTGGGTTTCTCCGCCGGTGTTGAGATCGTCTATATAAAAGTCCGACTTAATAATTTCCGCGATCTTATTATCTTGACATTCATTTGCTAGCTGCCTAAGGCATCTTGTACTAACAAATGGACTAGACGCCATTCCAAACGTAACTTTATTTAATTGTAAAATTTGTATTTTATTGCTGGGATTATCTCTCCATAAAAATAGTTGCAAATGTCGTTGAGAAGCATCTAGATTTATTTGCAAATACATGCGTTCAATATCCCCTAACAAAACGAACTTATGCCCGCGAAAGCGTAGTAAAATTGAAAATAAATCGCTTTGTATAACTGGGCCTACGGCCTGTATATCATTCAGAGATTTGCCTGAAGAAGTCTTGGCTGAAGCGTCGAACACAATTCGTACTTTTGTGGTTTCACTCTTATCCCGAATGATACAGTGATGCGGAAGATAATTACCTAAGTGTGGGCGTTGTTCCACTTCACTGGTATATCCTAAGTACTTATATTCATTTATAATTTTAGTATAAGACTCTTTTAACTTAGAATTATTATTTAATTTATTTTCTAAATTAATAAAACGTTTCTTAGCTAAATAAAAAGAATCACCGAGACTACTTTCGGGTTCTTTTAACGGCATCTTAACACTAAATCGCCCGTCAGGCGTGCGGCTAGTATTTTGTAAGAAATGGTCTTCACAAAACTGTTCCTCTGCAGTATATAATATTTTATCAGATTGCACTTCCTCAATTTCCCAAAAGGTTTTTAAACGGTTATCTATACTACTTAATTTATTAAAATTACAATAAACTGTGTTTTTCTGCCGACCAGTACTATATCCTACTGGGCCAGCCACCAGCCATCCTAGTTGCGACTCCTGCAGTATAGGCCTGTTACAACCCAACCTGATTTGACTAGACCCTATGATGTTCCAGAAAACATCCGCGCCTAATAAAATGTCTATGGCAGACGGCTTGAAAAATGTAGGGTCCGCTAGTTGTAAACCGTCAGGAATACCTAAACTGCAAACGTCTAGTTCAACGCTTGGTAAAACTCCGGTGATACTTGGTACTAATAAACAAGTAATTCGCTTACTAAATGAACTTGAACACGATTTTATTACTACCTTACAGCTCCCTAGTATATTTGTTTCAACATTATTTAAACAGCACACATTTAATTTATTATTACACATCTTAATACACAATTTGTTACGTAAATTATCCGTCATAAAAGACGATTGACTACCAGTATCTAATAAAGCGCGCGCGATTATCTTTTTATTATTGTATTCGATAATGACTTCTACTCGGGCTGTACACAATAGCGTGTGAGTCATCGTGAGCGCCGATAACGCGACCGGCACAGGTGTGCTCGATGCGCTTTGTTCGATGTCTGAGCTATGTTCGGTCACAGGTTCAGTTCCGTGTAGTAAAGTATTATGCTTCGCTTTACATATTTTACACGAACCTTTTAAACGGCATTCTGAAATACTATGACCCTTTCGTAAGCATTTATTGCATAATTTATATTTGGACACCTCACTTATCCTATCCTCACGACTCATCGCTTTGAATTTTGAACATTCGTGAATTAGATGATTTTCTTTACAAATGTCACATATATATTTTTTCACATTATTTTGCGCGGCTGTAATGAATGATTTAACGGATTTTTGTTGGGACTTAGGTTCCTGCTTATCCGGCCTGTTATAATGCGTAGTTTCTAGAATATCGGCACGATTACGTAAAAATTTATAAAACTCGTCTAACGATGGCAATTGATACAAATTGTTTTTATATTCTTCCCACTTTCTACTCGTGCTGGAATCTAACTTAGCAGAGACGATAAAAATTATTAAAACATCCCATTTGTCAGTGGGAAGACCAAGTGTGTGCAACGACCTTAAATTTTTTGAGATATGATCAATCACAAATCGTAAAGCTTTAAATGACTCTTTCGTAAGACAATCAATACTCAACAACGACTTTAAATGATTGTTTATCAAAATGTTTTTATTATCATATCTATCACATAGAATTTTCCATGCGTTATTATAATTCTCAGCGGCAAACTCCATCGATCTGATAACGACCGCGGCACCACTCTCTAAACTGGACCTCAAATAATGAAATTTATTAATCTGTGGTATGGAATCATTTTTATTCACAAGAGAATCAAAAGTATCTCGATATTCCAACCACTTTAAATAATTTCCATCAAATTTCGGTAGGCTAATTGTAGGTAGTTTTAAAGAGTTGATAGCATTTGAGGTATGTGAGCAATGACCCGAGGCACTATCACCACACAGCGATTTATTGTCTCCTCTAGCACATTCTATCAACTCTTGAGCCATGGAAAGAAGGGAGAAAAATTGTGATTCGATAAGCTCCCTTTCGGAGAGCTGTTCTTCTTCATTAGGAGAAAGAAATTCTATTTCTGATTGTAACTCGGTAAAATTTGACAATACTTCTTGGTACTTCTCGACCCTCATGGATAACTCTCGTACTTGTGTACTGGATATCTTTTCGGATCCCACTTGGTTTAAAATATGCACGTAATCTTTAAATTTGGTCAACCTACCTTTAATAATGCTACGTTTCTTAAGTAATTCCTTTAAATTTAATTTTACATCCTCTCCTTCCATGGTTAAACAATAACAATGAAAAACGAGAAATTAAGCAGTAGTTTGCAATGAATTAAGTACAGTTAAATTAATCAAACCTTCAAGTGGTAATATTTTGGCACCTTGGTACAGCCGTTGCAGTCGTTGTCCAGTCCTGACGTTCCACTTGCACGCCACGAGGTGTAAGACAAGCAGAAAATATCGCCTTTGTGGTTGTTGTTGTTGTCACCTTATCGCCGGACAGAGAACGATAAATATAAATAAACGTAGGTACGTAATAATTAAATGACTGGGTACACGTAGGTCGGTAGATCTCGAAGCGACCCGACTATGACCCTAAATTGACTCGACAATGACCTTCTAACGTCCTTGTGTTAATGCGACTATGCACATTTTACTAAAATTATCTAAATTAATCAAGCAGATAATTTACTTGAAGTATATATTAACAGAAAATAAAAAATATTAATATGGGTAGGTATGAGAGTTTGATATAGATAACGCAATAGCCAAAGTGTTTATATATTTTAAATGATAGTATGCGTGAGCTAGGTACTATCCTTAAGACACTATTGGAGCGGCAAACTTCACACACAGAAGAAGGGAAAAGAAAGATTGAGAAATAGGTAAAGAAAGGATTAGGCCAACTCCCTGTTTAAAGATGAACATCCAGATTTCCGGTTGCTTGGTTATTTGAAGGTGACCTCTGCCTGTCCTTTGAAGCTTCTCACCGGCATTCGCGCCAAACCTCTTCACTTCTTCGTTTTTTTTTTTTTCGTTTCGTGGGTATCCGCGTTGTAGATTCCCACAATAGGTGTAAAACTAGTCCGAATTTACAGTTTCACTGTTTTAAGATTTATATTCACGGTCGCCACTATGTTTAGAATTTAAATGAAAATAGTTGGTAACAATACTGTTGTTTATTAGGTACAATTACAATTAATTATTGAAATATTATGGGCGTTCGGACGTAGTATTCATCGGCGAGTGGTTCGATGTCGCGCTGCTGCCGCGGCGATGCTTGTCGCACCCCCCCCCCCCCGCTGGCGATCCCCCCGGGGCCGGCGGTTTCACGCTGTGTGCGTGAACAGAAGCAAATATATTTGATTTATAAATACGTATTTTTGGTGAATGGGTTTTATCTCATATTTTACGATTACATAACTATTTAGTTATGTAATCGTAATATGTGAGATAAATCCCATTCACATGAAAAAATATTTGTTTGGTTGTCAAGTGTAATTTGTAAATAATACATTCGATTTTTCGTATATGTAAACGATTTTTTTGCATACAAGTGTATCCGAAGAGTCGCAACACTACGTGCAGTGACCTAACTACGTAACTTTGTAATGAGGTCAAGAATATAACTATTAGAAATTATTTACTGTGTAAATATGTGTTATTTTGCTTTGTTTGAAAGTTTTCAATTACATTTAGATATTAAGAATTGTACAGTACAGATACAATAATGAAATCTTTCTAAATTCATGGTTTTATGAAAAAGGTTATCGAAACTGAATAATGTACGTATGAACAAAGTTGTTTCGGTTTGAAAAATATGAAACGTCAAACGGTACCTCTTAGATTTGATGGACTGTAAATGAGCGATAATCAACATTTTATAAATAGGAAAAGTCAGAGTCGAACTCGAGACCTCGTCTCGACAGTCCAGTGCGTACACCACTGGGCTATCGCCGCTTCTGCTTCCGCTTTCTAAACGTTTTTAACCCCGATTTAAAAGAAGGGGTGTTATAAGTTTAACGTAGGCAAGTCTGTCTGTGACATTGTATCTTGATTGCGTTTACTTGGGGGTTTGATTTTTTTACAACTTTAAGGTGATTCGAACTTGAGTACTTGACATTCATTTCAACTTGATACCTCCACGCGTTCATGCGAAAAAGATCTTGACTGACAGACAGACAATGAACTGATCCTATTACGTTTCCGTTTTACCTTTTGAGTTACGGAACCTGTTCAGTAATAAATGTGAAAGAAGCGGGTAGTTGCTCGCACTCTCGTCGCACGGGCGATGACTTGTCGAAAAGGATTGGGTTGAGAGCTGTCGCACGGATCGGCCGCGCGCGCGTTGACTGTAATTATTGGTTGCGATCTTCGCTCATTCAAATTGTTATTGATACGGATCACTTTATTATTCCTACGGAGCTTCTTCTTGTGTGTGTTGTGTGTTCGGGCAACCACCGCACGAGAGGAATACGGCCGTGACCAGTGGTGCTCCGGATCCTGGTTACGGAAAACTAACGGGTTGGGACTACTGCACCGGTAACGTAGTATATCACTATATTTATAAACCACATATATTTAGCTAGGGTACATATACACAAAACAGGGGTTCCGGATCAGAAGACGGATCAGCTGCATCTGGTGAGTGGCCGTGTTCTCTTTCTATTTCTTTAGCTCCGCGTCACCGCGGACAGTTTTGGAGTCGCGGACGATTACAAAACAGAACCCTTTTCCTTTCGAGGGCTTACCCGGGGTGCCCGACAATGGACACTTGGGCAGGACACCGTGCGGTTTTAGTCGAAGCGTGATTGAGTAACAAACGATGTTTGGATACATCTTCACAAACTTTCACAGTATATAATACTAGCTGTTGCCCACGGCTCAGCCCGGGTGAAATTCTGATCCCGTTCCTGCAACCCACAGGAACCAATCCCCAGCATATACGTTTTTCCAGGCCATAATCTATATCTATGCCAAACTTCATTTACATACGTTCAGCCTTTTTTGTTTGAAAGAGTAACAAACATCCGTTCATTCATAAATCCACACACACAAACTTTCGCGTTTATAATATTAGTTGGATTATAGATTTCACTTCATAATAAGTCGAGACACGACATAACCACCCCCGCTGGCCGGCATCCGAAGGGATTTCCGCACGTAAAAAAAAAAAAAAAAAAGGTAGAAAAATTTCTCATTGAAGCATGCAGTTTTCTTTAGTTGTTGTCTTTATTCAAAGCTAAGCTCCATGCAATACACTCGTCCTATACATGAAGGAAACGAACAGAATATATCAAAGATTTAGATCGGAAAAAGAGAACATCTAGGACGGGACTCGAACCCGCGACCAGTCCCTTACAGGGGGAATGCTCTGACCAACTGAGCCAGTTCGCAAGAATTACGGTAGATGGCTCCAACGTCGCCTTAAGACGTATATGATATTTGGGGACCTTCAAGGCGAGAGTGAATAGGCATTCTTTGAGTTTGCGTGTACCATCCTCGACTGCATCGTCACTTACCATCAGGTGAGATGCAGTCAAACGCACTCAAATTTTTAATAAAAAAAAATAAAAAATAAAAAAATCGGAGAATTTCCAATATCTGGGACGTGTCTAGGTGGCTCAGTTGGTCAGAGCATTCCCCCTGTAAGGGACTGGTCGCGGGTTCGAGTCCCGTCCTAGATGTTCTCTTTTTCCGATCTAAATCTTTAGAAAAAAGTTAGCATACAAAATGCTTAAAATTTAATTGAAAGAATATATCAAATCAATATGTCTTCAAAAGTTATGTCCAGCGGGGGGGTATCCGAAGGGATTTCAGCACTTAAAAAAAAAAAAAACTATTATCTATATGTGTTAAGTTTGAACCGGTCGAACCGAAGGTATAATTAAGTAGGTTCCAATTATTTATATGTTTTTAATTAAAATATAGTTTGGTAACTCCTCATGTTACACTAACTATTATAACCCTGTTTTTGAAAATATTCCAGTCCATCCTAAGGTTGCCTGGAACAATCGCGTTTAGCGATAAGGCCGCCCTTTGTACATTGCATTAACCTTATTAACAATAATTATTGTGCTACTTGTGTATGTATTGTAAATGGTGTACAAATAAAGTGTTATCTATCTATCTATACTTATGTCTACTAACGGCCAGTTTCAATAATCCGTCTATCCTTTACCAGCAGTTAAAATAGGTACCATAAAAAAAGATGAGCAGAAAATGAATTTGATAATATTGAAACCGCAGTTACAGATAGATTAATGTTGACATGTTTATCTGGGATAAAACATAACATAACATAACATAAACTCACGCCTATATCCCCGAAGGGGTAGGCAGAGGTGTAGGTAGATTATTGAGACTGGCCGTTAGACTATAAAAAGGAAAGATTCGTTTGCCGTAATCGTAATCTCTAAAATTACTGAACCGATTTAAAAAAATATTTCACCATTAGAATACTAAATTAGCTGTTACTAACATAAGCTTCTTTTTATACCAATATCGTCCATATTTATTCTTAAGAAATCACTATTTATAATATGACGTCTCGAAAATGCCGCAGTGGAGTTTGTTGCGCCGTTTCTTCTCCACTAGGGCCTAGGAAGCGTTGGTAAACTTAGTTTTAAGCAGATTTTGACGTCAAAAAGATGTAATTACGTTGCACTATTTTGAAAAATAAAGACTTTGACTTTGGACTTTGTCTATATAAATGACACGTAGAAACCCAGACCAATGCAAACATACATATTCACGAATACAAATATTTGCACTGAGTAGGAATCAAACCCGCGACCTCCGACTTAGCAATCGAAAATTCTATCGCTACGCCATAGAGGTCGTCAAATGCGTTATAATTTTCTCAATAAATTACTTATCAAGGAAAATGGGTACGAAGAAAGAAAAATGCGGTAGTAGTTTTTCGCCAAAGTTTCCCTTCGACGCGTTTTGTCCTGTAGCTTGCCGACTGTCAGCCGACTGGACACTTTCTTAGATAACTCACCGGGCCAGGGTCGGCGGCACGACCCTATGACGTAACAAGTTGGCCATTTTGTAGCTTTCCTCAATTCCATATTGTTAAAATAAATAAATATTCTACGACATTCTACTCAGCGCTATCTAGACGCAAAGTAAGCATACTGTGCAATCGATACCATCGCGAACCAAGCGGTTTGGTGACTCCTTTTTTTATCGGACCATAAAGCACTGAAACGCTTTACCCACACACGTGTTCCCTTCCACCTCTATTTAGATGTTTTTTCAACATCTGTTGAGGCCGTCTATGTAGGGGCTACCATTCTAAGAGCAATCTCTGGAAATGGTGGCTACTACTTTTTGGACTTCACCTCAGCTTATCATCCTGGGCTGCAGTCAATTTGACGGACTAAATATATAAAAATAAAAAAAGTTTAACTAATTAAATTAAATTTTTAAGCTATTTGTATGCTTACTTTTCCTATAGATTTAGATGGGAAAAAGAGAACATCTAGGACGGGACTTGAACCCGCGACCAGTCCCTTATAGGGGGTCCTAGATGTTCTCTTTTTCCGATTTAAATCTATAGAGAAAGTTGAACTAGCTCGTGTTATGGGTCTACAATGCGGATAAACATACTTATATACTTTTTTTTTTGTAAATACAGACATATTATACATAGAAACACTTAGATATACAAATATACATATTCATGCATAAAAATATTTGCACTGAGCGGGAATCGAACCCGCGCCCCCTGTCGTAGCATTCGAATACACTACCGCTACGCCACAGAGGCCGTGTTTCTTCTTAGCATTCGGATGTGATTGCTACAACAAATATGCTTGAAATACGCGATGATTGCATGAAATTTTAAATCAATTATTGTTCAAATAAAAGCGTTATAACGGATTCTTTCGCGATATAATTGTTGTTATTTTTTTACTGGCTGTGCCCGCGACTTCTTTCGCATGGATATAGATATGGGTTTTAATTTTACGCGGAACCCTAATACTTTTCCTTCAATAAAAGTAACCTTAGTTAGGCGTTATAACATCAGTTATCTGCAGTAAAAATCCCGTGGACATCGACCCAGCTACTTCGAAGATTACCCGAAATAAACAGACAGAAAGACAGACAAAAAAATTTAAAATTGCCATTTTTAATTTAAACGCACATGCACACGATACTGATGAGAAGATAAGAAGCTATTGTTTTAATAATTGCTTAAGCGTCGGTAGCTTAGTGGTTAAGGAATCAACCCCTATGATCGAGAGGTCCCGGGTTCGAATCCTGGCCATTACATTACCGACGTGAACCCACTCCTAACACAAGCAATTTAGCTTAGCTGGAGGGGGAATATCAGTAATTTCGGTTACTATTCTTTGAAAAAAAATGTAACAGATTTCAATTTTATTTATTTGTATAGAAGATTTACACTGATCCCGACGTTTCAGGTGCTTTTCAGTAGCCATTCTCCGTGATCATAGCTGCTGATATTAAGAGAGACAGGCCACTAGTTTCATAGAAAAAATACACATGTCACCCTCTCATCGGTGAAACGGCAGTTTTCTAAGGTGAAATTAATACAGAGCTCCGTAGCGCCAAGCCAGTCACGTTTCGGCAATTAACCACGGGAGTTCCCCCCTCTTCAGCCCCTTTGAATTATCGCCTGCCTCGTACGCAACCTTATATTGTATAATTTGAGACTCAACGAACATTTTTTGGCACTTTTGAAGAATTTTTTCGATGTCAGAAACTTTTTTTTTATTATAAAATGTGGGGAGTGTGCTGAAGCTGATATGGTCGTTATTAGTTGCCAGAATTATGTAATAACTCTCTCAATAATATATTATGAAGAAACATGGTAACCATATTTTTTTGTCAATTACAGCAGTTTACGCAAATATTGCTAGCTGATGCTTGGATGCACCCGCGACTAGTCCCTTACAGGGGGAATGCTCTGACCAACTGAGCCACCTAGACACTGTCTAGTATACTAATTGCTTAAAAATATTATTGAATCATTGAAACAGTATATTTTTACTATATACAACTGTCCCATTAGAAGTTGGTTTGTCTGGTTACAGAGGAATCAAATTTACAAGTCTACAGTGCCCTTGAACTCCAAGTATACCTCACCTGCAAGTCCGTGAACTTGAAGTGTCGGTAGCGCGAGTCTGAAGCCCCTGGTGTTGCACAAGTCCATAGGCCACGGTAACCGCTTACCATCAGATGGGTCGTGTGCTTATCTTCCACCTAAGTGGTATAACTTGCTAAACGGACGACGCTCTGGCGCAGATTTTCATCTCAGCTTCAGCATAATGATGATGACAGATGAAGCTATTGGGGTGTATGACCCCACCAAGATCTTCGGGCCAATCACATCAGCTAGGCGGTATATCTGTTGATTACCAGACGAGAGTGTGGCGCAGGCTTTCACCTGCAGATTGAGGGTCAAACGACAGTCACTTCCAAATGCCAAGATAAACCCTTCCTTTTCTATACCGAACAATATGTGTAAAACTGAGATATGACCTTCAAACGTTAGAACTATGGTTGTCCAATCCATGTTTTACCATGTTGGTGTGCAAAAGTGTTATGTTTAGTGTCTTAATTATGGTTACTTATACAAAATTCATTAAAATTATCATACTCCAGATGTTTAGAATAAGTTAGACTATAGTAACATTTCAACACAATGTAAGGATTGTTAAGAAAGTAAATAAATGAAATAAAAAAAATGAAACGGTGCAAACAATTCCTTCAAGAACTAGGAATTCAGTGCAGGATGCGACTGAAATAAATTAAGCTGAGCGAGCAGGACTCTTACTTGAAAAATAAGGCATCTTACTACGGTCGCGCGCATGGCTAAGGCCGCGCGCTCGTGAAACTGTTTTTCGATGATTATTCCTCAATGGTACATTGTATTTGAACAGTTGATCCCTCTAAACACTCAGCGGTGTCTACACTATCACCATGGCAAATTTGGTCAAGATCGGTATTGTGGTTCCGGACGAGTACAGTCTCGACCAAACGGCTTAGCCACGTATAAGAGTGTTGTAATAAGTGGTTTGGTGCCTCTTTTCTTCGCCGCACCATCAATACTTGAAATGCTATACCTTTTCTGTTTCCTTCTTGCTACAATCCCAGGTCCTTTAAGCGGGGCATGAAAAAGCATCTGTTGAGGAGGCCAGCTGGCCGCCATTGTAGCATCATCGATTTCTGTAATGGTAACCCTCATTCCTGAGACTTTAGCTTACCATTAGACGAGGTAAAGTCATGTTCACGTGTCCATTAAAAAATAAAACATACGTTCTCCTCTCAGTGGATGTAAAGGGTTCCTGAGGTTTTGAGGGTCCAAACTATGTCAAACTTCAAGCTGGTACACCTACTGATTGACGGACGAGGCTCTGGTAAAGGTTTCCTCTCAGGGTTGGAGGTCTCCCGAGGGGGCCATCTCGAAACCGGAAATGGCCCTAGGTCAGTCGGGGTGCGAAGGAAATGTCTTATGGGGCTACTTTATACCCCGGTGTCTGAAGACCCGAGACGGCGTGCAGGTTTAGTCGGTTCAAGTCCGACATAACCACCCTCGCTGGCCGGCGTAGGGGGGGTACCCACTTTTGTTTGTAATAGATAAATTCTGAAATTACTGAACCGATTTATTTCGTTTCACCATTATAATGCTTCATTATTCCTGAGTAACATAGAGATCAAGACATACGCGGGTGAAACCGCGTAGTGATTTTAGTAGCTAATAAAGTTATATCAAAAAACATATACGATTTCCACCATATTCATTTTTCAACAATGTACAAATACATTAAAATTACTTCGTAACGACATGGGTGAAGTAAATCTCTCCCAGCTGCGCCCAAGGTACCGTAACCACACGAAACACATATACATTTCCCGAATAATGTCTGAATATAAAGCAACAATTAGCGAAACGTATATAATAGTGCGGCGCATGCGTAAATTAAAACTGTCAGCTCCCCGCGTTATATATATAGCGGGGATGTGTAGGCACTCGCGTGCTTGCAGCCACGAGAACAGCGGTAAAATATTTTATTTATTTGGAACATAAACAATGAGGTTAAGTACGTACTTGCCTTGCAATTCACATCTCATGTTCATCCGTGGACCAATCTCGGTTGCATTTAAAACTTGCACTTTCCTTTTCTACCTATCCATCATCAAGTTGATTATGGTTTTTACAGCAACGGCTGTCGTCTAACCAGGAGGGGTTACCCCCCAATCCTTAAAGGAAAGCCTGCTCCAGTGCCTCGTTTGTCAATCAGCTGGTGTACCAACTTGCAGGTGAGCTTGGCTTGGGCACCGTTCAGTAGCATATACAAACAACAATTTTTAAGGACAAGAAGGGCATTAGAAGGTTTTTACAGGGTCGACAGCGCGAGTGTGATACACCTGATGTTGCACACGTCCATAGGCCACGGTAACCGCTTCCCATCAGGTGGGCCAAGAGATTGTCTGCCACCTGAGTGGTATTAAAAAATAGTATTTAGAAGAAAAAATCAATAAATAACAGCAACAAATTTTAATACAGTCAATAATACAGTTAAGATTCTAAAATCTACTAAGGAACTCTGAAAGCTACATTAGAATGTTTCTTTAAATTCATTCCAATATACACTGACTCAAACTATTTTCACAAGCCAAATCGATTCCATTTGAACTCCAAAACGTAACTAGGACGGTTACCAGCTTCGCAATCAACCCAAATTTAAGCGTAGCGAGATTTGCCTATCCAACAATAGGTCAACGTGACCGGTCGACTTTGTCCATTAATTTGGTTTTTCGGTGATTATTCCTCGATGGTAAGACCGATCTGGACATTCGACCCCTTACGACACTCAATAATGTCTACTTTATCACCGTGGCAAATTTGGTCGAGATCGGTCAAACGGTCTCGGAGGAGTATCATTTGTTTGAATTACTTCGGCTCGCTACGCTTAATAAACCCGCCATCGTAGTGGCCACACTGCCCCCGAGTGGGTCGCGCCCGTGGAATGCAATAAGACCGCTGGGTTACGTCGCCCTGGCCTGAAAAACTCAAGTCTTTGCCATACTATTGTAATGTCGTTTACATAACGCACTTCTGAGATACTTTGTGGTTTATAGAAGAAGAAAAACTATATAAGTGTCCTAAGTAGTCTTTCATAAGAAAAAGGAACTTGTAATCTAATCTTATATCTTGAAGAAATTAGTAAGTATGCTAAAAATCTTTTTCAATAAATTTAATTCGGAAAAAGTCAACATCCAGGACGGGGCTTGAACCCAAGACTAATCCCTACCTAGGGAAAATAGTCTGACCAACTGAACTATCTGACCACGTCCTGGATTTTTGAAATTCAAAGTAGCCCCTCTAGAAACGGACTGGTCACGGGTTCAGGTTCCGGCCTGGTTGTTAACTTTTTCCGATTTATCTATTATTTGCACTGAGCGGGAAATGAACTCGCGACCTATGACTTAGCAATCGAATACTCTACCACGATGACATAGGTCTTCCACTTTCTAGGTCGAAGGGTTTCCATTTATACCATTGAATCCAAAGCTTGCCTTTCGAGCCTGGGATTCCTACTCCTCCTGAGTGGTTTATCTTGACTTTTACGGGAGTTACTGTCATCCAACCCCCGAGAGAAAAGCCTGTGCCAGAGCCTCGTCCGTTAATCAGCAGATGTACCGGCTTGCAGGCGGGGTTAACTTGACTTCTTCTCTTTGGGTCTAGATAGCGCCATATATAATATAACTCATATCCACTGAGCTCCACCCCCGCGGAGGCCAGTTATCGTTTTTTGATCATATCTCCGTTCTACTTAACCAATTGCAAACAAACATACGGCAGGTTTTAAGTCTTTTCTTTTTTTTCTTTACGTGCGGAAATCCCTTCGGATACCCCCCCGCCGGCCAGCGGGGGTGGTTATGTCGTGTCTCGACTAAAACCGCACGGTGTCCTCCCCAAGTGTCCGTTGCCGGGCACCCCGGGTAAGCCCTCGAAAAGATAACCCCTCTGACCAAGACCTTTCTAATAGAAATACCTCATCAAAAGCCGTTAAGTAGTTAATAAGCGAACAAACAGGTAAACTGACAAGAATTTCAAAAAAAAAAAATTTCGTGTTCAGATTCTTTCATTTAACATAACCCAAAAAGGTAATACCTTTTTAAATTTCGCCAATATACATACAACTAATTTACAATGTTATAATAGTACTATTTCAAATTAGCCTCTATGGCGTAGCGGTAGTGCATTCGACTGCTATGACAGGGGGCGCGGGTTCGATTCCCGCTCAGTGCAAATATTTGTATGCATGAATATGTCTATTTGCATTGGTCTGGGTGTTTCTATGTATAATATGTATGTATTTATAAAAAAAATATATATATAAGTATGTTTATCCGCATTCTGGAACCCATAACACAAGCTAGTTAAACTATGCTTACTTTGGGTCTAGAAAGCGCTGTGTAGAATGTCGTATAATATTTATTTATTTATTTAATAACAAATATTGACGTAAAACTATTTTTAACTACTTCTATCGCAATTTATTTGGCTGCTGAAAATCAATCGAAATGTCAGGATCAGTAAATAATAAAATAATACCAAATAAATGGCGATAGAATCCGTAGAAAATAGTTTTATTTCAATGTGTAAAAATCGCGTAAAATAGCGACAATATCAATAAAAAATACTTAGAAAAGTGTATTTAGTTGCACTTGCACTATTAAATCTCGTCGAGTTCTAGAAAAATGGAATCGTTTCTGAATAAATGTCTGTTGAACAAAAAAAAAGAATTTTGCAAATCCATCTACATAGGTATAAAGGAGTTATGCCCGAACATACCTACATTAAAAAACTGGCCAAGTGCGAGTCAGACTCGCCCATGAAGGGTTCCGTAGCAGCAAGTAATGAGTTGATTGAATGAAAGATAAATTGCGGTTTACGATTTATGACGTATTAAAAAAACGACTTACTAGATCTCGTTCAAACCAATTTTCGGTGGAACTTTACATGGTAGTGTACATCATATATGTTTTTTAGTTATATCATTCTGTTATTTTAGAAGTTACGGGGGGGGGGGGGTCAGTTCTAAGTATGGGCAACCCCCAAAATGTATTGTTTTCTTTTTCTATTTTTGTGTGAAAATTTTAATGCGATTCACAGAATACATGTACTTACCAAGTTTCGACAGCATAGTTCTTATAGTTTCGGAAAAAAATTGCTGTGACATATGGATGGACAGACAGACAGACATGACGAATCGATAAGAGTTCCGTTTTTTGCCATTTGTCTACGAAACCCTAAAAAATAAAACATCCGAGTTGAGAACCGCTTAAATCGGTTAAAAATCAAAAATCATAAAGGATATATATCAATATTCATCGTTGCAAAAGTTAAATGATGTGTTAAGCCAACAGTTTGCACGCAGCAATGGAAACGAAACTGTTTGCATAGATTACTATTGCTGACCATTGCAGGCTGTGCAAAGTAATTTAGATTTATTCGCAATTTAATGCGGTTTGGGATTCAATAAACCTTTTCAGGCCCGTATTTTCTCGTTAACGGTACGATCTATATAAGATGGTTTTTTAATAAAAGATTGCTTTTTTAGGTCGCGCGTTCGTTTCCTGCTCAATGCAAATATTTGTGTGCATGAATATGTCTATCCGCATCGGTTTGGATGTCCATTAATCGGCATTAATATGGGGCCATAAAAACAATCTATCGCCCAAGAACAAACAAGTTGAATCCCTGAGACGAGCTCAGCCGAATACAAGGGATTTTCGATTTTGCGTTTTTTTTTTTTCGATTTTTTGCGATTTTTTCTTTATCTTGCAATGGTTCACCCCAGCACGAATCTATTACCTTCATACCCAAAACCGTGACAGAAAATTGGCAACGACAACGTCGACGACGTCGACGACAACTCGTTAGCAATAGGGCTTTTCTAAAGAAAATCCCTAAAAATATTACTGGTTTTACTGGTGGTAGAAATTTGATGACACAAATTTGTCACAAAATTCCACCGTGCCCGATTGCGAAAAACCCTCCATAGTAATCCAATTTCGGTTTGATTGCGTTCAGGGGTCAGCAAGTGCATAGCCGGGCAGGGGGTGGTTGTGGTCGCAGCACTAGTGGGACCGGTGGGTGTCACGTGGTGCTGCGACGACTATCCTCTTCTGATGAGGCCGTCAAGCTGAGTGCCACCATTGTTAACATGATACGTGTATGTAATGGTGACCCTCTTTCCTGAGACTTTACCTTCAGCTTACCATCAGGCGAGGTGAAGTCAAATTGATGTGTCCTAAATATAAAAAAAAAAAAAAAAATATTAGGAAAGCAAACAGTATCTTACAACTAACTGACAACTGTTAATACAACTGTAAACCATTTATGAGTTTTCGCATGTGCATATTTAGTGCGTGCTTGTAAAAAAAAATATTTTTGTTTGTTTATGTTTTTAAAAAAAAAAGAATATTAGTAACCGAAATTACTAATATTCCCCCTAACCCCTCCAGCTAAGCTAAATGCTTGTGTTAGGAGTGGGTTAACGTCAGTAGTGTAGCGTCCGGGGGGTTGGACGCCACAATACCTCGTGTTGATGAAAAGACAAACACAAGGGTTAATCAGTAATATGGGTATTTATTTAAACAACAAAGCTTCCTATATCGAGTTTAGGGAGGTTTTTACGCGAATATATTTATATTTAAACGAACTGTAGGGAATCGCGGACTGAGCCTACATTCACTACACTTATATCTTCTCTTCGGCCGGCGGGCGAGGGCGCAGCCCCCAAGTCGCCCGCTGTCAGCCGAATCGTCCGCCAAGCAATTGTTTTTCTTCCCTAGACTTATTTTAAAATATTTATATTTATTTTTAAACTCTGACACATGATGGCCAGGTTAATGAACTGTAGTGATCGAACGAGGTCGGAGCACTACAGTAGTGTAATGGCCAGGATTCGAACCAAGGACCTCTCGATCGTAAGGTCGACTCCTTAACCACTATGCTACCGACGCTTGAAACATTTATATAAAAAAAAACATAAATACAATATCACAAAGCTGGTATGTACAGTTTCTATTCACTTAATTTTTTTTCCCCAAATCTAACACTAAAAATATAACGTAACATAACATAACATAAACTCACGCCTATATCCCCGAAGGGGTAGGCAGAGGTGCTAGCACCCACATTTCGCCAGTTCATGTTTAGGTCCCAATGTAATAGGTGGCGAGCCTATTGCCATTAACCGGGCACTTATAAACCTGCGATAAATACACACATAACTTCGAAAAGCATCGAAAAGTCATTGGTGTGTGCCATGGTAAAACCTGGGATCGAACCCGAGACCTCGTCTCAGCAGTCCATTACCCATACCACTAGGCTACCACGGTACCGGTAAAAATATAACTACTATATATATTGTTTAATATTTCCATTTAGATGCTAGAAACTTATTAGGCGACCACATTCTTCGAAGTACCCTTTAGTTTTGAATAATTTAGCTCACTGCGGATTTAAAGGGTGAAATGGGGTGTTAGTTTTCACCCCTCACCCGCTGCCTAATCGCTGAATGTTTTGCTTTTTTAAGCAGTTTGAAAGGAATTGTTTACTCAGCTGTTAAGAATCGTTTAATTTGTTTGAATTTGCCCAAACAGGTTTTAGTTTTTAGCGAGGCGTTAAGTATTTTTGTTAGGTACTTGTTTGTTACCTTTGTTTGTTGGGGTGTGTGTTGGGTAACCTCCTCGAGTGTCGCTCCGATTCCGATCCCGCTGCAGTCCGGGGGGAACGGAATCGGAGCGGCCGGTACACCCTGGGCAGCGGTCAATGGCTTCCCCTTCACCCCTTCATAGGGTTGGCATTGATCGTCGGCCAATACCCAACGTGGCGGGAACACATCGCTCTCCGTACTCCTCTGCTTTCAGAGGAGACAGGATGAGCGATGCTGTTAGTGGTGAGATGGCCCAGGGTCAGCCGGGGTGCGAGGGATGTGCTCTATGGGTAACCTTACACCCCGGCGTCTGAAGACCCGAGACGGCGTGCGGTTTTAGTCGGTGCAAGCCCGACATAACCGCCCCCGCTGGCCGGCGGGGGGGTATCCGAAGGGATTTCCGCACGATAAAAAAAAAAAAAAAAAAGGTACTTGTTTGTTTAAAATTGTTTGTTCAGAAAATGGGATAGTTATTAGATCTTTTATATCACAACATAACATAACCGGGCTGTATCCCCGAAGGGGTAGGCAGAGGTGTATTACACACCCACGATTCGCCAGTTATGTTTAGGTCCAAATGTAATAGGGGGCGAGCCTGTTGCCATCCGCCGGTCACAGTACGAAGCGAGCGATAATTGGCAATTTAAATACACACATAACTACAAAAAGTCAGAGGTGTGTGCCCGGGGCGACTGGTGATCGAACTCGAGACCTTGTCTCGGCATAGAACTTTAATAATTTATTAAAATGAGAAATTAAGCATAATATACAGCTTAAGCTTAAGGTGGGTGTATGAAGCCCCATCAAAATCTTCGGGGCCCAATCCAATGTCACCTTTCAATTAAATTTTTAAGCAATTTGTATGCTTACTACTTTTCTACAGATTTAGATCGGAAAAAGAGAACATCTAGGACGGGACTCGAACCCGCGACCAGTCCCTTACAGGGGAAGTGCTCTGACCAACTGAGCCACCTAGACACGTCCCAGATATTCGGAATTCTCCTATAAATTATATACGTTTTAAAGCGACGCTGGAGCCACCTACCGTAATTCTTGCGAACTACGGAACCAATGAATGACTTTACAGTCATTTTTAAACTTTGTTTTTTGATGACTCCGCCTAATACATTCAATTAAATTTTTAAGCAATTTGTATGTTTACTTTTCCAATAGATTTAGATCGGAAAAAGAGAACAACTAGGACGGGACTTGAACCTGCGACGGAATGCTCTGACCAACTGAGTAACTATAGAGGCTATGTGAAATTGAATACATAACATAACGATATGATCAATTACAAAATCGTTTTTACGTGCAGAAATCCCTTCGGATACCCCCCCGCTGGCTAGCGGGGGTGGTTATGTCGTGTCTCGACTAAAACCGCACGGTGTCCTCCCCAAGTGTCCGTTGCCGGGCACCCCGGGTAAGCCCTCGAAAGGATAACCGCAGGGTTGCCGGCGGACTTTGGCCGCCACCGCGGCCTCGCCTGGTGGGGTCGGGTTTTATCCCGCTTCGGTGAGTTGGCAGGCGTGTGTAGGGCACACACAACACGCCTCCGCCACGGCCTGCTTCTATAAGGACGGCGAGTCGGCCAACTGCCGTCCTCAGGCTCCGATCATGGAGGTATCGTAGCCTACCTTTAGATGAAAAATAGCCCAACTGATAGTAAGCGAATACGACGGCTTATTTTTTTAATGAATCATAGGCTCACGTTTGGTCTCATCTTACCTGGTCGTAAGTGACGATGTGGTCTACGATGGATCACGTTAGCCTAGAAGGAACCTATTCACTCGAGACTTGAAGATTCCGTGGTATAGCTTTCCGGAAACACAGACTCAGGCAGGCAATTCCACTCCTTAGCTGTACGCATAATAAATGAAAGCTTTTAACGAGACTAACCCCACCAATATTCCCACTTCTGTAACTTTTGTATACGAGGATCGACAATAGTGATCCACGAACCCACTGTTGCCCGCGACTCCGCCCACTTCGAATACTGACTTGCAACTCACAGGACTCTGGGTGTTTGGGACTTCGTCAAGGAAATCGTTACGAGGCTAATATCACCTATCGGTTTTTTATCTGATGCATTTCGGAGAGTTTGCTCTGGAATTGCACAACTTGATACCTCCAAGCCCTTTCCACCAACAAACGACCAGACGCATAGCAACACGCCACCGCTACATGGTGGATATTCCACTCATACGCACGAAACGTTTCGGCGACACATTTCTTATGCGTCTAGCTAAGGAGTGGAATTGCCTGCCTAAGTCTGTGTTTCCGGAAAGCTATAACCTCGGAATCTTCAAGTCTCGAGTGAATAGGTTCCTTCTAGGCAAACGTGCTCCATCGAAGACCACATCGTCACCTACGACCAGGTGTGATAGAGGTCAAACGTGAGCCTATCGTTCATTAAAAAAAACCTGAAAGCCTGTACGCTCATTGAAACACATTGCTCTACCCCTTCAGCTATCAATTTCTATGTATAATATGTATTTATATACAAAAAAGTATCTAAGTATATTTATCTATATTCTAGAACCCATATGACAAGCTCTGCTTACTTTAGGTTTAGATGGTGCGGTGAAATATAATATCCTAGAATAGAAAAATCTTAACGAAACTAGGTTGTCTTTTTTTTTTACGTGCGGAAATCCCTTCGGATCCCGCCGGCCAGCGGGGGTGGTTATGTCGTGTCTCGACTAAAACCGCGCGGTGGCCTCCCCAAGTGTCCGTTGCCGGGCACCCCGGGTAAGCCCTCGAAAGGATAACCCCAGGGTTGCCGGCGGACTTTGACCGCCACCGCGGCCTCGCCTGGTGGGGTCGGGTTTTATCCCGCTTCGGTAAGTTGGCAGGCGTGTGTAGGGCGGGCATACACGACACGCCTCCGCCACGGCCTGCTTCTGTAAGGACGGCGAGTCGGCCAACTGCCGTCCCCAGGTCCCGATCATGGAGGTCGGTAGTCCCGGGCGTAGATGAGTCTGCGGCATCTTCGCCGCAGACTCCGAAACTCGGGGGGCAGGGTTCTCTCCCGCTCCCTCTCCGCCGTCTCTTTCGCGCGCATTACCTGCTCGCAGAAAGAGGCGGCGGCGAGCCACTTACTAGGTTAAGTCTTGAATAAAAACTCAGCTAACCTACTTTTGATTTCTATCAAATTAATCTGAGAGAATCCACGCGACGCTGCTAGCACATATGTAATACTTCACGGAGCTTAACATTACTTATTTATATATTTTACGTTTTGCCACCCGCAATATGTACATTCGAGTTGCTTTTACTCTTGAAAGGATAAAGAGCCTTTTAAGCTTAGTCTTATGGTTGAAAACTGAAAATCAATACTAAGTTTATATTGTGCTATTCGCGTAATTAATGCTGAGAAGAACATTTGAGCAGAGATGTAAACCCGGACCAATATTCTGAATTTTTATAAATACTTGATTTTAAGTATCATTATTAACAGCTCCTTATTGGATGGATTTATTCATAGTGTACCTAAAATATTGGCAGTCTTGTCCCAAGGCCCCTTGCATTCAACCATAGGAAGGACAGACAGCATAATATTTTTTGAATTTTATGCAAAATACTTCCGAAATTCAAATGGAAATATTTTAGAGATAGTTTATTTAGGGCAAAAGGGAGCGGGACAGAACCCTGCCCCCCGAGTTCCGCAGTCTGCGGCGGCCTCGCTACGCCCGGGACTACCGACCTCCATGATCGGGGCCTGAGGACGGCAGTTGACTGGCTCGCCGTCCTTACAGAAGCAGGCCAAGACGGAGGTGTGTCATGTGTTTCCTCACACGCCTGCCAACTCACCGTCGCGGGATAAAACCCGACCTCACCAGGCGAGGCCGCGGTGGCGGCCAAAGTCCGCCGGTAACCCTGGGGTAATCCTATCGAGGGGTTACCCGGGGTGCCCGGCAATGGACACTTGGGGAGGACACCGTGTGGTTTTAGTCGATCTGATTCCGACACGCCCACCCCATCGTCGGCACCGATGGGGTGAAGCTTGTGGGGGTTTCCACACGTTAAAAGAAAAACAAAGTGCAAAATTGATAGACTTTAGTGTTATCCATAAAAAAAGCGGCCAAGTGCGAGTCGGACTCGCCCATTAAGGTTTCCGTAGCAGTATGTTTTTTTTTTAATTTTTATATTTGAGTTGATTGAATGAAAGGTAAATTGCGGTTTACGATTTATGACGTATTAAAAAAAAACTACTTACTTGATCTCGTTCAAACCAATTATCGTTGGAAGTTTACATGGTAATGTACATCATATATATTTTTTAGTTATATCATTCTATTTTAGAAGTTACAGGGGGGGGACACATTTTACCACTTTGGGAGTGTCTCCCGCGCAAACTATTCAGTTTCGAAAAAAATGATATTAGAAACCTCAATATCATTTTTGAAGAGCTATCCATAGATACCTCACACCATATGTGTGAGGTATCTATGGCTTCGATGAAAAAAAAAATGTTGAGTTTCAGTTCTAAGTATGGGGACCCCCAAAATTAATTGTTTTTTTTTCTATTTCTGCGTGAAAATCTTAATGCGGTTCACAGAATACATCTACTTACCAAGTTTCAACAGCATAGTTCTTATAGTTTCGGAAAAAAGTGGCTGTGACATACGGAAGGACAGATAGACAGACATGACGAATCTATAAGGGTTCCGTTTTTTTAGTCATTTGGCAACGGAACCCTAAAAAATGGAAACAGTAGCTCTTAGCCACTGGCAACTATTGAACCCGACATTTGATATACGTCACTGCATTCCACAAAGGAACGATTTATAGTTCCTACTGCATCGTTACTTGGCCAATATTTATGCGGTTTCTTATATTTTTCCATGAAGCATAAACATTTTGGTCAGCAACTATAACAAATACAATTTATAACGTGTAAACACATACAATAAGGGTGGCAATCTGCACAACTCGTACAATACGACTCATAAAGTTTTCATTTTTGAAACTATAGCAGATGTGACTTAACTTTTCATTTTTCGCGACGTGCTTCGTGGAGAACAACTAGCTAATAATAAAAACTTTTATATGAAACGTTGTAAAATGTGAAATGTGCCTCTGAACTTGTGGAATGCGTTTGATCAAATTTCTTTTACGTGATGTTTGTGGTCTGGACTCTGACTATGAATTTTAGAGATAGATAGCTAGTTCTTTATCGGGTTTCGAAATTACTATGTATATCCAATGACTTTTACGTTTAGTATTAAAGGTAATATATCTAGGAACAGCTGTTCATTACCAAAATTGTGTCACGGTTTCTGGATTAGGCGGGAATGAATTTTGAATTTGGAACGAGTCGCTACCTATAGTCTCATAGGCTTTTTTTGTCTCATTTGTTTAATTTCATTGCAAACCATTTATTACTTACGTATGAAAACAATTTTGGATGTAGAACAAACCAAAGGCGTATACCAGGAACGTAGCAAGTTGAAAGTTGTTGTCTCTGCCTACCCCAATGGGAAAAAACGATGTATGTATGTTATCATTATCTTAGCATGGTTCCCGGTTCCATCCAAGGCTTTTGCCTCCAGAAGTCCAGGGTCTGCTCACTCCTCCTTCTTTCGGTTTGCCTCATATGGCTTTTATGGGAGCGTCTCTGTCTAACATCCCCAACCACGCGAGAGAATCCTCATCCGTCAATCACCAAGTGACAAGTGAGGTTGGCGTAGCCACAAGGGTCTTGATACGGTCCCATACATCCTATGTATGTAATAGGGTATTTGACTACTGCTAAAAAATAGTTCTGTATTATGTATTACAACATAAAAATGCAGATTGCATCAATATTTTTTGAGAACTGTTTTATTTACGATAAAAATCGATATTAAAGTTTGATTTAAAAAAGTATGCGCCATAACGGATCCCGTGACATGTGACGTCACACCAAAGTAAACAGTAAGCGACTTAAAGCACGTTTATATAATTATTGAGATTAGTTGCAAAAATACTGGTTTATTTTGAGATATATGAGATAAAAGTGAAACATTATTAGTAATTAATAATTGAACCAGTCGATTAACACTAGGAAATGCAGACAGCCTGTATTGAAAAACTCTGTTTACTTATGTGTGACGTCACAGAGCGTTTATAAGCACGTGATCAAATCTCAAACAAAGTGAGATGTTAATCTTGATTTTTTAACAAAAAAGAAACTTATTTTATATTGAAAATTAATAAAATATGTTTTTTACGGTACATTTTATTAGGATGACAACAATTCGTACAATATTTTAAATATAGTCAAAATACCTATTGTAAGGTCTATACACAAGTCTGCGACTCTCAAACTACAACACATTACATAATACTACACAAACCATTATAAGCAGAGCTGTCACATGTTTACACGCCAGCTATAATTGCATACTTTCCTTGCACGTACGAACTATAGTTATAACATTGCATGCTTGATATTAGCTCCACAAAAGGCTTACGTCGAATACCAACCAGTCTTAAATGCCCACTATATGAACGAACCAACATGTATTAAGCCAGAGCAGAACTTTATTAAATTCTTCTTTGGCGTTTTTTCTAAACGATACGTTGTTGAGCCAATTTATCTTTTAAGGCAATATTTCTAGAATCAAATATGGTTTAAACATTTAGTCATTTGGGTTAGTAAATCTTCTTCATGAGTTTGAATGGGTTTTTTTAGTTAATTAATTTTGGAGTTATTTTTGTTGGTGGGAGAGAGTGTCATTAATTGTCATTAACTTGCACTTTGATACCGGGGTCTGCAGCCCTACTATTTATCTTGATGCGGCTTATATTGGCTTTGCCGGGGTGCACAAACCGTGCACCCCGCTTATTTGGTGAGTCTGTGGCCCGGACGGCCGGGAAGGAAAGTTCAACTTACCATCCATAGCCACATATACGTATATCACTGTTTTTAGGGTTCCGTTGCCAAATGGCTAAAAACGGAACCTTTATAGATTCGTCATGTCTGTCTGTCTGTCCGTCCGTATGTCACAGCCTCTTTTTTCCGAAACTATAAGACCTATGCTATTGAAACTTGGTAAGTAGATGTATTCTGTAAACCGCATTAAGATTTTGACACAATAATAGAAAAAAAAAACCATTAACTTTTGGGGGTTCCCCATACTTAGAACTGAAACTCAAATTTTTTTTTTTCATCAAACCCATACGTTTGGGCTATCTATGGATATGTCTTCAAAAATGATATTGAGGTTCTTAATATATTTTTTTTAACTGAATAGTTTGCGTAAGAGACACTTCCAAAGTGGTAAAATGTCCCCCCCCCCCCCTGTAACTTCTAAAATAAGAGAATGATTAAACTAAAAAAAATATATGATGTACATTACCATGTTAACTTCCACCAATTTCTTTTTGTTACGTCATAAATCGTTAACCGTAATTTACCTTTTATTCGGTAAACTCTCATATAAAAATTTAACTTGCTGCTACGGAACCCTTCATGGGCGAGTCCGACTTGACGAGCACTTGGCCGGTTTTTTTTTGGTAGACTCTATTGCCGTGAACCGAGTACTTTTCCCAAGCTTTTATAATTTCTAAGTCACTTTGTACGAAACTCAGTTTCAGAGATGTCATTGCCTCTTGTATCCTACTTCACTGGAAACAGCAAATCAAATCATCCTCATTTTGAAATTCGTTAACATATGCTATGTACACTTTTTACACACCGACTAAAAACAATGACGTCTCGTGTCTTCAGACACCGGGGTGTTGGGGGCCCATAAGGCATTGCCCTCGCACCCCGACCGTGCTTTGCACACTTAGTTATAGAAAAACAGAGATAACACTATAATACTCGTATCTACTGTAGTCTTTTCATAACTATTATTATATAAATTTTACTGGTGGTAGAAATTTGATGACACAAAATTGTCACCATTTTCGGCCGGGTAGGTACCACCGTGCACGATAGCGAAAAACCCTCCATAGTAATCCAATTTCGGTTTGATTGCGTTCAGGGGTCAGCAAGTGCATAGCCGGGCAGGGGGATTGTGGTCGCAGCACTATTGGCACCGGTGGGTGTCACGCGGTGCTGCGACGACAATCCTCTTCTGATGAGGCCGTCAAGCTGAGTGCCACCATTGTTAACATGGTACGTGTATGTAATGGTGACCCTCTTTCTTAAGACTTTACCTTCAGCTTACCATCAGGCGAGGTGAAGTCAAATTGACGTGTCCTAAAAATAAAAAAAAATAAAAAAAATAAAAAAATCTTTTGTCCATTACACTTAGAAACAAAGAACGTTTGTCTGTTCAACTAACATCCTAAAACGCCTGTCCATTTTGTATGTGATAAATTGCACGAACCAAAAATATAAGGGTACGTTCGTACTGAGCGTATTAGACGCCGATCGATGCACCATCTGTTTTTTGGTGAGTGGCGACTTCAAGAATGCCATCATCTCCATTCTGATGATAATGATAATAGTAAACTATACTATACAGTGCTAACGAGCTTTACACAGTAAAATCTAATCAAATAGTTTTAGAACACAAAATAAAACTTATGAACGTCAAAGTCTGTACAGCCAGATTGACATAGCAGTAAGTAACAATTTTATCTAGATACCCTGGGGTTATCCTTTCGAGGGCTTACCTGGGGTGCCCGGCAATGGACACTATGGGGTGGACACCGTGTGGTTTTTATCGGTCCGATTCCGATACGCCCACCCCATCGTCGGCACCGATGGGGTGAAGACCGTGGGGGTTTCCATACGTAAAAAAAACCTCTTAAAGATTTCTCTGTTGCATCCAAAGTTTACAATTAGGACCCCGGGGTCCGCTTATTATTTTTGATTTTTACGAGAGCGACTGCCGTTTGACATCCCAAACCCAGGAGGAAAGCCTGCGCCAGGGCCTCGTCCATTGTCTCGCAAGTGAGGTTGACTTTGGCATCGAAGCTGTTGGTAGGACCTTAGACACCCCACGAGAAAAGAATCTCTAAATAAAAACTCACGGCAGACTGCGACTGATAATACGTCAGATTTAAACTCAGCCTAACACGAAATCTTTACTTTCCTTATTCAAAAGGCCAATTCGGTACTGTTTAGTAAAAATGTCAGAAAGCGTTGTTAACAGGCCTCGTTTGAGAATTATTCATTGTTCGCACATTGATGCGAAACTTTTTACCTTTTTACATCAGGTGACAAAACGCGCAGGCTACTTTCTGTTTTTTCTTGTGGAAATCCCCCCGTATCCCTGCAGCCAGCGGAGGTGGTTAGGTAGCGTGCAGGGATTTCCGCACGATAAAAAAAAAAAAAAAAAAGGTAGCGTGCAGGCAGTTTTTTTTTCGTGCGGAAATCCCCTCAGATACCCTCCCGCCGGCCAGCGGGGGTGGTTATGTCGGGCTTGAACCAACTAAAACCGCACGCTGTCTCGGGTCTTCAGACGCCGGGAGTTAAAGTTACCCATAGGGCATTCCCCTCGCACCCCGACTGACCCTGGGCCATCTCCGGTTTCGAGATAGCCCCCTCGGGTTTGGGAACCACGGTACTAGTCACCCTACCGTCCTGGCCTGGTTCTGCTGGGATGACAGGCTGCCTCACCTGCCACCGCCAGGCCTGCGCTCAGGGAGGACGGAGGTCGTTAAGCGACCTCCGGCGTCTGAGTCGCCTACGACGCACAGGCCTCCAATGCAAAAAAAATAAAATGGTACCTTTTTTTTTTTTTTTTTTTTTTTATCGTGCGGAAATCCCTTCGGATACCCCCCCCCCCGCCGGGCAGCGGGGGCGGTTATGTCGGGCTTGCACCGACTAAAACCGCACGCCGTCTCGGGTCTTCAGACGCCGGGGTGAAGGTTACCCATAGAGCATATCCCTCGCACCCCGGCTGACCCTGGGCCATCTCACCACTAACAGCATCGCTCATCCTGTCTCCTCTGAAAGCAGAGGAGTACGGAGAGCGATGTGTTCCCGCCACGTTGGGTATTGGCCGACGATCAATGCCAACCCTATGAAGGGGTGAAGGGGAAGCCATTGACCGCCGCCCAGGGTATACCGGCCGCTCCGATTCCGTTCCCCCCGGACTGCAGCGGGATCGGAATCGGAGCGACACTCGAGGAGGTTACTCAACACACCCCAATAAAATGGTACCTATCACTCTCATTTGGTGCGAATAATTTTATCTTCAACCTAATGGTTAGTTGGTTTAGTACCCCTATTCCTGCACTGCAATGACGTTTCAGCAAGAGCATAAACTGTTAATGCACGCTGGCCCTCAATACTTGCTCGCTTCTGTGATAAGTAGGTATTGGCCAACTGGCGGTAGAAATCTGTCTCGACGCGTAATGCACGAAGCAGTTTTGTTTGCCGCCGTTTTGCACCGAAACATATGACTAACATTATGGGTGATCTACCTGCTGAAAAGGTTGAAGCAGATTTCCCATTCAGTACTGTAGGGTTAGATATGGCTGGTCCTTTTTTGATAGCTGATAGGAAGGGACGCGGCTGTAAAATAACGAAATGTTATTTACGCATATTTATCTGTTTTCGCTATAAGTGTATTCATTTAGAAGCTGTTAGTGAGCTATCTAAAGATGCTTTTACTTTGGGCCACCAACCAGGTGGACACCGAAAATCTTAAAATCACGCAAAAAAAATCAAAATCTTACACCCACTTTTTATCACTTTTCTCGACGTTTCACATGATTCTAAGTCTAAATAAGCAAACAAATTTTTTGTGTCGGTCTGTCTGTTGGTCTGGATGTCTGTTTACGCAATAACTCAAGAACCACTTATACGATTTACAAAATTCTTTCGCCAATCGTCTTGTTTGGTTAATGGGAAGAACTGATTCGATTTTGGGGTTTGTATGTTCAAGGTTTCGGGTACCTACCATACAAATTGTCCCTAAAAATCATTTTTTTGTGTTTTTGACGTCGAAGACGTTTGATTTGATTTCATTTAGAGATAGGATTAGTGGGTATGTGGGAGGGATACGACTACTTATTATTAAAAACAATTTTGAATAAAAATACTGCAACAAAAATATCTAAGTTTGGCCCGAAGTTTGACAATCACTGTGTGATTTCCGCCCCACTAGATTATGTTATTGTTAAAACGATTTATTGCGCGACGAGGTGTTTCTTCACAGATTTATTGTGTTAATGGTGGTAATTTTGTGGCTGCTGCAAGAGAGATACACGTTTTAAGGGTTCCGTTGCCAAAGGGCAAAAACGCAACCCTTATAGATTCGTAATGTCTGTCTGTCGGTCCGTATGTCACAGCCACTTTTTTCCGAAACTATAGGAACTATGCTGTTGAAACTTGGTAAGTAAATGTATTCTGTGAACCGCATTAAGATTTTCACACAAAAAAAACAAAAATTTTTTTAGAACTGAAACTCAAAAAATTTTTTTTATTCAAACCCATACATGTGTGGCATCTATGGATAGGTCTTCAAAAATTATATTGAGGCTTCTAATATCATTTTTTTCTAAACTGAATAGTTTGCGCGAGAGACACTTCCAAGGTGGTAAAATGTGCCCCCCCCCCTGTAACTTCTAAAATAAGACAATAATAAAACTAAAAAAAATATATGTTGTATATTGCCATGTAAACTTCCAACGAAAATTGGTTTGAACGAGATCTAGTAAGTAGTTTTTTTTTTGATATGTCATAAATCGTAAACCGCAATTTACCTTTCATTCAATTAACTGAAATATAAAAATTGAAAAGACATTATTATGTTACTTGCTGCTACGGAAATCTTAATGGGCGAGTCCGACTCGCACTTGGCCGCTTTTTTTTAGTTCGTTAATTATTTACCAACATACTTATTTCCTTCTTCCTACAATCTTATTGCGGGTTGAAGCTAGGACCTCAGATTGCACGAAAACATAACCACGAACTTGCTCGACAGGGTCTTTATGGCAGGCGTGCGACTGGTTGGATCACCTCCAAGTTAGGTGCACCCTGCGCAACGTGGGTTGCGCAACGATGACGCATCATTGATTGAGTAGCTGGCGTCAACGTCAACGGCCAAGAGTCTGACCAACCGGCCCTTTTCAGGGCCAGCTGTCCCCATTGCACGAGGGGGTCGGGGTATTGCGGGCCTGCAAGGCCCGCAGGGGGGGGGGTGGTCGCTCCAGGTACCCCTCTGCTTTTATCAGAGGGGACACTGCGAATGGCCCAGGGTCAGTCGGAGTGCGAGGGGGATATGCTCTATGGGTAACCTTACACCCCGGCGGCGTCTGTAGACCCGAGACGGCGTGCGGTTTTAGTTGGTTCAAGCCTGACATAACCGCCCCCGCTGGCCGGCGGGGGGGGGGGGGTATTCGAAGGGATTTCCGCACAAAAAAAAAGAAAGGGTCTATATGGCACTGAAATTTTACTTGAACATTTAAGTCCACTTAATGGAGATTAAAAAGCAGTTCCAAGCACTGTCACGCTTAATATCATTGATTGACATTTCATTATCCCTTTTTAATAAAATTACCGTCCGTAACGTAACGTAAGGGTCCTTTCGACCCCCATCTTTCATTGATGGGCAAACCTATGAAGGAATTTGTTTTAAAAACTTTACCGCACTCTGTTTTATTTTCTTCGAAGAGTGATTGAAAAAGGGGTTTTGTGATGTACAAAAATAAAAGTTATTTTGTGTACAAATGCGTATCTTTAATTTATCTTAAGTATTTTTGACTGGCTTGATTGCGCAGCGTTGGTTAGTGCAACTGCTGAGGATGAAGAGTTCGATTCTCACTCAGCGCATTGTATGCATAATAATATTTATATTTGCAATGGTTTTGGTATTTCTATGTATAATGAAATTAACTGACTTAAATGACCCATTTGCAGCGCCACTTACCGAGTTTTTTTAGAGAGTACCAGTAACCGAAACTACCTGTATTCTCGCTAACCCTCCAGCTAACCGAAATTGCTTGTGTTAGGAGTGTTCACAAAGTAGTTTAATAGCCAGGATTCGGTCCCGGGACCTCTCAATCGTAAGGCTGACTCCTTAACCACTAAACTAGTACAGACGCTTTCGTTTAACATTTTTTTTTTTTTTTTTTTTTTTTTAAAAAAGAATATTAGTAACCGAAATTACTAATATTCCCCCTAACCCCTCCAGCTAAGCTAAATGCTTGTGTTAGGAGTGGGTTCACGTCAGTAGTGTAATGGCCAGGATTCGAACCCGGGACCTCTCGATCGTAGGGTTGACTCCTTAACCACTAAGCTACCGACTTTGCGCAAATGTAAGCTATAAGTTGACAAAGTTTTGACGCAATTGAACGCGGTATCGAAAACGGTTTGGCAGCTCATAAAATACGAACAAACACCACACAGTTAATCTAACTGGACGTTATGTATCCTGATCATCAAACCTTGCTTACGCGGCTACAGCGCAGCGGTCTGAACATATTTTACTAAAACCCTGATTTATAATAGCTAACAAAACCACATTCCTAGTACTTAAACATCCTTTAATGAACTCTGGTACAAGACGATAAGAGGCATTGTTTAACCCTTTCTCGATGACTGCGTCTGGGGTCTTTTGTGTCCCCACTTCGTAATAGACAAAGAACTTTTTTACGCAATCTCTCGGTGTGGTTACAATCAGGTGTATTTTTAAGGTGACGAATGTTTTTTCCAAATCGTTGGTTTTCAATAGATTTGTTTGTCATTTTGTAACAGTTGAATGATTTTATATTTTACGAATCATTTTTTAAAATAAATGCTATGGTAATTATGATTTTATTGACACCATTGTAACAGACCGTGTTTCTAAGAAAAAAATATTATTATTACAGTTTTTATTTGTAAGAAGTTCATATGCGGCAAGTTAGAAGCACTCGAAACCGACTTACATGAAAGGTTTAATAACAGTAGATTGTTCATAAGCCGCGGTAACTGCTTCCCATCAGGTAGACCGTGTGCTTGTCTGCCACCTAAGTAATATAAAAAATTGGAGGGAGCTTATAAAGAAAATGTGTAACGAGCAGATGTCGAACTGATATCTCTGCCTAGCCCACCCCCGAGGAAGAAAGGCATAATTAAACGGGACTTAAATCCGCAATTGCCTTAATTTTACTGATAAGACTACAGTTGTTGCGCTACAAAGAAAAAATAAATATTTTCGTTACATAACTTCACGCCTGTATTCCCTAAGGGGTAGGCAGAGGTGTATTACACACCCACGATTCGCCAGTTATGTTAAGGTCCCAATGTAATAGGGGGCGAGCCTATTGCCATCTACCGGGCACATCGTTAAGCGAGCGATAATTAACATTTATTAATACACACATAACTACGAAAAGTCAGAGGTGTGTGACGGGGCGACTGGGGATCGAACTCGAGACCTCGTCTCAGCAGTCCGTTACGTAAGCCACCGGGCTATCGCTCTTTAAATATACACTGGAGGATTGAGTCAGAAGGAGTTATGTGTGTAATAATACACTTATGCCTTGGGACTAGAAAATCGTAAGTATAAAAAATCAACAGTATGTACCTACGATTAGAACGTGGTCTATTATTCGAAGTACTTCTGCAGAAGCCGTTAATAGTGGCATGGGATTCATAAAACTTAGCAGCACGCTCAAAGTCCCGTTTTATGACCCTTATGGGAACGCTGTGGTTTATATTGTACCTTACAAGGATCCTGCATAATATAACGCTTCACTAATATAGTATAGACCTACTAATCCGGTATTGATCCGGGCAGGGCGGTTAGGTTAGCAGGGATATCCTATCTAGGGCATATCGGGTTTCCCGGTCACGCAAGCAAATGTGATGAAACACTGTGCGATTTGAGGTGCTGCTGATCCAATCAATATAGTTAAAGCAACCTGTGACTACAGCCAGAGGAACCTGGTCGAAACATAACGCAATCTAATCAAATCAGCCTGTAACCACGGCTAGTGTAACCTGTTTGAAATGTCAGGCAATCTAATCAAATCAGCCTGTGACCACGGCCAGTGTAACCAGGTCGAAAGATAAGGCAATCAACCTGGTTGCAACGTCAGGCAATCTAATCAAATCAACCTGTGACCACGGCCTGCGTAACCTGGTCGAAACGTCAAGCAATCCAAAGGTATATCTATACCATGAGTTTGGGGCCTGTGCTTTGGTGACCACCTGTATCAGATCAGGAAGTAACCAACATCAGAGTGCCATCGTATGTACCTTTTTTTTTTTTTTTTATCGTGCGGAAATCCCTTCGGATACCCCCCCGCCGGCCAGCGGAGGCGGTTATGTCGGGCTTGCACCGACTAAAACCGCACGCCGTCTCGGGTCTTCAGACGCCGGGGTGTAAGGTTACCCATAGAGCATATCCCTCGCACCCCGGCTGACCCTGGGTCATCTCACCACTAACAGCATCGCTCATCCTGTCTCCTCTGAAAGCAGAGGAGTACGGAGAGCGATGTGTTCCCGCCACGTTGGGTATTGGCCGACGATCAATGCCAACCCTATGAAGGGGTGAAGGGGAAGCCATTGACCGCCGCCCAGGGTGTACCGGCCGCTCCGATTCCGTTCCCCCCGGACTGCAGCGGGATCGGAATCGGAGCGACACTCGAGGAGGTTACCCAACACACACCCCCCATCGTATGTACCTATAGCTATAACTTTTGGCTATTCAAGACGTGCTCAAGTAACTCAGTTGGTCAGAGTACACCCCTTAGAAAGGAACTGGTCGTGACCAGTTGAAGCCGTGGGTTCAAGTCCCGTCCTGGATGTTGACTTTTTCGGATTCAAATTTATAACAAAAGAAAATCGTTTCGTGCAACTGCAGTCTAACTCATTCAAATACATAACAAATCAAAACAGTTGTTTGTTTGGCCTACAGTCATTTGTTAACAAGTTTTAGTTAATAAATATTCGCGAGGTTCCATCGAAATACCAAAAATTTTGTGACAGTATGAATAACGAGCTGGAATGAAAACTTCGAATGCCATTCATACTTAATGCGAAACGATTATATTTGATATCGTAAAGTCTGATTTATTATATTTATCGAGTTATTTTTAGGGTTCCGTTGCCAGATGGCAAAAAACGGAACCCTTATAGATTCTCCACGTCTATGCTGTTGAAACTTGGTAAGTAGATGTATTCTGTCAACCGCATTAAGATTTTTACACAAAAATAGAAAAAGAACAATAAATTATGGGGACCCCCACTTAGAACTGAAACTCAAAATTTTTTTTTCATCACACCCATTCGTGTGGGATCTATGGATAGGTCTTTACAAATGATATTGCGATTTCTAAAATCACTTTTTGCTAAACTGAATAGTTTGCGCGAGGGACACTTACAAAGTGGTAAAATGTGTGTAAAACGCAATTTCTAAAATAAGAGAAAGATAAAACTAAAAAAAAAGTATGATGTACATTGCCATGTAAACTTCCACCGAAAATTGGTTTGAACGAGATTTAGTAAGTAGTTTTTTTTAATACGTCATAAAACGTAAACCGCAATTTACCTTTCATTCAATCAACTTAAATATGAAAATTTTACTTGCTGCTGTGGAACCCTCCATGGGCGAGTCCGACTCGCACTCGGCTGGTTTTTAGTACGATGCTATTCTCGATAATGCTTCGAGCGATATTCGTCGCTACTTTAATCGATATATTTATCAAAGTTCTGATATATTTTTGAGAGTATTCGGGTAAGTGGTGCAGTAAATCGCGCACCGAAAAAATCGATGTAAGTATAAAAATTCTTCTTGAACTTTTGAATTATAAAACGGAAACTAAGAAATAAATTGTAGGCGGTAGAATTACTTCGGGCCACGAACCAGGTGGACACCGAAGTCTTAAAATCACGCAAAAAAAAAAATCAAAATCTTACACCCACTTTTTATCATTTTTCTCGACGTTTCAAATGATTCTAAGTCTAATTAAGCAAAAAAAAAATTTGTGTCTGTCTGTTGGTCTGGATGTCTGTTGACGCAATAACTCAAGAACCACTTATCCGATTTAAAACATTCTTTCGCCAATCATCTTGTTTGGTTAATGGGAAGAACTAATTAGATTTTGGGGTTTGTACGTTCAAGGTTTCGGGTACCTACCTAAAAAAACATTTTTATGTCTTTTTGACGTCGAAGACGTTTGATTTGATTTCATTTTCTTCATATTTATTGCTCAATATATAAAGACGCGTCGAATAATATGCATAAAGCCTAAGGTCTGTAATTTTGAATGAAAATACAAAAATATCTAAGTTTGGCCCGAAGTTTGACAATCACTGTGTGATTTCCGCCCCACTAGATTTTTAATTAAAATCAATATTATGATATACACCTCCAATCATTTACACCTCCAATACGAGGTCTATAAGTGACGTATTGAGGGTATTCAGAGGAAGTTTCTTCGTTATTTAAACAATAAGACAGCAGGGATTTCCGCACGAAAAAAAAAAGGCACGCGCGTCCAGGCTTTTCGGCACCGCTAAATAAATGAAAAATATGTAATAATCGCAGGAGAACTAATTGCTGTGTATCTGGCTGTCTAAATTATTCATAGATTCCAAAATTTGGTAGGATAACTATTGTTGAACTTTATTGAATCACTGAATTAGTAATACAGAGATGTGTTTATCTTTGGCAAGGCCCGGACTTTAAACCAATGAATTGATTGACAGTACTATCAGTAAACTACCGTAGGTACTCATGCTCATTACCGCCCCGCGTCGCCCGTCTCTGACCCCGCAATCACATAGGTTTCGCCTGTTTCATCCTGAAAGGTTTCAGCGTCGTTTAGATAAAATCGACCTCACTAACCCTGAACGCAGACACTAAACCTAAACACACGTCAAAAATACAACTTCCCGGCCCTTGCAAATTTCTAGGCACCGAATTAAAATTTAGCTAAAAGTGACAACCCTGAGACAGGCAAGTATGGTAGGTATTTATATCGCGGATTGGGTCGGAGATAGCCTAGTTTGCATTCTTTCTACTATGGTTCTGTACTCAAGTACCATTTTTTTTTCGAGCGGAAATCCCTTTGGATACCCCCCCCCCTCCGCCGGCCAGCGAAGGCGGTTATGTCGGGCTTGAACCGACTAAAACCGCACGCCGTCTCGGGTCTTCAGACGCCGGGGTGTAAGGTTGCCTATAGAGCATATCCCTCGCACCCCGACTGACCCTGGGCCCTCTCTGGTTTCTGGTTGGAGATGGCCCCACGGTTCGGGAACCACGGTGTCCCCGTCTTGCCCCGGTTTGGGGGAGTGTACTTCAATACCTACTTATGTATTATTGCATATTACTACCTACCGCCTTGTTATTTCTTTGTAAATAGTTAATGTTATTTAAGCCTAAATTGTTACCTAGTCATGGACGCTTTTGTTATTAACAATATTGTTAATTATTTTGTTGTTACCATATAATTTGTGGTTAGTCTGCAAGCCTTCTTCAATAGTAAATTTAAAAAAAAAAGACACTACGGGCCCGGTAACAAACTTACCCTGTAGGCTGCTAGTATTATCAGAAAATAACTCTTAGGCCTATACTATTTAGCGGTACAGGCATGGTTCAGGTGACTATTATTGGGAAAATTGCCTACCAGCCTCGAAACTTATTAATTCTCCGTAGTTCGCAAGAATTATGGTAGATGGCTCCAGCGTCGTCTTGAGACGTATATAATATATCGGAGAATTTCGAATATCTGGGACGTGTCTAGGTAGCTCAGTTACTCGGAGGATTCCCCCTGTAAGGCACTGGTCTCGGGTTCAAGTCCCGTCCTAGACCGATCCGATCTAAATCTATTGGAAAAGTAAGTATACAAATTGCTTAAAAATTTCATTGAATTAATTCACTGTGGGTCATTTCGCAAGTTGAAACTATATTTGAACTGAGCGAAGCGACACTTATACGTAGCTGAGGCGGTGGCGGCCAAAGTCCGCCGGCAACCCTGGGGTTATCCTTTCGAGGGCTTACCCGGGGTGCCCGGCAACGGACACTTGGGGAGGACACCGTGCGGTTTTAGTCGAGACACGACATAACCACCCCCGCTGGCCAGCGGGGGGGTATCCGAAGGGATTTCCGCACGTAAAAAAAAAAAAAAAAAAAAAAGCCGTTTGGTCGAGACTGTACTCCTCCGAAACCACAATACCGATCTTGACTAAATTTGCCATGGGATAGTGTAGACACCGCTGAGTGTTTAGAGGGGTCAACTGTTCAAATACAATGTACCATTGAGGAATAATCATCGAAAAACAGTTTCACAAGCGCGCGGCTTTAGCTATGCGCGCGACCGTGGTAAGATGCCTTATGTTTCAAGTAAGAGTTCTGCTCGCTCAGCTCAATTTATTTCAGTCGCACCCTGCACTGAATTCCTAGTTATTACATAAACGTATTATTTGAAACCGTTTTGACGCCCTGTGGCATAGCAGTAGAGCGTAGAACTATTAATTCAGAGACCAAATTCTGTACTTCTTCTGATTTAAATTTAAAGGTATTTCCTTTCCATTTACAATAAAACAGTGGGTCAATACCCAACTATTTGGAAAAAACATACACAAGAGCAATTCATCTTATTGGTTCTAAAAAATTATCTAAACATACCAACACGACGGAAATATTTTTAAAGCAGACGTCCCATTTTTTCAATAGGTCACGATTTCTATAACGTATATTAGCATATTTCATTAACCCTCTCTCAGTGCAGACCCGAAAAGCCTTTATAGGATGCTTGGGGTCCTTTCGACCTTCGGGTGAGGAGGGTTGAGGTCAGACAGGAACAATGGTGTAGGTACTTCAGTGATCAAACTTGGCCAAATGGATAGGGCGTTTCAATTGTGTAAAGGTTCTTGTTCAAATGGCTTTGACATTTCTTTCTTTGGAAATTATGTTTGATTAATAACTTACGCGCTTTATATTGGGTTTAAGTTACGGCCTATTCAATGGACAAAGGCGTTATAGAAAAAAAGTTAAAATACACTTTGAATAGATCCAATGATTTTTTTTTTTGCTAATGTTGGCTCTCAGACAACAATGCTGACTTTTGACTGCACTTGAGTGTTCCCAAAAATGCTTCAGTTTATAATATCAATTACCTTAGCCTTACGATCGAGAAGTCCCGGCTTCCAATCCTGGCCACTACACTACCGACGTGAACCCACTCCCAACGCACGCGATTTAGCTTAATAAGAGGGATTAGGGGGAATACAAGTAATTTCGGTTACTAACATTCGTTACAAAAAAAAAACGACGGGTTGCACTTCGGGAGTGCCGGCAGAAGTGAAAACTTGGTTATTAACGTTGTGCATTTTTGATATTTTGGAATGGTTAGGGAATAATTTTGCACGAATTGCTTTAATTATCAGTATAAAAGTACTATCATTTATGTGGTAACATAAAATATTCATTTATTACGCTATCGTACACAAACATGACAATTTATATTACATTATAAATTTAACACTTCAGAACTATTACTATTATTTTACATTAAAAAGTTTATCTCTCAACTTCCATGAAAAATCAACTTCCATTCATAATTTCAACGACTTTTTCACCATCATTATTACCAGAACCATCATCGCCAATATATTTATACAGTACTCACTCATTTTCTTTCGCTATTTTCTCGTCACTTTTTTCATTAATAGATGCACTTTGTTTAATTTCCATTTTATATCAATAGATTTATGGCACAAAATAGAATAAATATTACAAAAAGTAATATGATGACAAAAAGTGTATCTTGGGCCTCGGTAGGAATCGATCTCAGTCTTGACGAAGTCAACGACCACTCATTAAACGAACGCGCCACCAAGGTTGTTAAGTACAGTTTGAAATTAGCGCTTCTATATTTGTCTGCAATTCTCTTACGAATTTTAGAATCAGGACACGTGACCTGCAAGTTTAACGTTTTTTACCCATTACAAAAAAGTGCACAATGCCGCTAAACAAGTTTTCACTTCAAAAATTAATCAATCCACTGCTGAACATATGCCTCTCTATGGGCGCCTGGATACAGTCAACAGTCAAAATATAGTATATATTTATTACGATCAAGTATCGTGATCTAGTGTAGGGACCAATTGCGTTTGTTTGGACATCACTAGTACTATCGCGTTTACAAATCAATATCATCGATATTATTGACAGGATCGCGATATATATCCACGCGCCTTATGTGCGCCATAGTACCGCTTTTTTTTTTTTTTTTCGTGCGGAAATCCCTTCGGATACCCCCCCGCCAGCGAGCGGGGGCGGTTATGTCGGGCTTGCACCGACTAAAACCGCACGCCGTCTCGAGGCTTAAGACGCCGGGGTGTAAGGTTACCCATAGAGCATATCCCTCGCACCCCGACTGACCCTGGGCCATCTCCGGTTTCGAGATGGCCCCCTTACTTGCTCTCCACTGTGCCATCTGCTAATCAGAGGGACACGTGGAAAGCTTCCGAACAGCCCTCAACAGGGCCGTCCTCGCCTCGGTCGGAGTTGGCCGTAGGCGGCAGCGTCTCTCCCACCCTAGGAGAGAGGCACTGCCGTCTCCGTTGCCCAGGGTGCACCGCGTGGAGGTGCGCCATAGTACCCAGTCTTTCACTTTACCTTTTTCGGGTCGTAAGCCCAATAGTTTATAACATGTGTGCGAATATCAGGCAAGTTAAACTTTGAATAAAAAAATAATAGTAAAAGCAAAACAACTTTTATCACAAATAACTCTTCTAAACCCATCCAGTTGGGAAACGTGTTAACATTGTTTATTATTCCATATAGCCAATAAAAAAATAATGCCGCGAAAATGTCTCTTACACGACAAAATAATTTCTATAAACACTAACCGTGTTGACTTAAGGCGCAATATATAGAAATGTGTTAGTAGTTTAAGTCAGAACCAACGATCATAAAATGTTTTAGGTTATTGTGCAATAATATGACGGCGCTAACTGTTATTAGCGGTTTTATAGGCGTTTTATTGTTGTTGCCTGCTTCCTGGTTCGGATTTGCTTAAGTTTTTATACTAAAGTTGCGAGTAAGTAGGTGAAATAGCTTGTATTGTCCGGGATTATACCATTCTTTCTATTAATATCAACCTTATGTTATACACTGTATGTCATACCGTTCGTGAAACTGCTGAGTCTTACTCTTGTTTCTTTCATATTTCCCATGGTCTTTCATGGTCTCTCCTTTCCTGTCTCTTTTATGTTCAAACGGCCTAACGGATTTCGTGGTAATTTGATACAGGAATAGATTATAGTCTGAAATAATACAAAGGCAACTTTTTTATTCTGGAATTAGGTTCCTGTGGGTCATCGGAATGGGATCAGTATTTCTGTCTACACTAATCGGTGCTAGACTAATATCACACGGGACCATAAATATACGCGAAATGTGGGTGTGAAATACAAATCCAGTTACTTCTTTAATACAGTCAAAACACTACAGACACTCGTGGAATTACAGAATATTTTTCGTAATAAAAATAATCCAAGTTAAACTACTGCTTCTTACCGGGACATTGCCCGCTGACACACGCACTCCTTCCAACCGTACCCCGTATAATTTCTATGTTTTATGAGACACCCAACTTCTCCCAGCGGACGTAGGATATAATATTATTATTTCTCCTGTTTGTTTCTATATGCATTATTGGCACTGTGGTCTATGAGATTTTAGGTTGCAAATCGATATGTTCTCAAAAGCTAGTATTTTTTTTTTATTGAACTTTATGCACAAGTACATAGGCGGACTTAATGCCACAGGCATTCTCTACCAGTCAACCAAAGGTGGTGCAGAGAAAGACTCAGTAGGTGCATTATTGAGAGCAACAATTATTGATTAAATACAACTACAAGCATAATACTGTATAGTAATATCATACCTACACTACAGTAGTATGTATCAGTATCTATTCATATTGATAAATAAATATACATACATATAAATAAATATCATCATCATCATGTCAGCCAAGCGACGCCCACTGCTGGGCATAGGCCTCCCCCAAGGATCTCCACAATGATCGGTCCTGCGCTACCCGCATCCAGCGGCTTCCCGCGACCTTGACTAGATCGTCGGTCCACCTTGTGCCCGCCCTTGGTGGCCCGCCCGTGCTTGGGCCTGCCCACGGAACGTCGTCCGGTACGCGGTCGCCATTCGAGAACCTATACCATATACAATACACAATAATAATACACAATAATTATAACAAATCATAATTTCGATAAACATACTCTACTCAATACTAGTCAATACAAAGTTAACTTCATATCTAAACGAGTTTTTGCGACCTTTACTTCTGTTACGATGCGACCGTCTAAATGTTACTTTCTATCTATAATGAACAGTATAGTTATGGGCCGAAATCTTGACAATATTATCTAGTTTTGCTTTTTAGTACCTACGCATTTTAGGTGAATTTGGTGGTTCGTGTCAGCGGAGGCGCGCCAGTCAACCAATCATATATTATTTAAACTAATCACGTCCTCAAAGGGCTCGCGTTATTGGTTGATTATTAAATTGTTTTTTGCTCATAACAATACTTTTTTTTTCTGGATAAAAGATACTCATAACCTTTCGCTGTTTCCCTGATAACATAATATAACTTCACGCCTGTATCCCCGTAGGGGTAGGCAGAGGTGTATTACACACTCAAGATTTTTTTTTAAAGAATATTAGTAACCGAAATTACAAATATTCCCCCTAACCCCTCCAGCTAAGCTTAATTTTCTTGTGTTAGGAGTGGGATCACGTCGGTAGTGTAATTGCCAGGATCTGAACCCTCTTTGGGACCTCTCGATCATAGGGTCCACTCTTTAACCACTAAGCTACCGACGATTCGCCAGTTACGGTTAGGTCCCAATGTAATTGGGGGCGAGCCTATTGCCATCTACCGGGCACATTGCTAAGCGCGCGACAAATCAGAGGTGTGTGTCCGGGGCGACTGTGGATCGAACTCAAGACCTCGTCTCGGCAGTCCGTTACGTACGCCACTGCGCTACCGCCACTTCCCTGATAACGTGTATGCTTAAATTCGTTATGTTCGGTGAGTACACCAAGTATGGGAGTATGGGGTCCAAGATCTTCAGGGCTAACGGCAACCTCACCTTCAAGCCTGGTACAGGCTTATCTCTCAGCGTCGGTTGATCATACAACAGTCGCTTCCGTGAAAGCCAACAGATACCATATTACAGATAGAAGGAGAACGGACCCCGTGCTCCAAAGTAAAGTGGAATATACCAGGCGGTAAAAGGCTAGCGATGCCACTGGTATTGCAAGCGTTTATAGGCGCCGATATGCGCTTACCACCAGCTCCTCCATGATTGTTTTTTAGACCCCTATCCGTCAATCAACAGGTCTACCGCCTTGGGCCCTGAAGACTCATTTACTCTTAGATGTGTGATGTGTATAACAATTATCTGTAAGCGTAATATTATCATTTATTAGAGCTCTGGCCTCTACCAGCTGAACACTATTGTTCATTAATAATTCAGGTTTAAATGGATATCGAATTAAATGCAAGACGTATTCAATGTATAAATAATGTGTGTGTCTTGTGCTTATAATTATGTATATAGATTGGCTGAGTATGCTTAAAGTAAGTGCATCTTATAAATTAATAGTAACATAATGCATAGTGTTATTTATTTTTTTATGACGTTTTGTAAGTTCCGTATTAATGGTCTATGCAGAATAAATGGTTTTTGACTTTGACTTTGACTTTGACTTTGCTTATTAGAGACACTCAAGATGTTGAAAGAAAGAAAGGAATTATTTAATCCCATCGGATACACGTACGCAAATCACGTAGGACACAAAAACAAAGAAAAAAAAATAAACATTAAAAAAACAGAATTAATTTCAAACAGTGGTACTGATAACACAAATAATAATAAAAACAAACAAAAATACTAAGTGTAGATAAAAACAGATTGTGTGCCGATGTACGCCACATCCGCGCAAAATTAGGCTGCCTCTCAGCCTGATGCTGTCATGCGAGTATCATGACAGCGCTGGTTTTCAGAGGCACCGACAGGGATACATTCCGCATTATTGGTAATCCTAAACTCGCTAACACCATTGAACCTTTGCAGGAGACGTTAACTCTTTATGGGGGTTTGGGTTTTACCAAGCTCTTGGGAGCCATAGCCAACCTCATCTGCTAACCGGTAGACCAGCTGATTAACGGACGAGTTTCTGATGTAGGGTTTCCTTTCAGGGTTGGCAGGGATACATACCGCATTATTGGTAATCCTAAACTCGCTAACACCATTGAACGTTTGCAGGAGACGTTAACTCTTTATGGGGGTTTGGGTTTTACCAAGCTCTTGGGAGCCATAGCCAACCTCATCTGCTAACCGGTAGACCAGCTGATTAACGGACGAGTTTCTGATGTAGGGTTTCCTTTCAGGGTTGGCAGGGATACATACCGCATTATTGGTAATCCTAAACTCGCTAACACCATTGAACGTTTGCAGGAGACGTTAACTCTTTATGGGGGTTTGGGTTTTACCAAGCTCTTGGGAGCCATAGCCAACCTCATCTGCTAACCGGTAGACCGGCTGATTAACGGAAGAGTTTCTGATGTAGGGTTTCCTTTCAGGGTTGGCAGGGATACATACCGCATTATTGGTAATCCAAAACTCGCTAACACCATTGAACGTTTGCAGGAGACGTTAACTCTTTATGGGGGTTTGGATTTTACCAAGCTCTTGGGAGCCATAGCCAACCTCATCTGCTAACCGGTAGACCAGCTGATTAACGGAAGAGTTTCTGATGTAGGGTTTCCTTTCAGGGTTGGCAGGGATACATACCGCATTATTGGTAATCCTAAACTCGCTAACACCATTGAACGTTTGCAGGAGACGTTAACTCTTTATGGGGGTTTGGGTTTTACCAAGCTCTTGGGAGCCATAGCCAACCTCATCTGCTAACCGGTAGACCAGCTGATTAACGGACGAGTTTCTGATGTAGGGTTTCCTTTCAGGGTTGGTAGGTAAGGCGGTAACAGCGCACGTAAAAGCCGATATAAAATTTTAGTGGAAGGTTATACTCGGCTATCGGCTGACGGCCTCTGTGGCGTAGCGGTAGTGCATCGACTGCTACGACAGAGGGCGCGGGTTCGATTCCTGCTCTGAATATGTCTATTTGCATTGGTCTGGGTGTTTCTAATGTATAATATGTATGTATTTAGAAAAAAAAAATAAGTATGTTTATCCGCATTCCGGAACCCATAACACAAGCTAGTTAAACTATGCTCACTTTAGGTCTTGAGAGCGTTGTGTAGAATGTCGTAGAATATTTATTATCATTATTACTAGGGGAGCGGATCCCGGGCTCCAAAGTGCTAGCTTTGGATACAGCTGAGATAGATGCTCGAGCCTTTTTTAGGGTTACGTAAACTATATTATGCACATTACCTTGTAAATTTCCACTGAAAATTGGACTACTAGTTTTTTTTTTAATTCGTCATAAATCGTAAACCGCAATTTACCTTTCCTTCAATCAACTCAAATATAAAAATTTAAAAAAAAAACATTTCATTTAATAAACATAAACCTTATGCATATCGTGAACCATTATTTTCTAATAATAAATCTCTAATAGGTGCCAAGTGAATAATAATAATAATTCCCGCGGGGCGTGGCGTGAACGAACTACAAGAACTTTTATATTATGTTACTTGCTGCTTCGGAACCCTTCATGGGCGAGTCCGACTCGCACTTGGCCGGTTCTTGTTTCAATGTATTCATTGCAAGGGGTGTAAGGTTACCCATAGAGCATATCCCTCGCACCCCGGCTGACCCTGGGCCATCTCACCACTAACAGCATCGCTCATCCTGTCTCCTACGTGGTACCGAAAACTGAATTAATCTCAGCATGTCCACTTGTAGGAAACAAGTGGACATGCTGATCCTGTCTCCTACGTGGTACCGAAAACTGAATTAATCTCAGCATGTCCACTTGTAGGAAACAAGTGGACATGCTGAGATTAATTCAGTTTTCGGTACCACGTAGGAGACAGGATGAGCGATGCTGTTAGTGGTGAGATGGCCCAGGGTCAGCCGGGGTGCGAGGGATATGCTCTATGGGTAACCTTACACCCCGGCGTCTGAAGACCCGAGACGGCGTGCGGTTTTAGTCGGAACCACGTAATAGAACTTTTTTTATGCAACGTTTTGTTTGATCTGTGAATCGAACTTGAAGCCTCATGTCTATTATCACTTGGTGAAATATGAAACATACTGCCTGGGGTAGGCAGGGATATAATAATGATATATTTATTTATCAGACAACATTAATCCATTTTGTTAGTAACAATTTAACTCGTAACCTATGTTAGTTAAATTTAATTACAGTAATTACATTGCATTGAATTATTTTATTATCTGTCCCACCCAATGTCTTAATATGGGAAAGTCCGTTTTTGCAACAATTACCTTAAAGACACTGTTAAAGCTAGCCCGTGTCCTGTGCAAAAATGAAGAGATTATTTTATGCCGTATTTTTTTTTACGTGCGGAAATCCCTTGGCCGGCGTGGTTATGTCGTGTATCGACTAAAACCGCACGGTGTCCTCCCCAAGTGTCCGTTGCCGGGCACCTCGGGTAAGCCCTCGAAAGGATAATCCCAGGTTTACCGGCGGACTTTGGCCGCCACCGCGGCCTCGCCTGGTGGGGTCGGGTTTTATCCCGCTTCGGTGAGTTGGCAGGCGTGTATAAGGGCACACACGACACGCCTCCGCCACGGTCTGCTTCTGTAAGGACGGCGAGTCGGCCTACTGCCGTCCTAGCGTAAAAGTCATCTATGCGTTCTTGTGCAAACATCATCGATGCGCTACAGTATCGGGGCAGGCCCAACAATGCCCTAAAGGCATTGTTGTACTGAACTCGGAGAGCATTGTAAGATTTCTGAGCATAGCGGACCCACAGGGCCCTCGTGTAAAAGACCTGGCAAAAAGCTTTGAACAAGATTATTTTCATTCATTCAATTAAATTTTTAAGCATTTTGTATGCTTACTTTTTTCTAAAGATTTAGATCGGAAAAAGATAACATCTAGGACGGGATCATCTGGCTCAGTTGGTCAGAGCATTCCCCCTGTAAGGGACTGGTCGCGGGTTCAAGTCCCGTCCTAGATGTTCTCTTTTTCCGATCTAAATCTTTAGAAAAAATATTATTTTCACTTGTTTCGTACATCGAGCAAACCTGCGGGCCATCATACAGATATACAGACTTAATACAGCTTTACATATATGTGTCTATGAATACAATTTGGTAAGAAAAATAGGTGAAATTGCCGACGTATATTCTCTCAGAGTGAAGTCGTGAATAAAACTATCCAGGGAATTCCCTCCAACTAAACCCGGCGCCATAGACGCACTGTGATGGAATATCGCACCTTTTGGGTCGGTTCGATTTAAAAAAGCCACTTTACTTCGGAGTATGAATAAACGATTTTTTGTTTGACTTATTCACACACTTTCGTCGAAAGTTTACGCGAATAGTACCTTTTTTTTTTTTTTTTTTATCGTGCGGAAATCCCTTCGGATACCCCCCCGCCGGCCAGCGGGGGCGGCTATGTCGGGCTTGCACCGACTAAAACCGCACGCCGTCTCGGGTCTTCAGACGCCGGGATGTAAGGTTACCCATAGAGCATATCCCTCGCACCCCGGCTGACCCTGGGCCATCTCACCACTAACAGCATCGCTCATCCTGTCTCCTCTGAAAGCAGAGGAGTACTGAGAGCGATGTGTTCCCGCCACGTTGGGTATTGGCCGACGATCAATGCCAACCCTATGAAGGGGTGAAGGGGAAGCCATTGACCGCCGCCCAGGGTGTACCGGCCGCTCCGATTCCGTTCCCCCCGGACTGCAGCGGGATCGGAATCGGAGCGACACTCGAGGAGGTTACCCAACACACACCCCACGCGAATAGTACCTACACATTGAAATAAAGCTATTTTAACGGATTTCATTGCGACTTGATTTGTGTTTATATTTTGCAGCCCAACTTCTATGAAATTCGTTCATATGTTTTGTAGACAATATGTTTGAGACAATAAATATTATTATTAATAGCCTACTGTTTCAATTATCGTTCATTAGAAGCTAGCTTCCGATCAAGAATCACTTAACGTTTAACTTTGCGTAATGAAAGTCTGCCCGTTGAAGATGGCTGACCAAGCAAGTGATTCTAATTTAGTTCTGTTTGTTCACTGCGGTGTGTGTCTGGACATCACTCAGTTGGTATAGGACACCACCCTGCATACTTGTATTGAGGACCTTATCATATCAACACAGCACTGAGGATGCAGATGCATTAAGCGGGATATTTTATTGGTGAAAGCCTTGCCTTCCCATCGTGGCTTCCCTTATCGTTCGCCAGGTTAAATAAGAAGATTTTTTTGCAGTAGTCTCTCGCTCGCAAAGGATAAAATTCATTGCATGGGACGCCAAATTAGGTGATGCAGTCCTAACACCAATTTACAGGCCAACGCAGAGTGGGTCCTCATAGTAATTATCGAAGTCCACTGATTTGAAGCTCAGAATATGGCACATAGGTTATTTTAGTAAGGTCTGAGCCTTGTGTCCGTAGAATATATTTTTTCCTGTCAAATAAAGAACAAATTGTGCTATTTCGACAGTCGAGCCAACCTATTCGTACGTATATAAAACAAAACTTTCTCACATATTCAACGTGAATATATGAAACTCGTTTATACTCTCTCATTCCTCCCAAGGGGGACATATAAGGTGTACAATAAAAATACTAGCAATAAATCGTAGCTGGACATAGGATAGACATAGATATACACGTTTTGAACGTGTTCTATCAAAGGAAACAGTAGCGACATTTTCCAGTAGTAAACTGAAGATTGGGGTACTAAGTTTCGTGAAGAGTGAAGGTTTTTTTTATTTTCTGTACTAGCTGTTACCCGCGGCTTCACCCGCGTGAAATTCCAGCCCATGTCCAATATCAGACTATAATCTATTCCAGTAGGTATCAGCTTTCAGCTAACAAACATCTTTTTTTTTTACCTGTGGAAACGGTTCCAGCGATGGGGTGAGCGTGTCGGAATCAGACCGACTAAAACCACACGGTGTCCTTCCCAAGTGTCCATTGCCGGGCACCCCGGGTAAGCCCTCGAAAGGATAACCCCGGGGTTATCGGCGGACTTTGGCCGCCACCGCGGCCCCGCCTGGTGGGGAACATCAAAACATCTTCACAAACTTTAACATTTATAATATTAGTAGTCCCGCAACCCATTGGAACCTATACCTCGGCTAAAAAGTAGCCTATGTGTTATCACAGACTATAATCTATTCCAGTGCCAAATTTCAGCCAGATCCCTTGCGACCCTCAGGGTTGTTTAACACCCCTTAGTGCACAGATAGGTAGGTAGGTAGGTGGGTTAAATGACAACTACCGATTTTGCCAATCAATACTTATAATAATTATCTGTAATCTTGTTTCCTTGGGTACTCATACAGTTAAGGGCACTGACCTGCGATAGGGAGGTAGGCGTCCAGGTCCCGAGCTCTGCCAATTCTGGATACCGCTAGCAAGATGTCCGGTGCGGGTAGGTGCCGCCTGGTAGGTGCCAGATGCTGGTGCAGGTGCGCTGAGGGCCGGCAAGCGGCTCACCAATAGTGCAGATAGGGATCCTGGAACCCCATTGGCAGTAGTTAGCCAGGCATAGCGTACTGACAGGGTACCATCCGTCTAGTTATGACCAAGTAAACCTTTAATGCTAACTAGCACAATTGCCAAGCAGCTACAGCGGAAGAATTGAGAACAGTCACAAAAGATAATAAGTAATGTTTAGGAACTCACCCGAGAGGGACTCGACTGACAGACTTGATTAATAGTAATACAATAAAATAATTAAGTAGGTAGGTACAATTACTGACGGGGGTGTGTGTTGGGTAACCTCCTCGAGTGTCGCTCCGATTCCGATCCCGCTGCAGTCCGGGGGGAACGGAATCGGAGCGGCCGGTACACCCTGGGCGGCGGTCAATGGCTTCCCCTTCACCCCTTCATAGGGTTGGCATTGATCGTCGGCCAATACCCAACGTGGCGGGAACACATCGCTCTCCGTACTCCTCTGCTTTCAGAGGAGACAGGATGAGCGATGCTGTTAGTGGTGAGATGGCCCAGGGTCAGCCGGGGTGCGAGGGATATGCTCTATGGGTAACCTTACACCCCGGCGTCTGAAGACCCGAGACGGCGTGCGGTTTTAGTCGGTGCAAGCCCGACATAACCGCCCCCGCTGGCTGGCGGGGGGGTATCCGAAGGGATTTCCGCACGATTTACTGACGGCCGACACGGGCGCGCGTACCAGTGTTTTTGAGAGATCTGAGTAACGAATCACGTATCCTTCCGACCGTTACCGAACATAGCCGATTCGAACTCGGCGCGCCGTAGTTCGTTTTAGGGGTGCGCAAGCACAATCCAAGCTAACCTTAGGTTCCGTAGTTGTTATTTAAGGTTGTAATTTAATACAACGTTACACCGTTCAGCCGTTTCTGCTTGAAAGAAATCCATCAAACCATCCAAACTTTCACATTTATTATAATTAGTGGGATAGTAGGAAGCAGGACTAGCTGTTGCCAGCAGCACCGCCTGCATAAATAAGCCATCTGGGAGCTTTCAATTAAAACGGTGCTTTAACCCTTTAAGATATAACAAAATAATTTATGGTGGAATTGTGTATCTTATATAGGCTGTGGTAGTGGAATAAGGTCCCATGGGTAGGGGGAACAGGATCGGAAGTCAACGCGGGTGAAGCCGCAGGCAACAGCTAGTTTATAATATTAGTAGAATTAGTAGATTCGAATTTTTGTAGTTTTTTTTTTATATTAAGTTATTCTTTGGTAAGCTTAGCCAATGCTGTAAAAACAAAAAACCTAAATAAAAAATCTCTTTTTTTTTCAGGTAAATGTAACGAGAAATATCAATATCGTAAGGCGGCTTATTTGTAAGTAATAACAATAAAAAAATGTAAAATTTCATGCGAATAAAACTAAATTCTTTCATTCGTAAACTTTAGTTAATTGAAAATTAATTTGTTTAGTTGAGAAACTGTTCAAAATATCCTGAAACCGATGTTGAACCATGGTATGAAAGACATCGGGTCGGAAGAACTCCTTGTGTGTTATAGAAACGTCATATATCTTCCATTTCTTCAAGAAGGGCATTAGAAGGTTTTTACAGGGTCGGTAGCGTGAGTTTGACGCCTCTGGTGTAGCAAACGTCCACTGGCTCCGGTAACCCCTTCCCATCAGGTGGGTCGTGAGCTTGTCTGCCACCTAAGTGCCACCTGCATTAAATATTATGTAGCATTTTTTTTTATAACTGCCGTTGCGTTGTGTTGTGTGTGTTTGTTACCCTGATCGAGTCGTGGTATAGGTAGGTACTCTGAACCTGCGGAGCGCGAGTGCGTGGGCCACCCCCGCCCGAGATGGCGGCGCGCGCCCGGGAGTGATTTTGAACTCTCCCGGCCCGCCGAGCCCGCAACATGCTTGCCGCGCAGCGCAGGCGACTAATGCGCCGGAGGTCGCTTAACGACCTCGGTCCTCCATGAGCACAGCCTGGGGGTTGCAGATGAGGCCGCCTGTCACCCCAGCAAAAGCAGGCCGGGACGGCGGGGCGACTAGCGCCCCTACCCCAAACCAGGGGACACCGTGGTTTGGGTTGGGTGCTCGAAACTGGAGATGGGCCAAGGTCAGTCGCGGTGCGAGGGATATGCTTTATGGGCAACCTTACACCCCGGCGTCTGAAGACCCGAGACGGCGTGCAGTTTTAGTCGGTTCAAGCCCAACATAACCGCCCCCGCTGGCCGGCGGGGGAGTATCCGAGGGGATTTCCGCACGAAAAAAAAAATGTTACTCTTGACCTAGCCTTTCTTCAAAATCCTACCTGCCCTCGATCTGATTGACATACATACGCCTAGGTCGACGTATACCGGGTTGTCCATTCAACCTTGCCCCATAAATCTGTTTTGTCAATCTTCTTTCGTAAAATTGTTTCTACGAGTCCAACCAACTAACCATCTCTTTCTCAGATTTAGTCACTTGGGGCAAATTCAACCTCACCTATAAACCGTTACTCACCTACTGATTGACATAGGTTCGCCTAGGTCGACCCTTATCTCCTTCATCCCTTTACGTGTCCGAACAATCTAAGCACTTGGACACTTGGGGTCAATCAGCGGTCCACCAACTGATTGAGGCAGCTGTATTTCACGCAAGCGGAGAAGCGAGCAACAAACTTCCGATCTATCTCAGTAGATCTATTGACCGGATCCATTTTGGATCTAGTGAGAAAGTTTTCTCTCAATAGATCCATTGACCATATCAATTATGGATTCGTCTTTCATAATTCTTCCTCATTGAACGTAACTCGTAAACTTTCTCAGGTAATCGGTTCGATGAAATTGTGCTAATAATATTATAGTTATTATATGTACTGTTATAGCACTATTATTGATACATATATGTGGTGCTTATTATTTTGGTGCAGTTTGTACGAATACAATTACTAGGTCTGCAAGGCGAATCGCTGCTTGCAATGTTGAGCTGAGTGAGACATCGTGAATCAGATTTTGAATATTTTGAACAGTGATCATTCCTCCGTGGCAAGTCCGATTTTGAAAGTCACAACTCTGGACATGCTTTCTGAGCGTGTAAAGTTTGGTCACAGTGTCTCGAGCGGTTATTATGTAATTCCATCTGGAATTTTTTTAACGGTGATCATTCCTCTGTGGTAGCATTATTTTTTTCAAAATATATCCATAAACCTTCCTCTGATTGACCTCTTTAATCATGTCAAATTTGGTTCTGATTGGATTAGTAGTTTAGGAGGAGACCTGTGACAAAGAAAATCCTGAACTCTGGTATGAGGAGATTTCGCTCGACTTCGTCCCACTCAGCTCAATTATATGATCTTACATAAGCTCAGTGCCTATTGCAAGTACACAAATAAAATTGTACCTTTTTTTTTCGTGCGGAAATCCCTTCGGATACCCCCCTGACGGCCAGCGGGGCCGGTTATGTCGGGCTTCAACCGACTAAAATCGCACGCCGTCTCGGGTCTACAGACGCCGGGGTGTAAGGTTGCCCATAGAGCATATCCCTCTCACCCCGACTGACCCTGGGCCATCTCCGGTTTCGAGATGGCCCCCCTCGGGTTTGGGGACCACGGTGTCCCCGTCTTGCTCCGGTTTGGGGGAGGGGCGCTAGTCGTCCCACCGTCCCTCGCCCCACCGTCCCTCGCCCCACCGTCCCAATAAAATTGTACCTACGTAATCATATACTAGTACTAAAATTTGAACTTGGCAGGTTTTCGTGCTGTACGTAACGCTTGATTTATTGTATAATTAAATTTATTATTTAAATAATTAAATTAACCTGCCAAGTTCAAATTTAGAAGTATTATAATTTTAGATATTTTTAACCAAGTACCTACGTATTTTCACAACTATACCATATTTTAAGTTAGGTATATGGTAAAGTGAATTTCGGCCAGATGGACCGTTGACGTGAATACGGTGGCGGGTAGTGGCTGGATGCGGAAGGCGGAGGACTGGGTGTGGTGGCGAGTCTTGGGAATGGCAAATGTTTACCAGGCGTTCAGGCTGTTGATGAAGATGATTATGATCGATTTTAAAGTGCATCTAAACTTGGCATTGGATTTGATTTCAACCCTTTTTTAGGCGAACAATTAACCGATAGGAACTTGGCCCCCTTTTTAACAGGTATGTTTTTGGTGGGATATGTATTTACAAAAAACAGCAACGTAATAAAGTATGTTTATCTGTAGGTATTCTAGAAGCCATATAACAAGCTATGCTTTTTATCTGATCCGATTTGCTTCTTTTCAATCCCAAAGAACCGTCATTACAACACCGTCCACAGCTGGGCAAAATCACAATTTTTCCCCTTTCAAGTAACTTCCTTCCTTACAACCTCACCCTTCCAAACTAAAATATCAAACAAAACATCCAATCATTTATATTTAATTAAAAACCATTTTCTCTCCGTTACCATTCAATAATATTTATCGCACTTACGCACAAACTTTCACTAATTAAATTTGGCGAAGTTGTTGTAGGTTCGGGGCGTAGTAAAAACATTACTGCCATCAATATGTTCGGTGTTTCTTAACTTGGCTAACTTGGCCGGCGACTGCCAAGTGGTTTGGTGAAGTTGGTGGTCATGACTTAACTACTTGGTGTTGATACGCACTTTCGTGTGATTGATCGAAGTTTCATCGGTCGTTTTGTTATACCGAATTGTTGTGAAAATGGGTGTGCCCAAATTTTACGGTCTAGTTAGTTACAGACTAAGCGTTCCAATGCTTCCATTTGCTTGATCACCTTAGCTCTTAAACCTTTAATAAAATAATATACAAAACATGAAATATAAAAACTTTGTCATCTGGGAATATTAAAACTGTTTATAATAAATAATAATAATAAATATTCTACGACATTCTACACAGCGCTTTCTAGACCCAAAGTAAGCATAGTTTAACAAGCTTGTGTTATGGCTTCCAGAATGCGGATAAACATACTTATATACTTTTTTTGTAAATACATACATATTTTACATAGAAACACCTGGTCTGGCCAATGTAAATAGACATATTCATGCATACAAATATTTGCACTGAGCGGGAATCGAACCCGCGCCCCCTGTCGTAGCAATCGAATGCACTACCGCTACGCCACAGAGGCCGTCAATATATCGATTAATTATCGTTTATATATCGATCGTCTGTATTCCAATGTAAAAAATGTTTGTAGATATTTTAGTGTTAATTAACTTTTGTCGTTGACTGTACGCGTAGTCGGTTACACAGGCGTACACAGGATACGATAGTCCATACGTACAGTACGCGTAAACAATTTGAGCATGCGGGTCGACTGCCACTTGTACGCGTATTCAACATACTAAGATTACGCGTAGTCCGTACAAGGCTTTGAAGTACCCTTTTTTTGTGCGGAAATCCCTTCGGATACCCCCCCGCCGGCCAGCGGGGGCGGTTATGTCGGGCTTGAACCGACTAAAACCGCACGCCGTCTCGGGTCTACAGACGCCGGGGTGTAAGGTTACCCATAGAGCATATCCCTCGCACTCCGACTGACCCTGGGCCATTCTCTGATAAAAGCAGAGGGGTACCTGGAGCGACCACCCCCCGCGGGCCTTGCAGGCCCGCCATACCCGACCCCCTCGTGCAATGGGGTCAGCTGGCCCTGAAAAGGGCCGGTTGGTCAGACTCTTGGCCGTTGACGTTGACGCCAGCTACTCCAGAGGAGCAATCAATGATGCGTCATCACCCACGTTGCCCAGGGTGCACCAAACTTGGAGGTGATCCAACCAGTCGCACCCCGGCTTTGAAGTACCCAGCTTTTGAGTTGGCACGTCCGATTTAGATCGGCAAAAGAGCGAGAGTCAGATTTAGATCAGCTTGCTTTGGTTTTGTAGAGCATTCTCTCTATCGTTCATCGGACTGGCAGTTTGATACCTTTGCAGAGTAGATAAAACCGTTTACATTTTTTTTTTACGAATATTAGTAATTTAAATTACTAACATTCCTCTTAGCTTCCAGCTAAGCTTAATTGCTTGCGTTAGGAGTGGGTTACGTTGGTAGGATTTGAAAACGGGACCTCTTGATGTGTGTCCCCCCCCCCCTGTAATTTCTAAAATAAGAGAATGATAAAAGTAAAAAAATATATGATGTACATTACCATGTAAACTTCCACCGAAAATTGGTTTGAACGAGATCTAGTAAGTAGGTATTTTTTAATACGTCATAAATCATAAACCGCATTTTCCCTTCATTCAATCAACTCAAATGTAAAAAAATTTACTTGCTGCTACGGAACCCTTCATGGGCGAGTCCGACTCACACTTGGCCGGTTTTTTAACATATAAGAACTATAAGTTTGGTATTAACTACTCTGAAAATATTTGAAGCTATAAACATGCGCTATCCAATAGTGAGAATGCTTTAAAAAATCGAAGCAAGCCGATCTTAGCCGAATCTCACTCTTCTGCTCGACGACGTGCCAAATGAAAAGCCAGGTACTGTGGAAAAACTTGCACACACACATCTTCATTTACATTATAATTTTGTGTACATAATAAACTTATTAAATTTATATTTACAACTCATACTAACACTTCAACTAAATAGTTCAAGTGTGAGTATGAGTTATGTTCGTCAGCGTGAAATATGTTTAAAACTTTTTTTTAAACGCAGAAAGGGAATGTGATTCGAGATGTTTTTGTTGACAACTTAATTTCCTTTTTGTAATTAGATTTTGCAGTTGTGTGTTCTGTATTACGTTTGACAAGAAGCTGATCCAAATTTAGGGGGAAATGATAACACAATAATGCATTGAAGCTCATTCTTGGCTGAAGTGAAATACTGTATTCAGGCAATTGTAAGATATTATAATATAAAACCCCTCGCCAGACACTTTTAACGCTTTAAAGCTCAAATTCCTTTTTATACATTTCAATCAGCAAATATTCAAGTGTCAAAAATGATTCACGCGTTAAGGGCGACCACAGTGTGTGATTCTGCGGATAGACGTAATGATCCCCAGCTGATGCCTACATTAATGTACCCTGGTAATTTTGTTGTCTGTTGTATTGTAGACAAAATCGTAGCGGTACGTAGGATCTCCTACGACACTGTAACTGTCGCGAGTTGGTGACTTCAAAGACGTACGAGTTCGTGCAGCACTTTCTATATAAACATATACACAGGTATTTAAAAAAAATATGTTAAAGCCACAACAGCAACAATATTTACTGTTTCACGATTCACTATGGCTTCGAAACAGTTCGACACATACCATGGTAAGCAATTAATGCGCGGTACGTGACTAGGGTCGTCGTTTGCTCGTCTGCCGTGAGCTGTTTTTATCGGACCCAGACTTTTCATCAAACGACAATTGGTCGACATGACAATTCATTGACATGCAATTGGTCGAAAACAACAATTGTTCGACATGACAATTCATCGACATACAATTGGTCGAAAACCTCATTGAGCGACAGGGATAATTAGTCGACATACAATTGGTCGTAAAGTCAATTGAACGACAACGATTACTAGTCGACAACTCGTGGACACCGCGCGCCCTGACACGGATATATATAGGTTAGAAGGATTAATCGCAATAACCCTTCGTGTTAGGTCACTTGTGATAATAGGCTCCGTCTAAATCAGTAACTAATAACTAACATAAAAACGGCCAAGAGCGAGTCGGACTCGCCCATGAAGGGTTCCGTAGCAGCAAGTAACATAATAATGGTTTTTTTTATATATTTGGGTCGATTGAATGAAAGGTAAATTGCGGTATACGATTTATGACGTAAAGAAAAGTGGCTGTGACATACGGACGGACAGACAGACAGACATGACGAATCTATAAGGGTTCCGTTTTTTGCCATTTGGCAACGGAACCCTAATAAAAAAAACCATCTACAGGTAACTAATATACTTACCCAACCAAAACGAGTTTCCCTATTTTTCGATCAATAATATATGTCAACCAATTGACTTATCGGTTAATTCTCATTGTCGACCTAAGCTCGTGTCGACCAAAAATGTGTCGACTATTTATAATGGCGACCAATTCTCTGTCGACCAATTGTCGTGAACCCGTTTTTATTTAGGGCGCGTCAATATGACTTCAACTCGCCTAATGGTAAGCTAATGGGGAAGTCGCATTAATAAGGGTCACTATCCTAGAAATAAATACTGCTACAATAGAGGCCCTCAATTTGACAGTCTCATCGACTTCTTTGTCATGCCCCAAAAAAAGACCAGAGTATGTACGCAGGTGATAAAAATGGAAATAATTTAAAATTTTTATAATACGACAAATAAAAGCGGCACCAAACGGCTAGTGGTGGCACCGTATGAAGATGACACCTAAACCTTGCACGTGTTGTTCTTGATAAGTAAGGAGAGAGTGGGACTATTTGAAAGAGGAATCTGCGGAATCGCGTACCGTGGAAAGCCGCACGTGCTCTTGCTCTATAAACATATACTTTTTTTTTTTTCGTGCGGAAATCCCTTCGGATACCCCCCCGCCGGCCAGCGGGGGCGGTTATGTCGGGCTTGCACCGACTAAAACCGCACGCCGTCTCGGGTCTTAAGACGCCGGGGTGTAAGGTTACCCATAGAGCATATCCCTCGCACCCCGACTGACCCTGGGCCATCTCCGGTTTCGAGATGGCCCCCTTACATGCTCTCCACTGTGTCATTTGCTAATCAGAGGGACACGTGGAAAGCTTCCGAACAGCCCTCAACAGGGCCGTCCTCGCCTCGGTCGGAGTTGGCCGTAGGCGGCAGCGTCTCTCCCACCCTAGGAGAGAGGCGCTGCCGTCTCCGTTGCCCAGGGTGCACCGCGTGGAGGTCCCCAACCAAGCACCCCTCTATAAGCATATACCTGCGTATGAGTATCCGTGCGTATTCCATGGTTGTGTGAAGCACGTGTTGTTTTTTTTAAGAATATTTGTAACAAAACTACTACAGCTAAACTAAAATGCTTGTGTTAGGAGTGGGTTCACGTCGATTGTGTAATAGTTACGATTCGAACCTGGGAACTCTCGATCCTAAGGCCAACTCCTTAACTACCAAGCTAACGACACTTCCTGTCATGTGTCTATTTACCTTGTGGTAAAGACATGACTTTTCCCTAGTGAACAACCTAACCCATTTTAGATTTAAATTCTCTAAGGCCTCTTGCTTGTTGGACCCATGTCTCCGTGTAAGCTCTCAAGGGAACAGGTACCTTTTAAATAAAATGGGGAATAGTTGAAATAAAGGACAAACAAAATGTTACATAATAATATATTTATTTACGTATTTAGTATATTTAATGTTTTTGTTAGTTTGTTCCGTATTCGTTATATATTATGAAGGTACGCCTCGCCCAAAAAAATTGTAAATTTACCTGGTATTTTAACTCGAAATTACTAGTTCCCGTTGCCGCACCCATAGGACCCTATTCCCGGGATAGAAAGTACTAAAATGTGACAATTTTATCAAGATCTGTTCAGCCGTTTTTACGTTAAATTTCAATAAAGTTCCTTCCGCCCTCCATGTATGTATCTCAGAGTCAAAACCCTCGGTTTACCCGAAGAGGTCACTGAAAGGCAGCTAGTTCACGGACGCTTCCCGGTCCACGTGAGGCTGCTGAAGCGTCCGTGCAGCTCTTTACCTTTCCACACGGTCTCACGCTCAGGGGTACCAAGTACCACTGGCGCACGTTACTCTGTGTTAGCCAGGGCTAACAGGGTCAGTTCTCTGTAGCGTAGCGGTAGAGCATTCGACTGCTAATTCAAAGGTCACGGTTTCGATTCCCGCTCATTGCAAATATGTATATATATCTATCTATTTATCGCATTCGATGACCTCTCTATGCATCACACTGTCCGCCTCCATTAGGAAATATTCCCAGAGACTACACCGCACGGTTATGCATGGCCTTGACACTGAGCACTTTCACGGGCTTATTATTAATATCGTAGATGCCTTCGTATTACGTGTTTGGCTTGGCACAAACTTTAACTGAAGTCTTACGTGCGTTTTTTTATCTTTTGAATTAAATCTGTAGTTAATTTAAGTATTTATATATTTGGTCTGTCAATTTGACTACACCTTTTCGTTTTTTTTTTATGAATGATAGGCTCATGTTTGACCTCTATCTCACCTGCTCGTAAGTGACGATCTGGTCTACGATGGATCACGTTTGCTTAGAAGGAACCTATTCACTCGAGACTTGAAGATTCTGAGGTTATAGCTTTCCGGAAACACAGACTCAGACAGGCAGTTCCACTCCTTAGCTGTCATCCCAACCCTATAGTGATATACTGGGTGTGATGACATTCATATTTACTGCTTTCTTTGTTCATGTTTCAAATAAACAGCTTTTTAACAAGAAACAACCCACTTTCGCTACCTGTCAAAATAAATCCAAGCAGTATAAATTTCAAACGCACTGCGACAAAATGTGTTATATCTTTAACAAGAGACTGATATCACGCATTAGTTGTATAGGATACATAACATAACTTCAGGCCTTTATCCCCGAAGGGGTAGGCAGAGGTGTATTACACACCCACGATTCGCCAGTTATGTTAAGGTCCCAATGTAATAGGGGGCGACCCTATTGCCATCTACCGGGCACATTATTAAGCGAGTGATAATCATCATTTATTAATGCACACATAACTACGAAAAGCTAGAGGTGTGTGCCCGGGCAACTGGGGATCGAACTCGAGACCTCGTCTCAGCAGTCCGCTACGTATGCCACTGGGCTATCGCCGCTATATGTATAGGATAACCTCATGAATAAAACGGCTATTAGTTACACGTTAAGGACCGTTTACACTTATACGCAAAGTTTGATAAGTACGATCGTACGAAACATTGTGTAATTTATTTGGTGCGAAAGTTTTAGTTTACTGGTACCTACTTAATACTTTTAAAACTTTCTGTTCTACACCTTTTACAACGTTTTTGGCTTTTAAGACAGGGCGCTATGGCGCTCATTGGTGGAGACCATAGGCAATAGGCAATAGGCTCGCCCCCTATTACATTGAAACCTCAACATAACTGGCAACTGTAATACACCTCTGCCTACCCCTACGGGGATACAGGCGTGATGTTATGTGATGTTATGTTATGTTATGTTATGTTATGTTATGTTATGTTATGTTATGTTATGTTATGTTATGTTATGTTATGTTATGTTATGTTATGTTATGTTATGTTATGTTATGTTATGTTATGTTATGTTATGTTATGTTATGTTATGTTATGTTATGTTATGTTATGTTATGTTATGTTATGTTATGTTATGTTATGTTATGTTATGTTATGTTATGTTATGTTATGTTATGTTATGTTATGTTATGTTATGTTATGTTATGTTATGTTATGTTATGTTATGTTATGTTATGTTATGTTATGTTATGTTATGTTATGTTATGTTATGTTATGTTATGTTATGTTATGTTATGTTATGTTATGTTATGTTATGTTATGTTATGTTATGTTATGTTATGTTATGTTATGTTATGTTATGTTATGTTATGTTATGTTATGTTATGTTATGTTATGTTATGTTATGTTATGTTATGTTATGTTATGTTATGTTATGTTATGTTATGTTATGTTATGTTATGTTATGTTATGTTATGTTATGTTATGTTATGTTATGTTATGTTATGTTATGTTATGTTATGTTATGTTATGTTATGTTATGTTATGTTATGTTATGTTATGTTATGTTATGTTATGTTATGTTATGTTATGTTATGTTATGTTATGTTATGTTATGTTATGTTATGTTATGTTATGTTATGTTATGTTATGTTATGTTATGTTATGTTATGTTATGTTATGTTATGTTATGTTATGTTATGTTATGTTATGTTATGTTATGTTATGTTATGTTATGTTATGTTATGTTATGTTGTTATGTTATGTTATGTTATGTTATGTTATGTTATGTTATGTTATGTTATGTTATGTTATGTTATGTTATGTTATGTTATGTTATGTTATGTTATGTTATGTTATGTTATGTTATGTTATGTTATGTTATGTTATGTTATGTTATGTTATGTTATGTTATGTTATGTTATGTTATGTTATGTTATGTTATGTTATGTTATGTTATTATGACTGATTGATTCATCAACGCAGAGCCTAAACCACGGGACCTATAAACTTGAAATTTTGGCAGTAGATGCCTTTTATGCTGTATCCACTAACAAAGTATTTTTGGAAATTTCGCTTCTAAGGTTGCAAAATAAGGGATGGATGTTAGTATGAAAGTCCGTCATTTTCAAAGTTAGAAGAACGAAATTTCATTTACCTGCTTTTGGTTAGAAATGAATGAACACAAACATCAGCGTTTTTCAAAATTTTACCCCTAAAAAGGTGAAATAATGGTTGATAGTTCATATGGGTAGTTCGTCATTTTTGAAGATAGAAGCATGATAATTCATATACCTACTTTTGATTAGGAATAAATGAACACTTGTATCAGCGTTTTTCAAAATTTTGCTACTAAGGGGGTAAAATAGGTGAAACGATTATATGGGAAGTTCGTCATTTTCAAAGTAAGAAGCACGAAATTCAATTTGAAAGCTTCTTAAAGCTATCTTATATTTATTATTGGACCAATATTATTTATTATTGGAAGGTGGCACTGCAATCGACTTATAGAACTTCACCCACTAGATTGTAAACGGAAATAGTTGTAAGACCTACCCTGTATGTACTATCGTTGTAACACCAGTCACTTTTTTGCAATTAAACATTATTAATATTAGTTGTAATTGATTAATAATAGTGGATAGGTATTTATTTTAGCCCGCAACATGCTCGCCGCGCGTCGTAGGCGACTCAGGCGCCGGAGGTCGCTTAACGACCTCCGTCCTCCAGGAGCGCAGGAATGGGGGTGGCAGGTGAGGCCGCCTGTCACCCCAGCAGAAGCTTTTTTTTTTTTTTTTTATCGTGCGGAAATCCCTTCGGATACCTCCCCGCCGGCCAGCGGGGGCGGTTATGTCGGGCTTACACCGACTAAAACCGCACGCCGTCTCGGGTCCTCAGACGCCGGGGTGTAAGGTTACCCATAGAGCATATCCCTCGCACCCCGGCTGACCCTGGGCCATCTCACCACTAACAGCATCGCTCATCCTGTCTCCTCTGAAAGCAGAGGAGTACGGAGAGCGATGTGTTCCCGCCACGTTGGGTATTGGCCGACGATCAATGCCAACCCTATGAAGGGGTGAAGGGGAAGCCATTGACCGCCGCCCAGGGTGTACCGGCCGCTCCGATTCCGTTCCCCCCGGACTGCAGCGGGATCGGAATCGGAACGACACTCGAGGAGGTTACCCAACATACACCCCAGCACTAGCGCCCCTCCCCCAAACCGGGGCAAGACGCGACACCATGATTCCCAAACCCGAGGGGCCATCTCGAACCCGGATATGGGCCAGGGTCAGTCAAGGTGCAAGGGATATGCTCTATGGGCAACCTTGCACCTCGGCGTCTTAAGACCCGAGATGGCGTGCGGTTTTCGTCCGCGGTTTTAGTCTGCGGGGGTATCCGAAGGGATTTCCGCACGAAAGAAACGTTATTTTTTACTGATTTATTCCCGGGCGAAGCCAGGTCCCGGGCCGCTGGTAAATCATAAAGATACTAATATAATACGGTCTGCAAAACCGAACTAAGCCGATCTTAACCGAACTCTCACTTTATTCCCGACGTTCAAAATCAAGCCGAATGCTATAAGTAACTTCGTCCTCTTTAATAAAATGGTCATTCGATTTATCGCGATCACGCATTTTGAATATTTCACAAAGAGAATCGATAATAGCGTACGAAAAAACAATCAAATTCAGTTGTTACGAATTGAAATCAGTGGTATTTTTATGAGATCATGAATTATTCAGAAGTGCTAATGGTGTCTTGTTCTGAGTCTTGAGACACGTAGGGACCGAATTTAAGCATTTATATCGTTTAACTTGGCTTTGAAAGAAAGAAACGTTTATTTGATACATGTAGGTCAGACATTAAACATTCTACTCAACCTAGTACATGGTTTATTAATTTATTATGTGTCTCGCGTTTGCAACAAAGGGGTGTCCAGTTCAGCATATGCCAGGCGGGCGGACCTTGGCGCTGGTTTTCAACTGGAACCCATGTATGTGTTTGTGTGTAGTTATGTGTGTAAATGTGAGAGTATGGTATGTGTCATGTGATGTGTAAAAATTAAAATATAATGGTATATCTATAATATAAAAATGAATCGCTGAATGTGTAGCTAAGCGCGAATCTCGAGAGCAGCTGAACCGATTTCGCTAATTATTTTTTCATAATATTCCTTGAAATACGAGGATGGTTCTTACAGAGAGAAAAGAATAAAAAATTGCCTGAAAAAAAAAACCCACTTTTCTATACCGGGAATAGATTACCATGGGTAACGGGAACGGAATCGGAATTTCACGCGGGCGGAGCCGCGGGCAACTGCTAGTAGTGTATAAAAGTAGAGTTATTTAAATTAAATCATTTTCTTTAGACAAGTTACAATTATAACATAACATAACATAACACACGCCTATATCCCCGAAGGGGTAGGCAGAGGTGCTAGCACCCACATTTCGCCAGTTTATGTTTAGGTCCCAATGTAATACGTGGCGAGCCTATTGCCATTAACCGGGCACTTATAAGCCTGCGATAAATACACACATAACTTCGAAAACCATCGAAAAGTCATTGGTGTGTGCCATGGTAAAACCTGGGATAGAACCCGAGACCTCGTCTCAGCAGTCCATTACCCATACCACTAGGCTACCGCGGCTATAACAATTATAATTAGCCTATATAATGGACTGCTGAGACGAGGTCTCGGGTTCTATCCCAGGTTTTACCATGGCACACACCAATGACTTTTCGATGCTTTTCGAAGTTATGTGTGTATTTATCGCAGGTTTATAAGTGCCCGGTTAATGGCAATAGGCTCGCCACCTATTACATTAGAACCTAAACATAAACTGGCGAAATGTGGGTGCTAGCACCTCTGCCTACCCCTTCGGGGATATAGGCGTGAGTTTATGTTTAATGTTAATTATACATTCAAATTGAAAATCACATTAAGGATGACGCTTTTTAATTTTATTTTTTCTGTAAATCAGTTTCCAGTCTGCAAAGTAAAAGACAGAATGCATGCTGCATTCTTCAACAACAAATTAAATGAGCGATACATTACAAATAACGCGCATACAAGCGTCGGTAGCTTAGTGGTTAAGGAGTCGACCCTACGATCGAGAGGTCCCGGGTTCGAATCCTGGCCATTACATTACCGACGAACCCACTCCTAACACAAGCAATTTAGCTTAGCTGGAGGGGTTAGGGGGAATATTAGTAATTTCGGTTAATAATATTCTTTAAAAAAGAAGTCATTCAGCCTCCGCTGCGCTTCCAAGAGATATTCGCGTAATTTTGTTATTGGTTTGTAGAATTTGGCTTAATATTTTAGTGGTCTCAGTTTGTAGATGGCCTGCTTTTCATAAGATCTCGGTTTTGGTTCCCGGGTTGATCAAAATCTTATTGAGTGCTAGCTGTGGCCTGCGGGTTAAGTTGATTTTTTCACAGCTTTAAGGCGATTCGAACCTGAGTACTTAATATTAATTTTAACTTGATACCCCCCCCCACACACACACGTTCCTGCGAAAAAGGTCTTGACTGACAGACTTACAATGAAATGATCGTATTACGTTTCCGTTTTTTTTCTTTTGAGATACGGAACCCTAAAAATAAAATCAGTAATCAAACAGAGAAGACTAAATTGTTTCGTCGTCATTATAGCTTAGACTAGCTATTGCCCGCGTCTTCGCCCGCGTGGAATTCTTATCCCGTTCCGGCAATCCATGGGAACCTATGCCAGGAATAAAAAGGAGCCTACGTGTTATTCCAGACTGTAATCTATCCCTGTAGCAAATTTCAGCCAGATTCGTTCAGCCGTTTTTGCGTGAAAGAGTTACAAACATCCATAAGGCAAGATGGCCTCTGTACATGCACATTACACTACCGATGTAAACCCAAGCAAACCCAAGCAAATTAACTTAAGCCTACTTAATTATTAACAAGGATACTAGTAATTTCAGTTACATGCATTCTTTATAAAAAAAAAGATACCAATTTACACTTGGCCGTATCCCGTTTAAAGCAAGTACTGGCTTGCTGCCACGCATTTTTCAACAAAAGTTAACTGAATACGTAATTGTGTGCTTGAAATGACTGTTTAATAAAGTTTCCAGGCACCTGTGTCCTTACCTGGGCGAACGCCAATAGTGTTGGGAAAATGAAAGACGTTGCCCGGAGTTTTGTATGCAATGTCGTTGTATGCAATGTCGTAAATTTTGGTTTGAGAAAAAAAAAAGATTTATTTTTGTTAAAAAAATAAAATAATTTGTTAAGAATTATGCATGCTTATGCATCTTAAATGTGTTAGTTTCATTTTATACTTCACTTTTAGGACACTTTTGGTGGTTTGTAATAAAAACTATTAATATTATAATTCCTCTTTATAAAACTCTATATATTTTTCAAATTAATAGTTCTAAAAAAACAAATATTTTTTTTTAAAAGAATATTAGTAACCGAAATTACTAATATTCCCCCTAACCCCTCCAGCTAAGCTTAACTGCTTGTGTTAGGAGTGGGTTTCGAAACCGGGATCTCTCGATCGTAGGGTCGACTCCTTAACCACTAAGCTACCGATGCTTAAAAAAAATATATATAATTTAAAAATATAAAAAATAGTAACCCACCGGTATTGGGTACAGCGACCAAGTTTCTATCATTTACGCTCTAAAGAAATGTACCTCTTCACTATACTTACGATGAAGCCTTCTGCACCAAGTGTTATTATTTTTATTAGCTTTCTAAATTGCTGGGAATCAGGAAAGGTTGATACCCCACTTGATGGTAAGAATGAAGGCCACTGTTATAGAGGCCAACATTGATCAATGTTAAAACGGTGTTCAGCAGTTTGACGGCCTCCATAAATTCTTTTCACGACGGAAACAGTACAGAATATATCAATTCTTTATGGTATGGCCAAGAAAAGAATTGCCGAATCGTTTAGTTTTAGATTGAATTATTGTGCTGTATGGGTTTGACAATAACTAAGAATAATACAGTAATAAATTAATACATTATTTTAAAATAATATAGAAATAATAAATATTATCATAGTGTATATGGGGCTCCACTAATAGCTTTAAGACCAAACTAACATCAGCTGCAAGCCACCACTCCTGCTGATTGACGGACGAGGCTCTGGCGCAGTATTTTCTTTCGGGTTTGGGAGGTTAGACGGCAGTTGCTCCCATATAAGTCGATTAAGCCAAACCAAAAGGAGGAAAAGGAGTCAGCGAACTCCGGACTACGTGGTGAACGTCAGAATTTAATAAGTAAATAGAACAAACCCATACGTACCAATTAAAACCTACTCATTAAAAAGTCATTTTTAAGACTCATAATAATTTCATTGTTCACTTCACAAACTAATTGGCTGTGCAATCCACAATCGAATAGCTTGTTTAGTAAAAGACTGTTATAAATATTGTAGAATGCCCGGCATTTTTAATCTAAAATTCTCCGATGTTCAAACAACATTTTAAATTTTTAAATTTATTCTTCTAGAAAATATTTTAAACTGTTATAACGATACCCAGTTATTTCAATTTAAACAAATTTTAATCTCAGTCTCAGAAACTTTAGTTATTTGTCGGATGACCTCATTATGGATTTTATCCTTCAAAGAAACACCAAATATAGCTCGCTCCATAACTCGCTTCGCGACATTTAGTTTGTGTGTTACGGCATTGTAAATCATAACAGACAGCAGATATAGCTCCCAGAATAAAAAAATGAAGTGACAAAACACTGGTCACATCTACCCAAGGACCCATGGCCGTTGAAGCAAATGAGTGGAGATTGCAAATCGGCGGTAGGCAGACGGAAGGTGGAATGCCCCGCAGCTCGATGGAATGATGACCTGAAAAAGGTAGCTGAGATTCACTGAATGCAGAAGGTAAAAGATCGGGTGCTATCGTGCGTATGTCCAGCAACGAACTACAATGAGCCTATAATTGATAACATATTATAATCCTACAATAATTTTGTATTTCAAGATTTACAGATGAAAATTATAAGCCCTAAACTATGCTACCTTCATAATAAAATGAGTCGTATAAAAATCAATTTAAATATATTATATCAGCAGAAACCAACTCGAGTACCGAAAAAATAATTCAGGGCCCATCACTAAAAGTATACCAATGTATAACAAAGGTTGAGATAAGGAAAATTGAGTCTTATAGTAACAAAAATAGAACTTTTATCGTCTGTAATATAATTTGGCGTATGACAAAGTTTTTCAAGGGAAATTTGCTCTTTACAGAAGAGAAAGAATGTTTATGGTAATGCTGTGGTATTATGAGGCATAGACTATATACATTGGTAAAAGTCTTGTTTGTCCTAACAAGCTGTGGAGTTAGATAAAAACTTTTTCTAGGCGATATTATACACTTTCTTTGACGTTTATAAGTGTTACTTTGTGACCTACATGCATAAAGGTATTTGATTTAATAGTGGAGATATAAAAGTGTTTTATACAATAGGTCTGCAATGCATTCTGCTGGTGCAAAAATTCAGCCAAGCTCCCCGACTGATAACCATCATCAGTGTAATTTGACCTGAACTTTGACTTTGACTTTGACTTTGACATAATGTGACCACCGGACCTGACCTGACCACCTGACCTAACCTGACCGCCTAACCTTACCTAACCATCTAACCTTATCTGACCGCCTTTTTTTTTTCTTTTTTTTTTACGTGCGGAAATCCCTTCGGATACCCCCCCGCTGGCCAGCGGGGGTGGTTATGTCGTGTCTCGACTAAAACCGACTTTTTCTAACGGTGTTAATTCCCTGAATGGCTACTCCGATTTTCGTTTTTCTTTTTTTGACTTGTGTATATGAACAAATTACTTAATTTCATATTAAGTAATTTGTTCACATACCAATATACCAATCAGTGAATGAGGCTTGTTTGTTCATTGATTTTTTTATGCCAAATTTGATCTAAATCGGTCTAGTGGTTTAGAAGGAGTTAGCAAACAACCGGAATAGATGAGTCGTCTAAAAGAGAGCTTTACTCTTTCAGAACTTCTCTTAATAATACTAAGGTACCAAACAAGTATATGTTCTAACTTTAAAAACAAGTTGAATTCCTGAGACGAGCTCAGCCGAATACAAGGGATTTTCGATTTAGCGATAATTTTTTTTGCGATTTTTTACGATTTTTTCTTTATCTTGCAATGGTTCACCCCAGCACGAATCTATTACCGAAAACAGCAACTCGATAGCTCAACTCCTTCATACCCAAAACCGTGACAGAAAATTGGCAACGACGACGTCGACGACAACTCGATAGCAATAGGGCTGTTCTAAAGAAAATCCCTAAAAAATGTTCTAACTGATGGCAAAAAGTTACTATTGATACCTTTAGAGGTAAAGAAAGTGAGAAAATAGTCATAATAATAATAATAAATTCAGTGTATAATATCCATTCGATCAATAGCTCCATTTTAAAAAAAAACCAAAAGCAGAGAAATTTATGACATACGTCATTTCAGACACTACAAAACAGCAACAGACAACTATAAAATTATTATGTTGACACGAACGAAACTAAAGCAACTAAATCAAACAGCACAGCAAACACCCACGGACTCGTCGTGCAGCTCCGCCTCGCAGCCTCAGGTGACCCTTCCATCGAGACCGACAACTGCTGAGGCGTCGAGCTCCGACAATAGCGACGAGTATTTCTCCCCGCCGACATCGCCAACACCTGTGCGTCGGCCGGGGAGAGGCCGGCCACCGACGTGCCTAGGACCCCGAAGACAACCGTCCTCGAACAGGGCCCCCGCTGCCGGTGGTAATGTGCGCCGCATGAAATGGTCTTCTTCAATAAATGAAAGCGTCATGCGGGCATATTATATGGCTACAGAGCTGGGAACCAACCTCACTGCGTATCGTACTCGTTTACTGTCTCTGTTTCAGGAACTTGAGCCCGCTGTCAACGTTTCAGCGCAACGACTATCGGACCAGGTACGGGCTATTCAACGTTGCAACATGTTGGATGGTACCGTACTTGAGAGGCTATACTCTGACGTGCAGAATAGTCTTACTATCCCCACTTCACTGCATGCTGTGCCTTCGGTGGTGTCTGGCGTAACCGCGACCGTAAACCCGCCACAGCTCAGTCACACCGATGAGGATGTGGAAAGTGAGACTATATCCGTAAGTACCCAGTATAATGAACGATTAAGGAGCACTTTGGAGGATGCGATGCTGGAGTATCGATCTATGATACCAAGTAAAAGACCTCGCTTACCCCGTTTGCCCATGCATAAAAGAAATATAGCACTGGTCTGTGCCCTGGATGCGCTATTATCTGAGTATTTAGAAAATAGCGTAGACCTCAGTGATACACATTCGATTTTGTACTGTGCGGCCGTCGCAGCATGTCGAGTAGCTGGAGTAAAATTTATTGTAAATGAAACTGCCACTCGACCCAAGCCTGCTGTGCCTGCCTGGCAGTACAGGATTGAACGTCGTATTGCTGAGGCTAGGGCACTCACCGGTAAGCTAATCTGCTTCAGATCAGGCAATACCCGCCCGAGAGTGATGCGCTTTGTGACACGGGCATTTTTGGGGACTAACGTTAGTCCTCAACAATACGCTTCATGTGTCACAGAGCGCATTGACTTTCTGAAGCAGAAAATTTATGCATGGGCAAATCGGATACGACGCTACAAAAAGCGCGTAGATAGGTATAACCAGAATCGCATCTTCCAAAAGGATGAGCGGTGGGTTTATCGAAAATGGGAACAACCCGAGTCAGGTGTAAATGACGGTACTCGGCCAGATGCTGACGCTACGAATACATTCTGGGGTAGCATCTGGTCGACGCCAGTCATACATACAGAAGGTGGTTGGATGAGAGAGGTTGAACGAGCTTGTGCGAAGATACAGATTATGGAGCCAATAATCATTTCACCTGAAGATGTTGCAAGTGCAGTCCGTTCGTTATCGAACTGGAAGTCAGCAGGACCGGAAGGACTGCACAACTTTTGGCTGAAGTGGCTCCGTAACTCACATGCTCGTTTAGCAACTCAATTCCAATCATGCCTAAACTCGGGTTCCCTTCCTAATTTCTTAACAACTGGAATAACCCACCTACTCTATAAGTCTGGTAGTGCTACGGACCCCAGAAATTATAGGCCTATTACATGCTTACCGACGGTCTATAAACTCCTAACTTCCATTCTGAGAGTCAAAATCACTGCACATTTAGAAAAAAATTCGATCATCTCTATCTCTCAGAATGGATGTAGGAGCGGCGCCCGTGGCACTAAAGAGCTCCTTCTAGTTGACATGGCCATCAGCCAACAGGTGCGTCGTAACCGTAAAAATCTGGCGACATGTTGGATAGATTATAAGAAGGCTTATGATTCTGTTCCACATACATGGCTTCTGAGGGTGCTAGAGTTGTATAAAGTTGATACAACTCTAACTACTTTCTTGAGGTCATGTATGGGGCAATGGAACACGGTTCTCCGCTATCCAGGATGTTGCCAGACAAACGATGCACCGATAAGAATCGAGAGGGGTATATTTCAGGGCGACAGTCTGAGTCCCCTGTGGTTCTGTCTAGCACTGAATCCTCTAAGTACAATACTGGAGAATTCAGGGCTAGGCTATCGGTTGCGGAGAGAGGGTCGGGTTATATCCCACCTCCTATACATGGATGACCTCAAACTATTTGCTACTAATAACCTACAATTGATGGAGCTACTAAAGATGACTGAAAACTTTAGTAGCTCTATCAAGATGGAATTTGGTTTAGACAAGTGTGCGGTCATGCATGTAGAAAGAGGTGGTATAGTGGAATCCGAAGGGATGATACTTTCAGATTCCATTAAACTTAAATCTCTATCTACAACCGAAACATACAAATATCTGGGTATGTCACAGGCATTAGGAATCTCCGAATCTGGTATGAAGCAGGCATTGCAGGAGCGCTTCTTTGGCAGCCTGAAAAAAGTTCTGAAAAGCCTTCTATCGGGCGGTAATAAGGTTCGTGCCTGCAATGGTTGGGTCATGCCAGTCCTAATGTACTCCTTCGGCATACTCAGATGGACTCAGACTGAACTGGATGCTCTAGATAGGAGGGTCCGGACACTGCTGACCACATTCCGAATGCACCATCCACGTTCATCGGTAATGAGGTTGTATATCCCGCGGAAATTGGGCGGTCGTGGTTTTTTAAATGCCAAGACCCTTCATAACCGCGAGATATACAACCTTAGAGAATATTTCCTACGTGTAGATTCCGATATGCATCGTGATGTGGTCGCAGTGGACAATGGCCTAACCCCTCTCACGTTGGCTAAAGAGAACTGGCGCAAACCTGTAGTACTTGGTACTGCTGATCGCAGGGATGTATGGATGGGTAAAGAGCTACACGGACGCTTTTATCGGGCCTTAAATGGGCCCGATATAGATTTAAAAGCGTCTGTATCATGGCTACGGTTCGGTGATCTTTTTGGAGAAACCGAAGGTTTTATCTTTGCAATTACGGACGAAGTTGTAATGACGAACAACTACCGGAAGTATATTCTGAAGGACGGTACGGTTGACATCTGTCGGGCATGTCATCGTCCCGGAGAATCACTCAGACACATTATTTCCGGTTGTTCTCGTCTCGCCAACGGTGAGTACTTGCACAGACATAACCAAGTGGCCAGGATTGTACATCAGCAACTTGCCCTTAAATACAATCTTGTGACTTCGGAGGTGCCATACTACAAGTATGTGCCCGACCCAGTTCTCGAAAACGGTCGTGTCACATTGTACTGGGATCGATCTATTATCACTGACAGGACTATTGTTGCCAATAAGCCTGATATAGTGATAATGGATCGATTAGAGCGTCGTGCAATGATAGTTGATATCACTGTCCCCCATGACGAGAATCTCATGAAGGCAGAAGAAGAAAAACAAATAAAATATTTGGACCTGGCCAATGAGATTGTCGACATGTGGGATGTGGACTCAGCTATTATTGTACCGATAGTCGTGTCAGCACATGGACTTATCGCCAAGAGCCTCGATCAACACCTTATGAGGCTCTCGTTAGGCAGCTGGCTCAAAGGCCTGATGCAGAAGGCCGTTCTGCTAGGCACGGCACGCATAGTGAGGAAGTTCCTCACCCTGGAGCCGTAACCACCGGCAGCTTGGTCCCTGTACCCGATGCCGGTGGAACACTATTTTTATATTTTTAAATATATTTGTATTTTTTTTTATATATATATTTAAAAATGTAATTATATGTATAGAAATTAAATAAAGGAGATAATAATAATAATATAATAACATATCTCTTTATTGTATGTACACAAGAACAAGATTACAGAAACATAAAGTTGTCTTGCGGCATATACAGTTGGCGGCCTTATCGCACAGGGCAATCTCTTACAGGCAACCGGATGGAGAGAATCAGTGAATAGAACTAGGGCAGTTGGTGGTGTAAATATCTATGTAAAATTATGAATACATATACTTACTCTATATATACTGGCGATATAAAAGTTCTATAAGTCGGACTTTTTAGGACTCCAGCAACCCATAAAGGTTGCCAAAGATGTTTGTATGTCAACCGGGATCGACGGCTTAACGTGCCCTCCAAGGCACAGAATTTGAAATGAGATCATTGATTTAGATCGAAAAAAGAGAGCATTTAGGACGGGACTTGAACCCGCGACTTACAGGGAGAATGCTCTGACCAACTGAGCTACCTAGACACGTCCAAGATATTCGAAATCCTCCGATATATTATAGACGTCTCAAGGCGACGCTGGAGCCATCTACCGTAATTCTTGCGTAATGAGATCATTGATCAACATTATCTTTATATATAAAAATGAATTGCTGTTCGTTAGTCTCGCTAAAACTCGGGAACGGCTGGACCGATTTGGCTAATTTTGGTCTTGAATTATTTGTGGAGGTCCAGAGAAGGTTTAAAAGGTGAATAAATATGGAAGTTGTTATCGATTGAGGCAGTACGAAGTCTGCCGGGTCAGCTAGTTTTAAATATTTCCAGTAGAAGTGATGCTAATACCCTCGCCTCGCAATCATTTCACGGACCACCGCCCGCGGTGGCGAAAGCTAGACAAATTCTATCAGCCGCTCATCTCCACGTATAAATTGGCTAGTGATGTTCCATGTTTGTGCCATGCTGGGATTATCTTTGTACATATTAAGATAAAGTCCGTATTTCCTTTTTGTCTGGTGTTTTCCTTGTATGGTCTCTTATTGTTGTAGCCGAGGTGATTAGTGAGTTTGCAGAATTCATGCTGTAGAGCATATAGATTCATGCTGGCGTAGCGGTAGAGCTTTCGACGGCTAAGCCAGAGGTCGCGGGTTCGATTCTCGCTCATTGCAAATATGTAGATTTGTACAAAAAAAAGTATCTAAGTATGATTATTCGCATCCTAGAACCCATATGACAAGCTCTGCTTAGCTTGGGTCTAGATGGCGTTGTGTAATATGTACTTTTTTTATTTAGCATGTGGAAACCCCCACGGGCTTCACCCCATCGGTGCCGACGATGGGGTGGGCGTATCGGAATCGGACCGACTAAAACCACACGGTGTCCTTCCCAAGTGTCCATTGCCGGGCACCCCGGATAAGCCCTCGAAAGGGTTACCCCAGGGTAACCGGCGGACTTTGGCCGCCACTGCGGCCTCGCCTGGTGGGGTCGGGTTTCATCGTCGGTAGTCCCGGGCGTAGATGAGTCTGCGGAACTCCCTTTCCGCCGTATCTTTCGCGCGCGTTACCTGCTCGCAGAAAGAGGCGGCGGCGTGCCACTTGCTCCCGTCGGATACCACGGTGTGTAATATGTCCTAGAATATTTATTTTATTTAAACCTCTAACTCCTACCTACTTAAAAGAATGCTTTCAATACCTTCAAAACTCGCTTTTTAGGGTCCTGAGATCCTCAGAAAATCTGAGACTGAAAGTGCCAGAGCATTCCACGAGTTTCATGGATAAGTCTTTCACTGTACACACAGTCCGGTTGTGGAATGCCTTACCCGTAACGATAAGAAGCGCGCAATCTCTGCCCGTCTTCAAAAAATTACCTACTTACTATTTACAGGAATAGTCTTTATTTTTGTCTCTCAGTCTGTTTATGACGCCTTTAATCATGTCTGCGCTGTATTTTTACTATATTATTTATACTGTATTACTGTAAATTGAGTTGTAAAGGTCAGATGGTCCTCGCGCCATTTTGTAGTAAGACTGAAAGCTGACTGAACTGAATTATGAAAATGTTCTGTGGATGATGATGAACCTCTGTGGCGTAGCGGTAGTGCATTCGACTGCTACGACAGGGGGCGCGGGTTCGATTCCCGCTCAGTGCAAATATTTGTATGCATGAATATGTCTTTTTGCATTGGTCTGCGTGTTTCTATGTATAATATGTATGTATTTACAAAAAAAAAGTATATAAGTATGTTTATTTATCCGCATTCTGGAACCCATAACGCAAGCTAGTTAAACTATGCTTACTTTGGGTCTAGAACGCGTTGTGTAGAATGTCGTGGAATATTTATTTTTATTATTATAATACTAACTGTTGCCCGCGACTCCGCCTGCGTGGAATTCTGATCTCGTTCCCGCTACCCATAAGAACCTATTCCCGGGATGAAAAGTAGCCTATGTGTTATTTCGGACTATAGTCTATCCCTGTACCAAATTTGAGCCAGATCCGTTCAGCTGTTTTTGCGTGAAAGAGCAACAAACGTACATACATACATACTCACAAACTTTCATGTTTATAATATTAGTAGGATTAACATTTCCATCATACATTAAATATGTGTAACTCTAGCGGTTTTGGACGCGCACGCCAGAATAGCTCGCAGATGGTAGCTTTTTCCTACTTGCTTGACACTTATCGTCATATTTTGGACAATTCACACAATATCTTTATAAATTGTAGTCTATGTGTTATTCTGATGTATAAGCTATATTATTGTAAAGTTTCATTGAAATCCATTCAGTAGTTTGTACGTGAAAGAGTAACAAACATCCATCCATCCATCCATCCATCCATACTTACAAACTTTCGCGTTTAAAATATTAGTAGGATGGAGTAAGTAGATATGTTGCCTCAATATTATCTCTATGTCATGTACCGTGTTGTTTGACAGAAGTCATAATTTGTTCTGTGCCGGCGCCATCGAGTGCTTCGAGTAATAAATGTTCCTTTTTAGGGTACCGTAGCCAAATGGCAAAAAACGGAACCCTTATAGATTCGTCATGTCTGTCTGTCTGTCCGTCCGTATGTCACAGCAACTTTTTCCGAAACTATAAGAACTATGCTGTTGAAACTTGGTAAGAACATAACATAACATAACATAAACTCACGCCTATATTCCCGAAGGGGTAGGCAGAGGTGCTAGCACCCACATTTCGCCAGTTTATGTTTAGGTCCCAATGTAATAGGTGGCGAGCCTATTGCCATTAACCGGGCACTTATAAACCTGCGATAAATACACACATAACTTCGAAAAGCATCGAAAAGTCATTGGTGTGTGCCATGGTAATACCTGGGATCGAACCCGAGACCTCGTCTCAGCAGTCCTTTACCCATACCACTAGGCTACCGCGGCTAAACTTGGTAAGTAGATGTATTTTGTGAACTGCATTAAGATTTTCATCATCATTCAGAGGGCTTGCTGTTGTTCCTGCCTCAACCCTCTCGCGATTACTAGAATAGAAAAATAGCATCGTGTAATCATTGTTTAACCTTTGAAATCACAGGTTTGACATAACGTATCATGAAAACTGAATCATGCCCCTGGCAAGACTCGAACCTATGCTATGGCGCCATAACAGATCTTGCTTTTAGGCGCCATCACACATATTCCAAGTCACCCTGTACATAGACGTGCCATACGTAGATCTATAGAGCTGCCTGATGAGAGAAAGGTATGAACTAGTGAATACGTAATAACCTCAGTTAGAAGTTTGAGTATTAATGACGTCACCACCACAGCGGTGGAAACTTCTGCGGCGTGAGTTACAAGTTTGTTCCCTGAATGATAAACGTATTGCCGATGAATAATTATCGATTGGATATCAAATAATTATAATTTTAAAGGATTAGCTAGTCCGTTTAGGCTTCAAAAAGGCTGTAAAATTCAAGAATGTTTATGTGCCAAATAAGCTTGGAAATAAACTGCTTGCTTAATATGCTATTCAAACAAAACACAGTAATCAGACTGAGTAAACATGTTTGTAAATATACCAAAAAAGGCCCGCTGAGTTTCTTGCAGGATAGGACTTTTGACCCTGTTTCCGAATCCATGAGTACATATTCCAGGAAACCTGACCGTGGCTGCTGAAAAGCAACCGATAATAAAACAACATCAAATAAATCGCGATGGAATCCGTTTTTTTTTTTTTTACGTGCGGAAATCCCTTCGTATACCCCCCCGCCGGCCAGCAGGGGTGGTTATGTCGTGTCTCGACTAAAACCGCACGGTGTCTTCCCCAAGTGTCCGTGGCCGAGCACCCCGGGTAAACCCTCGAAAGGATAACCCCTCACAAACTTTCACATTAATAAAATTTGTAGCAACCGCGGTAGCCTAGTGGTATGGGTAATGGACTGCTGAGACGAGGTCTCGGGTTCGATCCCAGGTTTTACCATGGCACACACCAATGACTTTTCGATACTTTTTGAAGTTATGTGTGTATTTACCGCAGGTTTATAAGTGCCCGGTTAATGGCAATAGGCTCGCCACCTATTACATTGGGACCTAAACATAAACTGGCGAAATGTGGGTGCTAGCACCTCTGCCTACCCCTTCGGGGATATAGGCGTGAGTTTATGTTATGTTATGTAGGATAATGATACCTCAAATCCCTGGTTGTGCTTCGTAACATATACCTTTTTTTTTTTTTTATCGTGCGGAAATCCCTTCGGATACCCCCCCGCCGGCCAGCGGGGGCGGTTATGTCGGGCTTGCACCGACTAAAACCGCACGCCGTCTCGGGTCTTCAGACGCCGGGGTGTAAGGTTACCCATAGAGCATATCCCTCGCACCCTGGGCCATCTCACCACTAACAGCATCGCTCATCCTGTCTCCTCTGAAAGCAGAGGAGTACGGAGAGCGATGTGTTCCCGCCACGTTGGGTATTGGCCGACGATCAATGCCAACCTTATGAAGGGGTGAAGGGGAGGCCAATGACCGCCGCCCAGGGTGTACCGGCCGCTCCGATTCCGTTCCCCCAGGACTGCAGCAGGATCGGAATCGGAGCGACACTCGAGGAGGTTCCCCAACACACACCCCCGTAACATATACCTAACATTCATACATATTCTCAAGCCTTTTTCTCTTCTGGGGTAGGCACAGACCACAGCCCGCCATCTGCTTCTGTCCTTACACACTTCACGACCTTTCTCTGTAATCATTAAACCGTTCATGTAAGCCCACCAGTTTCGGATGCTTCTGAACTGTCCTTTTTGTCACGTTTGGAAAGATCCAAACGTAACAAAAAGGACAATATATAGAACTTAACCTAGCTTTATATTTAGTACGTAAAACGCCAGTCCACATTCAATTTTAAATACTGGATGACTGCCAGACAGCCCAGGTGTGTTCCACCTGCGACACATCAGCCTGTATAAAAACCAACACGGAGTGGTTACAAAGGGATCAGTGTTATTTCATGTATTTTATTGAACAATGCTGAACAGAAAACTGTAGGGCAATTGCTTTTTAAAAGGAGCACTTCTTTGGGTTCAAGTTATTGCGAGTAGATCTAGAATTCTGTGACGTAATGTCGGGAAGAATTTGCTTTTGTTAGTTGTATCCGTTGAGAAAATGTGTAAGCTATTTTATTTTTCTGAAAGTGCAGTCAACGACAAAAGTAGTTTAACAACTTTTGCTCTTAAACTTTTCCTAAAATAATAATTCACTGGTCAACACTGTTTTTGTCACACGAACTTTTTGATGATTTTTGTTCATGCTGGTATACCCTGATCAACAATATACTAGGTCTGCAAGGCGAATCGCTGCTTGCAATGTTGAGCTGAGTGAGACATCGTGATTCTTGTCCAATAGATTTGACCGCTATTGCGGAATCAGATTTTGAAAATTTTGAACAGTGATCATTCCTCCGTGCCAAGTTCGATTTGAAAATTATTTTTGAAAGTCACAACTCTGGACATGCTTTCTGAGCGTGTAAAGTTTGGTCACAGTGTCTCGAGCGGTTATTATGTAATTCCAACTGGATTTTTTTTAACGGTGATCATTCCTCTGTGGTAGCATTAATTTTTTCAAAATATATCCATAAACCTTTCTCTGATTGACCTCTTTAATCATGCCAAATTTGGTTCTGATTGGATTAGTAGTTTAGGAGGAGACCTGTGACAAAGAAAATTCTGAAGTCTAGTATAAGGAGCTTTCGCTCGACTTCGTCTCACTCAGCTCAATAATAATTTTGTTTCAATCACGTTCAATTTTTTTGTGACATATTCATTTCTGACCTCATATACGTGTCTTTTTTTGAATAACTTCATTTACTTCGTGTCGTGTGTGCCCTACACACGCCTGCCAACTCACCGAAGCGGGATAAAACCCAACCCCACTAGGCGAGGCCGCGTTGGCGGCCAAAGTCCGCCGGCAACCCTGGGGTTATCCTTTCGAGGGCTTACCCGGGGTGCCCGGCAACGGACACTTGGGGAGGACACCGTGCGGTTTTAGTCGAGACACGACATAACCACCCCCGCTGGCCAGCGGGGGGGTATCCGAAGGGATTTCCGCACGTAAAAAAAAAAAAAAAAAAAACTTCATTTAGACGACTGCATATCTATTTTATCAACTAACTTACATTTTTTTATATACGATTGTTACATCCTGAACATGCCACGAAAGTATTCTTACAACCCTGACAGTTTTTGTTATGTGTGTGGAGAATTAACTTTTACATCTCAGCGTCGAAATTTCACATCATTAATAACAGTGCTCTTTGAACTACTATGGATTTCCTGTGAGGAATCAATATAAATCTTGGGTTCCACATAAATGTTGTGTAACGTGTGTGAGACTGCTATTAGGGGGCCATCTCGAAACCGGAGATGGCCCAGGGTCAGTCGGGGTGCGAGGGATATGCTCTATGGGCAACCTTACACCCCGGCGTCTGTAGACCCGAGACGGCGTGCGGTTTTAGTCGGTTCAAGCCCGACATAACCGCCCCCGCTGGAACGCGGGGGGGTATCCGAAGGGATTTCCGCACGATAAAAAAAAACAAAAAAAAAAAAAAAAGGTTGAGCCAAACAAGAACCCAGACATATGCCATTTGCCATACCAATGATTTGGACCGAACCAAAGGATCATGTAAGAAACCTGATGTGTCAATTTTTTTTCATTCTCATATTATTGTTTGGTGACCCTAGTACATTTAAAATTAGATATAAGTTTTCATGTGACAAAAAAAAGTTGAAATTTTGTTAACCAGTGATCTATCCTATAATACAATTGTAAATTAATTGGGTCTGTAGGTACATTGGAGATATTAAAAAAATACTTGGAATATGTTAAATGAACGATTCTGAAAATAAAAAATATTTTTTTTGAATTCTTGTCTATTTACAACAGCCGCGGTAGCCTAGTGGTATGGGTAATTGACTGCTGAGACGAGGTCTCGGGTTCGATCCCAGGTTTTACCATGGCACACACCAATGACTTTTCGAAGTTATGTGTGTATTTATTGCAGGTTTAAAAGTGCCCGGTTAATGACAATAGGCTCGCCACCTATTACATTGGGACCTAAACATAAACTGGCGAAATGTGGGTGCTAGCACCTCTGCCTACCCCTTCGGGGATATAGGCGTGAGTTTATGTTATGTTAAATATTACATACTAGCCGTTGCCCGCGGCTCCGTCCAGTAGAATTCGGCTAGCACCTCTGCCCATAGGCGTGAGTTTATGTTATGTTATGTTATGTTTATCTGTTTGTTCGAGATGGACGCAAAAACTAATGAACGGATTTCGATGCGGTTTTTTTTCTATTAGAAAGTATGTTTGATTGCAATTTTTTAAGTGAAACTGGAGATCTGACCAAAAAATAATAACCGACCTCCCGCGGTCATAATATTTTTTTTTTTTAGTGCGGAAATCCCTTCTATTAACTTTGTAGGCCTCAATTTATGTATTATATTTAACTTCACCTGTAAGTCGATACGCCTCCTGATTGACAGACGAGACTCCGGCGCAGTCTTTTGCAGGCGGTTTCCTCGCGGAGTTAAGGGGTCAGTCGGCAGTCGCTTCCGTAAAAACTGAAATAAACCAATTAAATAAAAAAGCGGCCAAGTGCGAGTCGGACTCGCCCATGAAGGGTTCCGTAGCAGCAAGTAAAAACACAATGCTTTTAAAAAAAAATATATATTTAGTTGATAGAATGAAATGTAAATTGTGTTTTACGATTTATGACGTATTAAAAAAAACTACTTACTAGATCTCGTTCAAACCAAATTTTCGGTGGAAGTTTATATGGTAATGTACATCATTTATTTTTTTTAGTTTTATCATTCTCTTATTTTAGAAATTAACGGGGGGGGGGGGTTCGGTTTTTGCCTGGCTACGGAACAACGATATATAAACGATATATAAGATTATATCAAACAACGTTATACTAATTAAGTTTTAGAATAAATAAATTATGTCAACAGTTGGTATTTCTCACGTTGATTATATCTTATGAACGATAATAAAATGAAATTAGACCAAATGAGTTTATAAGTTATGAGACGCACCCGTGTCTATGTATAATATGTGTGCATTTACAAAAAGTGTGTATATCCGCATTCTAGAACCAGTAACACAAGCTAGTTAAGCTATACTTACGTTGGGTCTAGATAGCGCTGGGTAGAACGCTAGTCGCCCCACCGTCCCGGCCTGCTTCTGCTGGGGTGACAGGCGGCCTCACCTGCCACCCCCAGGCCTGCGCTCATGGAGGACGGAGGTCGTTAAAAGCGACCTCCGGCGCCTGAGTCGCCTGCGACGCGCGGCGAGCAAGTTGCGGGCTCGGCGGGCCGGGAGAGTTCTAAATCTCTCCCGGGCGCGCTCCGCCATCTCCTTCGCGAGCATTACATCCTCGCAGAAGGAGGTGCGGTGGCCCACGCGCTCGCGCTCCGCACCATTGCCGCCATCATGCTGCAGAGCGAGAGGACTCCCACCCCGATAGCTGCCACGAGGTCACGCCTCGGCGCCTCCCACGCCGGGCAGTCCGCCACCGTGTGCAGCCCTGAGTCCTCGCTCGCGTCGCAGTGATGACACTCAGGCGTTGGCTCCTTCCTGATCCGATGCAGGTGGTCCCCGAAGCACCCCTTCCCGGAGATCACCTGCGTCAGTCGGTACGAGAGGCTTCCGTGTCGCCTCTCTAGCCAATCCTCCATGATGGGCCTTACCGCCGCTATTGCGGCGTGCCCTAGCCCAGCATGTACCTATTTAAGGTAGTCTATTAATAGGATTCGATAATGCAGGCATGGATTTTCCCTAGTGGAATGTCCGTCCCATATTATATTGAAATTATTCAAGCAGTCTTGCTGGTTGAATCTGTGTTTCCGCGTGAGCCTCTCAAGGGATCGACCGTCTTCTTTATAATTAGGCAGGAAGTAAATATAAATAAATATTCTACGACATTCTACACAGCACTTTCTAGTCCCAAAGTAAGCATAGTTAAACTAGCTTGTGTTATGGGTTCCAGAATGCGGATAAACATACTTATATACTTTTTTTTGTAATTACATACATATTATACATAGAAACACCCAGACCAATGCAAATAGACATATTCATTCATACAACTATTTGCACTGAGCGGGATCGAACCCGCGTCCCTTGTCGTAGCAGTCGAATGCACTACCGCTACGCCACAGAGGCCGTCAATTATACACTTTTAAGATGATTGGATGAAGTTTTTGGTGCAAAAAGATATCAATTAGGTGTGTTGAAAAATTCGCCTTACTGACCGAGCTGAGCACACAGCTCATAAATATTAAATACCGCATATTCCATACAAAGTTTTCAACTCCCCCACCCCTCTCCCTAGTTGTAGTTTATGTGGAAAAAATATAAGTACTTAATGATGTTATATTGTATTTTGTGTAATTTATTTTGTACCCAGTTTTGAGTTAATCGCACTGAGGAAAAAAATTATCGTCTATAGAACTTTTATGACTCTGTCTAACCCCCTTAGAGGTTGATTTTTGAAAATTAGATTAGCCTATGTGTTATTACAAATTTTATCAGAATCTGTTTAGTAAACATAACATAACATAAACTCACGCCTATATCCCCGAAGGGGTAGGCAGAGGTGCTAGCACCCACATTTCGCCAGTTTATGTTTAGGTTTACTGGCGAAATGTGGGTGCCAGCACCTCTGCCTACCCCTTCGGGGAGATAGGCGTGAGTTTATGTTATGTTATGTTATGTTTAGGTCCCAATGTAATAGGTGGCGAGCCTATTGCCATTAACCGGGCACTTATATAATAAACCTGCGATGAATACACACATAACTTCGAAAAGCATCGAAAAGTCATTGGTGTGTGCCTTGGTAATACCATTTTTTTTTATTATTATTTTTTTTTTCGTGCGGAAATCCCTTCGGATACCGCCCCCGCTGGAGAGCGGGGTGTCTCCAGCGGGGGCGGTTATGTCGGGCTTGAACCGACTAAAACCGCACGCCGTCTCGGGTCTTAAGACGCCGGGGTGTAAGGTTACCCATAGAGCATATCCTTCGCACCCCGGCTGACCCTGGGCCATCTCCGGTTTCGAGATGGCCCCCTTACTTGCTCTCCACTGTGCCATCTGCTAATCAGAGGGACACGTGGAAAGCTTCCGAACAGCCCTCAACAGGGCCGTCCTCGCCTCGGTCGGAGTTGGCCGTTGGCGGCAGCGTCTCTCCCGCCCTAGGAGAGAGGCCCTGCCGCCTCCGTTGCCCAAGGTGCACCGCTTGGAGGTCCCCAACCAAGCACCCCTACCTTGGTAATACCTGGTATCGAACCCGAGACCTCGTCTCAGCAGTCCTTTACCCATACCACTAGGCTACAGCGGTATATTTCAGTTTAGTAGTTATGAAGATATGTGTTAACAAACATACTTATACACACTTTCACGTTATAATATGAGTAGGAAGGCCGTTTGGAACTTATCTCCACTCACTTTCACTTTTTCAAAGGTGGTAGAAATTTGATGACACAAATTTGTCACAATGTGGCCGGGTGGGCACCACCGTGCACGATTGCGAAAAACCCTCCATAGTAATCCAATTTCGGTTTGATTGCGTTCAGGGGTCAGCAAGTGCACAGCCGGGCAGGGGGATTGTGATCGCAGCACCAATGGGACAGGTGGGTGCTGCGACGACAATTCTCTTCTGATGAGGCCGTCAAGCACCTTTGTTAACATGGTAGGTGTATGTAATGGTGACCCTCTTTCCTGAGACATTACCTTCAGCTTACCATCAGGCGAGATGAAGTCAAATTGACGTGTCCTAAATATATTTAAAAAAAACAATTACACCATTATATTTATAACATTCTAAAGCGGCACATAAAGGAAAGTTTGAGAAATAAGTAATTTTACTTTATGTCATTCAATTTTGCAGTGAATTGTTGCAGACAAACAAATAAAATGCCAAGAATGTTGATTACAAATGGCGGTTACATTACTCGTCAAGAGATTCAGTCGCTTGAAAAAATAATTAAGAAGGTAAACGTGTTTTACTTATGCCTAAGAACTGTTTAATTTAAGGAAATGTCAAGATATTTTCACAAATTAATTACGATAAATTCTTAGGATAACTGTTTTAAGGCGAGGTCCCGTCCCCATAATCAAGAATACGTTCATGTTTTCAAACATGATCGCCACACAACTACATGCATATATTCTACGTCAATGGTACAGTTGACATCTGTATTATCTCCTCTGAAGCTCAGTCCAATATAATAAAGAAATAAATAAATAAAAATTTACGACATACGCCTAGTATATCACATAAAAAATAGGGTTCCGTAGCCATATGGCAAAAAACGGAACCCTTATAGATTCGTCATGTCTGTCTGTCAGTTCATCGGTATGTCACAGCCACTTTTTATAAGAACTATGCTGTTGAAACTAGGTAAATAGAGTATTCTGTGAACCGCAGTAAGCTTTCACAAAAAAATAGAAAAAAAAACAATAAATTTTGGGGGTTCCTCCCCATACTTAGAACTGAAACTCAAAAATTTTTTTTCATCAGACCCGTGCGTGTGGATAGGTCTTCAAAAATTATATTGAGGTTTCTAATATCATTTTTTTCCAAACTGAATAATTTGCGTGAGAGATACTTCCAAAGTGGTAAAATGTGCCCCCCCCCCCCCCTGTAACTTCTACATTACCATGTAAACTTCCACCGAAAATTGGTTTGAATGAGATCCAGTAAGTAGATAATACGTCATAAATCGTAAACCGCAATTTACCTTTCATTCAATCAACTCAAATATAAAGAAATTACTTGCTGCTACGGAACCCTTCATGGGCGAGTCCGACTCGCACTTGGCCGGTTTTTTTCTTCAATACTTATCTAGGTATAGAACGCCGTCTGGGGTCTTCAATGCCCGGGTACAAGGAGACATTCACGAAATAAATTCAGCTGTTATAAGGTATTTTACGTACGATATTGTGTCGATAGTGTGCGATAGCCCAGTGTGGTACGTAAAAGCGGCGATAGCCCAGTGTCATACGGAACGGATAGCTGAGACGAGGTCTCGAGTTCGATCCCCAGTCGCCCCGGGCACACACCTCTAGACTTTTCGTAGTTATGTGTGCATTAACAAATGTTAATTATCGCTCGCTTAATAATGTGCCCTATAGATGGCAATAGGCTCGCCCCCTATTACATTGGGACCTTAACATAACTGGCGAATCGTAGGTGTGTAATACACCTCTGCCTGCCCCTTCGGGGATACGAGCGTGAAGTTTATGTTCATTGTGTCCCCAGGTTTACAGTCAGTAACAAAATTATGTAAAAGGTCTATTCTTCGAATTCAGTAGACACTGGATATGGGTCACTCCCGAAGGACATTGACTTGTAGTATTTGATTATTTATCATTATAGCAATAGCCCTTTTAGAGTCACCGGAGACCCTACGGAAACATATACATATACTGAAAGTATTTTAGGTAGATCGAATTTTCCTTATTCCTTGCATATATTCTCTTTCTTTTGAACCAACTTTATCGAAAGGTGCGGATGTGGTTTGGCGATTATTCTTCAATATGTAAATGGATTTAGAGAATATATTTTTTTTTAATAAAACTTGTTCCGGCGTATATGTATAAGCGTCGGTAGCTTAGTGGTTAAGGAGTCAACCCTACGATCGAAAGGTCCCGGGTTCGAATCCTGGCCATTACACTACCAACGTGAACCCACTCCTAACACAAGCAATTTAGCTTAGTTGGAGGGGTTAGGGGATAATTAGTAATTTTGGTTATTCTCGAAACCGGAGATGGCCCAGGGTCAGTCGGGGTGCGAGGGATATGCTCTATGGGCAACCTTAAACTCCGGCGTCTGTAGACCCGAGACGGCGTGCGGTTTTAGTCGGTTGAAGCCCGACATAACCACCCCCGCTGGCAGGCGGGGGGGTATCCGAAGGGATTTCCGCACGATAAAAAAAAAAGGTATCTGCTTTGGATACTTCTAGAACAAAGATATTAATCGAATGATAGCTTAACACTTCTCCTTCTTTGTAGACTTATTTTTTGCAGGACATTTATCAGTAGGAAAGGAAGGATTTTTTTTATTGAATTTAAATGAAGAATAGTGCTAAAATTTTTTAAAAAATGTATTTCATTTAAAAAAAAGCGTGGGGTGCATGGGTCAATAGATATAAATATTTTATTGGCAGACATGAGTAGAGTGATTATCATTTTGATAATATCTTAAAAAGCACCCAACGCTTTTTTTAAAATAGAATACATTTTTTTGTTTACACTATTATTAATTTATATTTATTGAAATTTTTAACACTATTCTTAATTTAAATTTACTAAAACTTATTTTCTATTTTTTTAGTTCGGTTTTCTATAAAAAGCGTGTATTTTAGTTTTTTTAGACTATTTTTTTTATTTTTTTTATTATAATTTTATCAAATTAGTGTATATTGTCATCGGTCCTCGATAAATCTACAAAGTTTGAACGAAATCTGGCCGTTTAAAGTGGGTCAAAATCGCTCCCAAAAGAGTCGGTTTATTTTTTTATTTTTTTTTATTTTATTATAATTTTATCAAATTAGTGTATTGTCATCGGTCCTCGATAAATCTACAAAGTTTGAACGAAATCTGGCCGTTTAAAGTGGGTCAAAATCGCTCCCAAAGGAGTCGGTTACAAACATATAGGTGAAGCTAATAAAAAGCAAATAATATATCAAAAAAAAATTAGATTTTTGAATTCAAAAAATGAAGAATCCATTTCCATACTCAAATGAGTCGTCGCTGGCGCTAGCACAGCACAGCACAGTATCGATTTCGTTCCATTCACAAACACCGCTCCGCTTGTCACATACTCACCGACACCCGAAAATCCTGGCCTGATCGTAACCATTGAAAGTAGTTCGAAACTCGGACAATAAAAGCAACAACAAGTTTCAGTATAATCACGACTTAGATAATTACTGCCATAGGCAATAAATATTCATGCTTTAGTAGTCGCACAAGGTTATTGCAAACTATGGGTTCTGAACAGTAAATTCCCTGCGAACTTGGCCCGACTTTTCACTAAACTATGTCCTAAGATTGGTGTGGTTGATATTATTATTACAAACTGCTGCATATCAAGAATCATTTTTCAGTGATAAATATTGAAAAACATTACATAACTTCGTCTGTATCCCTGAAGGGATAGGCAGAGGTGTATTACACACCCGCGATTCACCAGTTATGTTAAGGTCCCAATGTAATAGGTGACAAGCCTATTGGCATCTACCGGGCACATTATTAAGCGAGCGACAATTAACATTGATTAATGCACACATAACAGTCAGTCCGTTACGTACGCCACTGGGCCACCGCCGCTTCCCTGATAACGTGTATGCAAAAATGTATTATGCTCGGTGAGTAGACCAAGTAAGGGAGTATGGGGTCCTAGATCTTCAGGGTTAAAGGCAACCTCACCTTCAAGCCGGTACTCCAACGCTAATTAACAGATAAGGCTCTGGCACAGGCTCATCTCTCCCGGGGCCCAGGGCGACTGGGGATCGAACTCTAGACCTCGTCTCAGCAGTCTGATACGTACGCCACTGGGCTTTTGTTGCTTTTTCAAATATTGAAGGACCCTTGACATGCGCTAGTAATATATGTAGGTAGCGAAAGACAACACCCCGCCATCTTTTTCTGTCCTTATACACTTTCGACACACTACAAGCTTCCTGTACTGTCATTACCTTAAAATATAAAAGTACTTACCTTACAAATCTATGCCATCTACACAAATAAGTAAAATTAAAGTTTATGATCTTTAAATAACAGCTTTTAAACTGTTATATTTATATAGAATATACTGCTTCCGGGCTGTTTGACCGTGGTCCATATGAAACTTGTGTTCCAAACGTTTCGTCGATCACTGCTGTCGACATCTTCAGTGATACAGATCCGGGCGGCGACGAGTGCGTAGGACGTTTTATTTAGCTTGGCCTATTTGCTTATTTATTTGTTTCTATGGGTCAAATTTAGTAATTGAAATTTTACCTCCTTCCCATTGACTGATTGACCTGTTATTTGGTACAGATCTTTAGTTTGGATGACAATACAGTTTTGTAATTCAGGATCATGGTAAATCCAAGATTTTTTTATACGTGTGGAAATACCCACGGGCTTCTCACCCCATCGGTGCCGACGATGGGGTGGGCGTGTCGGAATCGGACCGACTAAAACCACACGGTGTCCTCCCCAAGTGTTCATTGCCGTGCACCCCGGGTAAGCCCTCGAAATGATAACCCCAGGGTAACCGACGGACTTTGGCTGCAACCGCGGCCTCGCCTGAAGTCATCAGGGGGTATCGCACGATCTCCGTCGAGGTGGCATGTCTCCTAGCCGGGACCCCTCCATGGGACCTGGGAGCGAGAGCCCTTGCGTCATTGTACCAATGGCGCAAGGAGGCGCTGGAGCGGGGCCATAGGCCGGAGCGCCGAGAAACCATGGCTCAACGGTCCCAGCTCCGCCGGGAACTCATGGAGACATGGAGGGTGCGACTTGATCTTGGGCTACTAATATTTTTGGAAAAGAATTCGGTTACAGCGTAAATAAAACATACAAATCTAATTCCAGTACGACCTGACGTCCCTCCATCCAGTCTGTCGAAATCACACTTACCCAGGAGCCGCTTAAACCTCGTTAATATGGGGTACATCCATATTAACGAGGTTTAAGCGCACTCTCTCTTGATTTTGTAATCCGTATATCCATACAAATAGATACATTTCTTTTTTTTTTCGTGCGGAAATACCTTCGGATACCCCCCCGCCCGCCAGCGGGGGTGGTTATGTCGGGCTTGAACCGACTAAAACCGCACGCCGTCTCGGGTCTTAAGACGCCGGGGTGTAAGGTTACCCAGCATAGCATATCCCTCGCACCCCGACTGACCCCGGGCCATCTCCGGTTTTGAGATGGCCCCCTTACTTGCTCTCCACTGTGCCATCTGCTAATCAGAGGGACACGTGGAAAGCTTCCGAACAGCCCTCAACAGGGCCGTCCTCGCCTCGGTCGGAGTTGGCCGTAGGCGGCAGCGTCTCTCTCGCCCTAGGAGAGAGGCGCTGCTGTCTCCGTTGCCCAAGGTGCACCGCGTGGAGGTCCCCAACCAAGCACCCCTACAAATAGATACCTTTAAGTATTTTTATACGTACAAATAGATACCTTTACGTATAAAAATACTTAAAGGTAAGTACTTATCTGTTACGGCCATATTTTTAGGACCATTTAGTATATTTTTTACTTACGTAAGTATTACTATCTTCCTGACCCTTTTAAGCTCAGTCTACTAAACCAAATAGGAAATAGAATCGTAAATGCTATTGAATTGAGGACCTACTCGGTAGGCTCTACGTAGTGTATGTAATGAAACTAGCCTAAAATTATGTCTGTGCTTAAGCCGTTTTGTTTATGTGGAAGGATTAGTGAACACGAAGTTGAATGTCAATTTTCTTTTTTTTTTATATAGGACACGTCAATTTGACTTCAGCTCGCCTGATGGTAAGCTGAAGGTAAAGTCTCAGGAAAGATGGTCACCATTACATACACGTACCATGTTAACAATGGCGGCACTCAGCTTGACGGCCTCATCAGAAGAGGATTGTCGTCGTAGCACCGCGTGACACCCACCGGTCCCACTAGTGCTGCGACCACAATCTCTTAGAATAATTTCTTTGACATCGTTTTGAATGATGTGATCCTGCAGTTATTGTTTGCTTATATAAGACTTGCTATTGCCGTGACCTAGACTCGTCCCAGATATTCGAAATTCTCCGATATGTTATATCCGTCTTAAGGCGACGCTGGAGCCATCTACCGTAATTCTTGAAGAATTACGGTAGATGGCTCCAGGTGGCTCAGTTGGCCAGAGCATTCCCCTTGTAAGGGACTGGTCGCGGGTTTAAGTCCCGTCCTAGATGTTCTCTTTTTCCGATCTAAAATCTATAGGAAAAATAATTATTATGTTTTCATTTAGCGGTGCTAAAAGCAAAATCACGTTAAAAAGAACATTAATGCTATTACAGCGACTGGCCTACATAAGGCTAGCCATACGTGAGGTATATAACTTCGTATATATGTACTAGCTGTGCCCCGTGGCTTCGCCCGTGACATACTCCGCCCCCCGGGCACCCATTTGTCCCCGTTATTTATCAGTTCTACAATAATGAATGGTAAATTGCCCGATTTGTTGGTATTTTTGTGATACTGCTCTGCTCTCTTGGGTAGTAATATATATTATCATAACATAACTTCACGCCTGTATCCCCGAAGGGGTAGGCAGGGGTGTATTACACACCCACGATTCGCCAGTTATGTTTAGGTCCCAATGTAATAGGGGGCGAGCCTATTGCCATCTACCGGGCACATTACTATGCGAGTGATAATTAACATTTTTAATACACACTATTTTAAACTATAATCTACCCCTGTACCAAATTTCAGCCAGATACGTTCAGCCGTTCTGGCGTCATTGAGTAACAACCATCCATCCATCCAAACTTTCACATTTATGTTATTAGTGGGATAACCTTCCTCGATAAATGGGGTATCCAACACAAAAATATTTTTTCAATTCGGACCAGTAGTTCCTGAGATTAGCGCGTTCAACCAACCAAACAAACAAATTCTTCAGCTTTATAATATTATTAGTACGTGTATGTGTGTAGAATGTCGTTGTAAGGAAAGGCATACGTGTCGATGGTCTCACTGCAAGGGATGCTGAAGACCGTATGAAGTGGAGGAGTAAAAGCCGGCAAATGGACTCCGAGCTCCGAGGTGAAGGTTTCAGATACAAGAGATGATAATGAATCCTTGCAAATGATTCTCCTGATTCCCTATTAGGGATGTTGACATGATCGACAGATTCTTTGACGGCCTCTGTGGCGGAGCGGTAGTACATTCGACTGCTACGACAGGGGGTGTGGGCTCGATTCTCGCTCAGTGCAAATGTTTCTATGCATGAATATGTCTATTCGCATTGGTCTAGGTGTTTTTATGTATAATATGTATGCATTTACAAAAAAAAGTATATAAGTTTGTTTACACATTCTGGAACCCATAACACAAGCTAGTTAAACTATGCTTACTTTGAGTCTAGAATACGCTGTGTAGAATGTCGTAGAGTACTTAAATTAAATTATAATATAATATTATTTATTTATTTAATTATGTTATAATTTAAGTTAAATTAAATTTAAAATAATTTTGTTTTACACTTTAGACATATTCTCTTGCATTCCATACATGTTCACTACGCGGTACTAAGTTGTGACGTCACTACTGAACACGATTTTTTATGAAGCGTTTTTAGGCAGCTCGAGAAATTTAATTACGAAATAAAAAAATCAGAATTTCATAATTTTAAATAATATTTATCATCAGAATTTTTCACTAGATAGAAACCGGAGATGGCACAGGGTCAGTCGGGGTGCGAGGGAAATGCCCTATGGGCAACCTTACACCCCGGCGTCTGAAGACCTGAGATGGCATGCGGTTTTAGTCGGTTCAAGCCCGACATAACCGCCCCCACTGGCTGGCAGGGTGGATTTCCGCACGAAAAAAAAAGATACGTCAAAATCAATAATTTTAGTAACTTCACAATTTCAAAAACTATTTGTCATAAGAATTTTTCACTACGTACTACTTCATTTTTCGACAATAAAGAAAAATAGTCAACATCCCCCTTAATTCAACTAAACATTACAGCCTGCTTTACTCTATTAATACTTTGAAATTCCCAGCAAAAGTTTGGTATAAGTTTTTCAATTTGAAAATGCTCCGTACTTAGCAAGAGTTCCGAGTTTCCATTATGGCTGGTCGCCTGCGATAGTCTGTTAGCACTCGCGTTTCTCCCATTCAAGTATAATCTAACAAATCATTACATTTTTGTTATTTAATGCCCAGAATAGTATTAAACTTTTACTGAGAGTTACTGCCATATAATACGAGGTCGTGATTTTTGATAATTTATGTTCGAAATTCGTCAGCGTTCCATCTTCACACCATCGTTGCCGACGATGGGGTGGGCGTATCGGAATCGGACAGACTAAAACCACACAGTGTCCTCCCCAAGTGTCCATTGCCGGGCACCCCGAGTAAGCCCTCGAAAGGATAACCCCAGGGTTACCGGCGGACTTTGACCGCCACCGCGGCCTCGCCTGGTGGGGTCGGGTTTTATGCCGCTTCGGTGAGTTGGCAGGCGTGGGCAGGACACACACGACACGCCTCCACCACGGCGTGCTTCTGTAAGGACGGCGAGTCTGCCAACTGCGGTCCTCAGGCCCCGATCATGGAGGTCGGTAGTCCCAGGCGTAGACGAGTCTTGCATTTTTATTCATTCCATCCGAGGCTTTTAACTCGAAACCCGGGTATGTTTACTCCTTTTCAATATTTTCATTTGAGTTATACGGTGATAGCCCAGTGGCGTACGTAACGGACTGCCGAGACGAGGTCTCGAGTTCGATCCCCAGTCACAGGCACACACCTCTGACTTTTCGTAGGTATGTGTATATTAAAAATGTTAATCATCGCTCGCTTAGTAATGTGCCCGGTAGAAGGCAATAGGCTCGCCCCCTATTACATTGGAAACTAAAACATAACTGACGAATCCTGGATGTGTAATACATCTCTGCCTACCACTTCGGGGACACAGGCGTGAAATTATGTTATGTTTTACGGCTTTTATGGAAGCGACTGGCGTTTGACCTCCCAACCCTAAGATGAAAGCCTGTGCACCGGCTTGCAGGCGAGGTTGGTTCGGCCCTGTAGGGCTTGGTAGGGTCTCATACGCCCGGAACATGTACACACCCATTGCAACGTTACTAGTGCAACAGTTCAGCTAATGACGGCCTCTATGGCGTAGCGGTAGTGCATTCGACTGATACGTCAGGGGCGCAGGTTCGATTCCCGCTCAGTGCAAATATTTGTATGCATGAATATGTCTATTTGCATCGGTCTGGGTGTTTCTATGTATAATATGTATGTATTTACAAATTAAAAAAAAATATATATAAGTATGTTTATCCGCATTCTGGAACCCATAACACAAGCTAGTTAAACTATGCTTACTTTGAGTCTGGAATACGCTGTTTAGAATGTCATAGAATATTTATTTATTATTTATTAAAACGATTACAAAAACACAGTGTATTAACTAGTATTCGCGATATTACGATATCTTTACTAATATTTTAAAGATAAAAGATTTCGTTTGTTTTTAATCGATAAATTCTGAAACTACTGAACCGAAAAATTCTAACCTTTCATCATTAAAATGCTACATATCCCAGAATTACATATGCTACTTTTTATCCCGATATTCCCACGGGATCAGAACTCTACGCGGGCTATACTGCGGGCATGGAGCAATATTGGCTCCGAGCAACAGTTAGTCATGAATAATAGTCAGCCACTTACATACCAGCTCACATGTTGCATGTTATAATTTTTATTTCTTATTTTCAATGATATATTGGGCACCTATAAATGTGTCCATATTTCACTGATTTGGTTTCATATGGTTTCATCATGACGGCCTCTGTGGCGTAGCGGTAGTGCATTCGACTGTTACGACAGGGGGCGAGGGTTCGATTCCCGCTCAGTGCAAATGTTTATATGAATGAATATGTCTATTTGCATTGGTCTGGGTGTTAATATGTATTATATGTATGTATTTACAGAAAAAAAGTATATAAGTATGTTTATCCGCATTCTGGATCCCATAACACAAGCTAGTTAAACTATGCTTACTTTGGGCACAGAATAAATAATAGTACAAGTACAGAAGACCCTCTGTTTTGATGTTCACGAATGCCGCCTTTTTACGTGCCTATTAATTATTATTAGCAACGGACCGCACGCCAGCCGCGCCGTCATTGAGTTCTATTGCCCGGCGCGAAGGTCGACATTACTCCGCACCTTGCCGAAGATAGGGTTGTCATTTTTTGAAACTTCGTCGGTGGCAAACGAGCGTACGGTCCGCCTGATCGTAAGCGGATACGGTAGCTTTGCACTATTGTCTATTCTGTGGCGCAAGCATCGACTATGACAGAATAAGGTACCCGTCTAGCACAACTATGCTTATTGCTTGGCAACTCTCGTTGCAGGACATAACGACACCCGTCACTTTTTCACAGTAGTGCACAAAAAGAGATTATGTGCGGAAATCCCTTCGGATACCCCCCCCCCCCCGCCGGCCAGCGGGGGCGGTTATGTCGGGTTTGAACCGACTAAAACCGCACGCCGTCTCGGGTCTACAGACGCCGGGGTGTAAGGTTACCCATAGACCATATCCCTCGCACCCCGACTGACCCTGTGCCATTCGCAGTGTCCCCTCTGATAACAGCAGAGGGGTACCTGGAGCGACCACCCCCGCGGGCCTTGAAGGCCCGCCATACCCCGACCCCCTCGTGCAATGGGGTCAGCTGGCCCTGAAGAGGGCCAGTTAGTCAGACTCTTGGCCGTTAACGTTGACGCTAGCTACTCCAGAGGAGCAATCAATGATGCGTCATCGCCCACGTTGCCCAGGGTGCACCAAACTTGGAGGTGATCCAACTAGTCACACCCCAAGAGATAGGTACCTTTTTTTTTATCGTGCGGAAATCCCTTCGGATACCCCCGCCGGTCAGCAGGGGCGGTTATGTCGGGCTTGAACCGACTAAAACCGCACGCCGTCTCAATATAATTTCTCGCTCGAGAAAGAGTCACGTGTCACAGTTGGTTTAGACCGGCTGATAAGCGTTTTATAGTCTAGGAGCTAGCAACCAAATTCATTTAAAAAAAACAATATATTTACTTACTGATTACTTTTTATTGGTTTACGTAAGTAAATACTAAAGGTAACGCGGGCGTGACCTGTATTTATTGCTTACTTAACTGCAAATGCCTTACTTTTATATACTTTTTTTTACCAGCTTTAAATTGCCGGTTGTTAAATTTAATTGCTGCATATATGCGAAACCTACAAAACAATTTTAATACATATTCCACTGGGAAACATGCACATGGTGATTGTGGAGGTATATTTCTAAAAAGTTCTATAAGTTTGCTGCCTGGATTACTTTGAACACAATTTTCAAAATTTTCTATGAAAGTGGTTTCTAAATTTTGTACATACTCTATAAAATCTTTTGGTGGCATTTTTAAGCTGCCATAAATACTAGATTGGTTGTTGAATGCTTTGTATCTAGTAAATCGATTAGTCTCGTCTAAGCCTGCAACTGATCTCGAAATTTCATCTATTAAATCATTTGAAATTTCATCTATTAAAAACGTATAATCCGAATTTTGATCATTGTTTCTGCAACCCGCAGCAATGCAATATTTCATTGCCCTTATTTTATACATCGTATACAATATGCGCTTGCGACGTTGGTATGCGGGAGACACACGCGCGAGTGTCGCGGCCCACGGCGGGGCAACCACTGAATAAGCAACCCCGGGGATTCCGCCGGCATGTACTTATAATTTCTCGCAGATCGGCGGAGTGACACCCCCCTGCTTTGGGTCTAGAAAGCGCTGTGTACAATTGATGGTAAGCTGAAGGTAAAGTCTCAGGAAAGAGGGTCACCATTACATACACGTATCATGTTAACAATGGTGGCACTCAGCTTGACGGCCTCTTCAGAAGAGGATTGATTTCGCAATCGTGCACGGTGGTACCAACCCGGCCGAATTTTGTGACCTAAAATGGGAGGGCGTCATTGTCTGTCGCACAGTTTAAACTATCACAGACAATGTCATTTATTCTATCTTATATTTCTATTTTATGAATTACATTTTGTTTCTATAATCCTGTAACAAATTGTACATCATAACTGTATAGGTTAGAAAATATGTACTGAATCAATAAAGTCGTACCTACTTGAAAACGACCGCGCTAATCTCTACTGGGATCGATCCGTCATCACGGATAGGATTATTCTAGCGAATAGGCCTGATATCGTGCTGATGGACCGGGCACAATTACGGGTATTTCTTGTGGACATCACTATCCCCTAAGACGAGAACCTCGTCCGCGCCGAAGCAGACAAAGAGACCAAATATCTGGACCTGTCGCACGAGATTACTGATATGTAGAGAGTGGGGTCCATAGAAATAGTCCCAGTTGTGATCTCAGCCAATGGTTTGATCCCAAGAAGCCTCTCTGTCCATCTTGAGAGGTTCGGGATCAGTGGGAATTCGGTGGCGGCCAAGATGCAGAAAGCGGTCTTGCTCGACAATGCCCGAATTGTCCGGCGGTTCCTCTGCCAGTCGCCCTAACACCCCGGCCGACTGTTGCCCACCTCGCCGGGGCTATCTTGCAGCCTCTTCCAAACTATGGGGGTGGCGTGATGTAGTTGAATATATTTTTTTTTTACGTGGGGAAGTCCCTTCGGATACCCCCCCGCCGGCCAGCGGGGGTGGTTATGTCGGGCATGAACCGACTAAAACCGTACGGTGTCCTCCCCAAGTGTCCATTGCCGGGCACCCCGGGTTAGCCCTCGAAAGGATAACCTCAGGGTTACCGGCGGACTTTGGCCACCAACCCGACCCCAACAGGCGAGTTGGGGTCGGGTTTACCCCGCGTCGGTGAGTTGGCAGGCATATGTAGGGCCAAACGACACGCCTCCGTCACGGTGATGTAGTTGAATGAGATAAATAAAAAAAATATATAAAGTTCATGTAAGCTGGTATCTGTCACCTACATTGAAGGGCATCAAATACCAGGCGCTCAGGCGAAATGCTCGGTGGTGGCGCAGTTAGGAACGTCGGCCGCAAGCTAAGTGATGCTGTTATGAAATGTTTACCGCATAAGCCTTGGTATTTCATTTGCTCAATGTCACTACGTTTACTGCTTAACAGGAGGCACATGAATTTCATAAATTATAGACTGCTTTTGGAAAAGAAAACTCGTATTTGCCTGAAGCGAGTTTTCTTTTTATTAAATTAATCCGTCAATTTGACTGCATATACCATGAAACGGCATCTGATGGTAATCGAAGCTAAGATGAAATCCAAAATAGTAACTTAGTGGCTAAGCTGTTTTTTTTAGTCTATTTAGAAACAGAACCCGGGGTTCGAATACGTGACCTCTCAAGTCTCTACCAATAAGGTAGCAAACTAAATCAGAGCTCAGGATATGGTGCTTGCAGTAATATGCACAGTATGGAATACTGTATACTATATGCAACTGCAGTAATAATTTTTTCAACTTAATTATTATCAAATTTTTCTGTTATGGAAATTCTCGGTCATGGCGTTTTGTTTTTGTTTTTTTTTTTATCTGTATAAACCCACACTGGCTTCACCTCGCCGCGCCGTTGCCAGTGAACTCCAGGTATGCCCTCGAAAGGATAACCCCAGAAAAGGACACGCCTCCGTCTTGGCCTGCTTCTGTAAGGACGGCGAGTCGGCCAACCGCCGTCCCTTTAGCTTCCTCAGGCCCCGATAATGGAGGTCGGTATTCCTGGGTATAAACAAGTCTGCGGCGCCTCTTTCTTTACGATAAACTTCTCAGTTGACGGCATCGCTCACCCACCGTAAAGTGGGAACGAAAATATTTTTAGAGAAGTGTTAGTATTAATACTACCTCTGCTTCGGTAACATACAAGTGTAGTCCGCGTAGCATAAAACTTGTAACAAAAAGTAGTAAACTATGAACAAAACCCCCTTTAGTTGAGAATGTATGTTGACGGAAAGTTAATCCGAGGAATGACACAAAAGTCTCCACTCATAACTTGGCCCTGGTACACACTGCCGGGACAATACGGGCGCGGACAGGCTGTGGTACAAGCTTCAAGCTTACAGCGATTGCTTTAAGGACTCATATTATTAAGTACCAGCATCGCTGCGCGGTTTCACACGCGCAAGTCCTGATTCCGTGGGAATATCGGAATAAAAAGTATCCCTTGTTACTCAGGTATAATGTAGCATTGTAATGGCGTAAGAATTTTTGATTTTTTTTGAGATTTTTCCTCTTTATTATATATATATATATATTTTTTTTTTTTATATTTAGGACACGTCAATTTGACTTCACCTCGCCTGATGGTAAGCTGAAGGTAGAGTCTCAGGAAAGAGGGTCACCATTACATACACGTACCATGTTAACAATGGTGGCACTCAGCTTGACGGCCTCATCAGAAGAGGATTGTCGTCGCAGCACCGCGTGACACCCACCGGTCCCACTAGTGCTGCGACCACAATCCCCCTGCCCGGCTATGCACTTGCTGACCCCTGAACGCAATCAAACCGAAATTGGATTACTATGGAGGGTTTTTCGCAATCGTGCACGGTGGTACCTACCCGGCTGAATTTTGTGACAATTTTGTGTCATCAAATTTCTACCACCAGTGAATTAGTATTAGTATTGATATGGTAGTAAGTAACAAAATTTATATACATTGCACTTAAATGATTTCATTGAAATTTCTTGTTGTGTGCGTTGTGTTGGGAGTTAGACGGCAATCACTCCCACAAAAAAAAATTAGAGAAAGTACGAAAACGGATTCCGGGGACTACAGAGGCAACCGAAACTAACAGTAAGATGAAGAAGAGGAAATGGGACTCCGGGCTATAAAGTACAAGCTTTGGATGTAGCCAGGATTGGCGCTGGAAATGAATAACACACAATAACTTCACTACATATTATAAAACATAGTCCTCCGCCACGTATGTCTGTCTGTTCGCGGTGAGCTCAAAACTACTGGACTGATTTTCATGTTGTTTTCACCAATGGATAAAGTGGTTCTCGAGGAAGGTTTTAGTGTATAATTTGTCAAGTTTTCGTATAAATTGGCTAAAATATAATTATATTTGTTGGAGGTGTTTGAAAAATAAGCCGCCTGGGAAGCTTTCAACGAAAATACTGTCTAAGCACTTTGAGATATATCAAAATGATGTATGGTGGAATTGTGTATCTTATATAGCTCGTGGTAGTGGAATGGGGTCCCATGGGTAGCGGGAACGGGATCAGAATTCCAAGCTGGTGAAGCCGCGGGCAACAGCTAGTATAATATAAAGTACACTGTACATAAGGAATCTTTCCCGCTACCGCTCCTTACTTTCCCCCACTCACAGCTACGCCAGCGGAAGAAACTAATTCCTTAACATGGCTAGAACTTTATTCGTTAAACTTCGGCGAGACGTCACCCACAGTGACGTCATGTCCCGGCTATTTTGTTATCGCGTTATCTACAACCGTATTGTGGTGCCTACGATATCCCTACTTTTTATTGTTTGATTCCCGAGTGATTACAGCATTTGTTTTGATTGAGAGACGTAGATTTAGGACTCTTTAAGGAATAATTTTTGACCGTCGACGCAAAACGGAAGGGTTGTTATTAGTTTGACGTTTTGAATGAACCTATTTTGATTTTGTTTAAAAAGTAAAATAGTCGGGAGTGGTCTTAGCTATGTCCAGGGTTAATTTTAAATTTAATTGACTGATGAAGTAGTATGCTAAGTTTGCCTATAAATTTTAGTCGTAGAGGTTAACAATCAGAATTGAATTTGACCCCACGACAGTCCCTATTTTGAAAGAATATTCTGCCAATTGAGGTTCCTAGACCAACAAGATTATTAACCTTGCCTTATATAGGGTCAAATCTTGGAAAATAAATTTAAACCAACCTCTGCTTGTCATAGCGATTTGAAGCTTTGTAAGTATGTGAGAGCCAGATTCTGATTTCAATGAAGAATATGGCTAGTGGCACTCTTTAACGGCTATTAGTAATCCTTTCAATGCGGTTGTGGGCAAATCAGTAAGGGTCAACTTCGAAGAACATACTCTGATAAAAGCGCGTTTGGAGACCCCCCCCCCCCCAGATCTTCGGGGGGAAACTAACCACACTTGCAAGCCGGTACACCTGCTGATTTACGGAAGAGGAACTAGCATAGGTTTTCCTCTCGATGTTGCACTTTGATATCCGGGATCTGTTCTCCTACTACCGGATTGCACGGAGACCCTGCTGGGCAGACATACACCCCTGAAATTAATTCTTAACTCGTTTCTTTTTGTTTTTTACCACTTAGGTGGCAGACAAGCACACGTCCCACCTGATGGGAAGCTGTTACCGTGGCCCAATGACGTGTGCAACACCAGGGTAGACACACTCGAGCTGCCGACTTTTTTTTCGTGCGGAATTCCCCCCGGACATAACCTCCCCCACCGTATGTCTGATCAGTATGTTATATATTGAAATAAAACTATTTTCACGAATTCTATCGCGATTTATTTGATGTTATTTTATATTTTACATTGATCCCGATGGTTCGGTTGCTTTTCAGCAGCCATGGTCACGGGGTCTCAAATAATCGCGATAGAATCCGTTAAAAATATTTTTATTTCAATGTGTGACGTGACATTCGAGTAAACTTCCAACAATATCAGTATGTTATATGTTTGGTCAGATTCGACGAGCTGCCGACCCTAAATTATAATAATAATATATTATTACATCGTCTCAAACTTTTTCCTCTGTGTGTTGCATGTCGCGTGACGGTCGGCCGCGGAGTAGGGATAAAGTGAAAGGCGCTCGCCATAGCAGCCAAGGCCAATATGACGGCGCCTATAGTTCGCAGCAGCTGACCGTGTAGTGTATAGACTATTACTCATTTGTGCCAGTGCTCCAAGCTATTTTGTTTGTTTTTGTCAGTGTTTAATGTAAATGTTGTTATTTTTTAGTTAAATGTCCATAATGTGAAAAAAAGTTTCACTTTTACCGTCCGTCATAAAACCACACAATCCTTTTTTAAATACTTAATTACAAAGTTTAAGCATAGTTAATATGAAATTGTAGATATAAAAAGTATCTTAGCACACATATTACATTGACCAGTAACAAATTGATAAAGACTATAAATTTACGAGTATATTTCAACTTCTAAAGAAAAATTCGCACAGAATTTCAGTTATCCTACACAGAATTTTAAGCCTCATATATCACTGTAAACGGTTCAGCGAGTACCATGACACCCCAGGGTCTCGTACCATTGTACCCCTTACTATACCGAACCACACTTCACGTATTTACGTATATCTGAATAATTTAATCTTAAACATTTCGCTTTTTATTTGAGAAAAGGAAACGTAATTTAGGTGAATTTATAGTTATGTTAGGTTCTTGTTCGTTTACATAATCTGGTTGTTTAGATGCAATATATGAACTTAACATACTTATGGGCATATTTATGGGCATTATGAAGGAGTAGGTTTTACTAACTATAGTTTTGGATAGGAGAAACAGCGTTATAAGGGAACCTTGTGATGCTTAGATGGCTCGGACGAAAAGAAGATTATTGAAAAAACGGTCGACCTAGGCGTAGGGTGCCAATATGATCGAGGACATTTTAAAAAAGGGAGTCACGAGTACCTTTTTTTTTATATTTCGTGCATGAATCCCCACGGCTACCCCCCGCTACGCCGTCTTAGGTCTCTAATGCCAGGGTGTAAGGTGCCCCATAATGCAATTCCCTCGCAGCCCGGGGGCAAAGAGTAGTTTTTTTCGTGTGGAAATCCCCTCGGATACGTCCTCCCCACCCGCCGGCCCTATAGAGTCCCTCTTACCTACTAAGTTGGCTGCCTCGCCTGATAATCTACTGGTTAACACGTGAAATAAATATTCGTTCTACCCTTTACCTCCCCCGAAGGTAGACAATACGTATTCACTTTGTTATTTTTAATAAATAACGGCAAAGCTCTAGCGTCACCACTAAAGACTGGTATAATTTTAACCATTTCCTGCGGGACACGGTTTATGCTTTCCATTGTAATAATATTTAATAATAACGAACTAAATAAACTGCGTAAAATACAAGTATATGACTACAACTAAAAATCTATGGAAATATTATTACGGCGTTGTCCAATCCCTAATAATACACACAACATGGACTTATTACAAGGTTTGGATGCAAATAGAAGAGTTGATAGGAAGGTGAAAATATTTCCTCACAATTCCGCAACTATTTTCATGCTCATTGAATTACTGCTTGGCTAATGCTGACCCTCTGCGTCGAAGTGGTTTCTTAGTAAATTTGTTTGTTCGGAGGTCTCTGCTAAACCGTAGAAACGGACGTCGGCTGCATCCCGTAGATATGGATACGTAACAGACTAACTGCAGAGATCTGCAGAGAGGCTGCGCCAATTAAGTGACTCACAACGAAAGAGTTTAAAAAAATACTTTATTTTAACAGCATGACAGCTAATACAGTAATTAGGTACCTAATTAATAATATAATATAATAATATATAATATAATAATATTTATAATATAATAATATTTACTGTCTTAAAAAAAATTATAAAAACACCATGGCTCCCTGATCCCACACTAGGATACCCCGTGTAGTGGCATCTAGTCTCTTTCGTTCCACTCGACAATATTAATAATATTATGATAATATATGTTATACAATCATCCAGACATGAAAACAATATTAAATAGATAATAAAAAAAAAAAAAAAAAAAATCGACACAATAATACAGTGTGTGTGTGTGTGTGTGTGTGTGTGTGTGTGTGTGTGTGTGTATTTGTGTGTGATTAATATAAAATATTGTTCTTATATACTATCTTATTGTTAATTCTGCACTTTTATGGATTGACGCATGTCCTAAATAGATAGTGCTGAGCTTGTCATCGAATGTTCTCGAAGCTAACGTTATTACTTGCTGACAAAGCTAACATTAGTAGTTTGGGGTTCCTTAACTCCCGCGTTTGACAGTTAGATTCACGGATTCAATCCCTGCTCACTGTTTACAGGTATACATGAATATATTATATTTACATTAATATGGGTGTTTCTATGTACAACATGTAACTAAGTAGATATTTACAAAAAAAAAGTTTTTTTCTCTCTTATTCTAAAACCATCCAAGCAATTCTAGTTTGCATCTAGATGGCGTTGTGTAAAACAATTAAAAATAATTCTTCCTTTTTTAATTATTTATATTAGGTAAATTATTTTGATTAATCAAAAAGATAATCGATAGTAGAATAAAACCCCTTAAAATACGATAAAACCCAACCATATTAGCGTCTTCACAAAACATCTCACCGTCCGAGTACCAGTAAAAAACCCTTTATAATAAAACACAGCTGCACAAAAGAGATAGGTTCCTAAAACCGATAGGGGTTGGACACTTGGGACTCAGTTTAAACAAACAGAACCCGAGGGTGAGGACAAGTTCATGAGCGGAGCGAGTTGTGAACATAACAAGAGCGACGATAAACTATTATTTTAACCCCCTGCCACAAAGGAGGAGGTTCACAATAGCGATTTTCCAGTTGCATCCAAAATTTGCTTTGGATCACGACGTTTTCTTATGCATTTGACTTGTATGTCGATTTTTCTGGAATCACTGCCGTCTGTCCTTCCAACCCCGAGTTAAAAGCCTGCGCCAGAGCTACGTCCATTGTTTAGCAAGTGCATCGACGAGTAGGTGAGGTTTCCTTGGGCCTCAAAAATTTTGATAGAACCACTATACCCAATCGTATCTATACTGTGACAGCATTTATCGCGTTCACCTTTCTGTAACACGCTATCGCTACAACTTCGCTCAACTCAGTGCAGCCTCGTCCAACGACGCTGCAAAAATGCTGTTTGCTAAATATGAATTCCCGTTAACGTTGCTTTTAGTGCTAACGGTAATGGCTCAGTATTATTTAAGTCTTAGCGCCTGTTGAAATTTAATAGCACTGAATTAATATAACGCCAATTCATTGCGATATTGCAACTAAAATTTCAGGGCGCTTATCTCAGCAATATATGGCAGAAATATATGGTAGTTTATGAGGCTTTTATGTAGATTCCAAATTCAAATTCAAATTCTTTATTTGTGGAAGTACAAGATGTCACATTATTTTCGTTCAGCACATTCACCATTTCAGTTTATGGCATGCAAACATTAACATTAACAATATATTATATTAAACCATTAAACATTTTTATCTACACTCAAATCGAAAAATTCGAATTACGAATTCAAAGACGATTCTATACATACGCACTTCATAAACGCATATACATAAAATTAAAAATTAAACTTATTATAGTACCGCCAACTGTATCATAAAACTCATTACAGTACCGCTATCTTTTTTCATTCATTAAACTAGCCTATGGTTTTAGGCTGAATATGTAACCTACCTACTTTGTTTAATTTCAATTTTTCCTATGAGTGAAGATAAAGTAGTCTATGAAACTGCATATAACTTAGGTATTAAAACACTCGAGTCAACCTATTATCGCATTCGGCTTCGCCGGAAATATAAACAGACTCTCGTGTTTTAATACCCCTCCTTATATGACAGTTGCATAAACTACTATTTTATTAAAATATACCCATCTGAATTCAACTTAAATCATTATATTATTCCAATGTGATCGTTTTACAGAATTTCTATATCAGATAGGCAATATAGCACGTAGAGGTTATTTTAAGCGGCGATAGCCCAGTGGTGTATGTAACGGACTGTTGAGACGAGGTCTCGAGTTCGATCCCCAGTCGTCCCGGGCAGACATCTCTGACTTTTCGTAGTTATGTGTGCATTAATAAATGTTAATTATCGATTGCTTAATAATGTGCCCACTAGATGGCCATAGGCACGCCCTCTGTAACATTGGGACCTTAACATATCTGGCGAATCGTGTGTGTGTAATACACCTCTACCTACCCCTTTGGGGATAAAGGTGCGAAGTTATGTTATGTTATGTTATTTACAGCTTTTTACAAAAGGTAAGGTTACTAACTGTTAATAGTTTACAGATATACTAGATGTAGATCTAGATCTATAGATAGATCTGCAGCTAGATCTAGATCTGCATCCAAAGTAGATCTAGACTTCACACTACCATTTATTCATTTAAAATAGAGTATGGCAGACATCAGGTGCTTTTCATATGATGTGATATTTTATCTTACATTCTTTCTGTTAAATAATTTCTGGAGTTCTAGGTTTCCTAACATATAGGTATAGTATATCCGGGGTGCTTGGTTGGGGACCTCCACGCGGTGCACCCTGGGCAACGGAGACAGCAGCGCCTCTCTCCTAGGGTGGGAGAGACGCTGCCGCCTACGGCCAACTCCGACCGAGGCGAGGACGGCCCTGTTGAGGGCTGTTCGGAAGCTTTCCACGTGTCCCTCTGATTAGCAGATGGCACAGTGGAGAGCAAGTAAGGGGGCCATCTCGAAACCGGAGATGGCCCAGGGTCAGTCGGGGTGCGAGGGATATGCTCTATGGGTAACCTTACACCCCGGCGTCTTAAGACCCGAGACGGCGTGCGGTTTTAGTCGGTTCAAGCCCGACATAACGGCCCCCGCTGGCTGGCGGACGGGTATCCGAAGGGATTTCCGCACGAAAAAAAAAAAAGGTATAGACTCCATACACTTCTTTCAGTAATAGTCTGTTTACGTTTCATATAAATATAGTGGCTTAGTGGTAAGGAGTCATTATTACGATCGAGAGGTACCGGGTTCGAACAAGACCGACGTGAACCCACTCCTAATACCAGCAATTTGGTTTAGCTGGAGGGGTTAGGGGGGATACTAGTAAGTTCGGTTACTAATACGTCATTGACTTCAAACATATAAAAAAAGTCACAAAATTCGTATAGAAATTAGTTTTCAAGTATACATTATATTTTCAAGACAAATATTTAATTAAATTAGTATAAAACAAAGTCGCTTTCTCTGTCCCTATATCCCTATGTATGCTTAAATCTTTAAAACTACGCAACGGTTTTGATGCGGTTTTTTTAACAGATAGAGTGATTGAAGAGGAAGGTTTGTATGTATGTATGTATAATAACATCCATTGCACCCCTGCGAAGCCGGGGCGGGTCGCTAGTAATAAATGAATGAAAGTCATTTCCCCTTCAAGCCGCGTTGAGTAATTTCATTCAAAAATAAATATATAACCACAGTATATACGTGGTATCCTCACTTCCCTAGCTTACAAAAAGGCTTAATTTTTACATAAATTAATTTTCTTAATATTCCTTCCTTCCTTAGAGCAATATCTAAATCACGTAATCTCAAAATCTTAATTCATAATTTAACCAATTCACATTCATAAGAAAGAAAACTTTTCATTTACAAAAAAAATACATTTAATTTACAAAATGGCGACGGGAATAAGCTTTCAAATAATTTAATCACTCACAAACGTTGAAATTGTAACCTTTTTTAATTCATATAATTATGATGATTTTTATAATTTGAAGTTAAAGTATAATTAGGGGACCCTGCACGGTGATTATTTAATTATATTTTTGTTTCCAGCCCTTTGTGGTTAAGAGTCCATTAAAAGGTTCTGAAGAAATTATTTGGATTTGTATATTTATAACAAAATAATAGACCAGATTATAGTAGTTTAACACGCCGTTACCTTTCACAGAATGTCAAACTCAAAGTTAAATTATAAATAATAATATAATATATATATATTATATGTAACAGCAGGCCTGAAACCGCGGTAGCCTAGTGGTATGGGTAAAGGACTGCTGAGATGAGGTCTCGGGTTCGATCCCAGGTATTACCATGGCACACACCAATGACTTTTCGATGCTTTTCGAAGTTATGTATGTATTTATCGCAGGTTTATAAGTGCCCGGTTAATGGCAATAGGTTCGCCACCTATTACATTGGGACCTAAAACATAAACTGGCGGAACGTGGGTGCTAGCACCTCTGCCTACCCCTTCGGGGATATAGGCGTGAGTTTATGTTATGTTATGTTATATATATAATCTTTATATATAAAAATGAATTGCTGTTCGTTAGTCTCGCTAAAACTCGAGAACGGCTGGACCGATTTGACTAATTTTCGTCTTGATTTATTTGTGGAGGTCCAGAGAAGGTTTAAAAGGTGAATAAATTTGGAAGTTGTTATCGATTGAGGCAGTACGACGTCTGCCGGGTCAGCTAGTAATAAATAAAAATTATCCTGTATAGACCATTAAAACAACACTTACAAAACGTAAATATGTAAATATGAACTGATGTCAGTCAGTCAATGGAATTAAGCATTTTTTATCATTATCATCTCAGCGTTGTTACCGGTTGCATCCGAAGGTTTCACCCCAGGACCCGAGGGTGCTCCCCCCCCCCCCCCCCCAATTTCGAAAGGAAAGCCAGTGCAAGATCCTCATTTGTAAATCAGCAGTTGTACCGGCTTAAAACTGCAACACACAGTATCTACATCTAAATGAATCTGTGATTTTAACCACTAAAATACATTACAATTCCATAGCACTATTGATTTCAGCAACAAACTAAAACAATGTCGACTTTATTATTTGCTATACGACCCGAACAACAAAACTCATAAATATAAACTTGTGCGTTATTGGTTTGCGTTTAAGCACTATAATTATAATAATACAAACTTTCCGCCTGGCTTTTGATTGCCAGCAAATACAAATACAAATGTATAGGGATACAGGTATGGAGGAACAAAGTGTGATGTTCCTGCAACACAAAGGGAGGATCCTCCGACCAAGCAAGGTGATCACGCCTGGCGGGCCGCGGCCTAACGGTTGTCGTTGGAATGTTGTATATAGGTTATACCAGCGCGCAAACTTCACTTTCGCGATTCAGGATTGGTAGTGACGTAGTAGTATCGAAGTAGTTCAACTTGTTGTAGCTAGATGGCGGTGAGTATATGTGGTATCGCCACACAGGGAACTAAAATAACTACGCTAATAAACTAAAATACTATTTTGTCGTCTAGTTTGTCTGTCTATAAATTATTTTTCTTTTTCTGTTACTGTGACTGACTGACTAATTCATCAATGCACAGGCTAATTATGTAACTAAGACTAATTAATCGCTGAGGCTAAAAGTTTATTGGCGATTGATACGTTTTATGTTTAAAAAAAATGTATAAAGGAATTAATGAAATTGATTGATCCGGTAAGTGGCACTCTATCATTAGGTTATAAGATATTTTTAACGATTTTTTTCCCGTGCGAACCCAGGTCCCTAATGTAACATAAATTGATAGATTCTTCGAACATTAGAGGCCTGCGCTGCGTCGCCGTCGTGCTGCCTGTTTCGTGTAAATAATACTAAGTCCATGCAGATAGCTTGCGCAAAATCGTGCAAAAAAAAAATCTTTTATTTGCAAGACGTACGGGCGCCTGCAATGCCTGCATGCGTGCAGACGCAGAACGCAACGCAGGTCCTAAAATTATATAATCGGTCATATAAAAGTCGTAACCTTTTACCTTGGCATCATATAATAAAGTGGAATTCGTAAAAACAACTAAAAACTGCTCATGGCCGCCATTTCTTATCGGATGTATGATTGATATTGTTGTTTTTATTGTTACAGGTACTGTTACAAACATAAATTGGCTGTCGTAACACATAAAATGGGAAATATTGTAGGTATCATAATGTTATGGTTCGAGAAAATGTTTCTTTATAACCGTAATATGTCAATACAAAGATTTTTATCTACGAGAACGGCTGTCCTACAAAGTATAAAATCAATAAGAAGTTAATTGATTGATCCTGCCGTCTCCTTTCTTATCTAGAACAATATTTACATGGTTTTAGCATCATTCCTATACACTGCAAACCTGGTTCCTGGAATTCTTCCCCCATATACGTGTGTTTCTCTATTCCTCGGCTTGAATGTGAATTAGAAAAACAAAACAATTTTGAAACTGACTTTTCACTGTCTTTTAAAGTTATGTAGATCCAGAGACTCTGGGATCTAGCCATTAATACTAATTTTAAACTTTCGCGTTCCTTGAAATACAATAATGTAAACGGTCATATCATAAAATACAATAAGAAACATAAAAATTTCAATCGAGAAGATGGGTTTAAATTATCTTCAACATGGAATCCAGTGTTAAAAAACTTGCGCAGTCGGAGAGACACCGGTCAGTTTGCTTAAATAATAGGGACACTGTAAGTCTAGTATGTGACGGTACATGGCGAAATGAAAATATAAAAAATCGAGAATGTGCGAGTGGATGAAGAACTTTCTACCTCACGGACTCGCAGACGGAGGACGTGCACCACTGCGCCACTCAGCCTGTGACCACGGCTGCTGGGACTCGAGGTGGCTCTCCACAAATCCGAGGCTATGTGTTTTCACGGGCCTCGGAGGGGGCCACCTGCGGGAACCAGCATAACCGTAGGGGGCGAACCGTAGCGAGGACGCCGCACACTCATCTACGCCCGGGACTACCGACCTCCATGATCGGGGCCTGAGGACGGCAGTTGGCCGACTAGCCGTCCTTACGGAAGCAGGTCGTGGCGGAGGTGTGTCGTGTGTGCCCTACACACGCCTGCCAACTCACCGAAGCGGGATACAACCCGACCCCACCAGGCGAGGCCGCGAATATTTATAAGTTACTAGCTGACCCGGCAGACTTCGTACTGCCTCAATCGATAGCACCTTTTAAACCTTCTCTGGACCTCCACAAATAATTCAAGACCAAAATTAGCAAAATCGGTCCAGCCGTTCCCGAGTTTTAGCCAGACTAACGAACAGCAATTCATTTTTATATATAAAGATTATTAAGCCATTAAGTTTCTTGTAAAATTTAAATAATTTCAAATAAAGTGTTCATTAAAAAACCAATAAATAAAAATACGTTTACGTTTTACGCATACGGAACAGTGTTATTGTATTGAATTGGCAAACCGCAGAGCCAATTCAAAAACACTCCGTTATTTTGCAACGAAAAACTCGCACTTACACATTGCAAAAACAAAATGGCTGAACGAATAAAACAAACGCAGAGGCAAGTGCACGCATTTAACCAATACTAACCGGAATTTTTGTTTCGCTTGAATTTTTTTTTATAACTTCATAAATAACTTCACGCCTGTATCCCCGAAGGGGTAGGCAGAGGTGTACTACAACACCCACGATTCGCCCATTATGTTTAGGTCCCAATGTAATAGGGGGCGAGCCTATTGCCATCTACCGGGCACATTACTAAGTGAGCGATAATTAACATTTTTAATACACACATAACTACGAAAAGTCAGAGGTGTGTGCCCGGGGTGACTGGGGATCGAACTCGAGACCTCGTCCCGGCAGTCCGTTACGTACGCCACTGGGCTACCGTCGCGTCGCTTTAGTTTGAACTTAACATTTTTTTTAAGAGTGGTTTTCGCAGTCTATCCCCAAAAACCGGCCAAGTAAGAGTCGGACTCGCCCATGAAGGGTTCCGTAGCAGCAAGTAACATACCAATATTGGTTGGGATGGTTATGTACATCATACTTATATATATATTTTTTTTTTGTTTTACCCAATGAGGAAGGGTTGATCACCCGCCAGGTCATCGGCGTCCCCGTTGGAAATAATAATCATTGGTGAGGGGACACACTTTACCACTTTGGAAGTGTCTCTCGCGCAAACTATTCAGTTTAGAAAAAAAATGATAATCGTTTTTGAAGACCTATCCATGTTTCAGTTCTAAGTATGGGGAAACCCCATAAATTTATTCTATTTTTTTATTTTTGTGTGAAAAATATATATGTCATCTACTTACGAAGTTTCAACAGCATAGTTCTTATAGTTTCGGAAAAAGTGGCTGTGACATACGGACGGACAGACAGACAGACATGACGAATCTATAAGGTTCCGTTTTTTGCCATTTGGCTAAGGCATGTTTGCCTTAATTTTACATATTTATTAAATTTCTTGGTCATAATAACTGTCAAAAACACTTATATAGTGGATTTTTATAGACAATGTTGCATGCGGAAATTTCTGTGAGACATGCTGTATACACTAATGATATGTTAACATCTTTATACCTGACCATGTTTCGTGCAATAAATGAATTTACTTACTTACTTACTGTTATCAAGGAAAACATAGACATACTAGCTGAAGGCATTTTTCCAGATCAATTAAAAATTGCCAAAGTTGTTCCTATTTATAAAAAAGGTTCAAAACAGGATCCAAAAATGTACCGGCCAATTTCCTTGTTACCTACTAAATCTAAAATATTTGAAATTCTATTAAAAACTAGATTGCTTAAGCATCTCGGTGCTAATAAAATAATAAACCCGAGGTAGTTCGCTTACCTTAAGAATGTGGGAACGGTAGATGCAATTAACTCTTTAATAAATGACGTAGTCACCAAACTTAATGATAAACTAAGAGTTGCAGGCATTTTTCTTGATATGAGTTCTGCTTTCGATGCTGTCAGACACGACATACTCATTGAAAAGTTGGAGCACTATGGCGTAAGAGGTGCAGCTAAACTGCTTTTTACGTCTTACTTAAGTAACAGGCAAATGTTTGTAGAGATCAAAACGGAAAGTTACGATCAATCGGGTACCGTTCGCACTAAGTGTGATAAGATCTTCAAATCTAGACTTGTCAAGGTTAGCACGGGGGTTCCTCAAGGATCTACACTTGGTCCTATTCTATTTATTATTTTTATCAATGATCTGATAAATACTGTGGTGAACAAGCTACCTCAACAGGTGAAGCTCACAGTATTCGCTGACGATACTAATGCTATTGTATCATCAGACAATCAATTAGCCTTAAATGATAAAGTTAAAGCAGCACTAGAATACCTTAATGAATGGTTCACAATAAACTGCCTCAAAATAAATAGTAGTAAATCCAAATTAATATTATTTAAAACCACCAGTAATAATTCTGATAGATTAGCTTGTAAACTCGGGGGTGATAGGTTGGACACAGTTAATGATACCAAATTCCTAGGTGTGCATGTTGACTGTCTCCTAAACTGGAAGTGTGAACTAGCAAGTATAGAGGCTGGCATTCACTCCGCCTGTTACGTGCTGAGAAGCCTCAGAGATGTTGTGCACATCGAGCAGCTTAGAGGCGTGTATTATGCCTTGGTTGAGTCCAAATTGAGGTACAGCATTTTGTTTTGGGGGGGCAGCTACGATTACAATGTTCAGAAGGCCTTCGTAGCACAGAAGAGAGCCATCAGAACTATGACACGCATAGATCAGCAACATTCTTGTAGAGAATATTTTAGGGAACTTAGGATCCTAACTGTGCCCTGTTTGTATATTTTGGTCACTTTGACCTTTTTTGCCAAAAACATACACACCTTTGAAAGCAGAGATGGTAGGTTACAGCGTGAAAGCACGAAAAGGAAGCATATGCCTGCAATCATTGCACCCACTCTTGATGTGGTCAAACATAGCTCATCTTACAGTGCAGTCAAACTGTTTAATAGTCTTCCTCTTGACATTAGAAGCGCTGTATACACAAAGGAGTTCGAAGCCATACTTAAGGCTTTTCTTGTTGAGGGGTGTTTCTACTCACTTGAGGAATTTGTTAAATATCATGTTAAAAGATGCAAGCAATCACTTTTCCTTACTCTTAATAATTTGTAATTTAATTGAATGATGACTACTAACAATTTAATTATAATCTTGAGTATTTTGTTGAGCTCGACAACATAATTTTTAATTTGAATTTCCTTGACATGTAAGTTTTGACATCTTTATTCTTTTTTTTTATTAAATTTCTGTTTGATTTTTATTATTTTTGTTGTATCGCCCTTAGACTAAGTTAATTTTTAAGTTACAACATTTCAATACAATGTAAAATTGTTTACGAAATAAATAAATAAATAAATAAGGAACCCTAAAAAGCGCTTATTCCGATCAGTACAATTAGCTGTTACTGTAAAACCTCTTTTCTTTTTCTCTTCCCTTCTTCTGTCTTCATCCCACTGAAAGAACCCGATTTCTATACAAACATTTAAGACATCACCTATTTGATCAATGTATGTTTTACGAGGTCGATCCCGCCTAACCTGCCCACGTAAGAAGACAGGTGTGAGTGTAACGCATTCAGTATGTAATAAAATGTATACCAGTTTATCCAACACAGAAATCGAACCCGGAGCCTCATGAATAACAGTCGCACTCGTAGCATTTCGGTTATAAGGGCACCCTGCTGAGTTTTCACATGGGACTTATTTTACATATTGGCAATTGAAAACTCGGATTTGCCACGAACTATTTTCATTCATCAACTCGTCAGATGTGATAAAGTACCTTTTTTGTTTTTTTTTTTTATCGTGCGGAAATCCCTTCGGATACCCCCCGCGTGCCAGCGGGGGCGGTTACGTCGGGCTTGAACCGACTAAAACCGCACGCCGTCTCGGGTCTACAGACGCCGGGGTATAAGGTTGCCCATAGAGCATATCCCTCGCACCCCGACTGACCCTGGGCCATCTCCGGTTTCGAGATGGCCCCCTCGGGTTTGGGAACCACGGTGTCCCCGTCTTGCCCCGGTTTGGGGGAGGGGCGCTAGTCGCCCCACCGTCCCGGCCTGCTTCTGCTGGGGTGACAGGTGGCCTCACCCGCCACCCCCAGGCCTGCGCTCATGGAGGACGGAGGTCGTTAAGCGACCTCCGGCGCCTGAGTTGCCTGCGACGCGCGGCGAGCAAGTTGCGGGCTCGGCGGACCGGGAGAGTTCTAAGTCTCTCCCGGGCGCGCTCCGCCACCTCCTTCGCGAGCATTACATGCTCGCAGAAGGAGGCGGCGGCGGCCCACGCGCTCGCGCTCCGCACCATTGCCGCAATCATGCTGCCGAGCGAGAGGACTCCCACCCCGATGGCTGCCACGAGGTCACGCCTCGGCGCCTCCCACGCCGGGCAGTCCGCCAGCGTGTGCAGCCCTGAGTCCTCGTTCGCGTCGCAGTGATGACACTCAGGCTTTGGCTCCTTCCTGATCCGATGCAGGTGGTCCCCGAAGCACCCCTTCCCTGAGATCACCTACGTCAGTCGGTAGGAGAGGCTTCCGTGTCGCCTCTCCAGCCAATCCTCCATGATGGGCCTTACCGAATGTGATAAAGTACCTACAATCATTTTATATCAATTAATCAATTAGCCTATTTCAGACCACTGCTGGACATAGGCCTCTCCCATTGCACGCCATAGCACCTGATCCTCCGCCTTGCGCATCCAGTCTATCCCAGCTACCTTTTTCAGGTCGTCCGTCCATCTTGCTGGGGGACGTCCTACCTTACGTTTACCGGTTCGTGATCCACTCTAGGACTCGTTTGCTCCAAGGGCCATCGGTCCTACAAAAAATAAATACAATAATATCAGTGTGTGTGTGCAAAACATGGTCAAATATGGCTAAATAAACTCCTGTCCAGCCCTACAGGGATGAACAGTAGTCGTATACCCATAATCCTCTACTCAACAAACGCGAAAATCTTTTTTATATTTTCGGACAAAACGTGTCGCGCCATACAATCAGATAATAAAAACCGTATTCATATTTCAATCATTCCAAACACGTCGTTCGCTATTTTAAATTTTAAAATATTTTGGAACGAACTTCAGGGCCAGTACGAAATGACGTTAATACTTTTTTTTATAGAATACGCATAAAGGCCAATTCAAACATAAATGGTTTTAGCTACCGTCTGCGGTAGATAAAACCGAGTGGGTATAGGGTAATACTACTGTTCACTACCTACTATGTACCAACTATTCCGCTATAGCCGTGGAACTTTTGAGTGAAACCCGCGCGGTATGTAAGTCAGTGAAAGGGTGAAAATTGAAAAAAGGAATGTGTGGTTTTATGAAACCACGGTAAAAGTGAAACATTTTTTCACATTATAGACATTTAACTAAAAAATAACAACATTTACATTAAACACTGACAAACAACATTTACATTAAACACTGACAAAAACAAACAAAATAGCGTGGAGCACTGGCACAAATGAGTCTATACACTACACGGTCAGCTGCTGCGAACTATAGGCGCCGCCATATTGGCCTTGGCTGCTATGACGAGCGCCTGTCTTATATTGTACGATAATAGTGGCTTTTACAAAATCCGTTTAATAAAATAATAAATAAATGTTCTAGGATATTCTACACAGCGCCATCAAGACCCAATGTAAGCATAGTTTAACTAGCTTGTGTTATTGGTTCCAGAATGCGGATAAACATACTTATATTGATATAAGTGTACGGTTCACATAAACCGCAACAGTGTACAATAACATTTACATGTTCCCACGGGTCAGCATTTTTACGCTGGTACCTAGAACGACATCGAACCGACGTCAGTCGGCTTCGACCCACTGAACTAAACGTAATTAAACTGTGAAACCGTCAACCTACCCTTTTACTTCTTACAACCACCTCAACGACGATAACTAACAAGTTTTGTAGGGGGTTCACTACACCCCATACAACGTTTTTTTTTTTTTTTTATACGATCGCGTTACCTGTGTATATAGTGACTACTCAGTGAGTGCGGTGATTTACTACTTGTGGATACACATTACCACATTAACAAAAACATTTACAACAAAAACGAAGCTTTGTGTTATCTCTGCGGTAGCGAATCGGTTTGCTGGCCTCCCACAAGCGGGTCTCACCAGTCAAATTGAGAAGGCGCATTTACTGTAGAAGATAGCACCGCTTCAACTTCTTCAACATGAGCAAGGTAGAAGACATTCTATCAAATCAAGAACAACTACAGGAGGGGATACAAAACCTTATCCGCAATTTCAAAAAAGACGGAGCCGAACGAAAGACTCCTGCTTATATTAAAAAACGGCTGGAGCTTCTGAACACCTATTGGACAGAATTCCAAAACAACCACACGGTACTGTATCAATATCAAGACTACGACGACGTTTACTTTATTGAAAACCACTTCCAAAAAACTAAGGACTTGTACGACGAAGCAGTGGTGCTCATTAAAAATTATGAGGCCACCAAGGTCGCTACTCAGGAGAGACCCAAAAGCCCGACACCAACTATTCAAATTACTCCATCAGAAAAACCTAACTTTCAACCACTACAGCCTTCAACATCAACTAAAATGGTATCCCAGGCGAGTGCCAGCAAATCTGAAGAATTGATGCGCAAGCAAAAAAGTAACTTTAAGGCGTTTACTCGAACTCTTTCAGCAATAAATCTAGAAAAAATCAACGAAAAATGGGAATTCGAGGACACCCTAAAATCTCTGGAATCTCGATGGAAAACTATTGACTCTGCGCACTGGGAAATAGATAGCGAAGTGTTGTTTGAAAAAGAGTACGAGCAAACTTTCGAAATCTACGAAAAACAATACAACGATATGAAAAAGGCCTTGAACACGAAAATGTGGTCCGTCTCTCATAAGGAGAAATCAACTCCGAAAATGGATTTACCTACCTTTTCAGGAGCTTACCAACAATGGACCTCGTTCAAGGACTTATTTACAGAAGTGATCCATGATAACAAAACTTTATCTAACGCCCAAAAAATGCAGTACCTCAAATCAAAGCTTAAAGGAGAAGCAGAAAAATTAGTGTCGCACCTGTCAATTAGCTCTGATAATTATCAGATCTGCTGGGATATTCTAAACAATCGGTACAATAACAAAAAACTGATTTTTACTTCGCATCTCAACACTATTCTGAACTTGCCAACAATGCAATACCAAACAGCAGCTACTATAAAGAAGGTACATGACACAGCTAACGAGTGTCTAAATGCTATTCAGAAGCTCGGGGTCGACATATCAAGCTGGGACCCAATCCTAGTACATTTGCTCGCACAAAAACTGGATACTGACTCGTACAACGACTACATTGAATCAATCGAAGAGCCAAGAGAATTGCCAAAATTCGACGAATTTATGCGCTATCTTGAATCGAAGTTTACTGCCTTGGAGTCAGCGCGACGTAAACAAGAACGTCCCACACATGATCACCAGCAACAACGTGGTCAATCAAATAATAAATTCCAACAGGCTATCAAGACAAACTATCAAAATTTCAATGCAAACAAATCAAAGTCAAATTATTTAAACAACGCTTATAACTCTACCGTAAAGGTGGGTCACGTTCCCAGGAACGTAAAGTGCCCGCACTGCAAAAATGAACACGGTTTGTACCATTGCAACGAATTCATCAAATTACAACCAAGCGAGCGAAGGAATCTAGTTACGAACCTCAACTTATGCATAAATTGTTTAGTTGATCACAAAGACAAACAATGCAAGTCGGAAAAAAGATGCTTACAGTGCTACTCTCACCATCATACATTACTACACGATACGCCAATGAACGTGACGCCTAGGAAAAAACCCGACTCTGAGACTTACTCGACCAACAAGAAAGAGGGGCTAAGCAGCAACGTTTCAATGGAAAATATATCTCAAACTCTTTTGGCGACTGCTCAAATTAAAGTCAATACAAACGTCGGATCAGAGGTCACATTACGTGCCTTAATTGATCTAGGCTCCCAAATATCAATTATTCGGGAGAACACTGCCCAAATGCTTGGACTGCCGCGACAAAGATGCAGTGGGGTAATTTTTGGACTCGGATCACGAGAAAATAATTGTAAGGGTACAATGAACCTGCACTGCGCTTCTATTATAAATGACTTTACATTTGACACCCAAGTTTTCGTTATGAGAAACCTTGTCAATAACTTACCCAGCCAATCGTTTACAAAACCAAATTCTTGGACGCATCTAGAAGGAATCCCACTAGCTGATCCTGACTACAATATAAGTCGACCTATAGACATCCTACTAGGGGCCGATGTTTACTCAAAAATTATTCTCAACGGGGTCATCAAAGGCGACGATTGCCAACCTATGGCGCAACAGTCAAACCTTGGATGGATTTTATGTGGTAGTATTAAATCCTACCAATGCAATGTTGTCCTAAATAAATTGGACGAAATTAAGCAATTTTGGGAGATAGAAGATATTGTCGAATGTCCACAACTCTCCACACAAGATAATTACTGTCTCCAGCAGTATAAACTTGAAACAAAAAGACAAGCAAACGGGCGTTACGTTGTAAGGTTACCCTTACATGCTGATATTGCCGAAAAACTAGGGGAGTCTAGAACACAAGCAGCTGCCCAATTTCTACAACTTGAAAAACGTTTTAGATCTTCCGAAAAATTATCTCAAGGGTACAAAGTATTTATGAAAGAATATGAAGACCTAAATCATATGCAAGAATGCAGCGTTAACAAAAAGGCGGGTTTCTACCTACCTCACCACTGCGTACAACGTGCTGATTCATCAACAACTCCTCTACGAGTTATTTTTAACGCCTCGGCTAAGACAACTTCTGGACTAAGCCTCAATGACTGTATGTACAGCGGTCCGAATTTGCAAACTGATCTACTTTCGTTAATTTTGAAGTGGAGACAATTCAAGGTCGCATTAACCGCTGACGTGGAGAAGATGTTTCGACAAATTATGTGTCATGAAGAAGACCAGAAGTATCAAAAAATTTTCTGGAGACACTCTCCAGAACAACTGCTCAAAGAGTATACACTAACTACGGTCACATATGGAACGAAAGCAGCTCCCTTCCTTGCCATGATGACCCTGAAACAGTTGGCACAAGACGAACGGCATAACTACCCAGAAGCTTCTGCTCTTCTGGAAACTTCCTTTTACACTGACGATTTTATATGTTCCGTGGACAGCCTTCAACTTGCGAAGCGCATTAAAAACGACCTTACGGAGCTACTCAAATCAGGTGGTTTCAACTTAAGAAAGTGGAAATCAAATGAGCCGCAACTATTACAAGACTCACAAGAAATGACGTGTAACAAATTAGATGCGTATCACTTTCGCCACCACGAAACTGCTAAGACATTGGGCCTACGATGGAACCCTACTGAAGATAACTTTACGTTTCAACTAACGATTGACACTGCCTCAAGGCAACCCGTCACAAAACGTATACTTCTGTCCCAAATCTCCAAAATCTTTGACCCTCTGGGATGGCTCAGCCCGGTGACTACTAAGTTGAAATTATTATTTCAAAGCGTGTGGCAGACAGACTTACAATGGGACGACCGAGTATCGGATTCTATTAATACAGAATGGGAGAAAATTAAAACACAATTATTCGAGATAAACAACTTGCAAATACCTAGATGGATGCAAATCACGAAAAATGGGCAAATAACTTTACACGGATTTTGCGACGCGAGTATAAACGCATACTCCTGCGTTATCTACACTGTAACCAAAGAAGGGACAGTGGTCATAGTAGCCGCAAAATCACGACTCGTTCCATCAAGGAAAACAATAACATTACCTCGCCTTGAACTATGTGCGGCTGTACTGCTATCAAACCTCATGAAGAAGGTTTTAGAGTGCTTGTCAATACAGGATGTTACCTTATACGGGTGGTCGGATTCCACTGCAGTATTGGGATGGTTAAACGGTGATCAAAATCGCTGGAACACATTTGTTTCGAATAGAGTACAGAAGATAAAGGAAATCATACCGTCAAGCTCATGGCACTACGTTAAATCTGTGGAAAATCCGGCTGACTGCGCCAGTCGAGGGATACTACCTAATCAACTGAAAACACATAACCTATGGTGGAGTGGTCCAGAATGGCTTCCCACTTATCAATTTACAAAACTACAGTCGTACGAAACAAATGAAGAGATGAAGAGGTTACAAACATATGTTACGCTACAAGGTCACGAAAATGACGTCATTGAACAGCTACTCAAGAAAAACAGTTCTATGACTCGGTTAACCCGGATTATCGCGTGGATATTTCGCGCGGTATCACGCAACGAGCAAAAGCCCTGCTACTTAACTACGTCTGAATTGAGGAAAGCAAGAAACATTATTCTTAAGCACGTACAACAAACCGAATTTGCAGAAGACATCTATAATTTAAAACAAAAACAACAGGTCGACCGAAAAAGCAAACTATTACCTTTGAATCCTTATCTTGACCCAGAAGGCCTACTTCGAGTGGGTGGGAGGATTAACAATTCTTACCTCGATCCTGAACAGAAAAATCCAATAATTGTACCATCAAATACTCACTGTACCAATATGATGATTGATCAAGCTCATAAGGCAACATTCCACGGGGGACCACGTCTTACATCAGCTAAATTGAGGAAACAATTTTGGATTATTGGCGGCAACAGGGCAGTCAAAAAACAAATATTTAACTGTGTCAAGTGTAGAAGAAATAAACCCATAATGCAAAAACAATTAATGGGAGACCTACCGGCAGCGCGGTGTAATCCGAGCCGGCCGTTTTATCATACAGGTGTGGATTACACCGGTTACATTGATATAAAATCAAACAAAGGGCGAGGTGTAAAAACAACTAAAGGTTATGCTGCTGTCTTCATCTGCATGGTTACAAAAGCAGTACATCTTGAGGTCGTGTCCGACCTCAGTTCGTCAGCTTTTCTGGCAGCACTAAGGCGGTTGGCCTCACGACGAGGAGCACCACGCCACATTTATAGTGATAATGCCACCAACTTTACTGGATCGAATCGCTTACTAAGCCGAGAATATATGAACTTGAAAGAAACTCTCGACTCTGCCTTCTATACTGCCATTACAGACATGAACATAGAGTGGCATTTCCTGGCTCCAGCCTGGCCCAGCGCAGGTGGATTATGGGAATCCGGAGTCAGAAGCCTGAAATTCCATCTTCGAAGGGTCATTGGGGAACAAAAACTAACCTTTGAAGAGCTGTCAACACTTCTATCAGAAATTGAAGCATGTCTTAACTCAAGACCACTCTTGGCATTAACTGAAGACCCGGAAGACATAGACTATCTTACGCCATCTCACTTTCTATCTAGTGGCCCTACACTTACTATCCTCGAAACAGAAACAGATGAACGAACTCGCTGGCAACTTGTCCAAAAAATCTTCAAGGACGTATGGAGACGATGGCAATCAGAATATTTAACGCAACTCACACCCCGAAGCAAATGGCTACAAAAACAGCAAAACTTGAAAATTAACGACCTTGTCATCATACACGACTCAAACCTGCCAGCTGGAAAATGGGCATTAGGAAGAATAGTTGACCTTCACGAAGGAAAAGATAACTGCGTACGAGTAGTCAGTATTCGTTCCAAAGGTACGATTATTAAGCGTCCCATATTGAAAGTTTCTAAATTACCGATTTGTACGAACTCGGATACTGATAACAATCAAGCAAAATACGAAAACAAGGATAACTCTAACGAAAACGAACAACAAAATACAAGCAAAAGAAGTCGAATAAGAAAGCGTTCGTTGTGTAACGTAATTTGGACTATACTATCACTACTGGCGTTTATCATTTCACCCACCCGGTGTAACTACAGCCTTACATCTATAAATAACAATCAGAGCATCTACTTTGACAAGGTGACTGATATGCACTTTGTTCGTGACGAGTGGAAGTTAGTAATATACTACGACATGAACCCATACTGGATAGGAGTTCAAACCTTCAAGAACTATATTTCTACATTAGAAAAAACATGTACCTGCCTCGTGAAACCAAACCAATGTGACGTAGTACTACTACAACTACATCACGCTTACTCGGAGCTCGAGCACTACAGCGGTCTACTTCTCGATCAAAAGCTAAAGCCAAATAGACAACGAAGAGGGCTCATAGACGGGATTGGTTATCTTGCCAACAGTTTATTTGGAGTTCTCGATGCACGTTTTGCAGAAAAATACGAGAAGGACATAGACTCTATCAGGAAGAACGAAAAGCATCTTGCCTTATTATGGAAGAACCAAACATCCGTGATGGAAGCTGAAAACAATATTTTTAAGCGAGTGGAGCAGTCAGTTGAGAAACAAAATAAAATATACGCCGAACATATCATTGCGCTGGATAAGGCCACGAACACACTTGCGACTGAATTGAGCAACCTGCAAATTAATAATGCGTTTACATTGATGTCAATTGTTGCCAATGGGTTGCTTGTAAATCTAAAGGATCTTTTGTCGACGCTGTTGGACACGATCACGGGAATTCACAACGGGAAATTCAATATACACTTGCTAAGTCCTCAACAGCTTACTGCCGAGTTAAACGTGATTTCTGGTCAGTTATCCAGAGACTCAGCACTTCCTATACAAAACTTACAAGAAGATTTACGGAAGCTCTACCACCTTCTGAGGGTACAGGCAAGAATGACTGTGAAATATTTTATATTCGAAGTCGAGATCCCATTAATTACACGAGACTCGTATGAAATTTATAAACTGATCACTATACCTCAAGTTATAGAACGCAAGATTATGGTGAACGTTCAACCTATAGCTGACTACGTTGCCATAAACCTACAGAAGGATGCATATATACCACTGTCCGAAAACGAATTACGAAGGTGTGAACCATTCAATTTGGAAACGATAATGTGTCCACTTCAGCGCCCAATTTTTTATTTGAAATCTAAAGATTATCTTTGTTTAAAAGATAAACATTCGGATCAATGTAAAACTAAACAAACTTACTGTCGGGATATGTGGATCAAGCTTAACAAAATAAACACGTTCATGTACTACTGCTGTGAGCTACGAACAATAAGAATTATCTGCGAGCGTCAAGTTACCGTCGAACGAGTCAGCAAGGCCGGCATTATCAACCTCGGGAATGCCTGTGTCATCAAGGGCGAGGCCTTCACAATATACTCGAACACTCATCAGACTAACTACATTAATTTACAACCAGATCTACTTTCGATCGAAATACCACCGATAAACGAAATTTTTAATTTAACAATTCCTAGAAGTAAGCTCATAATAACCCAGGAAGGGCTAACTGACTACAAAGAACAACTCGACAGTATCGGTGAAAGAATTAAAGAGATGCAGAATGAAGGAGACGACCTATCCTTAGACGGAATGTCCTCAAATGACATACATCAGTACGTGGTGTTGTATCTTCTCGCGGGCGCAGTGCTTTTTGCGATGGGAGTGTACTTGTGGCGACGCACGAAAGCACGATGCTCACCGGCTCTCCCGCCCCTACGTCCTACGGAAACCACTATAGAACTCGCGGAGCGGACTCCAATACCCAGAAGACCGATGACATCAGCTGCTTCGGTGGAGCTCGAAGCGGAATCCAGCAGGCGGATAGACAAAGCAATGTCACCCATAGTTAAGAAATCCTTATTTAAGGATAATAAACAATGACATTTTTAAGTTAGAATAAGTTCTTTTTTGTAATTTTTATTGTATACTTCTCTTTTACAATTTCTCTTCTTGCCCTTGGGAGCATGTACGGTTCACATAAACCGCAACAGTGTACAATAACATTTACATGTTCCCACGGGTCAGCATTTTTACGCTGGTACCTAGAACGACATCGAACCGACGTCAGTCGGCTTCGACCCACTGAACTAAACGTAATTAAACTGTGAAACCGTCAACCTACCCTTTTACTTCTTACAACCACCTCAACGACGATAACTAACAAGTTTTGTAGGGGGTTCACTACACCCCATACAATAAGATAGGTCTTTGATATACTTTTTTTCTGTAAATACATACATGTTGTACATAGAAACACCCAGCCCAATGCAAATAGACATATTCATGCATACAAATATTTACGCTGAGCGGGAATCGAACCCGCGCCCCCTGTCGTAGCAGTCGAATGCACTACCGCTACTAATTGGCTCTCAGTGTTCTCGTGTTAATAACTTTGTTTTTATGCTTCGGTTCATTATAATTATGTAGATTGCAATGAGGTGGAATTATTATCAGATGACGAATAATGCAGTTTCATACGGCGCGGTAACAGCTGTGTTTTAATTTATATTTTAAGCTTAATTCAGGTGTGTAACCGCTTTTAATATTGTTACCAGCTTAATAATATGTAATTTATTCATCTGATTAACATGCATACATATATATACTCATGGCTTTTTCCCTCCGGCGTAGCCAGCTGATCAGTTCTTCATACTTGTCAATTTTTAAAATCTACCCTTGTTAAAACTAAATACGTCGTCTTAGCACGTGTCCCATTTGCATCCAAAGCTTAAGGCGGTAGTTCAGAGGTTAAGGAGTCGGCTTTACGATTAAGAGGTGCCTGGTTCGTATCCTGGCGATTACACTACCGACGTGATCCCACTCCTATTTAGTTTAGCTGACGGCGGCTAGGAGGAATACTACTAATAGTTTCGGTTACTGATATTCTTTAAAACAATCTTTATTGAGCTGAGCGAAGCGAATCTCTTATACAGTCTTATCAGTCGAGACTGTACTCCTCCGGAACCACAATACCGATCTTGACCAAATTTGCCATGGTGATAGTGTAGACACCGCTGAGTGTTTAGAGGGGTGAATTGTTAAAATAGAACGTACCATTGAGGAATAATCATCGAAAAACAGTTTAACGAGCGCGCGACCTTAGCTATGCGCACGACCGTAGTAAGATGCCTTATTTTTCAAGTAAGAGTCTTGCTCGCTCAGCTCAATTTATTTCAGTCGCACCCTGCACCGAATTCCTAGTTTATATAAGAAAATAGTTGAGAAATTTAAAATACCTTAACGTTTGGTATTGGCCTAATAACTCTAATGAAATGTGACGTTAATACACATACCTTAATCATTTGTCCATTTGTATTTTTATCATTATTTTTCTCACCAAATTTGAAGAATGGGATATTTTTACTGTTCTTCAACGATGACAGCTATTCTTTAAAATAATTTGATCCTTTGACAATTTAGTTCGTTTGGCGGAAAGTTACTCCTTAAGTTCCAATTAGCACAACTGATTTGTCGGTTTAGTTAATAAAAGGGTTCCAGCTTGGTTTCAGCTAACGAAAACAAAAACAAGTTGAACTCCTGAGACGCGGTCAGCCGAATACAAGGGATTTTCGATTTTGCGTTTTTTTTTTTTGCGTTTTTTGCGATTTTTTGCGATTTTTTGCGATTTTTTCTTTATCTTGCAATGGTTCACCCCAGCACGAATCTATTACCGAAAACAGCAACTCGATAGCTCATCTCCTTCATACCCAAAACCGTGACAGAAAATTGGCAACGACGACGTCGACGACAGCTCGATAGCAATAGGGCTTTTCTAAAGAAAATCCCTAAAAAACTTAATTGGCTTCTAGTTTTTTGAGTGCACCACTAGCAGAGTGTATTTTATTTTTGTTCAGATAAAACTGACAAAATATACAAACACATCCATACGTTGTAATAAATACACTCTGTAATGCTTAACCAATGGATGCTTTTTAGTTCTGACAGAGGTGAATAAATTTGATTAGTTTTTGTACCCAACAAAACCTTTCAGCTACGTTTGAAGAGAGCCAACAATAAACTGATGTTCAGCAACATCAGTTTGTAGGTAAGATTTATTATAACCCACTTAAAAAAAAAGCGGCCAAGTGCGAGTCGGACTCGCCCATGAAGGGTTCCGTAGCAGCAAGTAACATAATAATCCCTTTTTTATAAATTTTATATTTGAATTGTTGAATGAAAGGTAAATTGCGTTTTACGATTTATGACGTATTACCATGACGCATTACATTACCATGTAAACTTCCACCGAAAATTGGTATGAATGAGATCTAGTAAGGAGTTTTTTTTTAATATGTCATAAATCGTAAACCTTTTTTTTTTTTTTTTTTTAATCGTGCGGAAATCCCTTCGGATACCCCCCCGCCGGCCAGCGGGGGCGGTTATGTCGGGCTTGCACCGACTAAAATCGCACGCCGTCTCGGGTCTTCAGACGACGGGGTGTAAGGTTACCCATAGAGCATATCCCTCGCACCCCGGCTGACCCTGGGCCATCTCACCACTAACAGCATCGCTCATCCTGTCTCCTCTGAAAGCAGAGGAGTACGGAGAGCGATGTGTTCCCGCCACGTTGGGTATTGGCCGACGATCAATGCCAACCCTATGAAGGGGTGAAGGGGAAGCCATTGACCGCCGCCCAGGGTGTACCGGCCGCTCCGATTCCGTTCCCCCCGGACTGCAGCGGGATCGGAATCGGAGCGACACTCGAGGAGGTTACCCAACACACCCCAACCGTAATTTACCTGTCATTCAATCAACTCAAATATAAAAATTAAAAAAAAACATTATTGCTTGCTGTTACGGAACCCTTCATGGGCGAGTCCGACTCGCACTTGGAATTGTATTAGGTTAGAAATAAATGAATGTTAGAAAAAATAAAACAATCTGATTCCTAAATCTAATATATTTATTACCACTGAGGACGTTTTATATCACAGCCAACAGAACTATATTTTAACTTAATTATATTTGTTTCGTCGGAATAAATTAAATTATTATCTCTATCAAACGCTAGACCGTATATATTTTTCATATCTAGTATTTTTTTGAAACCCTCAAATTTACCATCTGCTAATACACCTATATTAGTACACATATATGTGTCTCCTTCATTATCTTCTACTATTTGTCTAACTGTTATTAGTTCTGAGATAGACTCAGCTTCCATTTTCTCATTATCATATTTAAATAAACCTGTTTTATTAGCATAATATATAGTATTAGTACTAGTTACATGAAAATGATCAATTTCAATATTTTCAAACTCTTTTACTTTTGCAAATTTACCATCGTATTGGATGTGCAATTTCTGATCTGGATAACTTATATAAAACAAATTCTTTTTGAAAAACAGTGACCAAATATTTATACCTTTCTCCTTATACAAATCTGCTAGTTTTGTTAACATATTATATTTATATATACCGTCACTTCCTCCTAAGTATATGTCGTCGTTCATTTGATCTATGGCTACGGAACACCCGCCTTTTATACCAGCTATAGTCTGGTACTCCTTTGTATCTAAATTGTATTGTCCTAGTTGAAAATCTACGTCCGAATAAGACTCAGGTAGAGAATAACTAAAGAATAGTATATTTGATGACTTGTGAACATTCAAATTGTATGGTCTTCCAAGATTGGACCAAAACACTTCCTGGTCATACCAGTTTTCTCCAATTTTTAGTCTGTTGCAAGGAACCTCCGGGACAGCGTCTACAGAATATGTCACGATTGATAAGAGAAGATACAACGTACTGGCCATTTTTTGATGTCTGAAAAATATTTATTTATTAAAAGACATGTTGTTAATATCAGTCTAAATGTTCACCAATTCATGACTACTAACTAAAAACTTAAAATTACTATGTACTAATATGGTGTAACAAGAACAGTTTGATACTGTCGGAAGTTTACGCGAATGTCACACATTGGAATAAAACTATTTTTAACGGATTCTATCGCGATTTATTTGATGTTATTTTACATTGATCCCGACGTTTCGTTTGCTTTTCAGCACCCATGGTCACGGGGATCGGGATCAATATAAAATAACATCAAATAAATCGCGATAGAATCCGTTAAAAATAGTTTTATTTCGATAAGGATAGTTTATTTAAAATTAATAAAATACTTGTTAATCTCGAATTTCTCATTTTAAATTATTCCTCAGTCGACAAAATATAATTTGATATTTCTTTCCAATTAATTTTTTATAACCTGTAATTTTGTTATATTTCGTTGTATCTATTCGAGAGTGATATAAAATAAACTTCTAACTAAATTCTAAAATTATTAAAACGAAAATAATAATATTCTTGAACCTGCTAAGCCACACAGTTCTAACTAGATCTAGACCCAAACTTAGGTAAGCATAGCTTGAAATATATAGCTTTCAGAATATAAAATACTTAGATATACATAGAAACCTTCACTTCAATGCAAAATTCATGCATACAAATAACACTGAGTGGAAATCGAACTCCTATGCGACCGTTGACATAGCAAGTCACATTATTAATTATTTGTATTATGAGTTAAGTTAAATTCTTGCTAAATAGAAAATTAACGACGAATCAATATACCTGCAATGACAATTCAATGATTGGCAACATTTACACCCACATTAGGATTATTATTTTATTTGAATTAAAAACACTGTCAATACAAATCACATGTATGCACATTTGTATGTGCTTAATTCGAATTATAGAATTCTGCTATCTATATAAATAAATAAGATTATAACTATCTGTTTATAACGTTACGTACCTACAACAAAAAACATTTTTTTTAACTTTCTGTCTGTTTGAAATGGGTAATCTCTAGAACGGCTGGGCCAATTTTAACGGGACTTTCAGTGGTAAGTAGCTAATATTACAAGGCATAGCATACGGTACTTTAATTTTTGGAAAAATAATTGGTGTTCCGCTAAAGATTAAAACCAAGAGCCATGTCCAAGGGCGAAGTTGAATTTTGTTTTATATCAAGCAAACACCCGAAGCATAATCATAATATTTAAATCTTCCCAAATGAAAATAAAACAACTAAAGATATACTTACACGGTATTAAAGGTTTTAAAATCCATCACAATGTATCAGAATTGAATTGAAGCTCAGAACTATAGGTGTCAGACACATGTTTCTTTACCGAAACCCTATGAAGAATGAGACTAGTGTTGTGCTGTAAACTTATTGTCTACCACTTGTTTGGCTTTGTCATCGTATGATGAAATAACTAAACAATGATCAATGAAACAATAGCAGCCCTCCTGTTTTGAGAATCGATAACAATATACACCATAATAATAAATAAATACCCTTTTCCTGGAACGTAAGAAATGGATAAATATTTAAGTTATTACTGACATCAAATTATCTAGTATTCGATGTATTTATGAATTTTTTCCTTATAAACGAATGAAGTTTGAACCTCAACCCATTTTTATTCTTGACACATTCCGTTAACAAAATGCTGCACATCTTATAGCTGATTGCATACAACACATTTTGGTGAGTCCGCCTTTCCCAAAAGAAATGCAGACTTTATTGAAAGAAAGAAAGTGCTGTAACAATCGTTGGTAAGGAGAATATTATATCAATTGATTATCCTGCAGTCTGCTGCTGGTCATAAGCCTCTCACGATTTGCACGATAACACTCGATAGGAAAGGCCCAAAACCTCCGCGTTCCGCATCCATTAATGGTAATTATGTACATAAACAAGTCTGGGAATTAGGATTCAATTAGCTTCTGCCTGCATTGAATTGCTGCCCGCGGCTCCACCCGTGTGGAATTATGATCCCGTTCCCGTCACCCATGGAAACCTATGCCCGGGATAAAAGCCTTTGTGTTATTAAGGACTATAATCTATCCCTGTACCAAATTTCAGCCAGATCCTCCAGATTTACTAGTGGTAGAAATTTGATGACACAAATTTGTCACAAAATTCGGCCGGGTGGGTACCACCGTGCATTGCGATAAACCCTCCATAGTGATCCAATTTCGGTTTGATTGCGTTCAGGGGTCAGCAAGTGCATAGCCGGGCAGGGGGATTGTGGTCGCAGCACTAGTGGGACCGGTGGGTGTCACGCGGTGCTGCGACAACAATCCTCTTCTGATGAGGCCGTCAAGCTGAGTGCCACCATTGTTAACATGGTACGTGTATGTAATGGTGACCCTCTTTCCTGAGACTTTACCTTCAGCTTACCATCAGGCGAGTTGAAGTCAAATTGATGTGACCTAAATAAAAAATAAAAAAAAAACAACCGTTCGGCCGTTTAGGCGTGAAAGTGTTAGAAACATCCATACACACGGCCCATATATCCTCACAAACTTTCGTGTTTATGATATTAGTGGGAAGTTGAATATATTTAGGGCATAGATAGTGGAGCCACTAATCAACTAGGTTGAACTACTACTAATGAAATGAATAATACTTTAATATGTGGGGGAGACCTATGTCCAGCAGTGGACTAGCATAGGTTAATGATGATAATGTACACAGAGTATCAAGAGATTTGGGCTGATGCGTACATTTTCTACAGTTCATATTGACTCTAGTGTACAAGGCCGACCAACAACTTTGAGGCCGAAGTCAACCTCACCTGCTAAACAACAGACGAGGCTCGGGCGCATGTTTGGCTCTCAGGGTTGGGAGGTCAGACAGAAATCGCTCCCGGAAAAAATTGACATACCAATCAAATACAATAAGCTTACCTCGGGCTTCAAAGTGCAAAATATGGATGCAACTGTGAAAGCGCTTAGAGATGATGAATTCTTTAACGGACTATGGTAGGTGAAGACCAAGGGGGTGTCCATTGGATTTCAACTCACTGAAGTTAACAATGAGGTTTGTGTCTGTCTGGGGTGTGTGTTGGGTAACCTCCTCGAGTGTCGCTCCGATTCCGATCCCGCTGCAGTCCGGGGGGAACGGAATCGGAGCGGCCGGTACACCCTGGGCGGTGGTCAATGGCTTCCCCTTCACCCCTTCATAGGGTTGGCATTGATCGTCGGCCAATACCCAACGTGGCGGGGACACATCGTTCTCCGTACTCCTCTGCTTTCAGAGGAGACAGGATGAGCGATGCTGTTAGTGGTGAGATGGCCCAGGGTCAGCCGGGGTGCGAGGGATATGCTCTATGGGTAACCTTACACCCCGGCGTCTGAAGACCCGAGACGGCGTGCGGTTTTAGTCAGTGCAAGCCCGACATAACCGCCCCCGCTGGCCGGCGGGGGGGTATCCGAAGGGATTTCCGCACGATAAAAAAAAAAAAGAAAAAAAAAAGGTGTGTGTCTGTCTCGAACCGCACGATGCTTCTTCACATTTGCCTGTTTTGCCAAGTATTCAGGTACACTCGACCCAGGAGACCAGCGTTGGTGACTCCGATTCTTTATTTATTATAAAAGTACAGCCACATTGTATATATTACCCAATTCACAATACATCCAGTTGTTGGTAAGTACTCTGATATATACAACAATTACGGCGTACATAAGGATCCATTCTCCCGGCCCTTATGCGCCCTAGTTAGTAAATCCTTTGGTGACTCCGGCACTTTGTTTAGGAATTAATTCCCCCTTCCCCTATAGAGTGGCGCCCAGGGAAACCCTGCGCCCTGAGCCTGTTTCTACTGGGGCAACGGGTGGCCCTAACCGCGTACTAGGGGCTACGGTTTGGGCTGAAGTCGCCTCTAGGCCCAGACTCAGGAATTGGCCAATAGGCCCGGCCCAGGTTTGGAATCATTGATAACAATTTAATTATCCTTGTAAAAATTCTTTCTTCCAAAATAACCTCTTCCTACTGGACCTATTCAATAAATTTCATACCTTTGAACGAGCAATTATTGTAAATATGTATAATATCTGGATGACCGAGCTCCAAAATCTCAGAAACGGCTACAACGACTTTCATTAAATTTAGTATACAAGGAGTTTCAGGGGTGATAAATCGATCTAGCTAGGTTTAATTCTTAGAAAACGTTGAGCAAAACTCGGTCATCCAGATACTTATAATTATGTGCATATAAAGGCGTCTTTTTAAGGTGCATGATTTGCATATCCGTGGCTTCGCAACAGATCAATACGGACGATTGAAGCCCGGTGCCTGACTGTCTGCGGGCCCTCCGTGTGTTACAAAATCTGTACACGTCCATAAGTCGCCTTAATACTGTGGTGTCTGAACCTCATTTCACACCACGATGCGGTTACCTGGCCATTATGTGTCAGAGTTTAAAAATAATTATTTGTTTGATTTAAATAGAGCGTAGGGAAGAAAAAACAATTGCTCCGTGGAGCTGCTTTCGGCTGGGCGGCTGACAGCGGGCGACTAGACGCGCCGCCCGGGTCCGCCGGCCGAAGAGAAGATAATAGTGCAATATATTTAGGCTCAGTCCTTGAGCGGAGTTCGCGATTCCCTAGTTCGAAGTAATATAAAAGCATACGCGTAAAAACCTCCCTAAACCCGATTTAGGAAGCTTTGATGATATAATAAATGCCCATTTAAACTTCTTCCTCAGTGTTTGTTTTATTTTCTACACGAGGTATTGTGGCGTCCAACCCCCGGACGCTACAACTGGTGGAGTCGTCGGTTTCCATACAGCTGGTGGTTGCTACAGCTACAACTGGTGGAGGAACGCCGGTTTCCATACAGCTGGTGGTTGCTACAGCTACAATTGGTGTGGAGGAACGCCGGTTTCCATACAACTAGTAGAGGTGCTAGTTGCCACAGGAGCTAGTGGTTGCTACAGCTGGTGAAGCGATAGTTTCCGCAGAAGTCGGAAACGCCAACATTTTGCAGTTGGCAGTGAATGGATCGATCCCGTACCGTTTGAAGAAAGACGTCGTGCGTCAATTGGAGCGACGCATTTATCAGTATCGTTGTTTATTTTGCTTTTATGTGCTTTTATGTGATATTATGTGCTCAACTAGAAGATGGCTATGATGGTGGCTTGTTCCAGAATGTTTCAAGAGCATTGATAGTTGTCTGCGGGTCAATAGGGCCAATAAGGACTATAAGTCTTAGTAGAATTATAATTCACGTAGTGAATAACGTGTTATCTTGAACCGACTAAAACCGCATTACGTACTAGCGTAACTAGTAACTAGTAATATTTTATTATTAATATGTGTTCTCTGTTTATTTCATATTGCTGCGCTGCTGAAGATAAATAGATTTGTTTTGTTTTTTATGTTCGTGATGTTCTAGCGTAGGAGTTAGGCAATTATTTTTTGTACAATATTGAGAGTTTGATCTAAACTTTGTAAGAGAGTCAAATCGTTCTGGACATAAGCGCCGACGATGATTGAAAGTTAGTTTTCGATCAGACTTTTCTTTATAGAGTAAGTTCTTTCTCTTTAGTGTTGTTTTAAAAAATAATTTAGTAATGTGTAGGCGACATAAATAATTTTATGTCATCTTTCTTTTTAGTTAGGTAGGTCTTAAAAGTACTGTGTTACTAAGTCCTTTCAGGGCAAACCTTAAAATGTATCGGCAAGTGATACCAATAACTTTTCTTTGATGAGGCTGATTGTGGTCAGGTTTCTTTTAACCTGGGTTTTTGCCTGGCCAAGAATGAAGCAATTTTTCTTTGTTCGTGTTTTTCAGTATTTATTACAGTTTAATTGCTATAATTTGAAATTCTACTATCGTTTACTAATTATTATAAAGATTGCTTCGTTATTCCCATTGTAAGGGACAATTCGCATAAATTTTTTTTTGTGTCCCAGATTTAGAATGCCTAGGGAATCAGGCTGTCACATAAATGACCATTAAGGGCGTAGCTGATGTGGTGTCTGAACCTCATTTCACACCACGATGCGGTTACCTGGCCATTATGTGTCAGAGTTTAAAAATAATTATTTGTTTGATTTAAATAGAGCGTAGGGAAGAAAAAACAATTGCTCCGTGGAGCTGCTTTCGGCTGGGCGGCTGACAGCGGGCGACTAGACGCGCCGCCCGGGTCCGCCGGCCGAAGAGAAGATAATAGTGCAATATATTTAGGCTCAGTCCTTGAGCGGAGTTCGCGATTCCCTAGTTCGAAGTAATATAAAAGCATACGCGTAAAAACCTCCCTAAACCCGATTTAGGAAGCTTTGATGATATAATAAATGCCCATTTAAACTTCTTCCTCAGTGTTTGTCTTATTTTCTACACGAGGTATTGTGGCGTCCAACCCCCGGACGCTACAATACCTAGTGTAATAACCCTTATCATGATTATTACTTATTAATTGTGCTTGGACCCCACTTTGGAGTTGATTAATTAATCAAGATGTTTCAGATGTGCCTTCTGATTAAGAACTTTAGCTCAATAATCTATAAGGGGAGGTACGGTATTTACATAAATATAAACATCAAAATCATGTTGAAATAATACATCACTTGTACTTTTCCACTATATATTTTTAATAAATTACACTTGAATGGTATCATATCACGGTATTCTTAAAAAAAAAGCCTTTGAGTATGCCGTGAGGCCAAACTGGTCACTCAGTGGAAAAGTACAAGTGATGCACTATTTCAATTATGTGTAGCAACTTCCACCAAATGCCATTAAGATGAAGTGGGAACTCGCGCATCGCGTTTGTGAGGGGTGAGGTATGAAGTGCGGCGGGAGCATGCGCGGGGCAACCATCTTCCCCCCGCGTTTTATGTTCGCGGACCATAAGGGTCACCGTACACTTGACCGGCTATCGGTATTGTCTTTTACGAATACCAATTTTTTTTTTCATCAGTATGATGGGTTGACGTGAAATTGAAGGTCAACGTACATTTGACCGGGTATCGGTAATATCGGTATTGTTATGTAAAGATACCAATTTATTTTTCACCAGTATGAGTAGAAGTGAAATGATCACCGTATATTTGTACGTACGTAACAGCCTCTGTAGCGTGGTCGGGCGAGCGCCAGCTTACGATGCAGGAGGTTACGGGTACGATTCCCGCTGGGACCAAATATTTGTGTGGACCACAGATATTTGTTTCTGGTCTTTAATACACGTTTCTATATGTATTATAAGTATGTAATTTACACAATAAAAGTAATTCTGACTTTTTTTTTGAAATGAAATCAATTAGACCATCTTCACACACTATAAGAAAATTTGTTGTGTCCGATTAGAAATGTCTGATCAGATATTTCTTATAATGTGAATGCATCCAGGAAAATTCTTGTCTTCCGCAAGTCGTCGAAAGTCAGTTGATTGCCACAAGTTTTGGGTTCAATTTCATACAAGCCAATGTAGGTATAGCGGACTAAAAAATCTAAGTTATCTATTTATTTTAATGCTTTTATTTCAATTTTTTCTAAAACGTAAAAATAGAGTTCCAAAATAAAGTGACACTTATTAGATCTATTGAAAAAGTTTAATATATATAAAATAATCCCGTAGTAAATTTAAATGACTGTAGTTGCATTTAAATACAAATTCATGCTCCATTTCTTTTAATTATTTCAAAAAATAGCCGATGTCCACTATTCTCCTGCCAGTAATTTTCTCAAAGTTCGATGTATCTTCAGGAAGATGACAAGTTCACAGTCAATATTATCTATGGACCTGAAAGGTAAAAATGCATATTACAAATCACTCAATGATTATTTAATTACTATGTTGTATGTACTAATAACGATGTATGTACTAATAACTATACTAGGAATTCAGTACAGGGTGCGACTGAAATAAATTGAGCTGAGCGAGCTCCTGCTCCTGCTCCTGCTGCCTTATTGAAAAAAAGACGTCTTACTACGGTCGCGCGCTTAGCTAAGGCCGCGCGCTCGTGAAACTGTTTTTCGTTGATTATTCCACAATGGTACATCGGCCATGAACCATCTTCAAAACACTCCTCAGTGTCCACACTAGCACCGCAGTAAATTTGGTCAAGATCACGCGAGTGGTTACGGAGGAGTTCAGCCACCAACGAGTGAATATAAATAATGAATATATAAGTTGTAAAGCTTTGACACTCACTGTAATGGAGTTTCTGAACGTAAGGCATTAGAAGTGGCTGTTAATAGGTCAGCATACACAGGAGTCAGTTCCGTTGGTGCACTTTGGTCTAGTAATGATTGAGTTCTGCAATGTAAGTAGGTACTTATTATCATTTCTTAAAAAAAAATACTTCATAATGTTTATTCCCACTCGACAACTGCAATTTATGATTTGATAAATGGTTATGCCTTACGCTGTTAAATGTACGATAGACGTAGAGAACAGGAGTCTCTGAACTCAATTTTTTCGAATTTGTTTGCTCAGCCAATGCTCGTAATCTGCAAAACAGTAAGTCTTCTAATTTTTTTTTCAGTTTATCAAACATAAGTAATTTCCAAATACCTATTCTAATCACCATAACAAAAGATAGTATTTACCCTTAAACCATTTTCACACCATAAGAATTTTTTCTTGTCAGACACAAGAAATTCAGTTAAATTGGTGGTTGTATGAGACCGTGCACATTACAAGAAATTCTTTCTGATGTCCGATAAGACACAAGAATTATAATCTAGAAACGTCATCTTCTCAACTATCCTTCGTGAAGGATTGGTCTTGACTCCCACTGTTCCTGGTTCCCACCGTTCCTGGCGGGTCCAGGAGCCAGGAATATTAAACCAATAGTAAACCACTATTTTCGATCAATAATATGTCGACTAATTGACTTTTCGACCAATTATATGTCGACTAATTATCCCTATCGCTCAATGGGATTTTCGACTAATTGTATGTCGATGAATTATCATGTCGACCAATAGTCGTTCGGTGCACAGTCTGGGTCCGGTCAATTTTCATCTAAAATTGTTCCAACGGTTTACGTGTGATCGAGTAATACACATCCAAAATCTTCACAAAATTTTACATTTGTAATATAAATAGGTAGATAAGATTACTCAGGATTTAATGAAATCCAACCATATGCTTTTAAATTCAGGATTCACTGAAATTAATCCTGAACCTACTTATCAAACACAACAAAAAAGAAAAAATTTCAGTATTATGAGAAAATTGTCTATACGTATTAAAATACCGATTTTACGGAAATTTAACGGAGATTTCACTATGACCTTGAAATATCAATATGCCGAAAGTAGAATTAACAATATTATCCAACACCGAAAACAAAATTTCAATTTCTTGAATAAATACGAAGTTATAAGCGGTTTAATATAACTAATCAGGCAAAAACCAAATTGAGGGCTTTGACGCAATACTCAGTTATAGCTTCGGTAGTTTTCGTATTGATAATAATCGTTTTGTGCAAAAGGAACGAACCGCTTTAGACCTTTCTGAAGCTTATGATATAACTGTATTATTCAAAACATCTTATTCAGTTTACTTTGAATTTAATTTGTCACGTGATTCATTTATACGAGTTTAAATAGTAATTATTGAGAGTATTTTAGGTATAAAAAGAAGGGATAGAAAGAAATTACAAGAAATTGAAAAGAAAATAAAATTTAAAATGCACACACAGCCACAAAGATGTCTGTAATCTTTAATGGCGTTGGATAGAACATATGATAAGAGAAAGTAAAGAGAAATGGACTAAATTAGTAACCGAATGGTATCCAAGAGATAGCAAAAAGAATAGAGGTAGGCAAACTGAAAGATGGGAAAATGACTTTAAAAAATAACTGGTCCGTTATGGACCCGTCTAACAAGAGACAGGAACACTTGGAAATTTTTAGAGGAGACCTTTGTCGACAGACAAACTGTTTCACACAATAATCCAGTTACTACACTAATTAGTCGACATATAATTGGTCGAAAAGTCAATTGAACGACATCGATTACTAGTCGTAAACTCGTGGACATCGCGCGCCCCGACACGGATAGATATAGGTTAGAATGTTTATTGCGGAGGTCTCGCACTTGTGATAATGCACGTAGAAATAGGTCGTCGAAATAATTAACTAATAACTAAGATATAAAACAAAACTAGCTACAGTAAACCACTATTTTCGATCAATAATATGTCGACTAATTGACTTGTCGATTAATTGTCATTGTCGACCTAAGCTCATCTCGACCAAAAATGTGTCGACTATAATGTCGATCATATGTCGTGAACCCAAATTAACACATAGATAAACAATTTCCTAGATTAATACATAGGATACTTTACATCCTGGGAACAAGTTCCCATGGGTTGACTACACTACGAGGTCGGAATCACGGGTCTCATCTAGTACTGTATAAATGCGAAAGTTTGGATAGATGAATATTTGTAAGTCAATCACGCTTGAACAGCTGACCCGATATGGGTTTAATTTGTCACAAAGATAGATAGACATACTTTTATACCAGGACATAGGTTCCTATGGATTATTGGAATAGGTTCAGTACTCCACGCGAGTAGAATGTTAGGCCACCAACGGTCTGCCTGCGAAATTTCATTTCAATGGTGGTTTTGGTGGCAAATCCAACTTCTGTACCTCATAATTATTATAGATTGCAAGTAAAGGAAGCCGTCCCTACGCCGCGGCCTAAAGAATCTATTGCTAAATCTAGCATTAGCGACTATACGTCGAGTACCTAAAGTTCAGTATTTGTTAAATAAAAATAAAGTCATATTTATGTCCCAAATTCAAAATCAAAGTAAATTCCAATTTTTATTCATATCTACAACTTATTATACTTAATACCAACATAATTCTATAACTTAAACAAATATTTCATTAACTCTAACTAATTAAAATATGGGATTGTTTTGGTTCCTCTTTTTTTGCATCGGCGTTCAAAATAGCGTTCAAGCATAATCTGCTATATTTGCTTGGAAGTAATCTGTAGATAGCATCTTTATCTGAATAGATTATTTGATCTTTTTCATCAAAAGTCATTCCAAACGCCTGATCAATTTCAGCCACTTTTTTAACTCTATGGTAAGGTTTCTCTTCAACATACATTCCATCACTTGCACAGAAATATATATCGCCATAAATATCTTCTGCAATTTGTCTTACAGCAATCTCATCATTTAAAACAATAGGTTGTTTATTAGGCTTCGCTACTTTGTACAATGCTGTCTTGTTTGCGAAGTAGATATCAATATGTTTGGAGATGAAAAAAGTATCAATTTCTATGTCTACAGCTTCTGATACTTTCACAAAATTATCGTCTTGGTATACATACAACTTCTGCTGCGGGTAGTCGATATAGTAAAAATTTCTGCGAACAAATATAGCCCAAATTGATTTTCCTTCTTCTGCGAAAAATTCAGCAGTCTTGGTAAGAAAATTGTACTTGTAAATGCCGTCGTGTCCACCAAAATAGATGTCATCATTGCCCCCATCGTAGGCCACGGCATAGCCACCAGGTACTCCCTTAATATCCCTGCAGTTTCTTTTCTCGATGTGACAGGCCATAATACCAAAGTCTACTTGAGTTCCATTCTGGATTGTGTGACTGAAGAACAAGACACCAGAAAATCTACGAATAGTAGAAAATATTTTAATTAGTAACTTATATTAAAGAAAGAACATATGTTTTATGGTGAAAAAAAGGTACATATAGTTGCACATAAAAAAATGAATGAAAAATAAGGGTGAGATAAAAATAAAAATTGAAAAACAATGATAGCAGACACTCAGGCGGCGAACGCTGAATACTTTACTTTACTTAACTGTAATTTGCTGACAATCTTGTAAAATTAATTGTCATTCTATTTAATAGGCTTTCATTGAGTTTTATTTTTAAACACTAAGTTGCAAAAAACATTGTCATTAACAATCATAAGTATGTATGGGACCCCATCAAGACCTACCCAAACCAACCTCACCTGCAAGCCTGGTACCTGCTGATTTGACGGATCGGAAGTTAGATGGGGATGAAAGCCTCGGATGCAACAGATGATGATGATTATTAATCATAGGGAAACTTCATGGCGCAATCGCGAATAGAAAATACGCGTGTACGTGTCCACTTGTCTACCGACTGGTTTTTGACACACATCAAAGGATACAAATAAGCCGCTAATACCAGGGTAACAGCAGTAACACATATATTTGGCATGTTTGGCACATCAAACGACAAATGACGATCACATGACATTAAATATATTTGCATGAATACAACCTACAACAACAAATTTAATAACACATAGCGAAGTGTGGTGCCGCCATCAAGTTTCAAGCCTAATGTACAGAATGCTGTTTTGACATAAAGTATGTTTAACTAGCAACCTGAAACCTGAATAATAAAATCTGATGACAAGTTGATACCTGAAAATATTTGATAATTCTGGTAAATTTATATAAACTCAACTTACTTATGCATCATCAAGTTGTAGGGTCTTCCAAGTCCATCGAAAAGCATCTCTTTATCAAAATACACATCGTTGAATACCACTCCGTCACACATGATAAGCTCTGAACCATTTTCTGATCTCCTCACACGTTGTGCGCCAGTACCCGGTAACAGTAGCAGAACCAAAAAGAACATCTAGACGCTAAAACAAAATTGTAAATATTAATTTCGCGAAAAAACGTAAGTTAAATAAATACATATTGAAACAAATGTATCACTTTTACTTTTTCCACAATTACATTTATTAATTACACCTGACAGGTTTCGCCTCACGGCATTCTCAAAGGTTTTTTATATAACTTAAATATATAATTATCCGTCAAATTCACTGCACCCCGCCTGATGGTAAGCAGAGGTGAACTCCAAAAAGTAGTGGCCACCATTTTGAGAGATTGTCCCTAGAATGACGGCCCCTACCTAGACGGCTTCAGCAGATGGTTTTTCACGCCCCGCTTTTAAAGAGCCCAGGATTCTAACTAGAAGGGAACACTTGCGCGGGCAAAGCATTCCAGTGCTTCATGGCCCGAAAGTAAAAGGAGTCACCAAACCGCTTGGTTCGAGATGGTATCGCTTGCACCGTATGACGATGACACCTAAGTCCTGCACGTGTTGTTCGTGACAAGAAGGGAGAAGGAGGAACCAATAGGAATAGCTCATCGGAACATTCACCATGGTATATGCGATAGAATACTGCCAAGGAGGCTATATCTCTTCGCAGCTGCTGCAGAGGCTCTAGAGAACTGGTGACCTCAGGACTATCAATGTTCCCCCGAATCCGAGAAGAAAGCTTTTCTCACCCGTTATTCAGTAGGGATACCGGCTAGCAGAGGAAATTTGCTTTAGCCGTGAATACGCCTAGGTCCTAGGAACTTTAGCCTGAAGCTTCGTACCGTTAAATGGAAGCAATTTTTCATTCGAGTTTTAAGTATGACTAGTTATAAAGTGATATTAAAGAAGTAGAAAGAATGATGGGGCCATAATAATTTTGATAATAATACAATCGGACGTCTTGAAGTTGGGGAAAATTACGTAGAATGATTCCGCTGAACTAACTTTTTACCGGTGGTAGAAATTTGATAACACAAATTAGTCACAAAATTCGGCCGCCGGAGATGGCCCAGGGTCACTCGGGGTGCGAGGGATATGCTCTATGGGCAACCTTACACACCGGCGTCTGTAGACCCGAGACCAGGTACCACCGTGGTTCAAGCCCGACATAACCGCCCCCGCTGGCCGGCGGGGGGGGTATCCGAAGGGATTTCCCCAGGAAAAAAAAACAAAAAAAAAGGTACCACCGTGCATAATTGCGAAAAACCCTCCATAGTAATCCAATTTCTGTTTGATTGCGTTCAGGGATCAGTAAGTGCATAGCCGGGCAGGGGGATTGTGGTCGCAGCACTAGTGGGACCGGTGGGTGTCACGCGGTGCTGCGACAACAATCCTCTTCTGATGAGGCCGTCAAGCTGAGTGCCACCATTGTTAACATGGTACGTGTATGTAATGGTGACCCTCTATCCTGAGACTTTACCTTCAGCTTACCATCAGACGAGGTGAATTCATTTGACGTGTCCTAAATATAAAAAAACATCTGATTTTTATCCTGATCAGCATATTAGGCTAAATAATTAAAATTATTGTATTATCATTGATCCTTAATACGTGCACAAATTTTGAGGTTAACCGAATGTCTTGTAGGTGGTGAAAATTACTTTGAACGTTGAAAATCATGTAAATATTATGACACTCAAATACATACATATTTAATTACAAAAAGTTCATAAGAAATTATCAACAAAATCAATCTCAAATCTCTAAAATCCAATAAATTATCACATCACATTCAAAAATCACTTCTGCGAAATCACTTTCGCTGCTCAGCCTAGCAAGATGAGGAAGCACTTATTAATAACATTATAAATACCTGTAGCTCTGTAGACAAGAGTAAAATGATGTAATGAAGATATTTATATTGTTTCTTACACAGCTCTACAATAAGCTCATAGGGAAAATGTAATCAAAACACACTATGACATCAATTAATATTATGTCACTCATGAAAGTATGTTGTTTGACGAGTTCTTAAGAATGGATAGTAAATCATAAGTAAAATGCCTAGGATACTAGGCAATATACTTTCTTTTTTCATTTTTTTTTATGTGTGGAAATCCCTTCGGATACCCTCCCACCGGCCAGCGGGGGTGGTTATGTCGGGCATGAACCGACTAAAACCACACGGTGTCCTCCCCAAGTGTCCGTTGCCGGGCACCCTGGGTAAGCCCTCGAAAGGATAACCCCAGGGTTACCGGCGGACTTCGGCCGCCACCGTGGCCTTGCCTGGTCGGGTTTTATCCCGCGTCGGTGAGTAGGCAGGCCTGTGTGAGGGCACACACGACACGCCTCCGCCACGGCCTGCTTCTGTAAGGACAGCGAGTCGGCCAACTGCCGTCCTCAGGACCCGATCATGGAGGTCGGTAGTCCCGGGCGTAGATGAGTTTGCGGCGTCCTCGCAGCAGACTGCGAAACTCGAGGGGCAGGGTTCTCTCTCGCTCCCTCTCCGCCGTCTCTTTCGCGCGCATTACCTGCTCGCGCGGTGGCGTGCCACTTGTTCCCGTCTGAGACCACGGCCCTCACCATGGTCTCCTCAACGTCCACGCCCAGGACCGCAATTAGATCCCGGCGTTGACTCGCCCACGCAGGGCTAGGATCCTCGAAGTGCTGACACTGCGGCGTTGTCTCCCTGTGGATGCGCCACAGATACTTACCGAAACACCTGTGTCCGGTAACCATCTGGCACATCCGGTAGGAGAGGTCCCCATGGTCCCTCTCCAACCACTCCCTCATGATCGGCCTCACCGCCGCAATGGTAGATTCTCCCCACATTGGGTGCTCAAGTCGCATCCTCCATGTCTCCATGAGTTCCCGGTGGAGCTATGATTTCTCGGCGCTCCGGCCTATGGCCCCGCTCCAGCACCTCCTTGCGCCATTGGTACAATGACGCAAGGGCTCTCGCTTCCAGGTCCCATGGAGGGGTCCCGGCTAGGAGACATGCCGCCTCGACGGAGATCGTGCGATACCCCCTAATGACTCTGACGGCCATCGCTTTTAACGGGCTGTTTAGAATAGCCATGTTGCGGGCCCCCAGAGTCTCCGCCAATACGGGGGCCCCGTACAGGGCCATGCTTCGCACGATCCCCAGGTACAGTCTCCTAGTGGGGGCACTACGCAATATACTAGAATAATATCAGGACTTTATGACTTTATATAATCTTAGTTGCTAAAGTGACACAAGTAGTGGAGCTGCATATCACGAAAATAAATATCCTGCGGTAGATATGTGAAGTGACCTGGAAGGATCGCGCAAGGAACTAACGCATCCCCTGCAGCATGCATGATAAACTGCAGTAGAATTACTTTCACTGATGCGGCCTCGTTATGCTGTGATCACCACTATCTATATGGGTAACAAATGCCTAGCACTGTAGAAGATTACATCACAGTATACAGTAGATTCAGTGCCAGTGGTTTCACTATCAGGGACGTGGAAAACTATGCGAGATGTAGGAATAAAAAATCTACTCCTTCCAAAATATACATACCTGAGTATATGTATTTTAGTATGCATGGAACTGTTATGCTATAGGACAGATGATTATCTTAAAAACAAAAATGTCTGTACTAACTTTTACAAAAATGTCTGGTTTGAGCATGGTGCAGGCTCCTCCTAAAATGCTAAAATGTTACAACTACAGCATAATATTGTAGTAGGCACGCGACCTTTTTTACCAATTTTTAACTTTTTTCAATTATTTTAACGTTTAACTTGGGTTAAATTTTATTATAACTTTTTTTTTATATACCTTTATTTATCTTGACACGAGACAAAAATGTACATTCGTCCATATTTTGTCTTAAGAAATCCCTATTACAAGCTGACGTCTCGAAAATGCCGCAGTGGAGTTTGTTGCGCCGTTTCTTCTCCACTAGCGCCTAGGAAGCGGTGGTAAACTTAGTATTAAGCAGTTTTTGACGTCCAAAAGATGTAATTATGTTGCACTATTTTGAAAAATAAAGACTTAGACTTTGACTTTGACTTTGATCCTAAGTAAAATAGCTGCTTTTACCAGCGCCAATGGGATACCTCGACCAGGGAAGACCAGCCTTACAGTATACGGCTGTGAGACTACCGGAAACCTTCATCTTTTCTCCATTCTCTTATTTATTTCTGTGTGATATTTTTGATGTTGCTAAGGTATCATTGGTTTTCGAGCCTTTTAGTACCTTCCCTCTTATTATATAACGTTTTGTACAAAAACTAGGTTTATACCACCCCAAAACAATTAAAAATTGTTTTATACCTAGCTTCATTGTTAGTTTACGATCCATAATGTATTGGTACAACCTCACTACAACTGCACAAATAAGCTGCAATTGCTCAACTAGCTAGCAAACAACTATTACACGTATCCTATAAATAAATCATAAAATATTCATTACCTTTATTTCCAATAAATCGACAAACTTTAACAGAGAGGTATAACGCAATGGTCTCGATAAATCACTGAATGTCCGCACTGCACAGACCAAGAGCCGATTATAAGCGTATTGTTCAAAAAATATATAATGTATATGTAAGAGTTTGTTGTTTTGATGAAGATTGCATCATTGTGAATATAAACATCGAATCATCTCAAGTTACAAAATAATACAAATATTACGACCACGCATAGTGATGACCGAAATGTTATTTACAATCATTTCAGCATCTTAATAAATAAACTTGGTGTATATCCGTGTTAGTCTGCCTATATTTCATATTGATAAAACTGATACAGTTAAAATATTAGGTAGTCTTAATAAATATGAGTTTAATCAATTGTAACAAAGGTATCCAAATCAAATTATTGAAAGTAAATAATAAGTTTGCTTGCCAGAAATGGCAAGTGACAGGTACTTAAGCGTACCAAATAACATACCTAACATTTCAATGACTACTACGTGGGGTTTGGTTTAACGGTTTTCTAATTTGTAATTTATAAAAGAAGTAATGACTAATTAACATTAAAGGGTACAAAACGGTACAAAAGAAGATCTAAAGCTATTATTAATGATCACAGTTTACCTCTTCCACTTCCACTTTCTTCTACCACAGTCTACCTACAAACCAAGACAAATAAGCTTAGCAGTAAAATCATTTTCAAATGAACTACTTCGAGTAAACCAAAAAAGTGAACAACAAAAATGAGTTTATGTTCAAACTCAAAGTACTTTCTCAGACAATTGGAGAAAATTATTCTTTTTATAAGAAGTGTTGAAATTTCCGCCTTTATCGATGCTTTTATCAAAAGAGCTACATTTGAACAAATCTAAAGCATATACTTCAATGCTTATCCATTATGTACAGACCACTTGAAACGAAATCCGTATACACAATAAATGCTTGCTGAAGCAAATATTTTAATATAAGCAAATTCACCTGTACGAATACACTACGCGGTTTTTAGGTATGTTCACGGTGGTGGGTTCTCGTTCCGTGTGGTTACACAAGAGTAATTCGCTTTAAGCAAACGTTATTAAAGGGCTTCGTAAATTAGTGCTTGTACTAGGTATATACTATAAGAACATAGTATTGTTGCATTTTGCTGATGAAGTCCCTGATCAAGTCTATCGTGGTTTATTTTCAATGGAGTCAAACGTCTTCTTTCTAGAAGCTACTGCGGTTACTTCTAATTCCACACAGGTAGTATTTTTCTTTTCGAACTATTTTTGATGAAACTTTTTATGCAGTTTATACGACTTTTTGTAACTCTTTCTGTTTTTGAAAAAAACTATTTTTAACGGATTCTATCGCGATTTATTTGATGTTATTTCATATTTTACATTGATCCCGACGTTTCGGTTGCTTTTCAGCAGCCATGGTCACGGGGAGACGTTGTCTTTTTTTAATAAATAATATACTAGTAACTGAAATTATTAATAATTTCATTAAAATCCTGCCTGCTGTTTAACTTTGTAAACTGCTTATGTTAGTAGTGGGTTTACGTCGGAATTCGAGGTCGGGATCTGTCAATCGTAAGTCTACCACCTTAGTTACTGCGCTACCGACGCTCATCGTTTTTCGATTGGGCGGGGGGGTATCCGAGGGGATTTCCGCACGAAAAAAAAAAAAAAAAAAGTATTCCCCTAACAAAGGGTTTATTGGCTAATTTAGACAACAATATCGATTTAACTACTCTAAAAAGATGTCAAGCTGCAGAAATGGGCTCTTGGATAGACAGAATACTTTACAGAACCAAAGCTAACTTCTTCTCGACGACGTGACGTGCCACCTCATAACTTGGCTACTGTACTAGTCCATCAGCTCTTTTATAACTTTCATACTAACACAATAAGCAATTATTGAATTTTTCTTGTTACATCAGAAACATATAGATAAGAAAACAATGCTCTGAATACTATAGCTCACATTACACTTCAATATTTCGTGAACAAACCGTCTCGGAATATGTTCCATGCCGCGTAGGAGCTCAATAAAAATTTATTGACCGACTCTTATCTTATCTTAATTCCTAAGGTTTGTTCTAAGAGTATTTATCGGTGATAATATTGAAACGTCTTCCTTACATATTGGAAAGATTACGTCAACTTCAAAGAAATTGCAAAACCTTTAGCTGATGTGAAATCTGTATCGCTTAATACTTAATAATAAAACAGGAGAACTGAAAAGCTGAAATGGCAATTGGCTGGCCACATCAGCAGAAGAACTAATGACCGCTGGAGCAAACGAGTCCAAGAGTAGAGACTGCGAACTGGTGAAAGAAAGATCCTCAGCTATATCACTGACGTCCTGACGGCTAACTACGACGCGCGTAATGCAATTCAGTTCAATTCAGCGACGTTGAGAGAGAGACGGAGTTATACACTGTGTATAGCTCTCTCGCACTCTCCCGCACTCTCCCTCTGCTCCGCTGCTCAAAATTGAGATGTTATAAGCGTGTCTTGGTAAACTCGCTGAATAAATAATAATTTTAAACCCTATATTAGTTCATCTATTACATACGATACGGAACTTCAATATAAACTTGATTTGTAATGTAACATTCGCAGCGAGTATATTGTTACGCCGTGTCACACTGATCGAGAAGGCTTGAAGAAGAATAAAAAAAAAATTGTAAGTAGCGAGTATTTGTAATATTTATTAGGTTTCGGCATAACATATAAGTGGTTAAATTTGGAGGAAGATCCATGGTCAGCACGAGTTAAAAAACTGCCTAAAAAGTGCCAAAACTGTTTACCGCGGTTAACAAAAAAACTTGAGGTCGTGAAAACAAAAAAACTGATCAACAAAAAAAGTTTTCAATCAATTCAGTAGTTTTTCGATAAATTTCGAAAACCACGTTTTTCGTACGAAATTTTGAAAGTTCTTTTTTTTTACAAAAAGTTTTGTCGATCAGACTATGAAACAAAAATCCAGATGGCTCGCTCGTTGCTCGCTTGTTTCTCCGTACACTGCAAGAATGCTCGCTTTGTAACATGTTACATTACGTTGATTCATTCCTTACCTGATCCGACGTGTAACGCCACTCAATACACACTTTTAGAAGTAGATTCTGGTAACCCTCTGACTTGTATGCTTGTTCACTATCTTAACAGTCTAAATAAAAAGCGGCGATAGCCTAGTGGCGTACGTATCGGACTGCTGAGACGAGGTCTCGAGTTCGATCCCCAGTCAGCCCGGGCACACACCTCTGACTTTTCGTAGTTATGTGTGCATTAATAAATGTTAATTATCGCTCGCTTAATAATGTGCCCGGTAGATGGCAATAGGCTCGCCCCCTATTACATTGGGACCTTAACATAACTGACGAATCGTGGGTGTGTAATACACCTCTGCCTACCCCTTCGGGGATACAGGCGTGAAGTTATGTTATGTTATGTGATGCTAAATAAAAAAAGGGTAGAGATGAAATTCTACCCTAATTGAATAAAACAAAAATGTTAAAAGCAAGCATTAACCGTAAAAGTGTTCTGTTCCCAAGCTCCGAAACAGTTGGTATTTCTTGCAAACATTTGCCGAGCAAAGAGAAAACTGCTAGAATAATCTTTTTACTTAAAGTAATCACAACTCCAGTGCAAAACTTCTTTACACCAGAAAATATTTTAGGGAGACATTTCAACTTTTCAGAATTGGTCAAATTTGGGTGAAAAACTTTTGATTTACTTCGCCGCGCGTGAAGTGAAATTAGGGTCCCAAATAAGTCTTTCAAGTGTCATTTTGGATATATTATTTTAGAAAAATATCTACGTATTCCTATCTTTTTTTTTTTATTGTGCGGAAATCCCTTCGGATACCCCCCCGCCGGCCAGCGGGGGCGATTATGTCGGGCTTGAACCGACTAAAACCGCACGCCGTCTCGGGTCTACAGACGCCGGGGTGTAAGGTTACCCATAGAGCATATCCCTCGCACTCCGACTGACCCTGGGCCATTCGCAGTGTCCCCTCTGATAACAGCAGAGGGGTACCTGGAGCGAGCACCCCCCCCCCCCCGCGGGCCTTGCTGGCCTGCCATACCCCGACACCCTCGTGCAATGGGGTCAGCTGGCCCTGAAAAGGGCCGATTGGTCAGACTCTTGGCCGTTGACGTTGACGCCAGCTACTCCAGAGGAGCAATCAATGATGCGTCATCGCCCACGTTGCCCAGGGTGCACCAAACTTGGAGGTGAACCAACCAGTCGCACCCCTATCTACGTAAATCTGTGGGTTATGTGTTTTTACACAAACAGCTGTATTATTTAACGTGCTTCTTTTGGTGGATAGCAGACTATCTCGTCTTACGTAATGAATTTGTACTTACATTTATAAGCAACCCTAAAATTCTGGGTTCTATTGCAGAACTTACGTTGCTGTTTCCTAGCAGAAAATTTCAATAACACTAGGGATACACTCTACGAAAATGCCGTCGCGGATAATAATAAATAATAAATATTCTAGGACAAATTACACAACGCCATCAAGACCCAAACTAAGCAGAGCTTGTCATATGGGTTCTAGAATGCGGATAAACATACTTAAATGCTTTTTTTTGTAAATAAATTTATATTATACATAGAAACACCCAGACCAATCCAAATAGACATATTTGCACTGAGCAGGAATCGAACCCGCGACCTGTGACTTAGCAGTCAAACGCACTACCGCTACGCAACAGAGGTCGTCTAAAACGACAACTACCAGCTCCTGACCTCCACAACTCGCTGGCGATATCTAAATTATTGTTTAGACCAGGTTGTCGGACATTTTAGAACTCCAACTACCCGTAACTATTGCCACAGATGTTTGTATGGCAACAGGGACCGACGGCTTAACGTGCTCTCCAAGGCACCGTCTGTATGTGTTAAGAACAGCCACCCATCTTGAGACAGACCTGTATATAAGAGCCACAAGCCGAGAGGCTTCATCATGTCTAACGACCTCAGTGAGCACATTAATTCCACCAGTATTTATTTAATTTTTTTCAAACATATTACCCATCTGAACCCTCTCACACAGAGTCTGTACATGGCACAAAAACGGATCATTTCCCATGATATACTAACACAAACAGAGTAACATAATAAAGATGCAGTGTGCAAAAATGGAAACCCTTAACTCACAGATGTGGAATTTTAAAAGCCCATTGTGGAAATGGAAACAGAGTCGTTTCATAAACATGCCGTATTTCCGACCCCGACGTTGTGTTATAAAAAGGTATTAGATGTTATAATACTTATTAGTTTATATATTATGTGTGTTTTTTGATAACGTTGGAACCCTTGGAACCTTTCCAGGGCTTACCCGGGATGCCCGGCAATGGACACTTGGGGAGGACACCGTGTGGTTTTAGTCGGTCCTATTCCGACAAGCCCACCCCATTGTTGGCACCGGTAGGGTGAAGCCCGTGGTGGTTTCCACTCGTTAAAAAAAAGGATTAGGTCGAAGAAGACTTCCACATCATTCCGCATTAGCGTTTAAAAATGTTTAATACAAATTAGGTGGATTAGCTCCGCCACATTAATTCAATTAAATTATTAAGTAGTATGTTTACTTTTCCTATACAAATTGCTTGAAAAATTAATTAAAATAAAATAAATAAATAAATAAATATTCTACGACATTCTACACAGCGCTTTCTAGACCCAAAGTAAGCATAGTTTAACTAGCTTGTGTTATGGGTTCCAGAATGCGGATAAACATACTTATATACATTAATGTGGCGGAGTAATAAAAATAAAATGTTTAAAAATGATTGTAACATCATTCATTGTTTCCGTAGTTCGCAAGAATTACGGTAGATGGCTCCAGTGTCGACCCGAGACGTATATAATATACCAGAGAATTTCGAATATCTGGGACGAGTAAGGGACTGGTCGCGGGCTCAAGTCCCGTCGTAGATGATCTTTGTTTCCTATCTGAATCTATTAGGTGAATTAGCTTACGTCAACGCATGCACAAGAACAAGAGGATATGCACTAAAAGTGAATGCATTTCCTGAACAAATTCAGCAGAAATTTTGCACGTACATTTTCCATAAGACTGGTCATAAGGTTTGCTATACATCACACACGATTATAAGTGCGAGGTACGTCTTAGAGCGAGGTTGGAGCCATCTACAGAAAATTCTTACGAACTTACTGAAACAATGACTGATTTTGCAATCATTCATTGTTTGAAGATTTTTTTTTTCTTTGAAGAAGCGGCGATATCCCAGTGGTGTACGTAACGGACTGCCGAAACGAATCTCGAGTTTGATCCCAGGTCGCCCCGGGCACACACCTCTGACTTTTCGTAGTTATGTGTGTATTTAAAATGTTTATTATCGCTCGCTTAGTAATGTGCCCGGTAGATGGCAACAGGCTCGCCCCCTATTACATTGGGACCTAAACATAACTGGCGAATCGTGGGTGTATAATACACTTCTGCCTACCGACGTGAAGTTATGTTATGAAGTTATGTTATGTCAGTTTCCATTATCCGTATGTATACGAGAAATTCGGTTATCCAGGATATTGGTCAAATCCTGTCCTGGACTTGAACTTCACCGATTTTTCGCTCTAAATATATAGGAAAATGTAGCTTAATTGCTTCAAAATTTCATTTATTATTTATTATCTACAATTCTACACTGATCCACATCTACTCTAATATTATAAAGAGGAAAGATTTGTATTTTTGTATGTAACGAATAAACTTAAAAACTACTGGGGCCGATTTAAAAATAGTAGTTTATGCAACTGTCATATAAGAAGGGGTATTAAAACACGACAGTCTGTTTAGTAATAGGTTGACTCGAGTGTTTTAATACCTAAGTTATATGCAGTTTCATACACTACTTTATCTTCACTCATAGGAAAAATTGAAATTAAACAAAGTAGGTAGGTTACAAGGGCGCCATTTTTTTCACAGTTCGAACTGCATGTGCGCCTGTTTTTTCATATTCAGCCTAAAACCTTAGACTAGTTTAATTAATAAAAAAAGATAGCGATACTATAATGAGTTTTATGATACAGTTACACCGCGGTACTTTAAAAAGTTCTATTTTTAATTTTATGTAGGGTAAACTACCCAATTATTGGCACTTTAAGCAATACTGTACCTTAACCTGACTCAAATTTTTAATATCTGGGTAGAGATGTTTAGATTATCCGTTGAAATAATTCACTATAATGTGGCGATCATATTTGACTACCTTTTTTCAATATTTAAATGATGAAATAACGCATTACACATGTTTACTTCAAATACACCCTAATACCATTTACTGGCATCTTTTGACCTATTATTGGCATGTGTTGGACCAACTACTGGCACTCCAGTATCAATAATATGCACTAATTACTCTATTATTGGCATTTAGTACTTAAAATCTTCTAGGACGTCTGGTTGTTGTGAAACCCTGGATATCTACATATTGTGTAAGCGAAATAAAACTAGTGCTCTCTAAATTATATTTTATTTAGGTACCTGCCTACATGGGGTGTGTGTTGGGTAACCTCCTTGAGTGTCGCTCCGATTCCGATCCCGCTGCAGTCCGGGGGGAACGGAATCGGAGCGGCCGGTACACCCTGGGCAGCGGTCAATGGCTTCCCCTTCACCCCTTCATAGGGTTGGCATTGATCGTCGGCCAATACCCAACGTGGCGGGAACACATCGCTCTCCGTACTCCTCTGCTTTCAGAGGAGACAGGATGAGCGATGCTGTTAGTGGTGAGATGGCCCAGGGTCAGCCGGGGTGCGAGGGATATGCTCTATGGGTAACCTTACACCCCGGCGTCTGAAGACCCAAGACGGCGTGCGGTTTTAGTCGGTGCAAGCCCGACATAACCGCCCCCGCTGGCCGGCGGGGGGGGTATCCGAAGGGATTTCCGCACGATAAAAAAAAAAAAAAAAAAGGTACCTGCCTACATAAAAATTGCAATTTGGTACATTTCTTAGGTACAAGGGTATGTAATCTAGGAACATTTTGGTAACATAATATTATTTCAGTCTTAAATTAATGAACTTTAAGCATCAATCAGCTATACACTGCACATGCTCCCCGTCCTCAGCGAGACGACTATGACTTCAGAGCCACCCTGAAACGCCCCTGCTCTGAAGAAGCTTAAAAATGGAAAAGCCCCTAGTGAGGCCGGAATTACTTCAGAGCTTCTGAAGGCAGGAGAAGCTCCTGTCATACAGGAGCTACAGAAACTCTTCAATGCCGTCCTTCACAGTGGGAGAACTCCTAAGGCGTGGAGCGGGCGTTTGGTTGTTCTCTTTTTTAAGAAGGGTGATAAGACCCTCCTTAAAAATACAGACCCATCACACTCCGTCTATCTACGTCGTACGTATACATATTACGTACACGTACAGCGTAAGCTGTTTTCACGAGTGGTCACGAATCGTCTCGCCGGGAGACTCGACGAGTTCCAGCCACCGGAACAGGCAGGGTACCGCGGAGGATATGGCACCATAGACCACATTCACACAGTGAGGCAGATTATACAGAAGTCCGAAGAGTATAATCAGCCCCTGTGTCTCGCTTTTGTGGACTATGAAAAGGCTTTTGACTCCGTCGAAACATGGGCTGTTTTGGAATCCTTACAGCGATGCCAAGTAGACTATCGTTATGTCGAGGTGCTGAGATGCCTTTACGCAACTTCAGCCTCGCGACGCATCGGTCTTGGCATGAATTTGGATAAAACCAAAGTCATGATCAATGGCCACATTGATCCGGGACCGGTCGTCGTGGAAGGCCACCTTCTTGAATTTTTTACTGAGTACACTTACCTCGGGCAGATTGTGCAGTTAGGTAAAACAATTTTGAGAAGGAGGGCAAGGGGAGGATTCAGCTAGGCTGGGCAGCATTTGGGAAACTACGTCGAGTCTTCTCGTCATCCATACCGCAGTGTTTAAAAACGAAAGTTTTCAATCAGTGCATCCTACCCGTTATGACCTACGGAGCTGAGACGTGGACACTCACGCTAGGGCTGGTCCAACAGTTCAAAGTCGCTCAGCGAGCTATGGAAAGAGCTATGCTCGGAGTTTCTCTGAAGGATAGAATTCGTAACGAATACATCCGACAGAGAACCAAGGTTATCGACATAGCTCAAAGAATTAGCAAGCAGAAGTGGCAGTGGGCCGGCCATATCTCGCGAAGAACCGACAGCCGCTGGGGTAAACGTGTTCTTGAGTGGAGAGCGCGACTCGGCAAACGTAGTGTAGGACGCGCTCCGGGCTGGTGGGATGACTATCTGCGAAAGACTGCGGGCAGATGCTGGATGCGGCAAGCTGAAAACCGGGCGCTATGGCGCTCATTAGGGGAGAATAGGTCTCCCAGCCTATTCTCCCAACCTATTCTAGTCCAGCAGTGGACTAGAATAGGTTGATGATGATGATGAAGCATCAATAAGGTAACTTAGCAGTAAAGACTTCATTCTCCCGCATATTTCATTCTACCATTTCAGATAAAAGTTTTTCCAACTCTTCTGTGGTGTAGGCTTTACTCCTCCTATTAGTTATTATAATTTCCTGTTCATAACTGAGTTCATTGTCTGTATCACTCTTATCACCAAGGTTTTAACTTTGTGGTTCATCTAAATCATTGTTTTTGTCACTTATGAAAGTATCCTTACTCTGAGTAATTTCACTCGAGCTTCGTTGCAATATTTTCGTATTTGAATTACTGATGTGTTTCCTTGTCCCTCTATTTGGTTTACTATTACTACTTTCCTTTTTTTGGTTTAGATTTTTCCAAGTTCTTTCGCTCTCTTTCTTCTTTTCTTTTTCTTATCTCTTCCTGTTTTTCTTCCTTTTCTCTCCTTTTTTTAGCATTTCGAATAGCTTGAAGAGCTTTTGGCACACTTTCTTCTGTATATTTTTTCCATTTTTGTACTCCTACTTCACTTCCTTTTTTTATCTGGCTTCATAATAGGTTTTTTTCCCTTCATCTTCGACACCTACAACCAATTATTGACATGCTTTTACCAATGATTGGCATTACTGCTAGTAATTAGATTTCAACTATTGGCATGGAGCCAACATTTGGAAATCTTGTGGAAAATACGATGATTTCTTTGTATGGATGTTAAAAACTTATAAAAGCTTGATTAAAATAAGGTTCCAATAGAAAAAAAAAATTTGTCATACAACCCCATTTATTGTCAGAGTGCCAATAAATTAGAATTATGTTTGAATCGCATACCGGTTATTGTCATGGCGGTAAATTCAAAACATTTTTTATTCATTGCGAATAGTAGGACAAAAATACGTGTGTAAACTATTCAAAACCCAAAAAAACATTAATAATCATGTGTAGCCTTCATAAATTAACACGAAAACAGCTAAAACAGGGTGGCACTCACCTTAATAAAATCTTAAGTAACTGGTAACAAAACACAAAACCTGTTACGACGTGAAAGAAATTTGAAAGTTTGACCGCTGAATAATTTTACTGACAGTTGAGTATTGACAATTTATAAAATTAGTTAATTACAGATTCGTTTTATTTTTGTAGAAACACCGTTTGTTGAACTAGATCCTTATTTTTTACTGATAACTTTGGAGTGCCAATAAATTGGAGGGGTGCCAACATTGGGTCATGTTACCCTATATGCTTTTATAAAGTGCGTATGTAATTCGAATTTTTCGATTTGAGTGTAAATAAAATATTTTATTCTTAGAAAGCTACATTATCACTGAGTAATATAGTTTATATTTATTACTAGAAAGATTGGAGATCCTTAGAAATCCCTACTAAAACCAACCCAAGGTGTAAAAAAATTAGTCTTAAAATGTCTTTCATCGCACGCGCTGCGGCAAGTGATGATAGAACAAAAAGATGTACTATTGTATTATAGAACATATCAATTTCTACAAAAAACTTCGCTTACCGACGCAGGATAAAACCCGATCCCACCAGGCGAGGCCGCGGCGGCGGCCAAAGTCCGCCGGTAACCCTGTGGTTATCCTTTCGAGGGCTTACCCGGGGTGCCTGGCAATGGACGCTTGGGCAAGACACAGTGTGGTTTTAGTCGATACACGACATAACCGCCCCCGCTGGCCGGCAGGGGGTATCCGAAGGGATTTTCGCACGTAAAAAAAAAGACAATATGTCAAAATATTGTAATTATGTCACTATAACTAGTTTTTTACATTTTTAAAGTTGATAGAAATGCCGATCAAGATCAGACCATGTTATCCATACCTTTTTTTCAATTCTTATCCAAATAATTTCGTATTAAAGACTGTTTCGATACCTATTGAATTATATATTACCTATTAAAATGATTGAAATCGGACATTCCAATAAATAAATAAATAAATAATAATAAATATTCTACGACATTCTACACAGCGCTTTCTAGACCCAAAGTAAGCATAGTTTAACTAGCTTGTGTTATGGGTTCCAGAATGCGGATAAACATACTTATATACTTTTTTTTTTGTAAATACATACATATTATACATAGAAACACCCAGACCAATGCAAATAGACATTCATGCATACAAATATTTGCACTGAGCGGGAATCGAACCCGCGCCCCCTGTCGTAGCAGTCGAATGCAGTACCGCTACGCCACAGAGGCCGTCAAAAGATAATATGAAATTAAAAATACGAAACATTTCGTTGGGAGCCGCGGGCAACAGCTAGTCATTAATATTACGAAGCATATCTTTTCTAAACTTTGTAATTCGATACAACTTATGCATGGTCACATTCAGCCTATAAATCATTACGCAATAACTAAAAAAATATGATTAGTAAAATAAAAAAATAGTTTCCAATCCACGTATAAAAGGCCTTCTGCTTTATATTGTTAGTATAGAATAATTGATATAGTAAAATACAATGAAGTACAAGGGAATTATCTCAACTACTTTACTACTTTACTAAGGTGGTAGAGTCAAGCAACAGCCATTTTGGCCGTTGCATGAATGGGCCGACTCGACCGGGGAAGCACCACCCTCTCACAGAATATCGACGCCAAGTAACAGTATTTAAACTGTTGCGTTCCGTTTGGTGAGTGAGAGTGCCGGAGCCCAAACTCCTTTCCCATCCCCTCCCAAACTCCTTTCCCATCCCCTTTCCTTTACAGGGTCGGCAGCGCGAGTGTGACGCCACTGGTGTTGCACATGTCCATAGGCCGCGGTAACCGCTTCCCATCAGGTGGGCCGTGTGCTTGTCTGCCATCTAGTGGTATAAAAAAAAGAAAAAAAAAATAACTACTATTTTACTGGTGGTAGAAATTTTATGACACAAATTTGTCACATAATTCGGCCGGGTGGGTACCACCGTGCACGATTGCGAAAAGCCCTCCATAGTAATCCAATTTCGGTTTGATTGCGTTCAGGGGTCAGCAAGGGCATAGCCGGGCAGGGGGATTGTGGTGGTGCTGCGACGACAATCCTCTTTTGATGAGGCCGTCAAGCTGAGTGCCACCATTATTAACATGTAACGTGTATGTAATGGTAATCAGGCGAAGTCAAATTGACGTGTCCTAAATATAAAAGAAATAGTAACTCTTAATTCTGAAACCACAGATAATATCTGCGTATTGAACTCTGCCTACCCTTTTTGGATATACAAGCATAATAATACTGAGAAGGAAACGCCTACGCAATAACAAAACGCAATTCACAGAAGTAAATATACGACTATAGACGTAGGCGCTCATTAAACACTGAAGCATTATAATGATGCACAGTAACTAAACGTAACACACGTTAAATGGGACGTGATATTCGTTTGAGGACTTTTATTAAGGGGCGTAACGCCAAATGGTGGTAACGCTAAGAGAACAAAGAAATTTCTAAGATTTAGAATAATGTTTTTGGAATTGTGAGCATTGTTTGGAAGTGTGCATTTTGTACGATATTATTATATTTGGGACTACGTAGTACTAACTTCTAAGTTTGGACCTCATCGACATGACTCTTTGGATGTCTTTGTACCGTTCGGAACTTCGAACTTTGATTTCGTTTGTACTTTAGTGCTCATTAGAACCTCTATCAAACAATGTTGCATTGGACTTCAAATATTCGTCTAATTCGTAGTTCTTCGTATGAAAAGCTAAATTACAATCGTGCTCAAAAGAGACACTTTATTAAAAAAAATCCGTTCCCGCAGGGGGAACGCACAGGTAGATTTCGTGAAGCAATTAATATTTATTTTTTTGCCCCTCTATGAGCAATGCTTCTTTTATAACCCACGCCGAGCGCATTTTTAACATGTTTAATTTTTTTTTCTCGAAAGCGGTAATTTTTAGCGAAAAACTTTTCAGATATTTATTTCAGACTTAAAAATGGCCTATCGATTAAAAATGTTTCCGACGCAAGAATGTTCACCGGTTAGAAGTTATGATTTTTTTCCCGAAAAATTTTGGTTTTTCCCCCCTCCACTTTTAGTTAAAGTTTTAATCTTATAGGTTTATAATTAAAAGTTGTTGGTATTCATGTATACTATGGGATAAAATTAGAACGGTTCGAATATCTTTCATGGAACGTGAAATTTTGAGGAAAAACTGATTTCACAAAAAGTGAGGCCCTACCGTATCCTTAGGCCGTATTCCACCCGTTCACGAACTTAAACTAAGTTTACACCCAAGCAATTTTTGACCGCAGTTTGAAAGCGATCGGGGCAAAAATGCGACCGTGAGAGTGCCGCAAATTTTGGGAAGTGGAACCATACATACATATATATATATAAACTTTTGACCAGTGGTCATTTCGAACTCAGGGGTTCGAAATGACCACTGGTCATAACTAGACCTCCTATGAAGATTTTTTTTTTAAATTCGATTGTAGTCAAGAAACCAATAGGTAGATCGATTTCATCGAAATCTACCTAATAAAATACTATAAATTACTCAAATCAATATTTTATTCCAAAATATGAAAACAACTATAAATACAATCACACGGCCTCTGTTGCGTAGCGGTAGTGCATTCGACTGCTACGACAGGGGGTGCTGGTTCGATTCCCGCTCAGTGCAAATATTTTTATGCATAAATATGTCTATTTGCATTGGTCTGGATGTTCCTATGTATAATATGTATGTATTTCAAAAAAAAGTATATCTTTATATATATATATTTCATGTGTGCGTGTGTATGTCACTGACCTCCTCCTAGACGGCTGGACCGATTTTGATGAATTTTTTTGTTTGAGTTCAAGGGGATTCGAGGATGGATTCACAATTTGGTCGCGGACGAAGTCGCGGGTAACAGCTAGTAAGTATGTATGTTTATCCGCATTCTGGACCGCTGCCTTTTTTTTTCTTTTTTTTCCTGCGGAAATCCCTTCGGATACCCCCCGGCCAGCGATAACACAAGCTATTTAAACTAAGCTTATTTTGGGTCTCGAATATTTATTTATTATTATTTCCTTTACTCAACTTTATTATTACAATCACCTATTATTCGAAGTAAGTTCAAGCATTTTTCTAATTTTACTGATCTTTATGTTTGTCATTTTATTTTAAAGAATATTAGTAACCGAAATTACTAATATTCCCCCTAACCCCTCCAGTCGGTACGTCGGTAGGGTAATGGCCAGGATTCGAACCCGGGACCTCTCGACTGTAGGGTCGACTCCTTAACCACTAAGTAGCTTAGTGGTTAAGGAGTCGACGCTTCGAAAATATTATGTTAACACTCTAAGCTAGCAGGCTTGCATGAAAGGTTTAATGACAGTAGAGGAAGCGCGTGAAGTGTGTAAGGACAGAAGCAGACGGCAGGCTGTTGTCTCTGCCTACCTCCGTAGGAGAGAAAGCAAAGGGAAGGGTATGAGTATTTAACTAAGTATAGTATCCTAAAAAGTGCTTGGCTAGAAAATCATGATCGTCATCATTCCAATGTTAATCTCGATAACATCCAAAGTTTAAACTTTAGAAACTAAAGTCCGTTCTCCTAGGCGTGGGGGTAGCAGAAACAAACCGGGACGGCACGCACTGCGCGCCCCTCCTATTTCCGGAGGCAAGACGGGGACACCGTGGTTTCCAAACCCGAGGGGGCTATCTTGAAACCGGAGATGGCCCTGGGTGACTAGGGGTGCGAGGAAAATGCCCTATGGGCCACCTTACACCGGCGTGCGGTTTTAGTCGTATCGAATCCGACATAACCACCTCCGCTGGCCGGCGAGGGAGTATTGGGGGATTTCTGCACGAAAAAATAGGGTTTGCTCTCTTAAACTTTCATCAAATGATATGGCTTATCTTGACTTTTCCAAGAGCGACTACGATCTGACCACGAAAGAAAAACCTGCGCCAAAGCCTCGTTCGTTAATCAGCAGGTGCACCAGATAGCAGGAGGGATTGACTTGAAAAAAGTAAATAAAAATAAATTGCCACTAAAATAATAATATTGGTAGAATCCTCACAGGTCAGATAAACCAGTAAGACTGATCTATCCTCCCTTCAAAGCTTTCCTCTCTCAACAAAAATAATCAAAAATCTATCCACTTAATAAAAGTGGACACGTCGCGCCACATTTACCATTTAGAATAGCCCAATAATAGGAGTCCCTCCGATCCCTCACAATCAAAGACCCGGCTGAAAGGGTTCCGTAGAAAAAAGCTACACTTAACACCAAAACGCTATGGAAATACTCTCATAATATTCTGTCGTTACTTTTTGTCGCACTTTGAGTGCGAAATACCCCAGTCAATGGCCTGTTTAACGTTTTAATGGAAGGGACATGGGTGTAACAATGTTTTCATAGAACAAATATAAATCTATAGTATATGAGATGAAACGTATCCACACAACGTTTAGTATACGCTGTGTTTGTTATAAAGAGGAATGATTTGTTTGTTTGCAATCGATAAACACTAAAACGACTAAACCGATTTGAAAAAAAAATCACCATTAGAATGCTACATTATCCTTAAAAGTAACATAGGCTACTTTTGAAGTGAAGACTTCTTTAGGCGCGTCGAACACTTTTTGGGTGAACAAAAATCATTGAACTCGCGTCATCGTCACTATGACGCTTTCCATATATTTTATAACAACGCCATCTTTTTGTAGCTGATGAACTATTTTGTTCCGACCTTGTGGAAGTTTCAAACTGATCAATACTGAAGAATATAGATGGCGCTGTAAATATTTTTTTGCTTTTCCACTTCTGTCAGCACTCTTGAAGTACCACTGTTTTTTTATCCTGATATTCCTTCGGGATGAGGACTTACGCGAGTGAAACCGTGGCGTGGTAATGCTGTCCCTGATGCATCCAAAGGTTGCATTTCGGAGCCCTGGATCCACTCACCTACTCCTCCTTTTCTTATGAGCCAGTTTAACTTAACTTGTACGGTAGCGAGTGCCGTCGGACCCCCCAACCCTTAGATGAAACCTTTACCAGAGCCTCGTCCATCAATCAGTAGGTGTAGCTTGCAGTTTGAATTGGTTTGGGCCCTCAAGACCTCGGCGGGCCCTTATATATCAACTGAGATGCGAACGTATGTGGCATTGATGGTATATTATCTGTAGAATTTGATATCTATGCTTTTTACAGCACAAATCAATAAAGTTTGCAAGGATATTTACATAAATGTTGAAAGGTGTTGAAGGTTGTGTTGTGCTACGTTTTTAAATTCTATCCGGCTCGTTCAGATATTCACAAAACTGTTGGCAAATGAAATGGACAGAGAAAATTAAATTAGACCGGTCTATTGGTATGCACAGGTTAAATTATTCAGGGCACGTTCACAAATAGCATCTAAGAAAATGTTGGAGAAATTATTATTGAATACTTACTAGTCGTTGCCCGTAGCTCCGTGTGCGTAGAATTCTGATTCTGTTCCCGCAACCTATTGGAACCTATTCCAGCAATTAAAATAGCCTTTGTACGTATTCCTGTACAAAATTTTAGCCAGATCCGTTAAATAGCTAGAGCGTGATTGAGTAACAAACACTTTCACAAACTTTCAATTAATAATTAAGCGTAACGAGCTGAAGGCGAGCGAAGCGTCTTTGGTTTCAAAGTTGCATTTAAAACAAATGATACTCCTCCGAGACCGTTTGACCGATCTCGACCAAATTTGCCACGGTGATCAAGTAGACATTACTGAGTGTCGTAAGGAGTCGAATGTCCAGATCGGTCTTACCATCGCGGAATAATCACCGAAAAACCAAATCAATGGAAAAAGTCGACCGGTCACGTTGACCTATTGTTGGATAGGCAAATCTCGCTACGCTTAAGTTTGGGTTGATTGCCAAGCTGGCAACCGTCCTAGTATTAGCAGGAAGTAGGATTTTTGTAACAACTATTAGAAAAAATTGTTTGCTGGTAGAGCTATACTTTTATCAGCTCACTTTAAGGCCAATCCTCCGCCTTGCGCATAAGCAACCCTTTCCAGGTCGTCATTTCCATCGAGGGGAGAGGAGGGGTTTCACCAAATTCATCATCGTCCGCGCGCCAGGCACCCGGCACCCGGGTTCGCTCTCCTAACCTTTCTATCGATAATTTAGTTTTTATTTAACTCTTACGGGACTGCCGTTTAACCCTCGAATATTAAGAGGAAATCCTGCGCCAGAGTATCGTTCTTCAAGCAGGTTAATCAACTTGCAGGTGCAGTTAGTTAGAGCCCCGAAGATCTGAGGCCACTTACACCCATAAAAGAGATACCAATGATCTTAAATTAAGTAGAAATATTAAGTATCTTAATTCTATCACGATGTCAAAAGAGTTACGTGTTGTATGTCAGAAAAAAACTCTTTATTTGGAACATAAACAATAAATAAACAAAAACAAAATTGGATCGATGACAGCTGTAAAAGTAGTACCTAGTATATATATAATAATCTATTAGTAGTACACTGCGGCACAGCCATCATCGCCACTCTCCTGATGCAAATGAGAAATATTCCAGACTTACTAAATAAAATCAATCAAAAACTAAAAATTAAAATACGAGAACAAAAAAAGTGATACAAAATCAAATAGAAGTTTGTTAAAATCACTTGTAACTAACTTATAAAATAACTATAACTAAAGTTCATGCAGAATGGTGTGTGTAGGAATGTGTGTATAAGTATGTATGTGAAGGGGGTGCATGTGTGTGAAGGGGTGTGTATGTGTGTGAGGGTGCATGTGTATGTGTGTGTGAGTTCGGGTGTGTATGTTTTTTTAAATATCAAATTGATACAAGTTCTTCTGTTGCATCATAAGAGTTAATTGTGTAATGTCCTTCGTCCTCGTTGACACTCATCGATTAGTGCATGTCCTATTGAAGTCTTACTTGCGTTTACTAGGCGAATTATCGATGTATATCCGTTGAAAACCAATCACAATTGGTTTCACTTATTCATACTAACAAAAAGTACGAAAACAATATTGACAGTATTAATAATAAAAACGAATAGAAATAATAAAATGCCAAAACGAAATTTGTTCTCGAAACGAAAAATAAATTCCGAGAATATCGCTCGCAAAATGACGCATCTAGACAAATAACTATGGTCGTTGAAAAAAATAACACCGAGACGCAAGCGAGAGGGTTGTCGCGTAAAAAATGTCCAATGAATAGATACCGAATCGTTTGTTAGAATCAACTTTATGTAGTCTGGTAACCGTGGGTATTTGGAAACATATGGACAAAAATTGGCGGACATTTTTTATGCATTGTAGTGAAACTATTTTTAACGGATACTACCGCGATTTATTTTATTAACGTGGTACTGAAAAACATAGTTTGGTGAACAATGAGATTTATTACTTCCCTATCAATCAATTCGGGATATACAGTTCGGAGGATTTATTAGTAGGTTTATTACGTAACTTTTTCTTCGCCTGGAAGTCCTTTCCGGTAGCAAATCACCGAATTCTTGAAGTGATTATCTCGGAATCGAACCAACTACGAACACTACATGATACAAGTCTTAAGAGACCCAGACCTAAGAGACCAAGACCCAAGATACCGTCGAATCCTCAGGAATATCTTGCCCATTTATTCTGAAGAGAGAGAAATATCTTTCTATCTTAAATCAATCAATTAGCCTATTGCAGTCTTCTGCGATTGATATTGCCCAATGTGCGCCGAAGCCCCCGATCCTACGCTTTCAACAACTAAAACTGAAGTGTCGGTAGCTTAGTGGTTAAGGAGTCGACCCTACGATCGAGAGGTCCCGGGTTCGAATCCTGGCCATTACACTTCCGACGTGAACCCACTCCTAACACAAGCAATTTAGCTTAGCTGGAGGGGTCAGGGGGAATGTTAGTTATTTCGGTTACTAATATTCTCAAAAAAACGACTGAACGGATTTTGATGTGGTTTCTTTTTTATTAGAAAGGTCTTAGTCAGTATTAAAATCTGCTGTATGTTTCATTTCAATTGGTTATGTAGAACCAAAGATATGACCAAAAAACGACATCCGACCTCCACGCGGGTGGAGCCGACGGCATCAATTAGTACTCTTATAAAATGTCTTTAGTAACTTATACAAGCTTTCACACCCTACTCACCACAGTAAAAACTATGATTTAATAGTAAGTACGGTGGTTTGTTTAGGATGGGTGTGAATTTATACTTTTAGCAGTAGCTATAAATTGAAAATTGATGTTAAATTCTGTATATGCTAGCCAACCTATTAAGTATATGGACTAATAGATCGTCTTCGCATTCATGACTGCCGAAGAACAAGACGGGAGTGACGTCACACAGGGTTTTATGATTATGCCGGGCATATTATATCTTAGTATATATGCCAAATGTAAACAAGTATAGAATATTAGTAAACCCTCCAGCTAAACTTAACTGCTTGTGTTAGGAGTGGGTTCACGTGAGTAGTGTAATGGCTAGGATTTGAACCCGGGACCAATCGATCGTAAGGATGCTTAATCACTAAGCTACCGACGCTTATAGGTGCATAAGTAATTCTGTTTGGAAACTAGTTAAGAACTTACAACTTGCGATTCAGAATCGGTACTTCCATAAAAGTTCAGCTTGACTGGGCTAGATGGCATTAGAGTCATGTAGCATCGCCACATCAGTACATCAATAAATCTGGTCTATTTGTACTAGAAAAAGCATCACACTACCACCTTTTTTTTTTACGTGGGGAATGCTGTTACGCACGGCACCTCCGGCTACGGGGCAATAGCCGGAGATCGTGTGTGGGACTCTCCCATCCAGGAGCTGGATGGGCATACCCACTAAACCCCACGGTGCACCATGCTCTGCGCCTTTGGGGGGGCCTGAAACTATGCAAGAATACTTCTAAGGCGACCCCCCCTAGCGCATGGACGTCGTCCCCTTCGCGGGAGGCTAGACCAGCGGGTGGAGGGCTGTCCCCATCCCTCACACCCGCAGCCACGCTCAGGGCGGCATGAGGCGCAAATACTCGCGCCTCCGCCGCCCGGCTCGCCGGCGGCGGTTTGGATCAGCAAGGGGATCTCCCTCCCTGATCCGCTCCGCGCCTTCCTTCCGCGAGATGACGTCCTCGCAGAAGGTTGCGACCGCGGTGAAATTCCTATCGCTGGCGGCCATAGACACACTACACACATAGGCACACTACCACCTGATACAACGTCACGGAGCCAGCTGAAATAATAAAAATAATTCACCTTCCATTAGCTTCGCCACTTAATAGTATACTTTGTATGTTGAGAGAGATATTGAAGTCGTTACCATGCTTTTACTTTAAGCTTTAACGCGTGAGTGTTAGAAAGGATTTCCAAGTCGGCAACACCAAAATACAAACAAGCATCTGTAAAATAAATTTGTGGTAGGGTTGGGATATAGATAAAATTTTATGTCGATGTTTTTTAAGAGTATTTTTGTCTTTTAAAAAACATCGACATAACATTTTATCTGTATCCCAACCCTACCCCAAAATTATTTTACAGATGCTTGTTTGTATTTTGGTGTTGCAGACTTGGAAATCCTTATGTTGTTATGTTGTTTTTTGTAAGTTTAAAAATGCATTGTCCAAATTATTGTTTACATACATAATTAGGCAAGGAAATGAATACGTTATTATTATCAATATCGATATCTCAGCGTTGTGTCCCGATTACATACGAGGCCTACACCTCGGAGCCCGGGGTCCGCTTTTCTGCTTTACCTGCGAAGAGGAGAAGGAAAAGCAGGAACGATCTTGGACATCCAGGATAGTGATACTATTGGCACGCATATCATCCCTTACGATGACAAACCAGCACATCTTGGGTCTGCCCCTCCTCCAGTTGAAGTACCATGGCTAGATATTCACGTGACGACACTTCTGCATTTTATCTGCAATGTCACGGACATGCAGACTGCAGCGGATGCGGGTGTTCCTCACGCGATCCTTATGCGTGGCTTCGCACATCCATCACAGCATATTCATCACCACCACGACACGCAGCTCCTGCATATGTCACTTAAGTAATGGCCACGCTTCTAAAAGAACAGGCCTAATGATGATTAGATAGATCTGCTCCGTCAACCTAATCGGCGTTTTGGGTTCACAGATGACACCAGTCATCTTCCGCCACTTGGTCCATGCACCGGCAGCACTTGATCCACGCGCTGGACTAAGTCATAGCTCATGCACTTGGCGTTGAACTCAAGAGATGCTACCCCCGTCCGGTGTGGGAACTGTTGAGTTCAATGCCAAGTGCTTAGTCTTCGTTACACTAAGCTTCAGACCACCTTCAGACTATAGAAGGAAATGAACACGTATATCGTAACTTATATTGTATATCGAAAGTGAAGTTACTCAGGCGCGCACAATAAGCTGATTTCATTTAAATTAGATTAGAGAGATTGGATTTTTGCTAAAATTATGGATTTCCAGAAATGTTCTTCACTTACCCTTATAAAACCATGTTTCTATGTCCAGCAGTTCAATGGGTGACGCTGAAAATCAGTAGTTGGGTGGTAGATACCCACCTGAGTGTATACTGATTGTCCATCCCTTATTGCGAACATGGCTTGCATAATGTTAATATTGTTTCCATTTTAATATTGATTGATTTAATATCCATTTAGCACGTGTTATAAATTGCCACGTAACACGACACGTTGTCAATGCTGCCATACTTGACAATGTTGTCATACGTAAAATGACATACGTCTGCTCAGGTGGCGGCTACCACAGATAAATAATATATTTATCGCGCCTCTTGGTCAAGGTTGTACGAGCATTCGCCGACAGAGTAGCTATGCTTTTATTTTTATTTTGTTATTTTTTCTTTTGTATTTGTACCTAATCCGCAATAAAAACACTTTTCTTTCTTCTTTCTTTCTTACAATGTAAAATATATTACCCAGCCAGTGTAAGGAGTGGTTAAGAAGTCACCCTTATGATCAAGAGGTTCCGGGTTAGAATCCTGGTCATTAATCTGACGACGTCAACCCACTCCTAATACAAGCAACTTAGCTAAACTGGAAAGGTTGGGAGGAATACTGGTAATTTCTGTTACAAATATTCTTTAAAAAAAACTATATGATATAGACATACCAATCGTAAACAAAATAACTCCGAGGACTGCTACAAACCATTTATTCGTTACAACCATTCGATTCCATAACTACTTCAACATAACGTGTGCGCTTCAATTCAAGAAAATATGTCGTCACAGCACTTTATTTCAGAAGAAATAAAACTTTAATTTTAAACCTAGATGTCACGGAAATCGATATGTACTTTTGTACTTTATAGATATTGTGCATCGTAAAGCTGTACAACATATTGGAACTTCTACTGCTGTCAAGGTATGAAGTTTCGCTCGTTATTCTTGGGTTTATTTAGCACTTTGTATCTAGGCTATCATTCAGTTTATGCAGCTATATTTAAGAGGTTTAGTGTGATGGGATGTGATGTAATCGATTTGACGCAGCCGGTGCTTTATAGCAGTCGTTACACCGCGAATGGTTTGAGAGGTTCTAGTATAAAGTAATTATTATTCTTTTGCCGAATATGAAGTCATTTGTGAAGAGTCATTTCATTTCTGTTTTGGCAAATTTATACCGTATACAAAAGTAAATTATGTACACCAAGTGTGTGCTTTTACATTAAATTTTATGCACCAAACTTTTACGCTAGGAAGGGCACAATTTTTTTTTTTATCAAACTGAGTTTTTGACGTAGTCTTACTTATTTTAACGGTATTTGGTCTGTATATGTACAAAGGCTATTAGGTACCACAAATATTACACCTCGGTGTCTGAAGACCCGCGCCGGCGTGCGGTTTTAGTCGGTTCAAGCCCGACATAACCCGCTGCCAGCGGGGGGTATCCGAAGGGATTTCCGCACGAAAAAAAAATGTGCCACAAATATTTATCGACAAAGAAAATATCGACGTCTATCACAGCGTTACTTGAGTTCACCGCTGTAAGGTGGTTAGAAATTTGGCGAAATGACAGATGTTAACAATTTTTACATGACATGACGAATACTCGTAATGCTCTGCTTGGTAAAAGACACATGAGAGTGTAATGTATTTTATTATTCCCTATATTATTTCTCAGGAGCAAATTTTATGTGTTGAATTTTGTCTCTTACGCGGGTTGAGATTCCACCCATTAGGCTACCGACGTGAAATCAATCAATCAATCAATCAATTAGCCTATTGCAGTCCACTGCTGGACATAGGCCTCTCCTATTCCAACCCGTCTGGCCAGCGTCGTAGTAGTAGGCTAAAACCCTCCCATGATAAGAAATGGGAGAGGCCTATGTCCAGTGACGTGAAATACTAATTATTTAGTATGGATTTCACCACATAGCAAACAAGGTGATAAGTGAAAGAGTTGTTCCCTATGGCATAGAACCCATGGAAATGTACCCAGTTGAATGTGGCAATAGCTTCGTGTCCGATTTTTGGGCTGGAAAAACAAAGCTGGTCTGGTGAAATTTAGGTGAAAGGGTTGAGAGAAATGTTTTAGTCACTTACATCTTTCAGCTGTTTTTGATACGGTTCGTACCTACAAGTTTGTGCACCTGCTTCCTCTCAGCGTCGGGAGGCAGTTGCTCCCTGAAAAGCCGACATACCAATTGAAAACATTAAGCGTGCCTCAGGCTCCAAAGTGGAATTGGACGCAACTGGAAAACCGCTTTGAGGATGTTAATTAAATGGTGCTATTCAAATTGTTATGCTCAGTAGCATTTCCCAAATCGGGGTGTTCCTCTGTCCACCATATCAGAGATAAAGCAACATTGTATACATGTGTAATATGCAGGGGGATTGTGGTCGCAGCACTAGTGGGACCGGTGGGTGTCACGCGGTGCTGCGATGACAATCCTCTTCTGATGAGGCCGTCAAGCTGAGTGCCACCATTGTTAACATGCTACGTGTATGTAATGGTGACCCTCTTTCCTGAGACTTTACCTTCAGCTTACCATCAGGCGAGGTGAAGTCAAATTGACGTGTCCTAAATATACTCCACAGTCCAGTTGAATTAAAATTTTTATCTACTGACATTTTTTTCCGTTTTTATTTATAAAATAAACTTGCAACATACAGATTATAATTCACTGCCCGTCTCATGAACCATCACAATTACATATTCGAGTCTCGTAATACAAAAGTCGTAATTTTTACGGCATGAAAGAGTAGAAATGTGTACTGCATTAACAATTAACAAAACTACATTATACCCGTAAAACCGTGTAGGTACCCGTTCTTTTTTACGTGTGGAAACTCCCACGCGCTTCACCCCATCGGTGCCAACGATGGGATGGGCGTGTCGGAATCGGAACGACTAAAACCACACGGTGTCCTCTCCAAGTGTCCATTGACAGGTAAGCCCTCGAAAGGGTAACCCCGACTTTGGCCGCCATCGTGGCCTCGCCTACGGGGTCGGGTTTGATCCCGCAACGGTAAGTTGGCAGACGTGTGTAGGACACACACGACACGCCTCCATCTGGGCCTGCTTCTGTAAGGACAGCGGGTCGGCCAACTGACAACTCAGACCCCGATCATGGAGGTCGGTAGTCCCGGGCGTAGACAAGTCTGCGGAACTCAGGGGGCAGGGTTCTTACCCACTCCCTCTCCGCCACCCTTTTGGAGCTCATTACCTGCTCGTAGAAAGAGGCGGAAACTTGCCACTTGTTCCCGTCGTAGACCACGGCTCTCACCATGGTCTTCAGCGAGAGAACATACATTGAACCTTTTTATAAAGCGAATCAAAATTTACATCAACGTGTTGGAAAATGTTTAAGACTGACAAACTCTGTGGCATAGCAGGAGAGAGTTCGAAAGCTATGCCGCAGGTTACGAGTTCGATCAGAGCGTATATTCATCAGCTATTTGCATTGATCTGGATGTTTCTATTTGTACTAACATATATTAAAGGGGTGCAACTAGGGTTTGAAATACGCTACAGGTTAAGCCGGGGAAGCTCATCTATATTATAAAGAGGGAAGATTTGTTTGTTTGTAGTCGATAGACTCTGAAAGTACTGAACCAGATATTCCCACGAGAACAGGACTTATGCGGGTGATACCGCGTGGCGATGCTAGTCTATAATATGTACGTTTTTACAAAAAAAAAAGTATCTATGTACGTTTATCCGTATTCTAGAACGCATATTACAAGCTATCCTTAATTTTTATCTAAATAGCGGTGTGTAGTTTGTTATATTCATCTATTTCATTTTTTCCTAAACATTGTTAGTCTAGCTAATTCGGGTCTTTTTGGTCTATTTATAAACATGTTAATTATCGCTCGCTTAATAATGTACCCGGTAGATGGTAATAGGCTCGCCCCCTATTACATTGGGACCTTAACATAACTGGCGAATCGTGGGGTGTGTATAATACACCTCTGCCTACCCCTTGGGGGATACAGGCGTGAAGTTATGTTATGCTATGTATAAACATAACATAACTTCACGCCTGTATCCCCGAAGGGGAAGGCAGCGGTGTATTGCACAACCACGATTCGCCAGTTAGTCAGTTCGTCAGTTTATAACTATTTGCAAACGTCTGTGCTTGATTTTCACCCAAATACCTCAAAAATGGCGGTCTCGTCCCTCATTGAAGTAATGAATAATGAGACCTTCATCAGAACCCCGTTTAATTAATCTTCAGTCGATATTGTGAATAGTTACACGTCGCTAGTAAGGGCTTTAGGGTAGGAACGACCCTGTCCCTTAATTCTAAGATGAGGGCCTTTCGAAGAAAACCAATTTTCTGAATAAACATTTGTTACAGAAGAGGTACTGTTATTTATTATTTAAATATTATCGCTTAACACCCCACAAAGCCTTAATTTAAATACTTTACTGCCTATTAACTAAAAAAAATCGGCCAAGTGCGAGTCGGTCTCGCCGATTAAGGGTTCCGTAGCAGCAAGTAACATAATAATGTTTTTATTTTAATTTTTATATTTGAGTTGATTGAAAGAAAGGTAAATTGCAGTTTACGATTTATGACGTTTTAAAAAAAAACTACTTACTAGATCTCGTTCAAACCAATTATCGTTGGAAGTTTACATAGTTATATACATATACATATATATATATTTTTTTAGTTTTATCGTTCTCTTATTTTAGAAGTTACAGGGGGGGGGGGACACATTTTACCACGTGTCTCTCGCGCAAACTATTCAGTTTAGACAAAATGATTTCAGAAACCTCAATATCATTTTTGAAGAGCTATCTATAGATACCACACACGTATCGGTTTGACGAAAAAAAAAATTTTGAGTTTCAGTTCTATGTACCCCCAAAATTTATTGTTTTTTTTTTTATTTTTGTCTGAAAATCTTAATGCGGTTCACAGAATACATCTACTTACCAAGTTTCAGCAGCATAGTTCTTATAGTTCCGGAAGAAAGTGGCTGTGACATACGGACGGACAGACAGACAGACATGACGAATCTATAAGGGTTCCGTTTTTTGCCATTTGGCAACGGAACCCTAAAAAGGGTGGACAGAGGTATTACACCAACTTCTGACACTGCATCATTAAAAACGCGAGTCTGTTACCAAAAAAGAAAGCGTCGGTAGCTTAGTGGCTGAAGAGTCAGCCTTACAATCAAGAGACCCAGGTTCGAATCCTGGCCATTACACTACCGACGTGAACCCACTCCTAACACAAGCAATTTAGCTTAGCTGGAGGGGTTAGGGAATACTAGTAATTTCAGTTGAAAGAAACAAAATTAATGTTTATTTCCTGTCCGATGGAGTAAAAGGGGTTCTTCTAGAAGGGTATTAGAAGGTTTTTACAGGGTCAGTACAGGGTCAGCAACGCGAGTGTGACGCCCCTGGGTTGCACACTTCCATAAGACTAGTTATGTTATGTTGACGGCCTCTGTGGCGTAGCGGTAGTGCATTCGACTGCTACGACAGGGGCGCGGGTTCGATTCCCGCTCAGTGCAAATATTTGTATGCATGAATATGTCTATTTGCATTGGTCTGGGTGTTTCTATGTATAATATGTATGTATTTACTAAAAAAAAAAAAGTATGTAAGTATGTTTATCCGCGTTCTAGAACCCATAACACAAGCTTGTTAAACTATGCTTACTTTGGGTCTAGAAAGCGCTGTGTAGAATGTCGTAGAATATTTATTATTATTATTTATAAGCCACGGTAACCATCAGGTGAGCCGTGTGCTTGTATGCCACCTAAACGGTATAAAAAACGTACCGCGTTAAATTAACAAAATTGAAGTTAAAAAAATCCGGTCAAGTGCGAGTCGAACTCGTGCACCGACGGGTTCCGTACCACTTTTTTATTTCTTTTATTTTTCCTTTATTTGTACTGTAAGACCCTAGTTTTTGCTAAATTTCGTAATTCTAGGTCAACCGAAACTAGCATATATATATATGTTTATGCCCTAAAATCATAATTATACGGTACTTCCGGTTGACCTGGAACTGACAATTTTGGTTAAAAGCAAGGTCTTATGGCACAAGTAAAGGGAAAATTCCGAAAAATAAAAAACGTTGTTAATGAAGGTAAATTTTGGTACTTTCAAGTTTTAGCGAAAATCTAAATTTGCCATATCTTGTTATCGTGTTGACTCAGGACCTTGATTTTTATACACCTAAGAGGGTCTATAGACTATATAGTTATTTAGTATACATTTCAACTTGCTAGGTCCACCCGTCCCTGAGAAAATCGGTGTTGACACAAGAACAGGTAGACGGACAAGAGAGTTATCAATTAAGGGTTTCTTTCCTTTACCTTTCAGGCCGGGACGGTGGGGCGACTAGCGCCCCTCCACCAAACCGGGGCAAGACGGGGACACCGTGGTTTCCAAACCCGAGGGGGCCATCTCGAAACCGGACATGGCCCAGGGTCAGTCGGGGTGCGAGGGATATGCTCTATGGGCAACCTTACACCCCGGCGTCTGCAGACCCGAGATGGCGTGCGGTTTTAGTCGGTTCAAGCCCGACATAACCGCACCCGCTGGCCGGCGGGGGGGTATCCGAAGGGATTTCCGCACGAAAAAAAAAACAAAAAGGTACCAGGCCGGAACAAGACTCCCCCTTCCCACAGTATGACGTCATAGCCATGAACTAGGTCCCGCCGCGCCGGCTTGTCGGACACACCCTCTGAAATATGGATTTCAGCTTGAATACATTATTAAGTAAAAAAGACATAACATACACTATTTAAACTATTACATTATGTATTTCTCCTCAAAGTGTCAAAGTAAAAAATGCGACGATAGCCTAGTGGTGTACGTAACGGACTGCCGAGACGAGGTCTCGAGTTCGATCCCCAGTCGCCCCGGGCACACACCTCTGACTTTTCGTAGTTATGTGTGTATTAAAAATGTTGATTATCGCTCGCTTAGTAATGTACCCGGTAGATGGCAATAGGCTCGCCCCCTATTACATTGGTACCTGAACATAACTGGCGAATCGTGGGTGTGTAATACACCTCTGCCTACCGCTTCGGAGATACAGGCGTGAAATATATATATTCATGCATACGAACATTTGCACTAAACGGGAAATGAGCCCACGACCTCCTTGAACGCTCAAGACGGCCTCTGTGGCGTAGCGCCACCGAGGTCGTCTTGAGTGAATTTATCAATTGAAATAAAACTATTTTTAAGGGATTCTATCGCGGTTTATTTGATGTTATTTTATATTTTACATTGATCCCGACGTTTCGGTTGCTTTTCAGCAGCCATGGTCACGGGAAGACTACTAGAAGAAATAGAATCCGTTAAAAATAGTTTTATTTCAATGTGTAACATTCGCGTAAACTTCCGACAATATCATGAATTTATCAACTTTGAAATAATCTTCATTTATATGTGTGAAACCAGTTTTATCCCTAACTATACTTACATATAATAAAAATTACACCATTACGCTTATATAGAACCACACTTTATACTCGTAATTAAATCAAAATCATTTTTTATAATCATTTATTCAGATTGTACACCCATAAATATGTTAGTAACAATGTCTTACACTAATGTTAGTATTAAATTAAAATCAAAAATTAAATCAAATTCCACATCAAAATCCAACTAAACATCATAATTATAATTAAAATGAATATCAAAAATATAAAATTATCCAAAAATTCAAAATTACAATAAAAATGAAAGTGAACATTAAAATGAAATAAAAGATAATTAAAAATGAAAATCCGAATTAAAAGTTATAATAATTTTTAAAGTAACAATGATTCTAAATTATTTATCTGGTTACCCACATAAAACTATATGTAGGTACTTAGCGTTGGGGTGCTTGGTTGGGGACCTCCACGCGGTGCACCCTGGGCAACGGAGACGGCAGAGCCTCTCTCCTAGGGTGGGAGAGATGCTACCGCCTACGGCCAACTCCGACCGAGGCGAGGACGGCCCTGTTGAGGGCTGTTCACAAGCTTTCCACGTGGCCCTCTGATTAGCAGATGGCACAGTGGAGAGCAAGTAAGGGGGCCATCTTGAAACCGAAGATGGCCCAGGGTCAGTCGGGGTGCGAGGGATATGCTCTATGGGTAACCTTACACCCCGGCGTCTTAAGACCCGAGACAGCGTGCGGTTTTAGTCGGTTCAAGCCCGACATAACTGCCCTCGCTTTCCGGCGGGGGGGTATCCGAAGGGATTTCCGCACGAAAAAAAAAAGGTACTTAGCGTTGTTTAAGAGAAAGTGCGGTCCTGATTGGCATAATTTAGTTACGACATGAGTTCTCGTGTAACTTTATTTACCCCGTGACTTTTATTGGGTACCTTATTTTCATGAGAATATTACGGCCAGCGCGCTTCTTACAAAGTACAGTTCACTCACACATATTTTAGTCAATGCTATTCTACCTTTATTTTTTTTATTTTTCCGTGCGGAAATTCCTTCGGATACCCCCCCGCCGGCCAGCGGGGGCGGTTATGTCGGGCTTGAACCGACTAAAACCGCACGCCGTCTCGGGTCTACAGACGCCGGGGTGTAAGGTTGCCCATAGAGCATATCCCTCGCACCCCGACTGACCCTGGGCCAACTCCGGTTTCGAGATGGCCCCCTCGGGTTTGGGAACCACGGTGTCCCCGTCTTGCCCCGGTTTGGGGGAGGGGCGCTTGTCGCCCCAAATGCTATTCTACCTCATACTAATCTTATAAATGTGACAGTTTGTGAAGATGTTTGAATATTTGTAACTCAATCACGCTCAAACGGCTCAACGGATCTGGCTGAAATTTGGTACAGGGATAGATTATAGTCTGGAAACAGTCTGGACTGAAACTTTTAATCCCCGGGATTGGTTCCATGGTTGCGGGAACGGGATCATAATCTCAAGCGGGGGATACAGCAGGCCATTTCCAGCAATATTAATCAGGGATTTCAAAAAATATACCTATTAATCTAGGTACTGTCACCAGATAGATAGATAGATATAGATAGATATAAACTTTATTGTACACCAATCAGAATAAGCATATATCGTAAACTTAATTAACATATGTACAAATGGCGGCCTTATCGCTAAAAGCAATATCTTACAGGCAACCTTTGGATGGACATGAATCCTAAATAAGCTAAATCGTACATTGGGTAGTTATTGATGTAACAGGAAATAAAAGAGAACTAACGTAGTCATTTAATAAATAGATTGGATTACAAACACGTATTACAATTTAGTAGGTACATATACCTACAAATAAGCATATAATGATACATAATTACGACACCTACATATAATCGTACATAATATAAATCATTCATATATACATACCAAATTTACAAACATACATACTAAGCCTACATATAATATTTTAATACCTCGCACGAAAGTTAAGACAGCACATAACGGGAACAAGGAATGGGGGAGACTATAGGCCCAGGTAGTGCTCTTTTACCATCCTTTTGAAGATGGCCAATGATTGTGCCCGTCTAATCGATAATGGCAGTGCATTCCATAACCGTACCGCCTGTACAGTAAACGATTTATCATAAAAAATCGTAGAATGCCTAGGTACTGTAGCGTCCGGGGCATGGACGCCACAATACCTCGTGTAGAAAATAAGACAAACACTGAGGAAGAAGTTTAAATGGGCATTTATTATATCATCAAAGCTTCCTAAATCGGGTTTAGGGAGGTTTTTACGCGTATGCTTTTATATTACTTCGAACTAGGGAATCGCGAACTCCGCTCAAGGACTGAGCCTAAATATTTATTGCACTAATATCTTCTCTTCGGCCGGCGGACCCGGGCGGCGCGTCTAGTCGCCCGCTGTCAGCCGCCCAGCCGAAAGCAGCTCCACGGAGCAATTGTTTTTTCTTCCCTACGCTCTATTTAAATCAAACAAATAATTATTTTTAAACTCTGACACATAATGGCCAGGTAACCGCATCGTGGTGTGAAATGAGGTTCAGACACCACATCAGCTACGCCCTTAATGGTCATTTATGTGACAGCCTGATTCCCTAGGCATTCTAAATCTGGGACACAAAAAAAAAAAATTATGCGAATTGTCCCTTAAAATGGGAATAACGAAGCAATCTTTGTAATAATTAGTAAACGATAGTAGAATTTCAAATTATAGCAATTAAACTGTAATAAATACTGAAAAACACGAACAAAGAAAAATTGCTTCATTCTTGGCCAGGCAAAAACCCAGGTTAAAAGAAACCTGACCACAATCAGCCTCATCAAAGAAAAGTTATTGGTATCACTTGCCGATACATTTTAAGGTTTGCCCTGAAAGGACTTAGTAACACAGTACTTTTAAGACCTACCTAACTAAAAAGAAAGATGACATAAAATTATTTATGTCGCCTATACATTACTAAATTATTTTTTAAAACAACACTAAAGAGAAAGAACTTACTCTATAAAGAAAAGTCTGATCGAAAACTAACTTTCAATCATCGTCGGCGCTTATGTCCAGAACGATTTGACTCTCTTACAAAGTTTAGATCAAACTCTCAATATTGTACAAAAAATAATTGCCTAACTCCTACGCTAGAACATCACGAACATAAAAAACAAAACAAATCTATTTATCTTCAGCAGCGCAGCAATATGAAATAAACAGAGAACACATATTAATAATAAAATACTACTAGTTACGCTAGTACGTACTGCGGTTTTAGTCGGTTCAAGATAACACGTTATTCACTACGTGAATTATAATTCTACTAAGACTTATAGTCCTTATTGGCCCTATTGACCCGCAGACAACTATCAATGCTCTTGAAACATTCTGGAACAAGCCACCATCATAGCCATCTTCTCGTTGAGCACATAATATCACATAAAAGCACATAAAAGCAAAATAAACAACGATACTGATAAATGCGTCGCTCCAATTGTCGCACGACGTCTTTCTTCAAACGGTACGGGATCGATCCATTCACTGCCAACTGCAAAATGTTGGCGTTTCCGACTTCTGCGGAAACTATCGCTTCACCAGCTGTAGCAACCACTAGCTCCTGTGGCAACTAGCACCTCTACTAGTTGTATGGAAACCGGCGTTCCTCCACACCAATTGTAGCTGTAGCAACCACCAGCTGTATGGAAACCGGCGTTCCTCCACCAGTTGTAGCTGTAGCAACCACCAGCTGTATGGAAACCGGCGCTCCTCCACCAGTTGTAGCGTCCGGGGCATGGACGCCACAATACCTCGTGTAGAAAATAAGACAAACACTGAGGAAGAAGTTTAAATGGGCATTTATTATATCATCAAAGCTTCCTAAATCGGGTTTAGGGAGGTTTTTACGCGTATGCTTTTATATTACTTCGAACTAGGGAATCGCGAACTCCGCTCAAGGACTGAGCCTAAATATTTATTGCACTAATATCTTCTCTTCGGCCGGCGGACCCGGGCGGCGCGTCTAGTCGCCCGCTGTCAGCCGCCCAGCCGAAAGCAGCTCCACGGAGCAATTGTTTTTTCTTCCCTACGCTCTATTTAAATCAAACAAATAATTATTTTTAAACTCTGACACATAATGGCCAGGTAACCGCATCGTGGTGTGAAATGAGGTTCAGACACCACAGTACTGCCAATTCCAACGATTCTGACGACCTCAAGGATCTTAAATGTGTGTCATTGAGGAACACGAAACGTTCTTTTAAATAAGTGGGAGTATTGGGATTAAACAGAATACTATAAAGCATCGAAAGAATATGAGCATTCCGTCGAAGTCGAATTGGGAGCCACTTGAGCAATTGGCGAAACTCTGATACGTGATCATATTTGCGTAGACCAAATATAAATCTAATGCAAAAGTTTTAAGGCGCTCAAACTTATCGAGTTGCTCCTCGGTGACGTCGAGATAGCTGACATCGGCATAGTCAAGAAGAGGAAGAAGAAGAGATTCTGCAAGCGCAATTTTAGTGGTCGTTGGTAGAAAGTTACGCAGTCTGCGCATGGAGCCCGCTAATGCAAACAATTTGCGACTAACTTCACGGATTTGAGGACCCCAAGATAGTGTGCTGTCGATGAATATCCCTAAGTTTTTCACACTTTGGCATATTTCCAGTGGAATACCATTGAAAACTATATCTGGCAACTGTGACCAGTTAACTCGAGGCAACATCCTGGAGCTCCCAACAACTATGACCTGTGTCTTAGAGGGGTTCACTTCCAACCCATACCGCTTGCTCCAAGTACATATCCTTGCTAAGTCGGTGTTGATAGTATGAAAGGCTGTCGACAGTTCTTGTAAAGGAGCCTGTGTATATATTTGAAGATCGTCTGCATAAAGGTGGTAGGAAGAATGTAATGACTTAGAGATAGAATTTATAAAAATTGTGAAAAGCAGAGGAGATAGCACGCCACCCTGTGGCACACCGACAGATGTATTACGCCAAGTGGAAAAGGAATCTTCAACGTGCACACGCTGTCGGCGCCCAAACATGTAACTATGAAACCAATCAATCACTGTTGGAGATATGTTAATAGAGCGCAGTATGCCAAGAAGGATATGAAAATCTACAGTATTAAATGCATTGCTGAAATCGAGTAAGGAGAGTACCGTAAGATTTCCCTTCTCCATGCCCAGTCTGATGTCGTCAGTAACCTTGATCAAAGTGCTGACCGTGCTGTGTCCAGGACGGAATCCTGACTGGAGTGGATTCAAGAGATTGTTTCTTGTAAGGTATGAAGTTAATTGTTTGTGAACTAAGCGTTCTAGGACTTTTGATAGAAAAGGTAAGATGGAAATAGGACGAAACTCGGAAAGGGACGAGGGATTAGATTTTTTAGGCAAAGGGATAATTTGTGCCTCTTTCCAAGCATCTGGAAACATGTTACAAGAAAGGGAATGATTCAGTACATGGCAAATCATGGGCAGTATTTGTTCCAGAATTGATTGTACCATGTTCCGACTTACACAGTCACTGCCAACTGCATTGGAGCTTACTGACATTATACACTCTTTAACACCACAAGCAGTTAGTTGATTAAACAAGAACGGTGAGTAGTCAGGTGTTGGAAGCGATGAAAGATATTGCAAAGTATTGTCTTTGTGAGTCCGATCACAATTAGACGACGATGAGAAATGGTGATTAAGTAAATCGATGTCAATTTTTTTGGGAATAGAATCCTGACCTGACTTTCCAATACCCAGTGTTCTGAGGAATTTCCAGACCTTTGCTGGTTCTGCGTTCTCAATCGAGTTATGAATATATTGGCGTTGTGCTTTTCTACACACCTTACTGCAGAGATTTCGAATAGTAACATATTTTTCGCGGTTACCAGGAGTAGGCCGAGTCTTGAACCTACATTTGGCAGCTGCTTTTTTTGACAGCATACTTTTTATCTCAGCTGTGAGCCATGGTGAAGGTAAGTGCCTAACTCTCACTGCACGCACAGGCGCATGCCTGTCGTATAGTTCAATGAGCTTCCCATTGAGTATGCTGACTTTGTCATTAACAGACTCGGCTTGTAGTAGTGAAATCCAATCTATTTCACAGGCATCCTTACGAAGTTTATCAAGATCCATACCACCAAAATTGCGTTGCATGAAAATTTTACGTTTCGGTTTAGGAGGGCGAAGTTTATATGACAGAAAAAGTAAGTCGTGGTAAGAAAATGCATCGGCAGAGCACTGGCCGTGCTTAGCCACTAAATTAGTCGAAGAAACAAGAATAAGATCTAGAAGAGATGGGGCGCAATCCGGAAAGTGATGCGTAGTATTAGAAGGTAGAATTGACAAATTACAAGATTGAACAATACTGAGGAAAGATGAAGAGCGAGAGTCTTGCTTTATAAGGCAAGTGTTAAATTCTCCCATAATAATAGTCTGACTGTAACTGGGACAATAGCGTTCCAATAGGTTTTCAAAAGAGGAGAAAAAAATTATTCTAGATGAAGGACAATAATAAACACCAAGTAACAATTTGGTGTGAAAGAGTTCTACCTCTAGGAAGAGGTGCTCACCGGCATTTTATGGTGGTGGCTGTGGAGATGAATCTATAATATGGAAAGGAATATTATTACGTAGGTAAATAGCAACACCTCCACAAGCAGCACCAATGCGATCGTTTCTAATTAAATTGAAATCAGGCAGAGAGTAAGAAATTGTAGGTAGACAAGGCTTTAGGAAAGATTCAGAAATAAGAATAGCATGGATATTTTTACAGTCAAAACTGGTCAGCATATCCGGGAAATGGGCCGGAACACTCTGTGCATTTATATGGACTACATTAAAATTCTTGGGTACGTCAGTAAATTGGGCTTCAATAGTTGCAGCCAGTGAAGGCTTATTCGTAAAACTATCATTACTACTGGCTGTTACAAAACTTTCATCGTCGCTGGAATCGTAAATGCTTACCATTGAACAAAAGAAAAAGGAAGAATACTATATATAAAATATATAATAATATAAAATTACTTATATAAGTGGGCCAACAAACCTATAACTTAATGTAAGTTAGGGTTACATTATTACGAATATTTCGTAACTGTCCATCCACCAGCTGCGTGTTACCTCAAATATTTAATTACATTCACCAGGATAAAATATCTAAAAACGAAAAAATAAAAATAAAAATAAATTCACACTAGAACTGAATCACTTGCAAACTCTACAATATTATTTACTACATGATACTTAATATAAAAAAAATAAAATGGTTAACCGTACACAGATGATAACGAACTTCGTAAACTACATGTTGAGCTGAGAATAACAGGAAAAAAAAATAAAAAAAATGGTAGCTGGAACGCAGCGCTTATGTTTTGTTTACTTACATTACTATTCTGACAGGTCAGACTGACATTTATAATTTCTAAGTACAGGTTAATAGAAAAGTTAAATTATTAATTATTTGTACACATATGTGACGGTGGTAAATATGTAGTATAATTCGGGTAGAGTAATAACTATAGAAAATAATAATATGATGCAATAATGATAGCTAAGTATCCAACAGTTCAAAAGAAATTGTTACTTCTTCGCCGCTCGTCTGGGCTTGGTAGAAATTGAAATTTTCTCAGCAGGAGGTTTCTGTGAGCTTAAATTTAGCTGATTTAGCTCGCCCAGGGTAGCCACTCGGTGCCGAGTGCCGTCAGTGCCGAGAACGTAGACGTGACCCTCCCGTGTCCAACACCTCGAGATGCCAAAACGTTCACGTGCCGCCATAAAGACCTCATGTCTGTTCCGAGTTACGAACTCGGATAATGTTATACCAGTGCCTTTGAATTTGGATTTAGTGAACCAAATCTTATCCCGCACAGTCATATGTTGGAATTTGACTAAAATGGGTTTAGACTTACCAGCACCCAACGGTCGGCCCATTCTGTGGCAACGCCTGATGTCAACCACTGAAACATCAGTTTAAGATGCTCTTTGATGGCACTCACCACAGTTTGTGCTGTGTCTTCAGCCTCCCGCTCTGGTACACCATGCAGCAGTAGCATTTCCCGTCGACTCCGCAATTCCAGGTTATCTACCTGATGTGCTAGGAAGTCCACTTGTTGCCGAAATGCAGATAAGATGCCCACAACGAAAGCTTTGAAAGCTGCAAAGTCAGATGTAAGACTTGCTAGACTTGGAGTGCTGCTTGGATTCTTTGCACTTTTCTTTAACTCTTCTTCGAAATTAGTCATCCGCTCCTCCAAACCAGCCATTATTGTGGTAAAGGACTCTTTTACGGTCTCCATATTGCAAGTACTGTGTTCTGAGTTCAGGTGATGTGAATATCTTTATATAATGGATTATTTGAGTGGAGATAACACACTGGTGGTATGTACCTTAGGTTGGCATTTAATTACTATCAAATATATTTATAGAAAATCAAGTTTAATATTTTAAATTAATTCATAAATATGAGAGTTACAAAACAGCTGTTATTGTTGTAGAACTACCCGGAGTGCGAGGGATATGCTCTATCTCATGTATCCGGAGGGATTTCCGCACGAAAAAAAAATGGTACTGTCACCAGCATTTTTAGGGATTTTATTTAGAAAAGCCCTATTGCTATCGAGTTGTCGTCGACGCCGCCGTCGACGTCGTCGTCGTTGCCAATTTTCTGTCACGGTTTTGGGTATGAAGGAGATGAGCTATCGAGTTGCTGTTTTCGGTAATAGATTCGTGCTGGGGTGAACCATTGCAAGATAAAGAAAAAATCGCAAAAAATTGCAAAAAAAAATAATCGCAAAATCGAAAATCCCTTGTATTCGGCTGAGGTCGTCTCAGGAATTCAACTTGTTTTAATAAAATGCTAGAGCTGTGAAGCTTTCATTAATATAACATCGACTTCGCCTTTATTACGAAAATTAAATTCGTTCCCGCTAGTAAATTGTACAAATTCAATGAATTATAATTGTTTCAATTATAATTAATTGAATTTGCATACATTCATATACTTAGTCGTGTGCACCCCAAAAGGGAACACTTTTAAGTGAGATGCAAATTGCCTAGTGAGACGCCTCAATATAGAAAAACGTTTCTTCAATTACTTCAGTATATAGGCTCTGACGTACACGTATTCAGGCAGATAGTTTCATTAGGCAATCGTTCACAAGTGTCCGTTTTTCCGCACGTAAAAAATAAATAAAAAGTAAGGCGTTCGTTCACTTGACTATCATTGACTGCTCATCAAGCTAGATAATCTCGGTCAAGTTTCGATAAAAAACAGCTATTTTCATGGCCAAACCTTCGAAGGCTTTTGCGTTAGGTAGAACTAAAAACAATGACTTCTATACTGACTGTGTAGAAAAAAAATTGATTTTATTTGACTTAACCAGCAACAAAGCGTCATTTTTGTTGCTATTATACAGATTACATTACAAACAAGTTGAATTCCTGAGACGAGCTCAGCCGAATACAAGGGATTTTCGATTTTGCGGTTTTTTTTTGCGATTTTTTGCGATTTTTTTTTATCTTGCAATGGTTCACCCAACACGAATCTATTACCGAAAACAGCAACTCGATAGCTCATCTCCTTCATACCCAAAACCGTGACAGAAAATTGGCAACGACGACGACGTCGACGACAACTCCTTAGCAATAGGGCTTTTCTAAAGAAAATCCCTAAAAAGTGCGCTATAAATAAATAAATAAATATTCTACGATATTCTACACAGCGCTTTCTAGACCCAAAGTAAGCATAGTTTAACTAGCTTGTGTTATGGATTCCAGAATGCGGATAAACATACTTATATACTTTTTTTTGTAGATACATACATATTTTACATAGAAACACCCAAACCAATGCAAATAGACATATTCATTGGTACAACTATTTGCACAATCGAACCCGTGCCCCCTGTCGTAGCAGTCGAATGCACTACCGCTACGCCATACGCTACGTCAAAACTCAAAATTAATTAACTCTTTTACCTTTTTTAGGGTTCCGTGCCTCAAAAGGAAAAAACGGAACCCTTATAGGATCACTTCGTAATCCGTCCGTCCGTCTGTCAAGACCGTTTTTCTCAGGAACGCGTAGAGGTATCAAACTCAAATTTATATCTAATACTCAGGTCTACTGTCCCTTTGAGCTGTGAAAAAATCAAACTTCTAAGTCAAAGCAATCAAAAGATACAGCCGTTTATGCCGCAAATTTTCGCAAATTTTCGAAACTCGCACGGGAATCAAAACTTACAGGGTACTTTGAACTTAGAATCTTGAAATTTGGTACGAAGTAACGTCTTATAGTACACATAAAGGAAAAATTGGGAAAACCGTAAATTTTTAGTTACATCACATAATAAAAAATATTTTTGAAAATTTTACGGAACCCTCGGTGTACAAGTCCAATCCGAAGGGGTAGGCAGAGGTATCACCCCACGATTCGCCAGTTATTTTAAGGTCCCAATGTAATAGGGGGCGACATTACTAAGCGAGCTATAATTTTCATTTATTAATTCACACATAACTACGAAAAGTCAAAGGTGTGTGCCCGTGGCGACTGGGGATCGAACTCGAGACCTCGTCTCAGCAGTCCGTTAAGTAACGATGTAGTCTACGATGAAATACGTTTACTCAAGACTTGAAGATTCACCGGGAGCTTTCCAGAAACACACACACAGGCAGGGAATTCCACTCCTTAGCTGTACGCATAATGAATGTGTCGCCAAAACGTTTCTTGCGTACGAGTGTAATATCCACCATGTAGCGGTGGCGAGTCGCTGTGCAATTTGCTCTCAATTCTCCTATTTTGTGTTAAAGTAATGACCTACGGAGCTGAGACGTGGACACTCACGGTAGGGCTGGTCCACCAGTTCAAAGTCGCTCAGCGAGCTATGGAAAGAGCTATGCTCGGAGTTTCTCTGAAGGATAGGATTCCTAACGAATACATCCGACAGAGAACCAAGGTTATCGACATAGCTCAAAGAATAAGCAAGCTGAAGTGGCAGTGGGCCGGCCATATCTCGCGAAGAACCGACAACCGCTGGGGTAAACGTGTTCTTGAGTGGAGACCGCGACGCGGCAAACGTAGTGTAGGACGCCCTCCGGCCAGGTGGGATGACGATCTGCGATAGACTGCTGGCAGATGCTAGATGCGGCAAGCTGAAGACAGGGCGCTATGGCGCTCATTAGGGGAGACCTATGTCCAGCAGTGGACTAGAATAGATTGATGATGATGATGTGTTAAAGCAAGTCACTTTCATGCCACTGACACTCTGAAAGATTTAATTTAAGACTTTAATTTCATAAAAATAAAGTCTAAAAACAAACAAAGCATTTTGTACAGTATATGAAAATGTATAATCACCTCTCTTCATTTTATTTTTGACTTTACATATGTTAACATAACGTCTAAAATTAAATGGTATTGTTCACAGTGACAGTGGTAAGACAGTTGCTTGCTTTAAAATAAAATAGCAGACTTAAGACCCTGGTCGCTCGTTGGTGGAAAGGGCTTGAAGGTATCAAGTTACCGTTAGCTATGCAAGACCTCTACCAAAAGACCTAATTTCTGCTGGCCGTTCCCAATTCGAAATTCAAAATTCATGGAATTGCGTACACAATTTTAGTTTCAACTTGTATCTATAAAGAGGAAAGATTTGGTCGTTTGTTTGTTTGTATTGAATAGGCTTCGAAACCACTGGACCGATTTCAAAAGTTCTTTCACCACTAGTATGCTACATTATCCCTGACATAGACTACTTTTTATTCCGATATTTTTTTTTTATACCACTATGGTGGCAGACAAGCACACGGCCCACCTGATGGGAAGCGGTTACCGCGGCCTATGGACGAGTGCAACACCAGTGGCGTCACACTCGCGCTGCCGACCCTGAGAAAGAAGCTTGGGAGGGGATGGGAAAGGAGTTTGGGAGGGGATGGGAAAGGAGTTTGGGCTCCGGCACTCTCACTCACCAAACGGAACGCAACAGTTCAAATACTGTTACTTGGCGTCGATATTCTGTGAGAGGGTGGTGCTTCCCCGGTCGAGTCGGCCCATTCATGCAACGGCCAAAATGACTGTTGCTTGACTCTACCACCTATTCCCACAGAATCAAGACTTACGCGCGTGAAACCGCGCAGCGAGACTAGTAATTAAATAAAAGCTTTATTTAAACTTCAAGCTATCAATGAAACGTAATTTAAGTAGCGTTCAATTAAGCGGCTAAGTATTCAATCAATTAATAATGTCAATTTTGCTCCATAAATAATACAATAACAAAATTCGATCTCCTAAATGATATTTAATGTACCTACCCCACAGACAGACTCTTCTAACGAGCTTGTTAATAATATCATCAATTGGGCCAATCAATTTTCGTTTAAGTGAAACAAATTAAATGGACAAATTTAATTATGTTGGGATACAATCTTAATTGCCCTTTTTGAATATACTGAGCTTTATTGAGCTGAGTGAGACGAAGTCGAGCGAAAGCTCCTCATACCAGACTTCAGGATTTTCTTTGTCACAGGTCTCCTCCTCAACTACTAATCCAATCAGAACCAAATTTGGCATGATTAAAGAGGTCAATCAGAGGAAGGTTTATGGATATATTTTGAAAAAATTAATGCTACCACAGAGGAATGATCACCGTTTAAAATATTCCAGATGAAATTACATAATAACCGCTCGAGACACTGTGACCAAACTTTACACGCTCAGAAAGCATGTCCAGAGTTGTGACTTTCAAAAAGAATTTTCAAAATTGGACTTGCCACGGAGGAATGATCACTGTTCAAAATTTTCAAAATCTGATTCACGATGTCTCACTCAGCTCAACATTGCAAGCAGCGATTCGCCTTGCAGACCTAGTTTTAGCTGTGTGTATGTGTGTGAGCAAAACATGACTAGCATTATGGTGGTAGAGTCAAGCAACAGTCATTTTGGCCGTTGCATGAATGGGCCGACTCGACCGGGGAAGCACCACCCTCTCACAGAATATCGACGCCAAGTAACAGTATTTGTACTGTTGCGTTCCGTTTGGTGAGTGAGAGTGCCGGAGCCCAAACTCCTTTACCATCCCCTCCCAAACTCCTTTCCCATCCCCTTTCCTTTACAGGGTCGGCAGCGCGAGTGTGACGCCACTGGTGTTGCCCACGTCCATGGGCCGCGGTAGCCGCTTGCCATCAGGTGGGCCGTGTGCTTATCTGCCACCTTAGTGGTATAAAAAATAAAAAAAACAAGCAAGAACATTACAGAGTATTCTCGAATGTAGTTGAAGACTCCTACTTAGGCTTCTATTTTTTTTTTGCGTGGGGAACAACCCACGGGCTTCACCCCACCGGTGCCAGCGATGAGGTGGGTATATCGGAATCGAATCGACTAAAACCACACGGTGTCTTTCCCAAGCGCCCATTGCCAGGCACCCCGGGTACGCCCTCGAAAGGATAAGTCCAGGGTAACTTAGACTCCCCTAGTTTAGGACTACTTGCTTTTTTTTTTAAACAGAATACTACTAGCCAAAATTACTAATATTCCCCCTAACCCCTCCAGCTAAGCTAAATTGCTTGTGTTAGGAGTGGGTTCACGTCGGTAGTGTAACGGCCAGGATTCGAACCCGGGACCTCTCGATCGTAGGGTCGACTCCTTAACCACTAAGCTGCCGACGCCTTGTAGCAGACTTCTTTGCCGAACTATCAAGACTTGGAATTCTTTACAAGCACACGTGTTTACTTCTTCCTAAAGTTCCGGGTCCTTTAAGCGGGGGGTGAAAAAGCATCTGACGAGGCCGTCAAGCTGAGAGCCACCGTTATAATATTATTGGGATATGTAATGGTGACACTCATTCCTGAGACTTTAGCTTCAGCTTACCATCAGGCGAGGTAAAGTCATATTGACGTGACCTATATGTTTAAAACAAGTTGAATTCCTGAGACAAGCTCAGCCGAATACAAGGGATTTTCTTTAATTTTTTTTTTTTTTTTTTTTTTTTTATCGTGCGGAAATCCCTTCGGATACCCCCCCGCGTGCCAGCGGGGGGGTATCCGAAAAGGTATCTAATAGCAGGCGTAGCGGTAGAGCATTCGACTACTAAGCCAGAGGTCGAGGGTTCGATTCCCGCTCATTGCAAATATGTATATTTGCTTTGGCCTGGGTGTTTCTATTTATAATATGTATTTATTTACAAAAAAAAGTATCTAAGTATTTTTATTCGCATTCTAGAACCCATATGACGAGCTCTGCTTAGTTTGGGTCTAGATGGCGCTGTGTAATGTCCTAGAATATTTATTTATTTATTAAGCGTAACGAGCCGCGGCGAGCGAAGCGTCTTTGGTTTCAAAGTTGCATTTCAAACAAGTGATACTCCTCCGAGACTGCTGCGGATTAATGGGAGGATGTAATGCCTGTATGTCGTATATTTTCCGAGAGTAAGTATGCAAGGAAATCTTCTATAAACTAGGACGATTGCCAGCTTGGCAATCAACCCAAACTTAAGCGTAGCGAGATTTGCCTATCCAACAATAGGTCAACGTGACCGGTCGACTTTTTCCATTGATTTGGGTTTTCGGTGATTATTCCTCGATGGTAAGACCGATCTGGACATTCGACCCCTTACGACACTCAGTAATGTCTATTTGATCACCGTGGCAAATTTGGTCGAGATCGGTTCGACCGATCTCGACCAAATTTGCCACGGTGATCAACAAAAAAAAGTTGACAAAAAAAAAAGCACAATCAGGGTAAGCTGACAGGAGGTCGTTAAGCACATCCAGCGTTCGAGACCTTGGAACTCAGTTCTGGCGACTGTTCAGCAGGGCGGCCGAGCAAAAAGTCTATGGCGCTATCTTTGAATTTGATTCTTTCTCTACTGTATAATCATCATCATCTTAGCTTTAGTCCCAATCACATCCAAGGTTCAAGTCAAAAAGCGGACTCCGGGGTCCGCTTTACGACTTTTACTTGTCCTTTTCACAGGATCTTGGGCCTCGATGGTAGTGAGACCATTGCCACACAAGTCATCTTCTACAACACCAAGCAAGTACTTCTTGGGTCTATCCCTTGTGCTGCGTCCCGGCGTAGATGGCATGGCCAGACATTTGTTAAACGTAGCCTGGCGGTCACCACGGCACGTGGCCGCACCAGTGAAAGCGCCTCTCCTGCATTGCGCCTCTCCCACTGATGCGAGAGTTCCATACGCAATCCTTACGCGTTGCAGCATAAATCCACCGCAGCATATTCTGCTTGTGTCGCTCTATATATATAGGGCCGAAACACATAACCGCGTTACGGCACCGTACCGACTAAAACCGCACGCCGTCTCGGATCTTCAGACGCCGGGGTGTAAGGTTGCCCATAGAGCACATCCCTCGCACCCCGACTGACCCTGGGCCATCTCCGGTTTCGAGATGGCCCCCTCGGGTTTGGGAACCACGGTGTCCCCGTCTTGCCCCGGTTTGGGGGAGGGGCGCTAGTCGCCCCACCGTCCCGGCCTGCGCTCATGGAGGACGGAGGTCGTTAAGCGACCCCCGGCGCCTGAGTCTCCTGCGACGCGCGGCGAGCATGTTGCGGGCTCGGCGGGCCGGGAGAGTTCTAAATCTCTCCCGGGCGCGCTCCGCCATCTCCTTCGCGAGCATTATATGCTCGCAGAAGGAGGTGGCAGCGGCCCACGCGCTCGCACGGCACCGTACCGCAACGCAATCCGCCACTGAGCGTTGCGTTGCGTTGCCGTGAAATGAAGCGTTGGACTGCCATAGGCCATAGAGCAACGATTTTCTCGTAATTTTTTAACATTGATGGATGTATCTCTGCCATGGATCGCAATAAACGTGTTGCTGTTTTGTTGTAAAGAAGACATGACACCGATTTGAATAGACGACAGAGAAGATACTGGATACATCCATTTAGTGAGGCATTGAATCCTGATGAGGAGTACTTTTCTCGAAAATACGAAGCATTAAAATCTATATATATATAAAAATGAATCGCAAAATGTGTTGGTAAGCGCATAACTCAACAACGCCTGGACCAATTTGACCATTTTTTTTTTAAATGTTCGTTGAAGTCCAAGGATGGTTTTTAAGGAGAGAAAAGTTTAAAAAATTGCATATAAATATTACAGGTATGTTTGGGATAAATAGGTGCCACGGGGCGAAGTATGCCACGGGCGAAGCCACGGGGGACAGTTAGTAAATAATAAATAAATATTCTATTGCATTCTGCACAGCGCTTTCTAGACCCAAAGTAAGCATAGTTTAACTAGCTTGTGTTATGGGTTCCAAAATGCGGATAAACATACTTTTATACTTCTTTTTTGTAAATACATACATATTATATATAGAAACACCCAGACCAATGCGACCAAATAGACATATCCATGCGTACAAATATTTGCACTGAGCAGGAATCGAACCCGCGCCCCCTGTCGTAGCAGTCGAATGCACTACCGCTACCCCCCACAGAGGCCGTTAAAAAAATTGTTTATGATATTTTTTTTTTCATTTCTTTACAATGAGTTTATTGTCATTTGAAGAGTTATAAAGCAAGTTGTCCTCATATATATACCGAAATGTGCAAACTGCAAGCATGTTGTCACCAAATGTGGCTTCATAACGCCGGATTGTGCGGTGCGGTGCACACCGCAAAATTCTGCGTAGCGGCGGGTGTCACTGCCGATTTTGGCGGTGAGGTGCCGAAAGGCACCCCGGCGTCTGTAGACCCGAGACGGCGTGCGGTTTTAGTCGGTTCAAGCCCGACATAACCGCCCCCGATGGCACGCGGGGGGGTATCCGAAGGGATTTCCGCACGAAAAAAAAAAAAAAAAAAAAAAAAAAAACGTGCCGAAAGGCAGGGCACGCCGCAATAGCGGCGGTAAGGCCCATCATGGAGGATTGGCTAGAGAGGCGACACGGAAGCCTCTCGTACCGACTGACGCAGGTGATCTCCGGGAAAGGGTGCTTCGGGGACCACCTGCATCGGATCAGGAAGGAGCCAACGCCTGAGTGTCATCACTGTGACGCGAACGAGGACTCAGGGCTGCACACGCTGGCGGACTGCCCGGCGTGGGAGGTGCCGAGGCGTGACCTCGTGGCAGCCATCGGGGTGGGAGTCCTCTCGCTCGGCAGCATGATTGCGGCAATGGTGCGGAGCGCGAGCGCGTGGGCCGCCGCCACCTCCTTCTGCGAGCATGTGATGCTCGCGAAGGAGATGGCGGAGCGCGCCCGGGAGAGGTTCAGAACCCTCCCGGCCCGCCGAGCCCGCAACACGCTCGCCTCGCGTCGCAGGCGACTCAGGCGCCGGAGGTCGCTTAACGACCTCCGTCCTCCATGAACGCAGGCCTGGGGGTGGCAGGTGAGGCCGCCTGTCACCCCATCAGAAGCAGGCCGGGACGGTGGGGCGACTAGTGCCCCTCCCCCAAACCGGGGCAAGACGGGGACACCGTGGTTCCCAAACCCGAGGGGGCCATCTCGAAACCGGAGATGGCCCAGGGTCAGTCGGGGTGCGAGGGATATGCTCTATGGGCAACCTTACACCCCGGCGTCTGCAGACCCAAGACGGCGTGCGGTTTTAGTCGGTTCGAGCCCGACATAACCGCCCCCGCTGACCGGCGGGGGGGTATCCGAGGGGATTTCCGCACTAAAAAAAAAAAAAAAAAAAGGTGCCGAAAGGCGGTGAAGTGTATCAGCTGATAGTCGAATGTATTATAAAACAATGTAAAATTACTATTAGGTCGTTACATATGAAATTGCCGTTTTTCTTGTAGAAATTGGAGGAAACCCAATTTTCAGTACTAACATTTTTGCATTTTTTTTAGGAATGATTAATCCAAATTTTATACATTTTTTTGTGTATGAATGAGGCAACATTAAGCTAACAAACAGCAACTTTTATTACATTTTTGAAAAGTGACAGCTGTTACGTAATACGAAATTTATCATCAAAATGGATAGCATTTAGGAAGTATTGTTTTTAACTTTGACTTATCAAGCGGCCAATAAAAACAAAAATTAATACAGAGTTGTAGAATCTTGAAATCAACTTTCAAACAAAATATACATAACATAACATTACATAAACTCACGCCTATATCCCCGAAGGGGTAGGCAGAGGTGCTAGCACCCACGTTTCGCCAGTTTGTTTTAGGTCATTAACCGGGCACTTATAAACCTGCGATAAATACACACATAAAGCATCGAAAAGTCAATAGTGTGTGCCATGGTAATACCTGGGATCGAACCCGAGACCTCGTCTCAGCAGTCCTTTACCCATACCACTAGGCTACCGCGGTTTTTCAAACAAAATATAAATAATGGAAATAGCTATTAAATTACAAGAATAACGAACTCATGAATTTGTAAGAGAATTTCGGCAACTTCATAGGTAAAGACCTATTATTTAAGACCCAGTCTATCCACAAAGTAAACTACCATTGAGATAGATAGTAAATTAGTAGCGTGTTCCTTAAACACGTATATAATGATATCACCGCAAAATCTTGAACCGTCAGGAAAATCAATTTGAATAGTGGTATTTTATGATGTGTGAAGTGAAGGAGCTGGTAACTGATTATTCAGATAAAACTATTTTTCACGGATTCTATCGCGATTTATTTGATGTTATTTTATATTTTACATTGATCCCGACGTTTCGGTTGCTTTTCAGCAGTCATGGTCACGGGGAGACTCCGAAACTGAAAAGACTGAAAAGCAACCGAAACGTGGGTGTATCTATGTATAATATGTATTTATTTACAAAAAAAGTATCTAAGTATGTTTAACCGCATTATAGAACCCATATAACAATATACTTAAAAACAGAATAAGGGATTTGCGCACGTAAAAAAAAGGGGGGGGGGGCTCGAATACAAAAAATATGTTTTATTTGCTCGTTTTTGCTCGATATACATAATGGCTACACGTAGAAGCTTGAAATATTCACAGAATATATAGTTATACTTCAAAAATAAATAATTAAAGTAGGATAAAAAAAATATTTAATAACCCCCTTCCCATGCAACAAACGTGATTCTTTTGCCGTTTTATAAATAATGATACGGGACCCCTAGTGCGCGATTCCGACTCGCACTTGGCTGGTTTTCTTATTCTAATAGTAAAATACAAACTACGAAGAAAGAAATACAGCAAACAAAGAATAGTTTCACACACTTTATTTACCTATCATTTAAGTACCATAAAATAGTATAATATATTATTAGGTCGTTACATATGAATTTGCCGTTTTTCTTGAAGAAATTGGAGGAAACCCAATTTTCAGTACTAACATTTTTGCATTTTTTTTAGGAATGAAAAAACTCAAACTTTATGTTTTTTTTTGTGTATGAATGAGACAACATTAAGCTAACAAACAGCAACTTTTATTACGTTTTTGAAAAGTGACAGCTGTTAAGTAATACGAAATTTATCATCAAAATGGATAGCATTTAGGAAGTAATGTTTTTGAAGATCGAATTAATTTATCAAGCGGCCAATAAAAACAAAATTTAATACAGAGTTGTAAAATCTTGAAATCAACTTTCAAACAAAATATAAATAATGGAAATAGCTATTAAATTACAGGAATAACGAACTCATGAATTTGTAAGAAAATTTCGGCAATTTCATAGGTAAAGACCTATTATTTTAGTCCACGTTATATACTCAGTCTGAACTGTATAAGTGAGGACCTATAATTAGCTGTATGTCACAAAAAAAATATTTTTTTTTTATATTTAGGACACGTCAATTTGACTTCACCTCGCCTGATGGTAAGCTGAAGGTAAAGTCTCAGGAAAGAGGGTCGCCATTACATACACGTACCATGTTAACAATGGTGGCACTCAGCTTGACGACCTCATCAGAAGAGGATTGTCGTCGCAGCACCGCGTGACACCCACCGGTCCCACTAGTGCTGCGACCACAATCCCCCTGCCCGGCTATGCACTTGCTGACCCCTGAACGCAATCAAACAGAAATTGGATTACTATGGAGGATTTTTCGCAATCGTGCACGGTGGTACCTACCCGGCCGAATTTTGTGACAAATTTGTGTCATCAAATTTCTACCACCAGTAAAATACTATTATTATGGCTGTTGGTCCTCCGTATAAATAAATAAATAAAACATTTGACCTTTCACACCTCTATGTTCTTCCATAACACAGTGTTGAACAGAATATAATGTTTGCTTTTAATAACTTCTCAGTCAACAATAAAAAGCTGATCAAACAATCCTAGTGAGGCAATGTTATTTCTGGCAGGATATTATACACCACTTAATATCTCACAAGATATTTTCGGAAGTTTACGCGAATGTCACACATTGAAATAAAACTATTTTGGTGTTATTTTATATTTTACATTGATCCCGACGTTTCGGTTGCTTTTCAGCAGCCATGGTCACGGGGAGACTAAAGATGTTGTCTTGTAGTTTGAAGTGTAAGTTATCTCAAAGTACCCGAACTATGATGAATGGTTGTTGTTACTATTTACGCAGAATGAGCTCAGCTTGGGACCCAGTCATTCTCTTAATTAATTCCAAGAAAAATTAAAAAAAAACAACAAGACTTCAAAACACTGTGAGCTTAATCAACTTATATCCATTAATTAACATAGTTCGGGTCCTTTGAGATAAGTTACACTTCAAACTACAAGACAACAACCATCTTTAGTCTCCCCGTGACCATGGTTGCTGAAAAGCAACCGAAACGTCGGGATCAATGTAAAATATATAATAACATCAAAATAAATCGCGATAGAATCCGTTAAAAATAGTTTTAATTCAATCTCACAAGAGTCTTTTTCCATACTCATGCCTGTATCCTTGAAGAGGTAGGCAGGGAGGTACATATTTAGAGTAAACTCACCATTCTACTGATATCTTAAATGTGAAAGTTTGTGAAGATGTTTCGATTTCTGGATGTTTGTTACTCAATCACGCTCAAACGGCGGAACCGCTCTGGTTGACATTTATTACAGGGATAGATCATAGTCGGGAATAACACATAGGCTACTTATTTATCAGCACCAGAATTACTCCCAGAAATATATTCCCAGAATAATCCTGCTAATATTATAAACACGTAAGTTTGTGAGTATGTATGTATGTATGTTTTCCCATCCCCTCCCAAACTCCTTTCCCATCCCCTTCCAAACTCCTTTCCCGTCCTCTTTCCTTTACAGAGTCGGCAGCGCGAGTGTGATGCCAGTGGTGTTGCACACGTCCATAGGCCGCGGTAACCGCTTCCCATCAGGTGGGCCGTGTGCTTGTCTGTCACCTTAGTGGTATAAAAAAAAAACATGAACTGTACTTTTATACACTATATACCTTTAGTATATATTGATTTTTACACATTACATGACACATACCATACTCTCACATTTACACACATAACTACACACAAACACATCCATGGGTTCCAGTTGAAAACCAGCGCCAAGGTCCGCCCGCCTGGCATATGCTGAACTGGACACCCCTTTGTTGCAAACGCGAGGCATATAATAAATGAATAAACCATGTACTAGGTTGAGTGGAATGTTTATTGTGAGTTACATGCATCAAATAAAGGTTCCCTTTTTTTAGGGTTCCGAAAAACGGAACCCTTATAGATTCGTCATGTCTGTCTGTCTGTCACAGCCACTTTTCTCCAAAACTATAAGAACTATACTGTTGAAACTTGGTAAGGAGATGTATTCTATGAACCGCATTAAGATGTTCACACAAAAATAGAAAAAAAACAATATATTTTGAAGGTGCCCATGCTTAGAACAGAAACTCAAAAAAAATTACTACACTCTAAAACCCATGTGTCCTGGTATCTATGGATAGGTTTTCAAAAATGATATTAAGGTTTCTAATATCATTTTTTTCTAAACTAAATAGTTTGCGCGATAGACACTTCCGAAGTGGTAAAATGTGTCCCCCCCCCCCCTGTAACTTCCATAATGAGATTGATAAAACTAAAAAAAAATATATGATGTACATTACCATGTAAACTGCCAACGATAATTGGTTTGAGATCTAGTAAGTAGTTTTTTTTAAGACGTCATAAATCGTAAACTGCAATTTACCTTCATTCAATCAACTCAAATATATAAATAAAAAAAAAACATTATTATGTTACTTGCTGCTACGGAACCCTTAATGGGCGAGTCCGACTCGCACTTGGCCGCTTTTTTCTTTCTTTCTTTCTTCCTGGCGGACGAAGCGGCAACAGCTAGTACAATATAATGTATGAGGGGCTTGTGTTTAAGTAGCAACTAAATAACATAACATAACATAAACTCACGCCTATATCCCCGAAGGGGTAGGCAGAGGTGCTAGCACCCACATTTCGCCAGTTTATGTTTACGTCCCAATGTAATAGGTAGAGAGCCTATTGCAATGTAACCTAACCTAACCGGGCACTTATAAACCTGCGATAAATATACACAAAACTTCGAAAAGAATCGAAAAGTCATTGGTGTGTGCCATGGTAAAACCTGGGATCGAACCTGCGACATCGTCTCAGCAGTCCATTACCCATACCACTAGGCTACCGCGGCCTTTAGCAACTAAATACGTTAAAATAATGAAAAGTTAAGCTATACATACCCGGGGTGCCCGGCAACGGACACTTGGTGAGGACACCGTGCGGTTTTAGTCGAGACACGACATAACCACCCCGCTGGCCGGCGGGGGGGTATTCGAAGAGATTTCCGCACGTTAAAAAAAAAAAATATATATACATCTGTAGGAAAAAGTAAGCTTACTAATTGAAAGGTTTGACAGCCTCGGTGGCGTAGCGGTAGTGTATTCGACTGCTACACAGAGGGCGCGGGTTCGATTCCCGCTCAGTGCAAATATTTGTATGCATGAATATGTCTATTTGCATTGGTCTGGGTGTTTCTATGTATAATATGTATGTATTTACAAAAAAAAAAAGTATATAAGTATGTTTATCCGCATTCTGGAACCCATAACACAAGCTAGTTAAACTATGCTTACTTTAGGTCTAGAAAGCGCTGTGTAGAATGTCGTAGAATATTTATTATTATATTATTTATTTAATTGCTCAAAAATTCCATTGAATCAATGTCTCGGAGTATTCAAAAAACAATGTTTAAAAAAATAAAAATAATCTTTTTAAAAACCACGTTTTCAACACTAAAAAACGTGGGGCGGGCGCTTTGAAATTTTTAAATTATTGAATATCTAAGGAAAGCGATAAAGGATTAAAGCCACGTTTTTTAGTGTTGAAAACGTGGTTTTTAAAAAGTTTTTTTTATTTTTTTTTATTGACTACTGACTATTGCTGATGATTAATATGAAAATGTAAGGTGGCATTAGCCTACATAAAAAAATTCAGAGCTTTAGGGTGATCAGAAGTGGTCGAAAATTAAGTCTCAATTTTTGGCTTCGGAGGGAAAGAAACACAGAAACACAGACACGAAGTGAAACTACGAAAAACGTGGTAATAAAATGATTGCAAAGTCATTTATTGTTTCCGTAGTTCGTAAGAATTACGGTAGATGGCTCCAGCGTTGCTCCGAGACGTATATTATAATATATCGGAGAGTTTCGAATATCTGGGTCGTGTCTAGGTAGCTCAGTTGGTCAAAGCATTCCCCCTGTAAGGGACTGGTCGCGGGTTCAAGTCCCGTCCTAGATGTTGTCTTTTCCGATCTAAATCTATAGGATTAAGCTATTCTTAACACATTGAGATACCTCCGTGCCCCGAAGGCACGTTAAGCCCTCGGTCCCAGTTGTCATACGAATACTACAGTCGTTAGGGGTAGTTGGGGCCCTAAAATATCCCACAAGCAGGTCTAACTTCAATATCGCCAGTCGGTTATTGGGGTCTGATGGGAGTCGCATCAAGGCAACTATCGACTTAGGCCGCTTTGTAAATAGACTGAAAAGCCGACCACAACTGAGTTAGGAAAATGCTCGGAGGAGGATGACTTTCCTCTGGGGGGTGGGAGGTCCGACGGTAGTTGCTCGCATAAAAGCCGCATAAGCCTTTTTTTTTTTTTTTTCGTGCGGAAATCCCTTCGCCGGCCAGCGGGGGCGGTTATGTTGGGCTTGCACCGACTAAAACCGCACGCCATCTCGGGTCTTCAGACGCCGGGGTGTAGCCTAAATGAAACTTTAACCTCAGGCTTACCCGGGGTGCCCGGCAATGGGCACTTGGGGGGGACACCGTGTTTTTTAAGTCGGTCCGATTCCGACACCCACCACCCAACCCACCCCATTGTCGGCACCGATGTGGTTTTCACCGTGGGGGTTTCCACACGCTAAAAAAAAACCTCAGGCTCCGAGATTAAAGCCTCGGATGCAAGCGGGAACCACGCTAAGACGATGATGACCAATTTTCTTGCCATCATCATCATCAAATCATCAAACGTTCATAAACTACGGTAACCGCTTACCAACAGGGTGACGCATACAACCAGCAAAACCTTGACCCATATCTCTAATGAAACTCATACGGAAAATTAAAACAAAAATCTTCAGTTGCCAAAGTTCACCCCAGTTCACCCCTATTTTTCAATAACCAGTTTACCCTCCGTAGTGTAAGCAGCGCCGTTAATCAGTACCTACGCGGCATGCTACAAGATAAGTGCATTACTCTGATGTGAACCCTCTCATTGATGCAGCGAATTATGTCACTGAGAGCAGGACGGATAGCAAAAAAACTATAAGCGAAAATAATATTTTGCATAAAGGTGTCGTTCCGAGACCGACCGCAGACTGCAGGCTAAATACATAGAAACCAGTTGCCGCAGTCGACTGCAGGTTTTCCTACCTGCTGATTGATGGATGGGGCTCTGGCGCAGGGTTTCCTCTCGGTTCCTGACCTCCCAGCCGGTAGTCGCTTTCATAAAAGTGATATTAGTTAAACGGACGGAGAATAATAATGACCGCGGTAGCCTAGTGGTATGGGCAAAGGACTGCTGAGACGAGGTCTCGGGTTCGATCCCAGGTATTACCATGGCACACACCAATGACTTTTCGATGCGTTTCGAAGTTATGTGTGTATTTATCGCAGGTTTATAAGTGCCCGGTTAATGGCAATAGGCTCGCCACCTATTACATTGGGACCTAAAACATAAACTGGCGAAATGTGGGTGCTAGCACCTCTGCCTACCCGTTCGGGGATATAGGCGTGAGTTTATGTTATGTTATGTAAATAAATAAATATTCTGCGACATTCTACACAGCGCTCTCTGAAACCATAGTAAGCATAGTTTAACTACTTGTCATATGGGTTTTAGGAATGCGGAAAGACATACTTAGATACTTTTATTTGTAAATAAATACGTATAAACAATAAAAAAAATACGTAGAAACATCCAGACCAGGGGGGCAGGTCAGGAGTACCCTTTTTTTTTTTTTTTTTCGTGCGGAAATCCCCTCGGATACCCCCCGCCGGCCAGCGGGGGCGGTTATGTCGGGCTTGAACCGACTAAAACCGCACGCCGTCTCGGGTCTGCAGACGCCGGGGTGTAAGGTTGCCCATAGAGCATATCCCTCGCACCCCGACTGACCCTGGGACATCTCCGGTTTCGAGATGGCCCCCTCGGGAAGGTCAGGAGTACCGTAAACCGACGAGCATGCAAGAAGAATGTAATGAGAGTGAATGAAGCGAGAGTAGTATGTCAGGATCGTAGCAAATGGAGATCTGTGATCTCTGCCTACCCCTATGGGAAACAGGCATGATTTTATGTATGTATGTATGTACATCCAGACCAATGCAAATACATTTACATACGAGTATTTGCAATGAGCGGGAATCGAACCGGCGAACTCTGACTAAGCAGTCGATTGCTCTACCGCTACGCCATAGAGGTCATCAGGACGTTAGTCTAGACTAACCAGTCTTTTTTTTACGTGTGGAAACCCCCGTGGGCTTCACCCCACCGGTGCCAGCGATGAGGTAAGTATGTCGGAATCGAAGTGAGTAAAATCACACGGCGTTCTTACCAAGCGTTCATTGCCGGGCACCCCAGTTACGCCCTCGAAAGGATAACCCCAGGGTTCCCGGCGGACTTCGGCCGCCATCGCGGCCTTGGCTTTGGGGGCGGGTTTGATCCCGCGTCGGTGAGTTAGCAGGCGTGTGTAGGACACACACGACATGCCTCCATCTTGGCCTGCTTCTGTATGGACGGTGAGTCGGCCGACTGCCGTCCTCAGGCCTCGATCATGGTGGTCGGTAGTCCTGGGCGTAGACAAGAACTCGGTGGGGAAGGTTCTATCCCGCTCCCTCTCCGCTGCCTCTTTCGCGTGCCACTTGCTCCCGTCGGAGACCACGGCTCTCATCATGGTCTCCAGCGAGAGAACGTCTACGCCCAGGACCGCAACGAGACCCCGGTGTTGACTCGCCCACGAGACCAACCAGTCTAAGATAGCCCAATATAGTCGTGATCATGCCAAAAATTAACCACATGATATTCTTTCAATTAAATTTTTAAGCAATTAATATGCTCACCTTTCCTATGGATTTTAAATCGGAAAAGAAGAACATCTCGGACGGGACTTGAACCCGCGACCAGTCCCTTACAGGGGGAACGCTCTGACCAACTGAGCCACCTAGACACGTTCATGTTTGAGAAATCTTGTACAAGGTGTTTTAAATTTAGCAACGTACAGTTGAATATGCAGTGATGCAACTGGTACGAACGCTGAGAAGATGTCTATGATGACTAGGAATGAATACAATAATTCATGGTTTAAGTTCTTAGATCAAAGAAGCTCAGATAGACGACCTCTGTGGCGTAGCGGTAGAGCATTCGACTGCTAAGTCAGAGGTTGCGGGTTCGATTCCCGCTCATTGCTAATATGTATATTTGCAGTATTCTGGGTGTTTCTATGTTTAATACGTATTTATTTACAAAAACAAAAGTATCTAAGTATGTTTATCCTCATTCTAGAACCCATATGACAAGCTCTGTTTAGTATATTGTATTCATACATACACATACATACATACATAACTTCACGCCTGTATTCCCCGAAGGGGTAGGCAGAGGTGTATTACACACCCACGATTCGCCAGTTATGTTAAGGTCCCAATGTAATAGGAGGCGAGCCTATTGCCATTAACCGGGCACTTATAAACCTGCGATATATACACACATAAATTCGAAAAGCATCGAAAAGTCATTGGTGTGTGCCATGGCAAAACCTGGGATCGAACCCGAGACCTCGTCTCAGCAGTCCATTACCCATACCACTAGGCTACCGCGTTATTTTATATATAAATAGCGATAATTAACATTTATTAATGCACACATATCTACGAAAAGTCAGAGGTATGTGCCCGAGGCGACTGGGGATCGAACTCGAGACCTCGTCTCAGCAGTCCTTTACGCACAAATTGTATTCTTATTTTTATAACGTCTCGGGACTTATCGCGATAAACATGGAACTTACTTTTACCGACGTTTCGAATGCGTTGCAGCACCCGTGGTCACGGCTTGACTGCAGGTCAACCGGTCACCGGGGTCTCTTTGCGGTCCTGGGCGTGGACGTTCTCTCGCTGGAGACCATGATGAGAGCCGTGGTCTCCGACGGGAGCAAGTAAGTTCCATGTTTATCGCGATAAGTCCCGAGACGTTATAAAAATATGAGTTTACACCGCGATAGTTTAAAAATAAATTGTATTCTAACTTCAATAATGTGCTCAAATCACTCATATAAATATTTGCCAAATTATGGCTATTTTTTTTCATTAAAAGCTACCAGGAAATGTCGAATATTGATAGTAGTATTGTTACCTACTTAGTAGAATTCAAACCAGTAACTTCACGGTCACAAGTTTAATCCCTGAACCATTGTATCATAACAGCTTCCTAAAGGATAGCATCAAGGGAATGTTCAGTTTGAATTTGTCTATCATATTCTAAGAAATTATGTTGATTAAATCGCGTTGAATGTTATATTTTGTATAAATTCTTTAATGAACGGATAAATAACCTTTATTATAAGCTCTTAGAAAATGCTAACACAGAAAACTGTTAAAAATTCTAACGATGTAAAACATCGCAAGCGGCAAACAACATTATGCAAAATAAATTACACGTTAATCCGCAAAATTCACTTTGCAAACTATAAAAATATTTGTACACAGTTTTATGCTGCCATTACCACTTAGAGAAAAAGATCCCTGTTTTTATTCAAAGGAAAAAACCGATCTCACCCTTACGTTGCATTAGCACAATTGTGTTTAATAGACTTTTTTGCTAACCCTCTACTGTAGGGGTTTTATTTTTATTTATTACGTACTAGCTTTGTCTCGCGAGCTCGCTATTCTTAAGCCCACATTTGACTCTATAAAATATCTTTATTCCGTATATGTGGATTCTATGTGAAGCTTCTGACCCAGCGTTTTGAAAAGATTTAGTATGACCTCATAAATTACAACTAACTTGGCCGTATAAGCTTTTTCGATTAAGATCAATGTCACTTAAGGTTGTATTAGTTTGCCTGTAGACTCCTATTGGATATATTTGGTACAGTTTTTTAGCGGTTTAGTATATTCCATTAAGCTTATAGAAGCAAGTGGTTTTCAGACAAATAAAATAGATGAACCTCCAACGGTAATTTAATAATTAGTAATTTCGCGGTGAGCTCGTAGGCGGTGCCGCCGTCACGTGCTACGCGGACGACACGCTCGTGACGGCGTGCGCGGCGACGTACCGCGAAGCGACCCTAAAGGCCATGACCTCGGTTGCCCAAGTCGTTGAGCGGATCCGGCGGCTGGGTCTCGAGGTGGCTCTGCATAAAACCGAGGCCCTGTTCTTTCATGGGCCTCGGAGCAAGCCACCCGAGGGATCCAGTCTCATCGTGGGAGGAAATCGCATCGGCATCAAGCCCCAAATGAAATATTTGGGGCTCGTGCTCGACAGCCGATGGGACTTCGGAGAGCACATCCGAAGTCTGGCCCCCAAATTGAAGGGCACAGCTCTTGCTCTGGCTCGGCTGTTGCCCAACATGAGGGGGCCCGATGACTCCTGCAGGAGACTCTACGCGGGGATCGTACGGTCCATGGCCCTGTATGGGTGCCCAATATGGGCGGAGGCCCTGAGGACCGGAACTGTGCGGATGCTGCGCGCTCCGCAGCGAGTTATGGCCATCAGGGTCATCCGCGGGTACCGCACGATCTCCTTCGAGGCGGCGAGTCTCCTTGCCGGAACTCCGCCATGGGACCTGGAAGCAAGAGCCCTTTCGCAACTGTACCAGTGGCGAAAGGAGGCGCGGGAGCAGGGATGGAACCCCGAGCCTCGAGAAATCGAGGCCGTGCAGTCCCAGCTCCGCCAGGCCATCGTGGTGGAGTGGAAGGATCGACTTGGGCGACCAAGCGCAGGGTACGCCGCAATAGTGGCGGTAAGGCCCATCATGGAGGATTGGCTGGAGAGGCGACACGGAAGCCTCTCGTACCGTCTGACGCAGGTGATCTCCGGGAAGGGGTACTTCAGGGACCACCTGCATCGGATCAGTAAGGAGCCAACGCCTGAGTGTCATGACTGCGACGCGAGCGAGGACTCAGGGCTGCACACGCTGACGGACTGCCCAGCGTGGGAGGCGCCGAGGCGTGACCTCGTGGCAGCCATCGGGGTGGGAGTCCTCTCGCTCGGCAGCATGATTGCGGAGCGGTGCGGAGCGCGAGCGCGTGGGCCACCGCCACCTCCTTCTGCGAGCATGTAATGCTCGCGAAGGAGATGGCGGGGCGCGCCCGGGAGAGATTTAGAACTCTCCCGGACCGCCGAGCCCGCAACTTGCTCGCCGCGCGTCGCAGGCGACTCAGGCGCCGGAGGTCGCTTAACGACCTCCGTCCTCCATGAGCGCAGGCCTGGGGGTGGCGGGTGAGGCCACCTGGCACCCCAGCAGAAGCAGGCCGGGACGGTGGGGCGACTAGCGCCCCTCCCCCAAACCGGGGCAAGACGGGGACACCGTGGTTCCCAAGATGGCCCAGGGTCAGCCGGGGTGCGAGGGATATGCTCTATGGGCAACCTTACACCCCGGCGTCTGTAGACCCGAGACGGCGTGCGGTTTTAGTCGGTTCAATCGCGACATAACCGCCCCCGCTGGCACGCGGAAATCCGAATGGATTTCCGCACGATAAAAAAAAAAAAAAAAAGTATCAAGTTGTGCAATTCCAGCGCACACTCTCCAAACTGCTATAACTCTTTTGGTTACATGTGATAAGAACGAACCTATTGCCGTCTTTTAGACATGTTTCCAGGATGCGTCACTGAGAATTTCCCAACAGCAAAATCCAATATTCTATTCACGACACGATAAGCAAACCCAGAACCTTGTACATAGCAGTCGCATGCTACGAAAGTATTCAAAAATAAAAAAATATCAATATATTGCTAAACTCAAAACTCGACAATGGCTCAAACGATTTGAATGATTGTTTTTTGTTGTGTTTGTAATTGGCAGGATGGAAATGAAAGAAAACTTTCAAGAAAAAACACGTGAAATGTCGGCACCCGAGTGTCACCGGGCACGGACAGCTAGTTTTAAATAATAAATATTACCGGACTTGTTGACCCTCTAACAAACACTTATGAGCCCGAAGCAGGCCGGGACGGTGGGGCGACTAGCGCCCTCCCCCAAACCGGGGCAAGACGGGGACACTGTGGTTCCCAAACCCGAGGGGGCCATCTCGACACCGGAGATGGCCCAGGGTCAGTCGGGGTGCGAGGGATATGCTCTATGGGCAACCTTACACCCCGGCGTCTGTAGACCCGAGACGGCGTGCGGTTTTAGTCGGTTCAAGCCCGACATAACCGCCCCCGCTGACCGGCGGGGGGGTATCCGAAGGGATTTCCGCACGAATAAAATAAAAAATAGAAAAGACACTTATGAGCCCAAGCTGTCGGAAAACAAGGAAAACTATAATATTTTCGGCAATAAACTATTTCTAAATGATTTGAAGTACAAAATATAGCTTGAGGAAATAATAAAAGTTTCATTAATCTTCCTCATTCACATTTTCCGGTTGAAAAATTTACATTATTTATGCTTATCCACTTATTTCTTTCCTTATGAAGAGAGATATCAAAGCGACTTCAGCTCACTTACGGCCAGTCTCAATAATCTACCCACAGTTAAAGGTAGAAGCTATCCCAGATAAACAGTCAACATAAATCTATCTGTAACTGCAGTTTCAATATTATCAAAGTCATTTTCTGCTTATCTTTGTTTATTGAAACAGAAAAAATCCCCGATAGATACTAATGGTAGCTATTTTAACTGCTGGTAAAGGATAGATGGATTATTGAAACCGACTGTTAGAAGTTAATTGTTTTATCATTTGTTAACGGCGCAAGTTTATTCTAAAGACATACGGCCGGTTTCAATAATCCATCTATCCTTTACCAGCAGTTAAAATAGTTACCATTAGTATCTATCGGGGATTTTTTCTGTTTCAATAAACAAAGGTAAGCAGAAAATGACTTTGATAATATTGAAACCGCAGTTACAGATAGATTAATGTTGACATGTTTATCTGTTCTACCTTTAACTGTAGGTAGATTATTGAGACTGGCCGATATTGAAGTTACTGAGGGAAAATTTAAAATCATTAATGATCCAGTAGTTCCAGTCGTAAGGATTAGGCGCATTTTTTTACCCTCTTATATTTACTAAAAAAAATTACTAGTATGTTTATTTGCTGTCGAGAACATATAAATAAATAAATATTCTAGGGCATATTACACAACGCCATCTAGACCCAAACTAAACAGAGCTTATCATATGGGTTCTAGAATGTGGATAATCATACTTAGATACTTCTCTTTTTCTAAATAAATACATAGTATACATAGAAACACCCAGACCAATGCAAATATACATATTTGCGATGAACGGGAACCGAACCCGCGACCTTTGACTTAGCAGTCGAAAGCTCTACCGCTACGCCACAGAGTTCGTATATAATATAAGCTAATTAAACTATACATACTCAGGGTCTTAATAGCGATGTGTAGAACGTCCTAGAATATTTGTATTTCGTCGTATTATAATTGCGTCTTTGATTTCAAAGTTGCATTTCAAACAAATGATACTACTCCGAGACCGTTTGACCGATCTCGACCAAATTTGCCACGGTGATCAAGTAGACATTACTGAGTGTCGTAAGGGGTCGATGTCCAGATCGGGCTTACCATCGAGGAATAATCACCGAAAAACCAAATCAATGGAAAAAGTCGACCGGACACGTTGACCTATTGTTGGATAGGCAAATCTCGCTACGCTTAAGTTTGGGTTGATTGCGAAGCTGGTAACCGTCCTAGTTTATTTATGTCCTCAAATATAGGGTGTGGTTAAACTCCATATACTCACATCAAACTATGTCTACGGTGAGAGGACGACCATGTACCTTACTCCGCGCATGTTAAATAAATTAAGTCCATCTTTCGTACAAAACATCACGAAAAATAATATTAAATGCAAATTAAAACATCATTTTCTGAACACCCTGTAGACGCGTCTCAGAACCGGTTTCATTACCAACGCTCGGGCACAGACGGTGGTCGCCCGACGCAATATGATTGTGAACGTAATTTGTTATACTCTTTGTTATTTTTATAATGTAGGTAATTTTCGACTATGTTGTGATAAATGTAAAATGAAGCGACTTGGGTTTGCGGCGTCACTTGAACTACTTACCTATTGGTTTAAGTGCTGTTGGGAGTCTAAGTTGCTTTATACGATAAATAATTTTGATTTTGTATCAACAGAATGCATGGTACTCCGCACAAACCCTTCGTGGTTTTTGGTGTGCTAATTTATATTGTTTTTGTATTATTGTGTAAATAAATAAATAAAAAAAAAAAAAACACACATATAGCCGCGCACGGTGATCGGACTGATACTGCTGATGATAGAGAGTCCATCCATTCGAACCCCAACTAGTGCAGCAATGACTCATTCAGCTTAGCTGAAGGGATAGTTACATTAATAAATGTTAACTATCGCTCGCTTAATAATGTGCCCGGTAGATGGCAATAGGCTCGCCCCCTATTACATTGGGACCTTAACATAACCGGCGAATCGTGGGTGTGTAATACACCTCTGCCTACCCCTTCAGGGGTGAAGTTATGTATGTATATAAATCTTAAGGCTTTCACGGCCGGCGTTGCATGTAGAATATACTGCTACCAGGCTGTTTGGCCGTGGTCCATCGGAAACTTGAATTCAAGTTTCCGATGGACCACGGCCAAACAGCCCGGAAGCAGTATATTCTATATGTATGTATAGTCAACATCCCAGTAGTAATCCTAGTTGAGTCTAAAACTTTCAGTTTGGAGCCCAGAGTCTCTGTCCATCTGAATTCTAAAGCACAAAAAAGCGAATCAGAATTTTTTTTTAAATATTTAAAATCTGGCATAAATTACTGCAGAAAAAATACCCCTTACCTGCTTAAATATCCCTTTAAATCCTACCAATAAATTAGCAAAATGTTTTGTAGGATTAAACGGTGTACCTATCTCACACGTCATATCAAAAATTTTCGTGTGACTTTTATGGTAATACCGATTTAATTTTATAAAACGATTACTTTTTCAGAAACTGGGTTTTCCAAATTTATAACTGAATTTTTATCATTTACGTTCCTTGACTTCCTTTCGGTGCTTCCTTTTTTTGACGCACAATACAGAACTGGAATGCTTAACCCGCACATGTGTTTCCTTCTTCTTATGCAAGTTCTTTAAGCGGGACGTGGGAAAGCATCTGACGAGGTAGGGACCACCATTTTAGGATCGTCAGCATTTGGAATGATGGCCAGCCCGTATCGTATGAACTTCACCTTAGCTTCTTATCATCCAGCGGGGTGAAGTTAATTGACGGACAGATTATTTAAAAAAAAACGGCCAAGTGCGAGCCGAACTCGCCCATTTAGGGTTCCGTAGCAGCAAGTAACATGATAATGTTTTTTTTAAATTTTACATTTGAGTTGATTGAATGAAAGGTAAATTGCGGTTTACGATTTATGACGTATTAAAAAAAACTACTTACTAGATCTCGTTCAAACCAATTTTCGGTGGAAGTTTGCATGGTAATGTACATTATATATTTTTAGTTTTATTATTCTCTTATTTTAGAAGTTACGGAGGGGGGAGGGACACAATTTACCACTTTGGAAGTGTCTCTCGCGCAAACTATTCAGTTTAGAAAAAAATGATATTAGAAACCTCAATATCATTTTTGAAGACCGAACGACACGACACGTAAGGGTTTGATGATAAATAAAATTTTGAGTTTCTATTTCTGTGTGAAAATCTTAATGCGGTACACAGAATACATCTACTTACCAAATTTCAACAGCATAGTTCTTATAGTTTCGGAAAAAAGTGGCTGTGACATACGGACGGACAGACAGACAGACATGAGGAATCTATAAGGGTTCCGTTTTTTTTGCCATTTGGCAACGGAACCGTAAAAAACGTCGGTGCGGTTGCCGTAGCAAAAATAGACCGTCCGTCGTCCGACCGTCTTTAGGGTGCGCCATAGAGACTTGAATTTCTTTACTAACACATATATTTCTGTGTTCATTCAATCCTGAGTCCTTTAAGCGGTGTGGGGACAGTATTTTAGAAGTCTATCAAACTTAATACCATTGTTGGCATATGCCGGGCGGACACGTTAAGTATGTAATTTAAAGATCTTGCAAAACTTTAAACTGATATAAAATTTGCATCGCTTAATCAATACAACAACATGAGCGGGCTGTGCGGGCAATTTATAAGTTCGGCCCAAGAGTCTCCCTCCGAGAAAAGTTCAAAGAAATAAACATTCTAACTGTAGTGTCTCAATATATTTTTGAAAATTTTTTGTATGTTAGAAGAAACATTTCCAATTTTTTAAGGTTTTGTGATGTACATAACGTAAATACTAGACATAAAAACAATCTTGTGGTTTGTAATAGTCGACTCCACAAGATTAGTAATTCCTTTCAGGGTCACTGTATACGCTTCTACAACAAGCTTCCTAGTGAAATGAAGAATCTACCTCTTCATAAATTTAAAAGACAAATTAAAAGTAAACTCTGCCAAAAAGGCTATTATAAAATTCAAGACTATTTAGATGACAAACAAGCTTGGATATAAACTGTTTGCTCTCTCTCTATGCCTACTCAAATGAAATATTGTAATTAAGTTAAGTAAACATGTTTGTACATAGACCAAAAAAAACAGCCCGCTGAGTTTCTTGCCGGAGTCTTCTCAGGACAGGGCCGCGTTTCGAACCGGTGGTCCATTTGCCAAACATTCGTTTAATTATTTTTTTGACGTTCTGTAAGTTAGTATTAATGGTCTATACAGAATAAATGATTTTTGACATAAATACTAGACATAAAAACAATCTTGTGGTTTGTAATAGTCGACTCCACAAGATTAGTAATTCCTTTCAGGGTCACTGTATACGCTTCTACAACAAGCTTCCTAGTGAAATGAAGAATCTACCTCTTCATAAATTTAAAAGCCAAATTAAAAGTAAACTCTGCCAAAAAGGCTATTATAAAATTCAAGACTATTTAGATGACAAACAAGCTTGGATATAAACTGTTTGCTCTCTCTCTATGCTACTCAAATGAAATATTGTAATTAAGTTATGTAAACATGTTTGTACATAGACCAAAAAAAACAGCCCGCTGAGTTTCTTGCCGGAGTCTTCTCAGGACAGGGCCGCGTTTCGAACCGGTGGTCCATTTGCCAAACATTCGTTTAATTATTTTTTTGACGTTCTGTAAGTTAGTATTAATGGTCTATACAGAATAAATGATTTTTTACTTTGACTTTTGACTTTGATAAAAAAAAATCTTGTATACACATTTTTTTTGTACTTTTGCGGTTCCCATACATTTCCTATGGTACGGCTTATCCACCAATCTGATAGGTAGAAACGAAAAAAATAATTAAAACAATGTTACAAATTGCGAGCATATCATAAGTTTCTTTTAACGTTTTTCTATTTTAGTAGGTATGTTATTTTGTAGATCAAGCGATGCAGATTTCATATAGGTTTAAAGTTTGACTATTTAAAACTTACGAAAAATCTGCCGAAAACACTTAACGTATCCAACCTGTATAATAGCAGCCTTCATTTTTGAGACTTCACTTTTAGCATAATTATTGATATGCATACATACATACATACATACATAATATACTCACGCCTTTTTCCCTCCGTGGTAGGCAGAGACAACAGCCCGCCATCTGCTTCTGTCCTTACATACTCCACGAGCTTCCTTCACTGTCATTAAACCTTTCACGCAAGCCCGCCGGTTTCGAGTGCTTTTGACCTGGCCTTTTTTCAATACCTCATTAATTTGATCAGTTTATGTTCTGCGAGGCCGACCTTGATTGATATACCTCCCATAAAAAATAGTTAATTAATAAGACTTGTTTACCCGCTGCAACTCAGACCCCACCCAAGACACTCCCGCCGAAATGTAATCACAGAAATTTAGTTAGAAATTGGACCGTTTTGTTGAAAGCATTAAGTTGATATTTCATTGCATACAGTTTACTTATCGAATGTAACTGCCTTTCTTCCGTTTTCAAAATTACTTTTGTCCTTCGGTCGTATAATGAAATCGTTTGGAGCGAAGTAATTTCCTATTTAACAGAAAAAAATGTTAAGTGCTTAAGTAAAAGTTAATTTAAGGAGAATCAAGGATGCGTGAGACTTCTCTTATGGACTTACGAAAGCCGGAGACTGTTGGTGGTGCAGAAAAAACATTAATAACATTAAGTATGATAAATAAATAAACAAAAAACCGGTTGTCTGTAAAGTCGGTTTACTGACGATATAGTTGAACGTGACAACGTCATAAGAAAATATTAACTATATGAATAGGAGCTGTCCACGCGGACGCATCGCTTGCACTTCAAGCCCAGAGCGAGGTAACGCCGCATACGAGGTAACGGCATACGGGGTAACGCCGCATACGTCAGGTAACGGCATGTTACGTCATGTTTTTTCGTGCGCGCAGCCGGCTCCATCGATTTATAAGACGTTGGCACGTCAAAAAATATGAAGATTTTGATATATTAAGGCATTTTTTTTTTTTTATATTTAGGACACGTCAATTTGACTTCACCGCGCTTGATGGTAAGCTGAAGGTAGAGTCTCAGGAAAGAGGGTCACCATTACATACACGTACCATGTTAACAATGGTGGCACTCAGCTTGACGGCCTCATCAGAAGAGGATTGTCGTCGCAGCACCGCGTGACACCCACCGGTCCCACTAGTGCTGCGACCACACTCCCCCTGCCCGGCTATGCACTTGCTGACCCCTGAACGCAATCAAACCGAAATTGGATCACTATGGAGGGTTTTTCGCAATCGTGCACGGTGGTACCCACCCGGCCGAATTTTGATATACAGACCAGAAAATGAGAAAAACTATGAATCAAAAAAAGCTATTAAATCTTATTTCAATCAATTAATTTTGTTATCCATGACTGGACACAGACATCACAATCTATATCAGTGTATGAGTACTAACAACAACTACATTAAGTTTATACCTTGATCCAGATTTGTACGGAACCCTCGGTGCGCGAGTCCGACTCGCCCTTGGCCGGTTTCTCTTCATAAGATCCTCGTTGCATTTTAAGTTTGCACTTCTCTTCACAATTTGACGAACTCTGTGGTGTAGCGGTAGAGCATTCGACTGCTAAGTCAGACGTCGCGGGTTTGATTCCCGCTCATTGCAAATATGTATATTTTTTCATTGGTCTGGGTGTTTTTATCTATAATATGTATTTATTTACAAAAAAAAAGTATTTAAGCATCCCGAATTCTAGAACCCATATGACAAGCTCTGCTTAGTTTGGGTCTAGATGGCGCTGTGTAATATGTCCTAGAATATTTATTTATTAATGTTTTTTTTATAAAGAATATTAGTAACCGAAATTACTAATATTCCCCCTAACCCCTCCAGCTAAGCGCATTTGCTTGGTAAGTGGGTTCACGTCGGTAGTGTAATGGCCAGGATTCGAACCTGGGACCTCTCGATCGTAGGGTCGACTCCTTAACCACTAAGCTACCGACGCTTATGCTCTATGGGCAACCTTACACCCCGGCGTCTGTGGACCCGAGACGGCGTGCGGTTTTAGTCGGTTCAAGCCCGACATAACCGCCCCCGCTGGCACGCGGGGGGGTATCCGAAGGGATTTCCGCACGATAAAAAAAAAAAAAAAAAAAAAAAAGGTAGTTAGTTATTTGGGGTGTGTGTTGGGTAACCTCCTCGAGTGTCGCTCCGATTCCGATCCCGCTGCAGTCCGGGGGGAACGGAATCGGAGCGGCCGGTACACCCTGGGCGGCGGTCAATGGCTTCCCCTTCACCCCTTCATAGGGTTGGCATTGATCGTCGGCCAATACCCAACGTAGCGGGAACACATCGCTCTCCGTACTCCTCTGCTTTCAGAGGAGACAGGATGAGCGATGCTGTTAGTGGTGAGATGGCCCAGGGTCAGCCGGGGTGCGAGGGATATGCTCTATGGGTAACCTTACACCCCGGCGTCTGAAGACCCGAGACGGCGTGCGGTTTTAGTCGGTGCAAGCCCGACATAACCGGCATGGCCGGCGGGGGGGTATCCGAAGGGATTTCCGCACGATAAAAAAAAAAAAAAAGGTAGTTAGTTACTTAAGCTTCAAAAACCAAAAGATATTTAACCGCGAGAAATTCAAGCAGCGTAGCCAGTCAAATAATATCATCTTGTTGATCCTGGCAACTAAGCTAAATTGCGTCTACTATGAGAAAGTTCAAACCTGAACTAAATTTAAAAACTGAAAAAGCTTTTCACAATGAAAATTGTTAAACTGCGTTCACCGAGAACGGAAATGAGATTTAAGGAATTATGAGACGTAAAAATAATAAACCGAAAGTAGATGGTGGAATTGTTTTTTTTTAAACAAGAGCCTTTAAGTCTTTAGTTAGATAAGTAAAATAAAATAAAAAATCTTAAATGCTAGTCCTTTCTTTTTTCACATTTACGAAGTTTCATTTTATTAAGCGTAGCGAGCCGTAGGCGAGCGAAGCGTCTTTGGATTCAAAGTTGCATTTCAAACAAATGATACTCCTCCGAGACCGTTTGACCGATCTCGATCAAATTAGCCACGGTGATCAAGTAGACATTACTGAGTGTCGTAAGGGGTCGAATGTCCAGATCGGTCTTACCATCGAGGAATAATCACCGAAAAACAAAATCAATGGAAAAAGTCGACCGGTCACGTTGACCTATTGTTGGATAGGCAAATCTCGCTACGCTTAAGTTTGGGTTGATTGCGAAGCTGGTAACCGTCCTAGTTATTAGAGGCCTAACACACGCCTGCCAACTCACCGACGCGGGATAAAACCAGACCCCACCAAGCGAGGCCGCGGTGGCGGCCAAAGTCCGCCGGTAACCCTGGAGTTATCCGTCGAGGGCTTACCCGGGGTGCCCGGCAATGGACACTTGGGGAGAACACCGTGTGGTTTTAGTCGGTCCAATTCCGACACGCGCACCCCATCGTCGGCACCGATGGGGTGAAGCCCGTGGGGGTTTCCACACGTAAAAAAAGCCTAACACATGAATGGCACGGCTGGCAGTGTTAACTACAGCTGCCAATATATCAACCTCGTAAGCCAGCAAGCTGGACGAGTTCCTGTCGCAGGCTTTCCTCGCGGAGTCAGACAGCAGTCGTTCCCATAAAAGCAGAAGTATAAGTCAAACCAAAAAGAGAAGGACTAAGGGGATCCCGAGCCCCGAGTTGAGCGCCTCGGTTGCGACCCGGGACCCACGCTAAGATGAAGATCATGATATTTCAACAACATCCATTAAAAAAAAAGAGCGGCGATAGTCCAGTGGCGTACGTAACGGACTGCCGAGGCGAGGTCTCGAGTTCGATCCCCAGTCACCCCGGGCACACACCTCTGACTTTTCGTGGTTATGTGTGTATTAAAAATGTTAATTATTGCTCGCTTAGTAATGTGACCGGTAGATGGCAATATGCTCGCCTCCTATTACATTGGGACCTAAAGATAACTGGCGAATTTTGACTGCGTAAGAAACCTCTGCCTACCCCTTTGGGGATACAGGCGTGAAGCTATGTATGAAGTTATGTTTATCCATTCAGCCGTTTTTGCGTGATTCAATAACCAATGACCATCTTTCCAAATTTCCGCATTTATAATAGCATAACATAACTTCACGCCTGTATCCCCGAAGGGGTAGGCAGAGGTGTATTACAAACCCACGATTCGCCAGCTATGTTTAGGTGCCAATTTAATAGGGGCGAGCCTATTGCCACCTTTTTTATTGACTGAGACTGGGGATCAAACTCGAGACCTCGTCTCGGCAGTCCGTTACGTACGCCACTGGGCTATCGCCGCATTTATAATAGAAGTAAGAATATTTCTATCTACCCCTATGGATATGTCGTGAGGCAATGGATGTATAGGTGACCGTGTCCTTACTGCCAGATTAAACCAACTGCGAAGGGTTGTTATTCGAACCACTGAATCCAACGTTGTGTAGATAATTTGAAATTTGTCTCCCCGACCCAGAAAGCTAGGGAACGATGATTATTTATGCGACATGTCCGTGAACAGGTACTTTTTGCTGTACCTCTTTTTTATTTCAGGAAATATAAAAATATCGGCAGTTGCCCACGGCTTCCCCGCGTGGAATGCTGATCCGGTTTCCGCAATCGCATCGGAACGTTTTACAGAGATAAGTTATTATTAATTTTGATTTGGGAATAATACTGTACATACCAACAGTCATAAGTATCGACAATTAAAACACCATAAGACCAACGATTCAAAATCTCAACACTTCAGAATGTCAGCAGCTTAGTAGGTCAATAGTTCACAAGATCAAAGTTTAAAATCTCAATATGGGAAAATTTTGGTTTGGGTTAGGTTAGGTTAGAACTGGGATCGCAACAGAGCGCGAGACGAGCGAGCGAAGCAAGCGTGCCTTGGCAGCGGCCGGCAAAGCGCCGCGCCGCCGCCGGAACCACTAGTCTTTTCCATGTTGAGATTTTAAACTTTGATCCTGTGAACTATTGACCTACTAAGCTGCTGACATTCTGAAGTGTTGAGATTTTGAATCGTTGGTCTTATGGTGTTGATGTTTTAACTGTCGATATTTATGACTGTTGGTATACAGTATTAAATCCTTTTAATTTAATTATTTCTTTGCAGGGTAATTCAACATTTCACAACTGTCATTTTCTTGTGCTAGGCATGGGCAACTATACGGTAACTATATGTTAAGCGAAGAACAACCGATTATTTACTTTCGCGTTTATGTTACTAGCTGTTGTCCGCGGCTCCGTCCGCATGAAGTACCGATCAGATAAAAGTAGCCGGTATCTATAAACTACTAGCTGATCCGCGTGACATTCTATTCCTGTTCCCACTTCCCATCGGAACCTACTCCAGGGATAAAAAGCCTATATGTTATTCCAAGCAATAATCTATAAGTTTACCAAATTTCAACCAGATCTACTCAGCCGTTAGAGCGTGATTGAGTAATAAACATCCAAATAAAAGAACTTTCACATTCATAATATTGAGTACGATTATTTGTTCTCAATCAATGAGCCCATTGAAGTCCACTATTGGACATAGGCATCTCCCACCTACTAATACCATTTTCAAGTCGTCAGTCCATCTGGCTGACGAACGATTACTCCCAGTTCGATTCCCACTCAGTGCAAACATTGATATGCATGAATATGTCTATTTGCATTGGTCTGGATGTTTCTATGTATAATATGTATGTATTTACAAAAAAAACGTATTTAAGTATGTGTATCCGCAGTCTGGAACCCATAACACGAGCTAGTTAAACTATGCTTACCTTGGGACTAGAAAGCGCTGTATAGAATGTCGTAGTATATTATTATTTATTCTGCTGAGACAGAATACTGATAAGTTGCAAAAAAAGATATGGATAATCCTTCTGTCCTTATAAGTGTGTGAGGCTAAAAGCAGACGGCTGGCTGTTATCTCTGCCTATCCTAGAGAGAAAGAGGTGTGGTTATAAAAAAGGTAGCAAACCAAATACATAACCTCAACATCTCTGAATACAAATCCAATTTTAAAAAGTACCATAAACACGCACTTAACCTTTATAATTAAACAAAAATTTCATAGACAATTTCAGTTGTACTCAGCAACTCCGTCTTTGTTTCGGTCATTGCTTCGCCGAGGGGCGATCAAATAAAGGGCCCTGTTGTATACTTACAGTGACGTCAGCTTATGGCCTAATCACACTGATCTTTCTATTAATATTCGAAATTCATAGACGGGTACAATAAAAAGGCTGGTTTTCCTTTCGGTCTGGATTTGAATACTATTGTCACATAGATATCAGTACATATTTGCGTATATAGAAGAAACTAGATGTTCTAATTGCACTATTAACGGTAAAGCTTAATTGAATTAATATTATAGGGTTAAGTCAATAATTTTTCCAACCTTTTTTTTGTAGCGAGGCAATGCCGCTATCATTGTGGACACCTTTGCACTGGAAGCGATACGGGTGGGTTATTTGACGTGACCTAATCACAAGGTGTACCTTTTTTTTTGTAGATTCCTAATAATACATTATTTGAAATTTCATTGAGGAATACTTAAGTTAAAGATTTGAATTTAGTTTATTAAATTTTTTTGGATTAAATTATTATTATAAAGTATATGTCAGACATAATTTAATACACGAGTCTATAGCTTAATTTCATGACACTCTACTACTTAATTAATGTACAAAAAATTGACCACACTAAAGACGCCGTGTTGTTGGACCCTTATGGGAGAATTTTTGAAGGTTGTTTGGTATTTGCATTTTTATTATAGTGTAATGTCAATAAACGTTTACTGATTATATTTTTCAAGTTTTAAACAGGGAAGGGCAATGTTAAATTATACCAAACATTACACACCCCATACACCCAGAGGGGGAGAGATATTGTCGGCTGCTACGACAGGGGGCGGGGGTTCGATTCCCGATCAGTGTAAATATTTGTATGCATGAATATGTCGATTATCATTGGTTTGGGTGTTTATATGTATAATATGTATGTATTTACCAAAAAAAGTATGTAATTATGTTTATCCGCATTCTGGAACCCATAACACATGCTAGTTGAACTTTGTTTAATTTGGGTCTAGAAAGCATAACATAACATAACTTCACGCCTGTATCCCCGAAGGGGTAGGTAGGTGTATTACACACCCTCGATTCGCCAGTTATGTTTAGGTCCTAATGTAATGCGAGCGACAATTAACATTATATATACATTATATACACACATAACTACGAAAAGTCAGAGGTGTGTGCCCGGGGCGACTGGGAATCGAATTTGAGACCTCGTCTCGGCAGTCCATTACGTACGCCACTGGGCTATCGCCGTCTAGAAATCGCTGTGTAGAATGTCGTTGAATATTTATTTATTGACATTTCCCCTCTGCGTCCCCGTTCGGGATAACATCCGTGACTAATAATATTATGTATATAAACTCAATCTATTTTTAAACACCATATTTTATTCAAGAGAATGGTCGATTCAGCCGGGCTGATTGGTTTGCGGAATTAAGATTTCAGCGGAATATTTATTGCCACATCGGCTTAAATTCGTTATAGGCAATAAAAACCAGCTGGCGTGGCTATAATAACTGAGATATTACAATAATATTTGGATTCACTATTTAATTAAAGTGTTATACGCTCTAGTTGTGATATTGTAGAACGTTAACGCGAATATTATATACTAGCATCACCAAGCGGTTTCACCCACGTAAGCCCTGATCTTATAGGTATATCGGGATGCACGCCGCCACTTCCTTCTGCGAGCATGTAATACTCGCGAAGGAGATGGCGGAGCGCGCCCGGGAGAGGTTTAGAACTCTCCCGGCCCGCCGAGCCCGCAACATGCTCGCCGCGCGTCGCAGGCGACTCAGGCCGACTCAACGACCTCCGTCCTCCATGAGCGCAGGCCTGGGCAGCCCGACATAACCGCATGTTACTTAAGGATAATGTGGCATTCTAATGATGAAAGAATTTATGAAATTGGTTCAATAGCTTCAGAGTTTTTTGGTTATAAACAATTTGTGGGACACAAGTTTCCTATGGACCACGGCTAAACAGCTCGGATGCAGTATATTCTACAAATACATCTTTCCTCTTTGTAATATTAGATATTAGTAAATTTACAGAAGTATAAACTCAACCGAGGAATATAAAAATGTCTGATTCAATTAAAATTGCGATAGTACATTTAAATCAATGACTTCCATGAAGTAAAACCAGAAAACTCAGTTCAGTTTTTAGATTTTCACTGTTCTAAGCCGTAGTAGTGAAGTGTGTGGCACACTACAGTTTAGGCCTACCATAGACTCTTAGGTCAATATTAACCTGGCGGAGCGAGCGAGGTGACTAGCGCCCCCCCTCCCCCCCTCCCTTCCGGGGCAAGACGGGGACACCGTGGTTCCCAAACCCGAGGGCCATCTCGAAACGGGAGATGGCCCAGGGTCAGTCGGGGTGCGAGGGAAATGCCTTATGGTCTTAATGTCAATATTAACCGAGAATTGAACGGTTGCTTTATTTAGTACTAACATGAACTCGGTGAACAGTCAGCGATCTTTCGCGAGTAATTTTTTGGTTCCGTACTTTTTTTTTTTTTTTTTTTTTTTTCCGTGCGGAAATCCCTTCGGATACCCCCCCGCGTGCCAGCGGGGGCGGTTATGAAGCTAAAAAAATCACTCTCTTGTCCGTCTATGCGTCTGTCCGTCTATCTATCTGTCTGTCTGGCTGTCTGTCCGTGTGTATAGTAGGGTCTACAGTTCCTATTAGGTTAAAGAAATGGGTAAATTTAGATTTTCGCGAAAACTTGTAAATACCAAAACTTACCTTAATTTTCTACATTTTCTTTTTCGGAATTTTCCCTTTACTTGTGCTGAAAGACCTTGCTTTTTGCCAAATTTCGTGATTCTAGCTCAACGGGGACTACCATATAGGTTTTCGATCCAAACCTGAGGGTACTTCCGGTTTTGGTATTTACAAGATTTATAGACAATGGTACGCCCTTCAGGCGCGAGTCCGACTCGCACTTGGCCGGATTTTTTACATAACCGACATTCATGCGGGCGGGGTTTTTGATCATATCTCCGGTTCCACTCAAACAATTATAATAAACATACAGTAAAAACCACATCAAAATCCTTTCAGTAGTTTTGCGTCTATCGAGATCAAACAAATAACATAACATAACATAACATAACATAAACCCACGCCTATATCCCCGAAGGGGTAGGCAGAGGTGCTAGCACCCACATTTCGCCAGTTTATGTTTAGGTCCCAATGTAATAGGTGGCGAGCCTATTGCCATTAACCGGGCACTTATAAGCCTGCGATAAATACACACATAACTTCGAAAAGCATCGAAAAGTCATTGGTGTGTGCCATGGTAAAACCTGGGATCGAACCCGAGACCTCGTCTCAGCAGTCCATTACCCATACCACTAGGCTACCGCGGCAAACAAATAAACAAACAAGAATTAAATCAAATAATATTTTTGTGTTCAGAATCGTTACCTTATTTAACATAACCCAAGTATATAAATATACCCAATGTACAGACACAACTAATTTAATATTTTATAATAGTATAGAAGAGGTAGCTCAGCTGAAAATGTTCATGGTACAAATATATACCTTTTTTTTCGTGCGGAAATCCCTTCGGATACCCCCCCCCCCCCGCCGGCCAGCGGGGGCGGTTATGTCGGGCTTGAACCGACTAAAACCGCACGCCGTCTCGGGTCTACAGACGCCGGGGTGTAAGGTTGCCCATAGAGCATATCCCTCGCACCCCGACTGACCCTGGGCCATCTCCGGTTTCGAGATGGCCCCCTCGGTGTACAAATATATACCTATCAGGTCTCAAGTTGAGCTGCTTTGCACTCAGCAGTTATCAAAAAGTTCATGGTAGGCCTACGGGTTTGATCTACTGAGGGCCCTCAGTAGATCAAACCCGACCCCACAGGCGAGGGCGCGATGGCGACCAAAGTCCGCCAGTTACCCTGGGATTATCCTTTCCCGGGGTGCCCGGCCATTGACACCAGGGGAGGACACCGTGTGGTTTAAGACGGTCCAATTCCTACACACCCATCTCATCGGGTTGTCACCGATAGGGGTCCGGGGGGTTCCACACGTAAAAAAGGCCATCAGTAGACTGAAATGAATACTGAAACATCCAAGAATTTTCCGTTTCAAAATTCAGCGGCGCGTAAAATTGATATTTTGCAATATTCTTACCAAAGAAATTTAATCTTTTATCTATTGTGTTTCTACAATAGGCTTTGAAATATTGGCTCAAATGGATGTCGTGTGAAAAATGAACTGTGGTACTTGATTGGATACGCCATTAATATAAGAGTCAGTGTCCGACAAACTTGTCGCATTTTAAAAAAAGCGGCTAAGTGCGAGTCGGACTCGCCCATGAAGGATTCCGTAGCAGCAAGTAACATAATAATGTATTTTTTTATTTTCATATTTAAGTTGATTGAATGAGAGGTAAATTGCGGTTTACGATTTATGACGTATTAAAAAAAAAAATTACTAGATCTCGTTCAAACCAATTTTCGGTGGAAGTTTACATGGCATAACCATGTAAACTTAAACCGAAAATATTTTTTTAGTTTTATCATTCGCTTATTTCAGAGGCTCTAGAGTGGGGGAGGACACATTTTACCACTTAGGAAGTGTCTCTTGCCCATACTATTCAGTTTAGAAAAAAAAAATCGAAACCTCAATATCATTTTTGAAGACCTATCCATAGATGGGTACCACACGTATGAGGGCACGCCGCAATAGCGGCGGTAAGGCCCATCATGGAGGATTGGCTAGAGAGGCGACACGGAAGCCTCTCGTACCGACTGACGCAGGTGATCTCCGGGAAGGGGTGCTTCGGGGACCACCTGCATCGGATCAGGAAGGAGCCAACGCCTGAGTGTCATCACTGTGACGCGAGCGAGGACTCAGGGCTGCACACGCTGGCGGACTGCCCGGCGTGGGAGGTGCCGAGGCGTGACCTCGTGGCAGCCATCGGGGTGGGAGTCCTCTCGCTCGGCAGCATGATTGCGGCAATGGTGCGGAGCGCGAGCGCGTGGGCCGCCGCCACCTCCTTCTGCGAGCATGTGATGCTCGCGAAGGAGATGGCGGAGCGCGCCCGGGAGAGGTTCAGAACCCTCCCGGCCCGCCGAGCCCGCAACATGCTCGCCTCGCGTCGCAGGCGACTCAGGCGCCGGAGGTCGCTTAATGACCTCCGTCCTCCATGAGTGCAGGCCTGGGGGTGGCAGGTGAGGCCGCCTGTCACCCCAGCAGAAGCAGGCCGGGACGGTGGGGCGACTAGCGCCCCTCCCCCAAACCGGGGCAAGACGGGGACACCGTGGTTCCCAAACCCGAGGGGGCTATCTCGAAACCGGAGATGGCCCAGGGTCAGTCGGGGTGCGAGGGATATGTTCTATGGGCAACCTTACACTCCGGCGTCTGCAGACCCGAGACGGCGTGCGGTTTTAGTCGGTTCAAGCCCGACATAACCGCCCCCGCTGGCCGGCGGGGGGGTATCCGAGGGGATTTCCGCACGAAAAAAATAAAAAATAAAAGGGTACCACATGTATGGGTTTTCTATTTTTGTGTGAAAATCTTAATGCGGTTCACAGAATACATCTACTTACCAATTTTCAACAGCATAGTTCTTATAGTTTCGGAAAAAAGTGGCTGTGACATACGGACGGACAGACAGATAGAGATGACGAATCTATAAGGTTTCCGTTGGCTACGGAACCCGAAAAATCGTTATTTTTATGCAACTTTTATAATATTTTAAGCTCCTTGTAAAGTTTTCGATTCATCGGCATTTTTTTTTCTGGATACATTGTGACCTAGTGTGTATTTGCCACAAAGGTCTTCGAACCCCAAGTGAACCTCAACTCCAAGAATATCAGCTGCTGATCTTTATAGATGTGATTTTATATTCTAAAATGTATATATTAGAATCTAAAATCACAAAGATTACTGAATCTCGGTATTCAGCTTAAGTGGAAGGGCCAATTAAACTAAATTGCTTGTAGAAGGAGAGAGTTTACTTGGGCCGTATATTCCGCGCGCGCCGCAATATAGAAGAATGGAAATTGATCTCCAACCAGCTTCGGGGTCGCTGACGCTGATAGCCTAGGGTCAGTCGCCGTATAGGCGTACTTCCTAGAGCTCCTGGCTCCTCAACAGTATGGCTCCACACGAGAAATATCGTGCGATTCTAGTAGGTTCGAGCCTTACATACCTACCTCACCGTTTGCTCTAGTGAGTTGAAGTTCGATGAGGCTTTCATGCGGTTCGAGTCGATTGTTTTATCATTAACAAAAGTCCGACACCTCAGCCACTAAACTACCGCCGCTTGATGCAGTACTGCGTAGTTTGCGTTCGACTGCTATGTCAGGGGGCGTGGGTTCCATTCCCGCTCAGTGCAAATATTTGTATGCATAAATATGTATATTAGCATTGGTCTGGGTGTTTCTATGTATGTATTTACAAATAAATGTATCTTAATATGTTTATCCGCATTCTAGAACCAATAACACAAGCTAGTTAAACTATACTAACTTTGGGTCTAGGTAGCGCTGTGTAGAATGTCGTATATTTATGATTAGTTTCACCACCTTATATACTAACATCCTACTCTGCTTTGCCTCCAGGTGTCTGATGATATCGGCTACGTGGTATACTCAGCGCTGGGCAGCTTCTACATACCGTCCTGCATAATGGTGTTCGTCTACATCAGGATATACTTCGCGGCTAAAGCGAGGGCCAGAAGAGGTATACGGAAGAATCCTAGGCCTAGGCCGGTGAGTAATCTAGATTTAGACCAACTGGCGATAAGGGGATGCACAGCCATACGAAGATCTTCGAGGCCCAAGTCCACCTCACCTGCCAGCCGGTACACCTGCCGAATAATGAACGAGACAAATAATGGCTTACATATTGGGGTTGTAGTCAGACGGCGGTCGCAATGAAAAAGTTAGGAAGGAATAGGATAGGAAACTTCGAAGGATAACAGGACAATGGTAGGGAATTGAAAATGCGTTATCAAACGCTAGTAGATAACAAAAAAAATATAAATTAAAAAATCAAATAACCCGACTGCCCTAAAAAGACCGAAACAAGTTTGATAGCAGGCGGGACCCATTAATTTTCTTTCGGTTTATGATTTGCATCTGGGTCCCGCCTGCTATCAAACTTGTTTCGGTCTTTTTAGGGCAGTCGGGTTATTTGATTTTTAATTAATAATTTTATTGTATACTTTTTGTTATGATATATATATATATATTTGAAATCCCCTTTTAAAGTTCTTCATTTTGATACCCTACTCGATAAGTTTGTGCCAAACAATTATACATACATACATACTCTCGAAAAACATAACCCTCCTTCTGGCGCAGTCGGGTAATAATATTAGGAATAAACAAACAAAATGAGATATCTATTTGGCTTAACGAAGGTCTTTGAAACCCAAGCGAACCTGACTTGCTGACTGACGGATGAGCCTCTGGCACAGGTTTACCTCTCCGTGAGCTTGGCTGCGGGTGTGAGGGACGGGGTCAACCCGCCACCCGCTGGTCCAGTCACCCGCGAAGGTGACGACGTCCATGTGTGCCTGGATGTCACCCAATCGAGAGTTTTAAAATTATGGTGCCCGCGTTAGTGATCACGCCTAGGGAGGGTCGCCATAAAAGTATTCTTGCATAGTTTCAGGCCGCCCGATAATGCTCATCCGGTTACCGGATGGGAGAGTCCCACACACGATTTCCGGCTATCGCCCCATGGCCGGAGGTGCCAGCATTCCACGTAAAAAACAAAGGTTTTCCGCTCGGGGTTGTGGGGTCATAAGGTAGTTGACCCCGCAAAAATCAAAATGCCTATTAGAGTTGGAAGAGAGCACAGCTATAAAGTGCAAGCTTTGAATGCAACCGTTATTTTATTCGTATGAAGAAGTTTAGTATTTATTATAACTTTTAAGCTTATTTAAACATCACCTTGTCATCAGAATGACCAGCAAACGAGCTTCAGCAACCCGCCCAGAGGCACGCGGCCGATGCCGTCGACGCATCCCATGCCGCAGGGACACCTTAGTAGTATTAATAATGGGTACGTATCTTTTTTTTTCTAGCGTAAATGCCTTAGGATACCCCCCCCCCCCCGCCGGCCAACGGGGGCGGTTATGTCACGCTTAAACCGACTAAAACCGCACGCCGTCTCGGGTTGCCCATAGAACATATCCCTCGCACCCCGAAATGGGTACGTATTAAAATAATATACATGTTTTAAACTGTGTTAAATGTTTTAAAAATAATATACGGTTTTATGTGAGCTAAACCTCAAATCGCTGTCCTGTAAAGTCGAAATTTGCAGAAGTATCTTTATTCGATGAATAGGCTGATTTCATTCTTTTGGTGAATTTCGCCCTATGATTTACATCACTAATTTAATGTTATGTGATTGTTATTTGAATGTTATGTGAATGTTATTTAATGTTAATGTGATTTACATCACTAATTTAATGTTATGTGATTGTTATTTGAATGTTATGTGAATGTTATTTAATGTTAATGTGATTTACATCACTAATTTAATGTTATGTGATTGTTATTTGAATGTTATGTGAATGTTATTTAATGTTAATGTGATTTACATCACTAATTTAATGTTATGTGATTGTTATTTGAATGTTATGTGAATGTTATTTAATGTTAATGTGATTTACATCACTAATTTAATGTTATGTGATTGTTATTTGAATGTTATGTGAATGTTATTTAATGTTAATGTGATTTACATCACTAATTTAATGTTATGTGATTGTTATTTGAATGTTATGTGAATGTTATTTAATGTTAATGTGATTTACATCACTAATTTAATACTTACATATAAAAGTGAATCCCTCTTTCCCTTGGCCACGCTATAGCTTGAAAATGACTTTACCGATTTCATTAATTAGTGGAAGATTCTTACGGAAAGAAAAATAAAGAAGATTGGAAAATTTCAGAATATTTAACGACGATAGCAATATTTTACGAGAGCGGAACTGTGGGCAACAGCTAATAAACATAAAACTTCACACCTGTATCCCCGAAGGGGTAGGCAGAGGTGTATTGCACACCGACGATTCGCCAGTTATGTTTAGGTCCCAATGTAATAGGGGGCGAGCCTATTGCCATCTACCGGGCACTACTAAGCGAGCGATAATCAACATTTTTAATACACACATAACCACGAAAAGTCAGAGGTGTGTGCCCGGGGCGACTGGGGATCGAACTCGAGACCTCATCTCGGCAGCCCGTTACGTACACCACTGGGCTATCACCGCAACTGCTAATCTAGTAAATTAAAATACATATTGGTTCGTATTCTTAACGTGAACTACTTGGAACACATCCGGGATAGCTGAAAGTCTCGTCTAGGTCTCAGGGCAACATACAAATATACATCACACCCACACCTCTTTACCTCTGAGGTAAACACAGCCCGCCACCTTAAATTATGTTATTTATATTCCCCGTTTGTCATTCCAGTGAAAGCCAAATATCAACAATAGAGACGCCGCAAGTGCAGATCCCGACAGTGACCTGTGAGCTGGCCTCAGACATATCCACGAGCGAAGCGGGCGACACGTTGCCCCCGCCACCGGACGAGCGGAAAGACACGCTCAAAGTTGTAAGTATTATATACAACTCTATATCATAGTAGCGACAAACAAGTACACGACAACTTAGGGCGACAGTACGATATGTTGCGCAACGTACGTCGTACAGTCGCAATTGGTATTGTATTAGCTTAACACATTCCAAGTTACCGACCACTTTAGCACTAAAACTTTACATGAAATAATAAATAAAAATTAAAACATGTTAAACTTGTCTTCTGAAGATTACAATAATAGATTGTTAGACAAGAGTTGAAAGTCACCCATGTCACCCTCAGGTGAAATGGGTGACTTTCAATTTCTCAATATTTCGAGGGTGAAATGGGTGACATTCACCCGAGCTAAACAGTCTACTTTTCATTCTGACTATGTGAGGAAGTTAAAATACTATACACACATTTAATGATACAGGTATATTGAAAATTAGTTAAAATTTAAAGTAAAATTAGAACAATTTGAAATAGATTATTAACAGCAACTTTTGTCTGTTCTTTAAATCTCATCGGTAGTTAAATTAATATCCATGTCACTGGATTCACTTTCCGAAACCATTTTTAACCACAATTAACACAAGGTATTTATTTATATTTAATCTCATTTTGCCGCTAATTATTAAGAAAAGTTTCATTGTCTTTTTTATTAATTCTGAAAAAAAGTTATAAGTCACGTACATACTGCCAACATTAGAAAAGTTTTAAAAATCGAATTTATCGGTTACTAGCTGACCCGGCAGACTTCGTACTGCCTCAATCGATAACAACTACCATATTTATTCACCTTTTAAACCTTCTCTGGACCTCCACAAATAATTCAAGACTAAAATTAGCCAAATCGGTCCAGCCGTTCTCGAGTTTTAGCGAGACTAACGAACAGCAATTTATTTTTATAAATAAAAAAAGATATTGTAATCGAGTTGGTCACGAGACGTGCATCTAGGCGGCCATGTAAAAAAAAGCGTCATGATATCAAGGCATTATGACGTAACTTAATTATCATGGACTCCGTGGCAAAACGCAAAATTAAAAAAAAAGCTTTCCACCCTAGGGATGAAATAAGCCACTTGCCACCCGGCTAGCTACCCATGAAAATTAAACTTTCCGAACAGGGGAGATGAAAAAGTAATTATATTATTTATTGATCACTAGCTGACCCGATAAATTTAATTTCGCCTTAGAATCAGTTTATGTCGGTTACCTTTAAACTGAAATTTATTTCGTAATTTTTCATATCTGCTCAGTATCCCAAGGGAGCCATCTCGAAGTCGCCCTGGGTCAGCCGGGGTGCGAGAGAATTACCTTATTTAACTGGCATTAGAGACCCGAGAAAGCGTGCGGTTTTAGCCCATTCGAGTCTGACATAACTTGCTGGCAGTGAAGTAAGCATGGGGATTTCTACAAATAAAATCACAAAATGGACTGTATAGGCGGAGAAAAATCAAAAAAATCAAAGATCATGAAAATCGGTCCACCCGTTCTCGAGTTATAAGCGATCATCACTAACAAAACTTTGTTTTATACTTATATGTAGAATTCAATGTAAAGATCGTTTATAAATTTGTTCGTGTTCTGTAACTTCTGACGGCCAATCCAAATCCATCATGAGACCAATCAGTCGCACTAACTTACAGTTATGCGTTAGTGCGACTGATTGGTTTTTTGATTGCCTGATTGACGAACAATAGCGCGACACCATTTTTAACGAGTCATCTCATCCAAGCGTCAATCTTGGTTGCAGCGGTATCTTGCACTTTGGAGCTCGTAGTCCACTCTGTTACTTCTCCTTTCCTTATGGATTGGTTTATAATAGTTTAAGAGCCCTTTTTATTTAGTCGATGATGGACCACACTTGCCTAGAAGCAACCTTTTATTTCTGTGTGGAGAAGTTTATGTCGGACTTGAACCGACTAAAATCTCGGGTCTTTAGATGTCAGGGTGTAAGGTGGCCAATGGCCTTTCCCTTGCACCCTGGTTGAACCAGGGCCATCTCCGGTTTCGAGATGGCCCCCTTGGGTTTGGGAGCCACGGTGTCCCCGTCTTGCCCCCGGAAAAACGGGGAGGGCGCGGTATGCGCAGCCGCCCCGTGCTGCTTCTGCTAGGGTGACAGGTGGCTCCACCTATCACCCCCAGGCCTGCGCTTAGGGAGGACGGAGGTCGTTGAGGCCTAGAAACAGCCTTACTCTTATTTTTATTTTCTGTCGCTGGTACAAACAGACATACCCAATTTGATATACCCTATACTTAACGCCTCTAATATGTCATCTTACAATTATTTAAACATTCTTTTTTAAAGCAGGTAACAACATCAGCACAAGTAACAAAAAATCCACTGGCATCCTGTCCATTGCGGAGTTCATCACTATCAGTGAACGGCGAACTGCAATTACAACAGTCCAGGGGTAGAGCACCCAGCGTCGCCATCGACACTGACATGGTCTCAGAGATGGAACCATCGTCATCAGACTCCGGCGTAGTTAGCCGATGCGGCGGCGTCAAACCGCTAAAACTCAGAATCTTCAAAAAAACTGATAGAAGACAAGAGAAATCTCAACCAAGTAAATCAGAATTAGAGCCTGCACTTCCAAAACCACATAAACCGAGAGATCCAGAAAGAGAAAAAAAGAGATTAGCAAGAAAAAAAGAGAAAAGAGCTACACTAATTTTAGGTTTAATTATGGGCAGTTTTATCGCTTGCTGGCTGCCATTTTTCTTCTTATATATTCTTAAGGCTGCTTGCAGAATTTGCGTAATACCAGGTAGTGCTTTCGCAATAGCATTTTGGCTCGGATACATGAACTCTGTGCTAAATCCAGTCATCTACACAATTTTCAACAAGGATTTTAGAAGAGCGTTTAGGAGGATACTGTTTAAGTGATGTTTAGCTTACGTGTGCTGTTACAGATGCGTTGCTAACAGAATCATGTTGGCACAGCAACGAGCAGCACCGAATCTTTACAATGTGCGTTAAGTGGACTTTAAAAGAACTGGTTTTGGTGTCGAAATTTGTTCTTTGGTGACAATTTTTAGTGTATTTTTATATATAAAATAGTTTTTATAATTAATTAATTGCTCATTAAAATAGTCTGCGTATATTTATTTTACAATTTGTAAATATTATTTATTGTTTGTAAATATGAATCATCAATATTATTTGTAAATATTAATTATGTATGATATGAATTTAAAATTAGAAAGAAATTTGAATTTAGTGATTTTGGTTTAGTCAGCCAAAGGACAAAATCACACCGTAAATTCAATACAAATGGTGGAACTGTGAAAAATGGTACTCAATCTGTTCATAATAGAATATCTTATCACAATGTCTTAGGAAGCTTGTTAACATTTTTGGGCTTTTTATAGAAATTCCATAGTCACTTCATGTTAAAGAAATAAAGTTGTAAGTAATTGCATTTTATTGATAAATTCTTACGGTCTGTGCCTATATATATATATATATATATATATATGTCTGGGGTGGCTGTTATCAGTACTCTTACGTGTAGCACTAGTATCAACGTGAATCCTCTTTTAAACAAAGCATATAACAAAATATATAATATGAATCTCGGAACTGAAACTGAAACTAAAGTCATGAAATTTAGTATACAGGGGTTTCGGGGCGATAAAAAAACAATTGAGATATTATTCTTTAATGAAGAAGAAAAATTACGCATAATAATTAATATTAAGTAGATATATCACGCATGAAGTGACTACATTTAAGTTGCAAATAAACGGAATTGTAAATTGTAAACTACATTATTACGTAATTAATTTCGTAGAATTTTTTAATATACGTAGCTGGGGTATAGTGTAATGTATAAAAATGAAACTGCAAAAACACTAACGGATTTGAAAATTATACATACTTATGATGTAATTATTCCTTTAGTGTTATACAATAAAAGAATTACATAGCTTTAATGTCATCTAATTTGTAATATTAGCGGCTAGCTGTGTCTATTAAAGCATTTTGTACACTATGGCGAAACATTTAAAATCATAAATAAATATAATGAATTAGCATTTAAAATCTCATTCTAACATTTTTATTACGATATTACCCAATTTTACAAGTTTTATTCATTGAAGTAAAACTATTTTAACTCATTATGTCGCGATTTATTTTGTATTATTTATTTTTTACAGTATTTCCGAGGTTTTGGTTGCTCTTCAGCAGTATGGCAACTTCGGGAACCCTTTGAATAATAAAGTAACATAAAATAATTACAATATAATCGGTTAAAAATAGTTTTATTTCAATTTAGGATATTTAGTACATGTACCTTATTGATAAAATTAAAAAATTGTGAAATAAAATAAAAAGACAAGAAGATATCGCGTGTAAAAAGATAAATTGAATAAATATTTATTATAATTTTATATTAAGTATGTGTTTAATAAATACGGAATAACCATGTTACGGAGTAACCGGTTTTACCATGGCACACACCAATGACTTTTCGATGCTTTTCGAAGTTATGAGTGTATTTATCGCAGGTTTATAAGTGCCCGGTTAATGGCAATAGGCTCGCCCACCTATTACATTGGGACCTAAACATAAGTTGGCGAAATGTGGGTGCTAGCACCTCTGCCTACCCCTTCGGGGATATAGGCGTGAGTTTATGTTATGTTATGTTATATTTACCTGTATATACAAAAAATATTATGATTTTAGGTGTTACACCATAGTGCAAGACAAATCTTAAAAATTTCTAAACTCGCTAGAGATTCACTATATAGCATTTAATTTAATATATTTACATACATTAATATAATAATTTTCTTTTACAACTCCCTTGAAGACTTACCCATACGCTTATATACGTACAAAATAGTGAAATATTGGTAATTTTCATGTAAATTTGATTGCTACTTTAATCCTAAGATTCACAAATACATACATACATTAATTAAAAAATTAAATTGAAATACAATATTTTTTAAAGGATTCTTCTGCGATATATTTTGTGTTGTCTTAGTATTTTCTTAGTTCCTAGCGCTTCAGTTGCTTGTCAGCAGTTAATCTTGGCTGCTGAATTGCAACGGAAATGTGTATAATAAATTAAATTATATAAATTGCATTATATATATATTTCATTTCAACATCATATTAATTTATTTAAAGTATGAAGATTATAAAATACAGACTTTGATAGCTATACAAAGAGACATTATGAATCTATACATATACAACTATATAAATATATATACCTATTGCCTATTGAACTTACCTATCTACTGTTACAAACATTTCTTATAAAACATCTATCAAACAAATAATTCACTATATTTCCTAAATTTAACAATTTAAAGCAATCGTTGTAAAGATACGGTGTTATTACGAAATGTAAGTATTGTGAAAGTAATTATAGATATTGTTATGTTTTAAAAGCTAAGAAAACAAAATTCTCAAAATGATTTATCAGAATGTTTAATAGAAATTTGAAATGGATTGTTTGTGAAAACAATTGTACACTTCATTCTATGTTACAAAAATCAAGTATATTGTTTTTACAAACAAAATATTCGAACAACATTTCCAGTGGGATTATTTCTGAAGGTATTTGTTGAATATCTCGATTACCACGGCAGAATTATTCAAAATATAATAAATGATAATATGAAAAATTAAAAAGCTAGTAGATCACTAAAATTTTATTTATAATTTACGAAATAATGTTACAATAGTTCGCTTCGACCACAACATCTTCTAGAAATACTTTCACAATAACTCCTTGTTAGGTTAAATCTATTTTAAATAAATAAATAATAAATGACTGTGCCTCTGTGCCTATCGACAAGCACTACACCACAATAAAATGCACTTATTGAAGAATGTAAATAATTAATACTTAGTTCTATTAATATTTTCATTAGGATTTAATTCGAACAAAAATTTAGTAGAAATATTAATAATTTTAAATATTTTGGACGGCGCTGGACGCTTCTGTATCTTTAGGTTTTTCGATGTAAATATTATATTTATATAGCTTAAGTTCAATGTAAGATTTAAATTTATATTATACCAAAAAGAACACCAAATACTTCCTGTAAATGTTTCTAATCTTATGAATATAAAAAATATTTTATCCGTGAATTTGTAACTTAGTGATTTTTCACGTAGCATAAGTGCGTATTATTTTAAGTAATTACGTGATCATTTCAATGTTATTTAGGTTTAAAATCAAACATAATTATGAAAAAAGATATTAGAAAGTACTAGATTTCTTTTTAAAATTTTAATCACAATTTTATCAACTATACCTACGACTGATGATAGTTTTTAATAAAAAATAATAATCTTTTTCCTACATAAATACAATTGTAAATAATACTTATTTCCTAAATAAAAATTATATTATTAATATCTTGTAAATTAATTATATTTATTAATGAGCAACAACGAGAACTTAATTCTAAATCGATGTAAACTAGATTCTTGATCTTAGAATATTTATAAATTAAAATACTTAATAATTAAGTATTGTAATTAACTATAAGTAAAACTAATAACACTGCAACACCATTGCCGTTTACATGTATTTAGATTTTTAGATACAATAATTAATAGTTACTAATTATGAACTGAATTCAAAGCAATAGAGATGTGTAGATTTTTTTCAAAATTTTATTTTATTCCCTATTTTAAAGTTTCATATAATAGTCTTCCAAAGTGTGAGTGATTAAAAAAATAATAGTAGTTTTATCTTTCATTATTATATGTTTAAATCGCTATAACGTAATTTGTTTGTGTTCTGTTTTAGAGTTGTATGTTGGTTGAGTAAAATTAAGACTTTAGTAAAGAAAGCATTTTTGATGCGGAGTAACAATTGTTCATACATCTAGAACCCTACAAACAAGCACAGAGCCCTTGCTGCTTTGTATGGGTTCTATTATAAAGTCGGTGACCGACTCAAACTTGGACATTGTTCTTACAACATTTTTAGTAAATTGTTGTACGAACGATCAATTGACGTAATATTTCATCAAAACAATTATCCGAAAAATAAAATGATTAAGTGTACAAAATTATTTCAATGCATACAGGTTTTTGTACAGTCTTAAATTAATCTTGTATAAATACAATTTAACGCCATTACTTTCGTATTTAGTGAAATATTTAGAAAGTTTTTAAATAAAATAATTTAATAACTTATAGGTGACTATCCTGTACTGTGTATCTAGAAACTTGTTCAATAAAAATGTTCTAAATTAATAAAAAACTATTTATACTTATAGTATAATAATCTATATAATATTTGTTAAATATTTTAATTTTAATATATAAAAAAAATTCGAACGCGTTACGTTTGTATTGTTCTTTATAAAAAATATTATAATAATTATTAAAATCGTCTAAGACTATACGATTAACTATTAATTCTTATCGACTCAAAAATGTAAATGAAGAAATATACGAAGTACCAATATACAAATTTTAATCTTTAACACATTCGTTTCATTGTCCAACACTAATATTCACCGACGGAATAAAGGCCTTATGCAACGAAAAAATGGAAAAAAAAATAGACGTATGCAACACCAGGGGCGTCACGCTGCCGACCCTGTAGAAACCTTCTAATGCCCTTCTTGAAGAACCCGATATTGCAGTCGCTTGGGAAAACCACATCACGGAGATCATTCCACAGTTTGAGCGTGCGCGGAATGAAGTTTCCTTCATATCTTGATCATCTGACTTCCACAACCCATTGGCGATATCAAAATCCTCCACTGACTGATATTAAGCTGATATCGTGGCCTATAAATGCTTGTAATACCAGAATTGTCTGCTTCTTGTCTGCACGGCAGGAAGAGGCAAGAAGAAAGGGTGAATGTAGAAAATTAAGGGAGGCAAGGGATTTGGTACGAGACAAACTGTATGCAAAGCATCTTTATACTTAATTCTAGCACTTGGAGGCTGCCCCAGTGTAATCTATTTGTGCTAGGAAAAGTATGTTTATCAAGGTAAGATATATAAAATACACAAATGACGACGTTTGGCGTGGCGTTGGAAGTGGAAGAGAATCAAAGAACATATCGCAGCTGTGAAAAACCGTCAGTTAAATAAATCGGCAGTAGCAGAACATCTTGAGTCGGGTACTAATCACTGGATTGAGTTTCATCAACCCAAAGTCCTCTCCACTGATCGCCACTACTATCCACGTCTTGTGCGTGAAGCTATTGAAATTAAAAAATATAAAAATTTCAATAGGGAAGATGGATTCAAACTATCCGGGACGTGGAATCCAGTGATTAAAATACTTAAACCCATAAACAAAGTGCCGTTAAGAACTGATACAGTGAGTGTGGTGTGCCGCCAGCCTTACCATACATTAGAACAGTAATGGAGGGTAGGCGCACAAGAATGTTTCCCCGCATACCTCTCGACGCTCGCCAGCCAGTCAAGCCGTGACCACGGGTGCTGCAACGCATTCGAAACGTCGGTAAAAGTAAGTTCCATGTTTATCGCGATAAGTCCCGAGACGTTATAAAAATAAAAATATAAAATTACAAACACAGTATATACTAGATTTTTAACGAAGTTAAACACACAGTTTCCTACTGCCAAAAAGAACAAATTTAGTTATTTACCGTGGAAAGAATTATTTTGAGAGAAAGAGTGTGTGTGTGTCTGTGTATGTGTCTGTGTATGTGTGTGTGGTGTGTGTGTATGTGTGTGTGTAAGTGAGAGTGTGTGGGTGTGCGTGTGTGTGAGTGAATGAGGGTATGTACGCTTGTGTATGTGTGTAAGAGAGAGTGTAAAATAACTGCACTGTGAATATAGTCAGAAATATACTTAAAAAAAAAGTGGTTTGACTGCGTCATGGACACGGCCGTGTGTTCTACGTGAATACTTGTCGTAACGAGTAATACGCAGCAAAATTGACTCAAAATGGTGCCTTTCTCCTCCACCGCACGCGATGTGTCACAATTCTTACTTAGCTAAATAAATTCTTTGATCCTTTAGCTATTCAATGCTGTAATTGTATTTTGGATGGATAGATGCAACACCAAACTGTACCCCCGATTTTGATTTAATTCCATTTTTGTCGCTCTCTCTATGGAAGCAATTTTACAGACATATACACCTCAAAATAACTAAGGGCTAAGTTTTCTTACTTGAAAATATAGCTTTTACTTACAGTGCAGCAGTGTTCTGAAATTTGATACGAGTGCTGATCGGGTATCACTGAGAGCAGAACGTTCTTTTTGTAATACGACCGTAATACAATAGATACGTCTTGGGAGCAATAAAGCTGCAATTTAAGTAGAGTTTAATGCGCTAGTTATTATCCTACCTTAAGAATAAGATACCCTTGATTTAAAAGATTATATTATTAATTATAGAAGCGTACTTTTAGGGTTCCGTTGCCAAATGGCAAAAAACGGAACCCTTATAGATTCGTCATGTCTGTCTGTCTGTCCGTCCGTATGTTACAGCCACTTTTTTCCGAAACTATAAGAACTATGCTGTTGAAACTTGGTAATTAGATGTATTCTGTGAACCGCATTAAGATTTTCACACAAAAATAGAAAAAAAAACAATAAATTTTGGGGGCTCCTCATACTTGAAACTGAAACCCATTTTTTTTTTTCATTAAACCCAACGTGTGTGGTACCTATGGATAGGTCTTCAAAAATGATATTGAGGTTTCTAATATCATTTTTCTCTAAACTGCATAGTTTGCGCGAGAGACACTTCCAAAGTGGTAAAATGTGTCCCTTCCCCCCCCCCCCCCACCAGTAACTTCTAAAATAAGAGAATGATAAAACTAAACAAAATATATGATGTACCTTACCATGTAAACTTCCACCGAAAATTGATCTGAACGAGATCTAGTTAGTAGTTTTTTTTTAATACGTCATAAATCGTAAACCGCAATTTACCTTTCATTCAATCAACTAAAATATAAAAAATTTAAAAAAGCATTCTTATTCTAAAGATTTAGATCGGAAAAAGAGAACATCTAGGACGGGACTTGAACCCGCGACCAGGCCCTTACAGGGGGAATGCTCTGACCAACTGAGCCACCTAGACACGTCCCAGATATTCGAAATTCTCTAGGTGGCTCAGTTGGTCAGAGCATTCCCCCTGTAAGGGACTGGTCGCGGGTTCAAGTCCCGTCCTAGATGTTCTCTTTTTCCTATCTAAATCTTTAGAATAAAGTAAGCATACAAAATGCTTAAAAATTTAATTGAAAGCATTATTATGTTACTTGCTGCTACGGAACCCTTCATGGGCGAGTCCGACTCGCACTTGGCCGCTTTTTTTATGATTACTGGGCTTAGACAGATGGATAGCTATACTATTTAATGCACAAAAACCACAACTATACCTGCATATATATGCAATCGATACCATCGCGAACCAAGCGGTTTGGTGACTCCTTTTTTTGTCGGACCATAAAGCACTGGAACGCTTTACCCATACACGTGTTCCCTTCTACCTACAATCCTGGGCTCTTTAAGCGGGGCGTGAAAAACCATTGTTGAGGCCATCTAGGTAGGGGCCACCATTCTAGGGACAGTCTCTAGAAATGGTAACCACTACTTTTTGGACTTCACCTCAGCCAACCATCAGGCAGGGTGCAGTCAATTTGACGGACTAAATAAAAAAAAACTAATTGCTAGCTGTACCCCACGGTCTTTTTTCTTACTGCTCGGGTCCTAAAGATCGTAGCGTGATGTTTTATAGCCTATATTTTTCCGAAGAACCGGGCTATAAAATGCAAAAGTGTTTTTTCAAATCTCGCATGTCGTTCCAGAGATTAACATGTTCAAACAAACAAACTCTTCAGCTATTATTAGTTACAGATATAGATAACCGTCAATTTTATTGCGTCAATATCATGATTGATCGTTTGACCGAAAGGGGCTATATAATCATATTGCGCCATACAAAGATTGAGCAAATTTGGTCCAGGGCCGGTCTTAAGATATCTTTCCACGGTAGGTATGCGATTCCGCAGATGTTACCACACACGGCAGACGACCACAGACAGACAGCCACGCACCGCATCAATTACAGTCTGACCATTTGACCATATGTGGCAGGATCCTGCCTTTCTGGCAATTTTAGTCTTCAATTTTCTTCACTGGTAGTAGTAGTAGTGGTATCTGCTTATTGTACACCAAGAATAAGATAAAAAGAAATTCAAATAATACATAATGGTATATACAATTGGTGTCCTTTTCGCACTGTGACAATCTCTTACAGGCAATCATTGGGTGGAGAAAAAAATTTGGAATTCGTATTTGGGTAGTCTGGTACACGAGGGGCCATCTCGAAATCTGAGATGGCCCAGGGTCAGTCGGGGTGCGAGGGAAATGCTGTATGGGCAACCTTACATCCTGCGTCTGAAGACCTGAGATGGCGTTTTAGTCGGTTTTAGTCGGTTCAAGATCGACATAACCGCCCCCGCTGGCCGGCAGGGGGGTATACGAGGGGATTTTCGCACGAAAAAATAAATAAAAGGTACCTAAATATACCTCCATGAGCGCAGGCCTGGGGGTGGCAGGTGAGGCCGCCTGTCACTCCAGCAGAAGCAGGCCGGGACGATGGGGCGACTAGCGCCCCTCCCCCAAACCGGGGCAAGACGGGGACACCGTGGTTTCCAAAGCCGAGGGGGCCATCTCGAAACCGGAGATGGCCCAGCGTCAGTCGGGGTGCGAGGGATATGCTCTATGGGCAACCTTACACCCCGGCGTCTGAAGACCCGAGACGGCGTGCGGTTGGCAGCAGGTGCCACCTTGCAGGGAGGTTGACTTGGACTTCAAATAACCTGGTGCCCCACAATTCACCCAAGGAAAATGTAAAGCATGCCAAAATGCCATTAACTGGTGGTAGAAATTTGATCACACAAATTTGTCACAAAATTCGGCCGGGTAGGTACCACTGTGCACGATTGCGAAAAACCCTCCATAGTAATCCAATTTCGGTTTGATTGCGTTCAGGGGTCAGCAAGTGCATAGCCGGGCAGGGGGATTGTGGCCGCAGCACTAGTGGGACCGGTGGGTGTCACGCGGTGCTGCGACGACAATCCTCTTCTGATGAGGCCGTCAAGCTGAGTGCCACCATTGTTAACATGGTACGTGTATGTAGTGGTGACCCTCTTTCCTGATGTTACCTTTAGCTTACCATCAGGCGAGGTAAAGTCAAATTGACGTGTCCCACATATATATATATATTATTCAAAAAAAAACACCCACATATACATACATACAATTACACAATATACATATATGTTCGCAATATACATTGGCGTAGTTGCGTTAACGTTTTTGGACGTTGACAAGATCTGTCAGTTAACCAATATAAGTTGGACTATAGTGTGACCTAAAGTAAAAGATAGATGAAATGTGCACGAAATGACAAATATTACATAACATAATATAACTTCACGCCTGTATCCCCGAAGGGGTAGGCAGAGGTTTACTACACACCCACGATTCGCCAGTTATGTTTAAGTTATGTATTAGGGGGCGAGCCTATTGCCATCTACCGGGCATATTACTAAGCGAGTGATAATTAACATTTTTAATACACACATAACTACGAAAAGTCAGAGGTGTGTGCCCGGGGCGACTGGGGACCGAACTCGAGATCTCGTCTCGGCAGTCCGTTACGTACGCCACTGGGCTATCGCCGCTATGACAAATATTATTGATGTGAATAAAGGAAGAATTTTTTTTTATAAAAGAAGGATTAAGATATTATTAGCTAAATTGCTTGTCTTAGGAGTGGGTTCGCGTCAGTAGTGTAGTGGATTCATACCCGGGACCTCTCGATCGTAAGGCCTCTTAGTGGATGTTTGGCAGAATTTGACAGTTTTCTTGCATAAGTGGGGTTTTTTTTTTTTTACATGCGGAAATCCCTTCGGATACCCCCCCCCCCCCCCAGGGTGGTTATGTCGTGTCTCGACTAAAACCGCACGGTTTCCTCCCCAAGTGTCCGTTGCCGGGCACCCCGGGTAAGCCCTCGAAAGGATAACCCCAGGGTTGCCGGCAGACCTTGGCCGCCACCGCGGTCTCGCCTGGTGGGGTCGGGTTTTATCCCGCTTCGGTGAGTTGGCAGGCATGTGTAGGGCACACACGACACGCCTCCGCCACGGCCTGCTTTTGTAAGGAAGGCGAGTCGGCCAACTGCCGTCCTCAGGCCCCGATCATGGAGGTCGGTAGTCCCGGGCGTGCATAAGTGTATTTGCTTGTAATAATGGGCTATTTCGAAGCCGCGGATTCAACGCACCGCTCTGGACTTGTTTGAGCTTCCGCTGATGAGCGACGCGACGCACTGACGGCGGCTGATCCGCGTCCGTCCATAAAATTATACACTGTGGAAGACCGCCTCTAGGATGATCACAAGACTCGTCGTGTAATGATATTTTAAAAGAATTGTCGTCATTGTCGTAAAGTTCTACCAAGGAAACCGGGGCGCCCGGCAATGGACACTTGGGAAGGACACCGTGTGGTTTTAGTCGGTCCGATTCCGACACGCCCACCCCATAGTCGGCACCGATGGGGTGAAGCACGTGGGGGTTTCCACACGCTAAAAAACAAAAGGAAACAGAACTTAACAAAATGCATACTTTTCATGAAGGGACGCGGCGGATGTGATTCATAGAGAATTAACAAAAGGTTAATTCTCTATGAATCACATCCGCCGCGTCCCTTCATGAAAAGTATAAATAAAAAAAAAACAAATGTATGTAGGCTATATTAAAATAACAGATTTTTAGAAAATGCATTGATAAATTATGAGTAAAAAAAAAGAGGAAAAGGATTGTGTGGTTTTATGAAACCACGGTAAAAGTGAAACTTTTTTGCACATTATAGACATTTAACTAAAAAATAACAACATTTACATTAAACACTGATAAACAACATTTACATTAAACACTGACAAAAGGTGGGAATCCACCATTGCGGCGGTGAGACCGAGCATGAAGGAGTGGTTGGAGAGGGACCATGGGGACCTCTCCTACCGGATGTGCCAGATGGTTACCGGACACGGGTGTTTCGGTAAGTATCTGTGGCGCATCCACCGGGAGACAACGCCGCAGTGCCAGCACTGCGAGGATCCTGGCGAAGACACGGCGCTCCACACGTTGGTGGAGTGCCCTGCGTGGGCGAGTCAACGCCGGGATCTCGTTGCGGTCCTGGGCGTGGACGTTCTCTCGTTGGAGACCATGGTGAGGGCCGTGGTCTCCGACGGGAGCAAGTGGCACGCCGCCGCCTCTTTCTGCGAGCAGGTAATGCGCGCGAAAGAGACGGCGGAGAGGGAGCGGGAAAGAACCCTGCCCCCCGAATTTCGCAGTCTGCGGCGAGGACGCCGCAGACTCATCTACGCCCAGGACTACTGACCTCCATGATCGGGGCCTGAGGACGGCAGTTGGCCGACTCGCCGTCCTTACAGAAGCAGGCCGTGGCGGAGGCGTGTCGAGTGTGCCCTACACACGCCTGCCAACTCACCGAAGCGGGATAAAACCCGACCCCACCAGGCGAGGCCGCGAAGGCGGCCAAAGTCCGCCGGCAACCCTGGGGTTATCCTTTCGAGGGCTTACCCGGGGTGCCCGGCAACGGACACTTGGGGAGGACACCGTGCGGTTTTAGTCGAGACACGACATAACCACCCCCGCTGGCCAGCGGGGGGGTATCCGAAGGGATTTCCGCACGTAAGAAAAAAAAAAAAAAAAAAAAAAAAAAAAAAAAAAAACACTGACAAAAACAAACAAAATACCGTGGAGCACTGGCACAAATGAGTAATAGTCTATACACTACACGGTCAGCTGCTGCGAACTATAGGCGCCGCCATATTGGCCTTGGCTGCTATGACGAGCGCCTTTCACTTTATCCCTACTAAGTGGCCGACCGTCACGCGACATGCAACACACAGACGAAAAAGTTTAAGACGATGTAATAAAAGTTTCTCTTTAAAAATATTTTTTACAAAAAAAATCTGTTTGATTCGATTTTGACGGGATTTTCACTGTAGATAGCTGATGTTATAAGGCTTAACTTAGGTTACTTTTGTTTTTACGTTACAAACAGACTCTTCAATTTTATTTATTCGTATAGATTATAGATTAATATAATAATGACCTACCTAAAACAAAATACAGACGAAAAGAAAAATCTATCATTGTCGTAGCCTCCACACTCAGCGACAAAGTTACGTCTAACTCTTGGCAGAGAAGTTTCAAAGCTGTGGACAGTCGCGATCAGCGAAGCGCCGCCGGCGGGAATTCGTTCGATATAATATACGATATAGTTTTCCTCTAGTTTCTCATAATATATCGAAACAAACCTAGTCAAGTTTATTGTTAAGTTAGGCACAGTTTGTGAAGCGTGCGCGGACACACGGACTGGAAGTTTGTCTAACTAAACTTTATTTTTTTTGATACTGTCGGAAGTTTACGCGAATGTCACACATTGAAAAACTATTTTTAACGGATTCTATCGCGTTTTATTTGATGTTATTTTATATTTTACATGGCTGCTGGTAAGCAACTGAAACAATATAAAATAACATCAAATAAATCGCGATAGAATCCGTAAAAAATAGTTTTATTTCAATTTATTTTTAGTGTTTTTTTTTGTAAAGAGTTATAGTATTCTCGCTAACCCTACTACTGAGATGAATTGCTTGTGTTAGGAGGGAGTTCACGTCTGTAGTTTAATGGATTCGAACCCGGTATCTCTCGACCGTAAGGCCGATTTCTTAACCACTAAGCTACCGAACTTTTTTTTTCCTGCGTAAATCCCCTCGGATACCCCCCGCCGGCCAGCGGGGGCGGTTATGCGGTTATGGCTTGAACCGACTAAAACCGCACGCCGTCTCGGGTCTACAGACGCCGGGGTGTAAGGTTGCCCATAGAGCATATCCCTCGCACCCCGACTAACCCTGACCATCTCTGGTGAAGCTACCGACTCTAATGCTGCAGTTCTAATAGCTAAAACGTGATTCGAATAAAGTTTCAAAGCTTACTGAAACTTTTTCAGAAATGTACTGGCATCTTAAAATGGTGACACCTTCAATGAACAGCACCTAATATGTGGCGTTACAGTAGTTGAACTTGAATCATTTAATGGAATAACTTCAGAGTCAATTCATGAGAAAGTAGGAAATTTTAATTCACAGTAGCATACTTACTATAATTATGAACGCTTCTTTCCTTTTGGGGTAGGCAGATAGAAAAAAAAAATCTTTTTTTTTTCTTTCCGGATTGCTAAGTGGTATATAGCTAATGCCCGTGGCTCTGCCCGCGCGGAGTTCGATTATCGTTTTTTGGTCATATCTCTGGTTCTACTTAACCAATTGCAATCAACTCCCCCGCGAGTCGTAGGAATCTATTTCCGGGATAAAAAGTGACCTATGTGCTATTCCAGACGATAAAGGTAACAGTTCCAGAGGGAAAAGGTAACAAACAATCTATCCATCCACCCCAAAATCTCTCAAATTTATAATAGAAAAATTTAAATTGTGTGTATGAGGTCAACCACGTAAAATCCGTACATCTGATGCTTCACGGACGAGTATCTGGCGTAGGTTGTCATACTGTCACTATAAGCATGATGAGGACATCTGTTCTCGTTATATGATTTTCCCAATCAAATATCAATCAACGCGCCTGAAGAAATTTTCACATTAACAAAATATTTAAATTAAATTAAATATTTAAATAATTTCGGTATGATTGCGTTCAGGGGTCAGCAAGTGCATAGCCGGGCAGGGGGATTGTGGTCGCAGCACTAGTGGGACCGGTGGGTGTCACGCGGTGCTGCGACGACAATCCTCTTCTGATGAGGCCGTCAAGCTGAGTGCCACCATTGTTAACATGGTACGTGTATGTAATTGTGACCCTCTTTCCTGAGACTTTACCTTCAGCTTACCATCAGGCGAGGTGAAGTCAAATTGACGAGCCCTAAATATAAAAAAAAAAGTCTACAAAAATTAAATTGGCGAATATGTTGGACATCCTATAGATCTGTACACACCAAGATGAGAAGTGTGTTGTGGCCCCTGGGAAATGTCCCGTTAACTCACACAACATAATTGAAAATACGATTTCAAATTTATGTTCTGCCCAAACGTTGCTAATGAGCTTTTCTCAACTTTGTGCTTCTTGGGACGGCAGTAATATGTAACTACATATGTGTGTGTGTGTGTGTGTGTGTGTGTGTATAGGTATATATATAAAGGATGTTTTAATAAGAGTGACTTTTTCATCTTCACTACATAGTATAAAACCAAGTCGCTTTCTCTGTCCCTATGTATGCTTAAATCTTTAAAACTACGCAAACGGATTTTGATGCGGTTTTTTTTAATAGATAGAGTGATTGAAGATGAAGGTTTATATGTATAATAACATTCATTGCATCCGTGCGAAGCCGGGGCGGGTCGCTAGTTATAAATAAAAAGCGGCCAATTTCGAGTCGGTCTCGCCCATGAAGGGTTCCGTAGCAGTGAGTAACAAATAATGTTTCTTTTTTTTTAATTTTACATTTGAGTTGATTGAATGAAAGGTAAATTGCGTTTTACGATTCATGACGTATTAAAAAAAACTGCTTACTAGATCTTGTTCAAACCATTTTTCGGTGGAAGTTTACATGGTAATGTACATCATATATTTTTTTTAGTTTTATCATTCTCTTATTTTAGAAGTTACAGGGGGGGGGGGACACAAATTTTACCACTTTGGAAGTATATCTCGCGCAAACTAGTCAGTTTAGAGAAAAATTATATAAGAAACCTCAATATCATTTTTGAAGACCTATCCATAGATACCTCACACGTATGGGTTAGATGAAAAAAAAAATGAGTTTCAGTTCTAAGTATGGGGAGCCCCCAAAATTTATTGTTTTTTCTATTTTTGTATGAAAATCTTAATGCGGTTCACAGAATACATCTACTTACCAAGTTTCAACAGCATAGTTCTTATAGTTTTGGAAAAAGTGGCTGTGACATACGGACGGACAGACAGACAGACATGACGAATCTATAAGGGTTCCGTTTTTTGCCATTTGGCAATGGAACCCTAAAAATGAATCGCCGAAATGTATGAACCTACATAATTTCCGAACGACTGCACCAAATTGAATAATTCTTCTTTTTGTATTCGTTAGTATTGCGACAAGGTTTGTATGAAAGAAAAATCTATGGGTAAGTTGCTATTATTGCAGCTGTTTGAGTTAGTTATGATAAATTAAACTCATCGTAAAGTAGATATAACAAGTTCTAATCAATTGTGAAATGAAATAGCCGGCAAATAGCTTGACAGGAGAAGCCCGTAAATGCATTTTTGGAGGCCTTGGTTATTTTTAGAGTTCCGTATCTCAAAAGGAAAAAACTAAACCCTCTTAGAATCACTTCGTTGTCTGTCTGGCTTTCTGTCCATCTGTATATCTGTCTGTCAAAACCTTTATGTCAGGAACGCGTAAAGGTATCAAGTTGAAATAAATAATTAATACCCAGGTCTACAATACCTTAAAGTAGTGAAAAAATCAAATTTCTAGGAGCATTGCACTCAAAAGATGCTGCCGTTTATGCCGCATATTTAGACAACGGCAATGGACACTTGGGGAGGACAACGTGTGGTTTTAGTCGGTCCCATTCCGACACGAGCATCCAAACGTTGGCACCGATGGGGTGAAGCCCATGGGGGCTTCCAAAAAAGGTAAACACCTATAGGGTACTTCCCTTGAGCTAGATCATTATATTTTCTAGAAAGTAAAGTGTTATAGCACAGGTAAAGGGAAAAATCCGAAAACAGTAAAGAATTATTTATTCACATTTTTTTTAAGCGTGTGGAAACCCCCACGGGCTTCACCCCAGCGGTGCTGACGATGGGGTGGGCGTGTCGGAATCGGACCGACTAAAACCACACGGTGTCCTCCCCAAGTGTCCATTGCCGGGCACCCCGGGTAAGATCGAAAGAAGGAAAGGTTTAATTTATCCACATTACAAAAAAATATCTGTATGTCTATCTGTCAAGACTAGAAGCTTTATAACAACGTTAACTTCGCCCCTCAATCCAGTTTTGTACGGAACCCTCGGTGCCTAAGTCTGATTTGCACTTGACCGGTCTTTTTTATAGAAAATTAATAACCGAAATTACTAGTCGTATTCAGCCTAACCACTTCAGCTGAGCTGAACTTGTGTAAGGAGTAAGTTCATGTCGGTAATGGCCAGGATTCGAACCCGGGACCTCTAAGGCCGTAAGGTCGACTCCTTAACTACTAAGTAACCGGCATAAAAGGCCGAGATTTTTCAGGTATATATTTATCCGAGGTAATCAGATAAAATAAAGAATTTTTAAAACCTAATTGGTGGGTTAAGTCTGGAATATCAGATTTATCAAGCCCGAAACTGGGTTTAGAGTTTGCCATTTCCACGAGGATAAAATGATACAAAATTTTAAAAGTACACTATTATTAGGACACCCTTTATGTATAGGTTGTGAAGGGAGGGGATGGCTGTAGATGTAACTTGGTTCTTGCTTGTTGTTCATAGACACTATTCATGTAATTCTGTTGTAATATAATAATTTCTGTACGAGCCAATTATAACGGGTACGTGATGGACTCCGCTTACTAAATTATTACCTACATGGTACATGGTATATGTGACTCAGCCTGCGTAAAAAAAATATTTCAGAAATCGTATAAATTTTTCGGTTTTTTTTTTCAGAAAATTGCTATTTTTTAAAACAAAAAGTATGTTGATATATATAAATGAACTAGCTGTACCCTGCGGCTTCGCGCGTGGCACCCATTTTTCCCATAGATATCAGTAATTAAATAGTTCTACAATAATGTATGCCAATTTGCCCGATTTATTGACATTTATAATTACTTTTACCATTACGACCTTTTTACCATATTTTAACTTTTTTCAATTATTTGAACGATTAACTTGGTTTAAATTTTATTATAACGTTTTTTTTTATCTACCTTTATTTATCTTGACACGAGACAAAAATGTACATTCGTCCATATTAAGTCTTAAGAAATCACTATTATAAGCTGACGTCTCGAAAATGCCGCAGTGGAGTTTGTTGCGCCGTTTCTTCTCCACTAGCGCCTAGGAAGCAGTGGTAAACTTAGTATTAAGCAGTTTTTGACGTCAAAAAGATGTAATTACGTAGCACTATTTTGAAAAATAAAGACTTTGACTTTGACTTTACTGCTCCGCTCTTCTAAGTAGTAGCATGATGATACATAGCCTACCACTGACACCTTATATATAATGAATTTGTACGTGAAGCGACTATCATCAGTCGTCCAAAACCCACTGGCTATTTGAGGGCTCCAACTACACGTAAATGCCACAGATGTTCAAGTGGCAACCGGGACCAACGGTTTAAATTACTCTCCGATGTGCGTAGAGATAGACAGATAGATAGATAGACACATAAATAGATAGGTCTCAATGTTTTCGTGCCAAATCCCCCCGGTTACTCCCCCGCAGGCCAGCGGAGGTGGTTATGTTTGATTCGAACCGACTAAAAACGTATGCCGTCTCGGGTATAAGGCATTTATGGCTTAAACTGGCTTGTGTTGCTTAACCCCGCTATGTACTAATACTACTACTCGTACTAGAAAAGAAAGAAAGAAAATACATTTATTAAACACACAACACACAACTAAGTAGATAATAATAGGTAATAATAGATAATAGTAGGTAATAACAACAGTAACAATAATAATATAATAAAAAATAAAAAAAAAACAACAAAACAAACCTCACAATATGTGTCAGTGTGGGGTGTGTGTTTAAATGGTCACAGTTCAGCTAATGCTACAGATAGGTATAATTACTATCTGCAGCGCTGTTTTTCAACTGCAGCCGTTTGCACTAGGTAGCTGTCTGTATAAACGCGAATTCCATAAATTGTAATTTTATGCCTTAGCCATCATGATTTGGTAGTCCCAGTTTACATAAATTAATGGTAGACAATATGTGTGAAAAATAATTGTATAGGTAGCATTTTAAACACTTAAATGAGGTGTTTTAGGCTAGCTTCATAGAGACAACTTAAAAAAAAAAAAAATTAAAGCAAGATTATTTTTTTTTCTTTTTAGGTACATCTCCCACATCCGTCCGTCCTCCATGAGCGCAGGCCTGGGGGTGGCGGGTGAGGCCACCTGTCACCCCAGCAGAAGCAGGCCGGGACGGTGGGGCGACTAGCGCCCCTCCCCCAAACCGGGGCAAGACGGGGACACCGTGGTTCCCAAACCCGAGGGGGCCATCTCGAAACCGGAGATGGCCCAGGGTCAGTCGGGGTGCGAGGGATATGCTCTATGGGCAACCTTACACCCCGGCGTCTGTAGACCCGAGACGGCGTGCGGTTTTAGTCGGTTCAAGCCCGACATAACCGCCCCCGCTGGCACGCGGGGGGGTATCCGAAGGGATTTCCGCACGAAAAAAAAAAAAAAAAAAAAAAAAAAAAGGTACATCTCCCGCATCCGTGTATGTAAGGGCATTGGCAGCATTGCCACGCCCCTAAAACGCCTTATGTTCGAGGCTCAAGCGCCGTTATGCACTCAATTTCTGTTTATTGAGTAGTACGTTTTTGAGCTTAACCCGGAAGTTATGGATGCTTGTGAGTGTCCTAAGAGGCGGAGGAATATTATTCCATATCTTGCTAGCCGAATACTTAAAACTACCTTGAAATGCCGCGGTCTTGTGTTTTGGTACATGTAAGTTCAGACGCGACGCTCTCGTAGGGAACCCACTGCCTTCATTGAGCCATTTAAGTTTGGAGTACAGGTAGAACGGTTTTCCTGTCTTAACAACCCCAAAGACAACAGTAGCTAGATGCAACTCCCTTCTATACTTCATTTTAAGTATGTTCCATCTATTTAGATATGGAGTCACATGGCTTCTAGGTGGTATATTATAACAGAAACGCGCGCACGCATTTTGCACTCTTTGTATTAAGTTAGCCGTTTTAACTAGTAGTCTAGGACCGTAAACCACATCCAAAAAATTAAATTTGGATAACACCAGGGTATCGACCAGCCTTTCACGGAGCTCAACACTGAGGTAGCTACGCATTTTATAAAGAAGTTTTAATCTGTAAAAACAGTTCCTCACGCATTCCCTCGTCCATTAATAAGCCTAGATTCTTAGCCTCTTGCACACGCTCAATAGGGACGCCATCAATGTATAATTGAGGATTTAGTTGTGAAATTTGTGTGACTTGAGTTTTTGAGCCTAGGATTAAAAATTTAGTCTTGTTGCCACTAATGTACTAATGTATTTTGGCGAGCCCATTGATAAATGCTAGTCAGATCCTCATTGATTGTCGTGATGGCTTCCTGGAATTCATTGGCCTCGAAGGAGAAATAAATCTGAACATCATCCGCGTACATATGGAATTGGCAGTGTTTTATAACTTGAGCAATGTCCGCACTATATAGAATGAACAGTAAGGGCCCCAGAACAGATCCCTGTGGTACACCTCTATTTACGGCTGATAAAGAGGAACGCAGTGTAGATCCGTCAGTTTCTTGGGTTTCCACAAACTGTGCCCGGCCACTTAAGTAAGAGTGGAACCATTGTATTGTGTTACTGTCAAATCCATAATACGCCAGTTTGGAAAGCAAAAGAGAAATATTCAAACAATCGAAAGCCCTAGAAAAGTCCAGTAGGACTAAAACCGTGGCCTTGCCGTGGTCCTGTGCTGCTAGTACATTATCCGTAACATCCAAAATAGCTGTTGCGGTACCCCGGTTCTTTCTAAAGCCCGACTGGACATCAGATAAGATATTTCGCGTTTCTAAATAGTGTCTCAATTGTGATGCGACCACCTTCTCTAATATTTTAGAAAGGCATGGCAAAATACTTATCGGACGTAGGTCCTTAGTGTCAATAACATTGTTACTTTTAGGAATGGGCTTTATTATAGCAGTCTTCCAACTAGTAGGGAATTTAGATGTTACAATAGACCTATTTATAATGGCGGTAATTACATTCAGAGTTCTAGGAATCATCATAACTATCATTTTCAACGATATACCATTGGTTCCCACTGCATTAGAGTGAAGCTCCGCCACTATTTTTAATACTGCGGAAGAGTCGACGGGCGTCAGTCCAAAGGCAAAACCACCAAACCTGTTGTACTCATAAAACGTTAAATTAGACAATGAGACGTTTATGTCCCCAGGAACATCCAGGAAATGCCGATTGATCCTGTCAGGGGTTAAGGGGAATATTAGTAATTTCGGTTACTAATATTCTTTAAAAAAAAAAAAACTTTCAATAATCTATAAAAGTTGAACTGAACTTGAATGATAAGCTTGGTATCTTTAATATTCTAAGAATGTAAATATTTTTTATTTCATCCCTTTCATCTGACAAAGTTTTTTTTTTATTTTTAGGACACGTCAATTTGACTTCTTCTCGCCTGATGGTAAGCTGGAGGCAAATTCTCAGGAAAGAGGGTCACCATTACATACACGTACCATGTTGACAATGGGGGCACTCAGATTGACGGCCTCATCAGAAGAGGATTGTCGTCGCAGCACCGCGTGACACCCACCGGTCCCACTAGTGCTGCGACCACAATCCCCCTGCCCGGCTATGCACATGCTGACCCCTGACCGCAATCAAACCGAAATTGGATTACTATGGAGGGTTTTTCGCAATCGTGCACGGTGGTACCCACCTGGCCGAATTTTTTGACAAATTTGTGTCATCAAATTTCTACCACCAGTGAGAATTAACATTAATGGCTGTAAAGAACAAAAAAACCGGCCAAGTGCGAGTCAGACTCGCCCAGGAAGGGTTCCGTGGCAGCAAGTAAAATTTTTATATGTGAGTTGATTGAATGAAAGGTAAGTTTACGATACATGACGTATTAAAAAAAAGCTACTTACTAGATCTCGTTCAAACCAATTTTCGGTGGAAGCTTACTTGGTAATGTACATCATATATATTGTATATCTTATTCTTATTCTTTTCTTAATTCTTATTTTTATTCTTATTCTTTTGTATATCATATAATTTGTATGTACATAATATATATTCTTTTAGTTTTATCATTCTCTTATTATAGAAGTTACACATTTTACCACTTTGGAAGTGTCTCTCGCGCAAACTATTCAGTTTAGAAAAAAATAATTTTAGAAACCTAAATACGTATGGGTTTGATTACAAAAATTTTTTTGAGTTTGTTCTAAGTATGTATGTATGTAGGTATATAAGTATGGAGAACCCCCAAAATTTATAGTTTTTTTTTTGTGTGAATAGTTTAATGCGATTCACAGAAAACATCTACTTACCAAGTTTCAACAGCATAGTTCTTATAGTTTCGGAAAAAAGTGGCTGTGACATACGGACGGACAGACAGATAGACATGACGAATCTATAAGGGTACCGTTTTTTGCCATTTGGCAACGGAACCCTAAAAATAACTGATTTAGAAGTTACATACATACATATATACAAACACATTGCAATTTTAATTAAAGGTTCAATTTCGGCTGAAACTGAGATTGTGGTCGAAGGTTCGGTTTCGGTTCGGGCTGGTACCCCTGTTTCGGTCGGACACTATCTATTAGGAACCTGATTATAGGTGTAGGTACCACTGTCCTCAACAATGAAATGTACCGCAGCAAGAAAAAGTGCCCGTGGTACACCCAGGTGAACGAAATAGGTAAACCACGAGTACCACGACAAGAGACCGCTTTTGATTTGGTTTATACGGCTTTTATGGGAGCGACTGCAGTCTAACCTCCCAAGCCTAAGAAAAAGCACTGTGTCAGAGCCTCATCAATAGATCAGCAGCTGTACTGGCGTGCAGGGTTGGAATGTTTCTGGCCCCGAAAGATTTAGTGCACCTCGAAAAATTAAGTGCACCTCAAAAAACTAAGTGCACCTCAAAAAAACCATTAATAGAAATCTTTTTTTTTTTAAATAAAACTATTTTTAACGGTTTCTACTTGATTTATTTGATGTTATTTTATTAATTACGTTGAAATAGTAACACGAGCAATTTAGCAAAGTTCGGGTACTTTGAGAGATAACTTACACTTCAAACTTCAAGACAACCACCATTTTAGTCTCCCCGTGACTATGGCTACTGAAAAGCAACCGAAACGTCGGGTTCAGTGTAAATAATAAAATAATATCAAATAAATCGCGATAGAATCCGTTAAAAATAGTTTTATTTCAATGTGTGACATTCGCGTAAACTTCCTACAATACCATCCTTTTTTTTTTTACGTGCGGAAATCCCTTCGGATACCCCCCCGCAGGCCAGCGGGGGTGGTTATGTCGTGTCTCGACTAAATCCGCACGGTATCCTCCCCAAGTGTCCGTTGCCGGGCACCCCGGGTAAGCCCTCGAAAGGATAACCCCAGGGTTGCCGGCGGACTTTGGCCGCCACCGCGGCCTCGCCTGGTGGGGTTGGGTTTTATCCCGCTTCGGTGACTTGGCAGGTGTGTGTAGGGCACACACGACACGCCTCCGCCACGGCCTGCTTCTTCTGACAATACCATCCTTATTTTAATCAATTCAACAATTAACAACCATGTTCCAAGCAAGTAAAGCCGCAAGGCAAAATAACTCAAATAATGAATTAATCAATTTGAATCCGTCTCGACGTTTTCACAAGTTGTTAAGTTCAACGGATGTCTATAAAGTTAGAATTAACTAGATTTAATAAAGTTGGGAGCCCATTTCGAGACTATAAAATTTTCCCATAAGCTTGTTTAGTGTACAGAACATCATTGTTAGCAAATTTTAGTATTATTGATAATTCCTCCACGTCTTTTAGTTAATAATTCATGTTTGTTTGTGCATTGAAGTCGAACAAAATCAAACAGAAAATTTTACAGATTATACGGATTACAATAATTTCAATTTCACCCTGAAGAGAGATTGTGTGATCCCATACACACTCCCTTTCTCTCTACAGGGTAAAATAAAAATTTCGGGCCCAAGTTAGTCTCACCTGCAAGCCGGTACATTAAACGATTAACGGACGAGGCTCTGACACAGGAGACGGTTGAGAGGTCCATAGCTAATGCGTTCGACAGAATGGTTCGCATTTGTTTGTTTCGACGACAGGACTTTTCAATTATGGAATATTCGCCGTCAGGTCGTTTTGTCTACGATTTTGTCTGGGTTAGGTTAGGTTAGAACTGTGACCCTAACAGAGCGGTTTGCCACTAGTCCGGAAAGTTGGATTTCGATAGCACGCTAGTAGCTTTTTGGTGGCTTTGTAGTTTGGTATCGTATCCTATCGTATCGTCGTGTCGGTGAAACACTTAGTAGCTGAAACGGGCTGTCGTCGAAAGTGACGCATATGAAAGGTTCTGTCGATGAAATGTCTACAGGTGAAAGACCCTGCTGGGGAAACGGAAATAAATGAATCATTCTGTCAACGAATAGTCCAATGGCGAATCAGTCTTAGGAGAACGGTTGCAGAATCGTCTAATTCCATGCCATCAGATATGTTCAAACTTTCCTCTTGATGCTCTTGTTAAAGCCAAAACTACCTAAACCATAGCAACGAGGAGTTAGAAGAGTGGATCCTGGGCTCCAAAGTGCTGGAATACAACCAAGATGGGTGCTCAAATGAAGAACAGAGAGAGCAATAGAATGACAATAGATAATAGAAGTTTTATTGTTCAATATTACATCTATTCCGCCCTTCATAGTTATGCTGATGTCTCTGGGCGAGTCATTTTGTAGATCTCCTCGTCCTCCTCGGCTAACTGTACTACCATGCATTGGCAGTACTTGATGCCTGTAATAAATAATACCTAATTTAATAAACTTTCAATCATCACGTCCAGGCAAGAACCTACAGGATACACTTGAGTAGATGGGGGCGGTACAATCTCTCATTCTTGTCTCACCCAAGAACCAAGACACAATTTTTGTTCTAGACAGAAGTGTGAACTCTATTCCCGGGTTTTAAGTAACCTATATACTATTCCAGGCTCTAATCTATCTCTGTGCTAAGTTTCATCCAAATCTGTTCATCAATTTTTGCGTGAAACAGTAAGAAGCATCCACTCTCACAAAGTTTCTATGTATAGTATTAATAGAATTAGATGTTACCTTTAAAACAGAAGGGTAAGCAAGATAAACAAGGCGAAAAAATTGAAGGGTAACAGCACACGCGTGGTGCGCACACACAAAAACACATGTATGGCTGTTTAATACACTCAGTTCAAAGAAATATATCATGGCGACATTGCCATAATACATTTCTTTGAATTTCTTTCAAGCATTTCACTAAAACGTATGTTTGATAACTACGATTATACTGACATTCCGAAATGTTTACTACCATAAATATTGTACAATAGACAACAATATATAGACAACAATATATAGATCTTTATAAATTAAGATCCCACTTTCACCAGAAATATTTTTTTTAACAACGATAAAATCTATGGGGTAATGTAGTGTAGGTTACCTTGAGCGTACCTTGTAGGTAGGTAGGGGGTAAAGGGAGGATCGGTAGTGACGGAATGGTATCGAAGTTCAACTTGTTGTCACTAGATGGCGCTGGGTATATGTGGTATAACCACCACAGTGTTCCCCCCACCCCCATTCAATGGGCCTGACTGAGAATATTAATTTTCCGAAATCCAACGTTGCTTATGATTAATTTTTAACAATATTTTTTAACACATACGTAAAAATCAACACTGCAAATGGAATTCAGGCCAAATCTCTCTCTGAAGCTGCTATGCTAATTTATAAATGACATATGAGATTTTGAAAGCGTATTGTACAAATGTAAGCTTAGAGTACGATGGAGCTGGCCTGGCCTCTTAGGCCAAAAGCTTCTAAACAAAACAAAAATTACCCACCTGATAATACCTGATTACTGACAAGTGGCTGCCGGGACAAGCTAGTTGTCATACATACACTCAAGGTACATACCTACACTAGTTTACCCCATACATTTAATCCTTGTAAAAATAAATGAGTTCCGGTGAAAGTGGGATCTTGGACTATTAGAATAACCAAGAATAACCACAACACTCCTGAATAGCCCATAGCTTAGAAGAGATATGGAAGATGGGCATAACTTGAGAATATCTTGAGAAAGACGAAGAAACTTATGAAACAGTAAGTTTCAAGAATCTTGAAGTCGCGCATGTACACTAAATGACCAATCAGAAAACCAATAACAGTAGAGCCATTTGAACGATTTTGACGTTCAAATAATCTATTATTGGTTCACCTCTGTGGTGTAGCGGTAGAGCATTTTATTTATTTATTTCTGTAAGGTACGCTTACAGATTACTGCCCTTGCATGAAAATATTTGGAAACGGTTACTTATTAAATCTAGACAGTAAACCAAATATAGCATACACAACGTGATAAAGTTAAAACATAGGCAAAAAACAACTATTTGACTTGCTTAAATATCTACATTTGCAAATTAATAAGAAAAAAAAAAAAAAAAACATTACATACGAACATTGTGCATTTATTATATGTGTTATGATCCTCTTGTACTGGGAGAATCTACCATTAAATACATCTACATCATTGACCCGATTTAATTGGTTATATGTGCGACACATCCTTACGATAGGGTTATAGAAAGAGGTGTTATTTTTGTAAATTTGTATAAAAAATATGTTGGGACAGCGCGACCTATGCCTGATGTTTATACAGACCGCAGACAGCAAACCAGGCGCATCGTGGCGGAGTGTATAATTTTGTGAAGGCAAAGGAGATCATACCTTCTACGGCGGGCTTGAAGCGAAATCATATTAAACTCTACTAATCATTAATTCGACTGCTAAGTCAGAGGTCGCGGGTTCGATTACCGCTCATTGCAAATATGTATATTTGCATTGGTTGGTGTCTTTTTTTATATATTTTATATATGTATTTATTTACAAAAAAAAAAGTGTCTAAGTATGTTTATTCGCTTTCTAGAACCCGTATGACAAGCTCGGCTTAGTTTGAGTCTAGATGGCGCTTTTTTTTTTTTTTTTTTTTTACGTGCGGAAATCCCTTCGGATACCCCCTGCTGGCCAGCGGGGGTGGTTATGTCGTGTCTCGACTAAAACCGCACGGTGTCCTCCCCAAGTGTCCGTTGCCGGGCACCCCGGGTAAGCCCTCGAAAGGATAACCCCAGGGTTGCCGGTTGCGGCTAGATGGCGCTGTTATATTTATTTATCGGTTCACGCTTCGTGTCGCCCCACGCTTACCACCAAAGGTACCTAAAAATGTAAACAACACAGTTGTCAAGATTTTTGAATTATACTATACTGAGTATATAAGCTTCTTGTATAGAACCTTAAACTAAAAATCTTTTTCATATCTGACATTATATTTCACATTCAAAATTGACATGGGCCAAACTTGTCTCATCTTTTGTCTTTTAATCCCGACGCTGGTCTGTTTGTCCTGTTTCCCTTTTTGCCCTCTATCTCCATGGATCCTGTGCATACCATGCCTTTGTTCACGGTGCCTGCTCCATATTTCGCCATGCTGGCTTCTCTGCAACTTTGAGGATCCTGATACATATTCAGAACCCACAAAGACAAAACAAAATGACAGTTGCAAAGAATCCTTCAATAAATAAGACTCTGGTATTAGGACACCAGATGATACAGGGGACATAAATACAGCATTGCAAATAAACTGAAAAGAAAAGCAGATACAAGATGTGTATCTTCACTGTTCTACTGCCTTGCCTCGTGAGTCCATTCGTATCCTGTATACCTCTTTGCGATTGTTGTATGAATAGTTGCGTTAAAGACGAAGATGGCGGTAGAAGAAAATGATTGGACAATACAATATTGCAAATATGTCAAGAAAAGCAGATACAAGATGTGTATTTTAACAGTTCTTCTGCCTCGTGAGTCCGTGTCCTGTATTCCTATTTTCGATAGTTGAATGAATAGTTGCGTTAATCCCGAAGATATAGCTCAATCCTATGGCTATAGATTCAAAGCTTCATGTGGTAATGAAAAAATTGTTCAGCTGCTTTCAACTTCTCAACAACAAACACAACTTAATAATTAAATTCTTAACCTATTCTGTACTTGTGTGCTGTCAAAAAAAAATCGGAGCGTTGACTGACAAAATGTATCGTAAAATTAAAATAATGAAATATAAGTTAAGAAAAAGAAAAGAAACTTATGATTTGATATTAAAAGTTTATTTATACATTCTTTAGTTTTATTTAGCATGTTGGGAGCTTCCAGTCCAGGAAATCAGGAAATTAAATAAAAATCGGCGTGACTTGAGAAGACGTGTAATGTCCGCTCGAGGTCAAATCAAGGACTCCAGTACAAGCTTTTCGATACTACGCTTAAGCTAGTGGCAATTAAAAATATACAAGGCTAATTGCTATTGTAATAAAGGCAGGCGTTTATAGCTAATACTACATACCAAATAATAAACTAAATCTTAAATGTAAACATAGCATTTAAAATTAATAGAATTAATATATAATTAATTAATAGTGCCCGGTAGATGGCAATAGGCTCACCCCATATTACATTGGGACCTCAACATAACTGGTGAATCGCGGGTGTGTAATACACCTCTGCCTACCCCTTCGGGGATACAGGCGTGAAGTTATGTTATGTTATATTAAATTAATAGAAGATCGCTTAAGTGTATAGAGCCCATCATCATCAAGTGCAAGCACTAGCTGCTGATTGACGGACGAGGCTGTGGTCGAGGCTTTTCTTTCAGGGTTGGGAGGTCAGATGGCAGTTGCAGGAAAGCGTACAAGAAGGAGTAAGTGGACCCCGGACTCCCAAGTGCAAGCCAGGGTTGCGACCAGGAACTACGCTAAGAAGAAGAAAATCCACGCGAGTTGCTAGTCCATCGTTGTTTTATCGGATATGTTGGAGGAGTGTACGCTGTAATTGCATAACCTTATTCCTGCAAGACCCTTCCATCATGAACGACCAGACGTTTGATGATACACCACCGTTATATGGTAGATATTCAGATCATACGCCAAAATGTTTTGGCAACACGTTTATTGTGCGAACTGCTAAGGACTGCAACGCATTGCCTGAGTCTGTGTCCAGAAAACTATAACCTGGGAGTCAAGTCTAGAGTGAATAGGTTGTTTGTAGACAAGCGTGTCCTATCATTGACCAAATCTACATTAAAATTTACCAATAGGTGAGATAGTTAAGCGTAGCGAGCCGAAGGTGAGCGAAGCGTCTTTGGTTTCAAAGTTGCATTTCAAACAAATGATACTCCTCCGAGACCGTTTGACCGATCTCGACCAAATTAGCCACGGTGATCAAGTAGACATTACTGAGTGTCGTAAGGGGTCGAATGTCCAGATCGGTCTTACCATCGAGGAATAAACTCCGAAAAACAAAATCAATGGAAAAAGTCGACCGGTCACGTTGACCTATTGTTGGATAGGCAAATGTCGCTACGCTTAAGTTTGGGTTGATTGCGAAGCTGGTAACCGTCCTAGTTAAATGGGGATCTGTCTATACTTCTTTACGTATATATTACGAAGAGGTAAAGTTTTTGAGGCTGTAGGGAGTAATCTTGGCATCCCTGAGTTAAATATGGGCCCAGTTGAAACCAGCGTGAGGTCCTTGTGGCCTGGCAAATGCTAAACTGGGTTCCTGTTACTGCAACCGTGGGACAAGGAACGCCCTTGTATTGCGACAACTATGTTTTCGACTCTGTTTTAATCTGTACCTAACCACGTAAAATAATATATGATATATATGTATGTATAACTCTCTCCTTCTGTTTTACTTGTCACTGTGTCTGGCGGAATTTGCAGTAATAAATGAGTCTTTCTTTCTTTCTAATCTCTGGATCTACTGAACCGATTTTGAAAATTCTTTTACCAATAGAAACCCACATTATTTGTTAGTGTCATAGGCTATATATCATCACGCTGCTACCCAAGGGAGCGGAGCAGTAATCATAAGTGTCACTAAATTTACATACATTACACGTAAAGTAATAAATTATTAATAAGTAATAAAGATAAAAACGTTCGTGTTCCATGATTCACAGTAATATTAACGGAAATTTCCGCAATCTAGGTTTGGGTATGTAAATAAATGAATTCCCTAACGTTTCAACCAGGTTGTGCTGTCCATGTTCACTAGCTGACTAGCTTAGCGGTACACACCCTCCGTCTCTGAATCTGTACATGATTTTCCCCCACCGAAAATTGTTCAACTCGCCTAAGAATTTTCCACTTGAAAAATGCTTCACGTACAATGGGCCTGTTGAAAACATTACAAAAGCTGCAAAATTAACATAGCTATCTAAAACTCGGTAGGTACCCAAGTTTTCACATTAGACAGACTAAGTTTAGTGCAAATTTTAAAACGTAAGTTTGTACGTAAAGTAAAATCTTTACTTGATAGCAATACTTACTTTCAGATACAGACTTAGAGGAGACTAGATAGCTCAAGTCGGAGGAATATAAAAAGCCGAATTGTACCGACTGATGTGTTGCGATTGAAACGATTCTGTTTACGGTGGGCATGGCACTAAATGACTTGCGTGATGTTACCGGTGGTGGAGAAACAATTATACAGTTAGTTTTCATACTAACGGTAACGGTGGTAAAACAGAAGTCGCGTGTTCGATTCCTGCTCAGTACTAATATTCGTATGTATGAATATGACAATTTACATTAGTCTAAGTCAAAGTCAAAGTCAAAAACCATTTATTCTGTATAGGCCATTAATACGGCACTTACAAAACGTCATAAAAATAAATATCTAATGTTTGGCAAATGGACCACCGGTTCGAAACGCGGCCCTGTCCTGAGAAAACTCCGGCAAGAAACTCAGCGGGCTGTTTTTTTTTTGGTCTTTTTACAAACATATTTACTTAACCTAAGTACAATATTTCATTTGAGTAGCATAGAGAGAGAGCAAACAGTTCGCATCCAAGCTTGTTTGTTGTCTAAATAGTCTTGAATTTTATAGTAGCCTTTTTGGCAGTTTACTTTTAATTTGACTTTTAAATTTATGAAGAGGTAGATTCTTCATTTCACTAGGAAGCTTGTTGTAGAAGCGTATCCAGTTACCCTGAAAGGAATTACTAAAACCGCGGTAGCCTAGTAGTATGGGTAAAGGACTGCTGAGACGAGGTCTCGGGTTCGATCTCAGGTATTCCCATGGCACACACCAATGACTTTTCGATGCTTTTCGAAGTTATGTGTGTATTTATCGCAGGTTTATAAGTGCCCGGTTAATGGCAATAGGCTCGCCACCTATTACATTGGGACCTAAAACATAAACTGGCGAAACGTGGGTGCTAGCATCTCTGCCTACCCCTTCGGGGATATAGGCGTGAGTTTATGTTATGTTATGTTTTATGAATTACTAATCTTGTGGAGTCGACTATTACAAACCACAAGATTGTTTTTATGTCTAGTATTTACGTTATGTATATCACAGATGTTTCTGTCTAGATGTTTCTATGTCATTGCAACAAAAGGCTTATCTTATTAATTATTTATTATTATCTATATATCGTTGACCAATGTATACTGCCAGTCCTTACATACGGCGCGGAAACTTGGGTTACGACTAAAGCCATCCTGTGTAAGTTACAAGTAGCGCAAAGGACAATGGAAAGAAAAATGGTTGGATTGACACTGAAGGACAGAAAAACCAATACGTGACTTCGTAAACACAGCAAAGTATCAGACGCTGTAGAAAGGGTAGCAAAGTTGAAGTGGGAGTGGGCTGGTCATGTTGCCAGAAAGCAAAACTTTGGGTGTAAAAGAGTTTTAGAATGGAGACCATGGGACCAGAAAAGACCTTGAGGGTGGGCAGCAACTGGACCCTAATTGCCCATGACAGAGGAAAATGGAGAGGATTAAAGGAGGCCTACACCAAATATTTGCTCGATTAAGGATAATCTAAAAGGATAGTAAAAAAATTATAAAGAAGAAGCAGAAGATGATTCTATGTATAATTTGGATGTTACAAAAATAATGTATCTGAGTATGTTTATCCGCATTCTAGAATCCATATTACAAGCTCAGTGTAAATCTAGGTTTTATGCGGCACGCTAATGCTTTTCAAAAAATAAAAGCCTAAGTTACGCCTACACAAGATCAGCTATCTGCCACTTCAGAGATAACTTGGAATAAACAGAGATAAAGACACACAGACAGACAAAAATTATAGAAATTGTATTTTTGTTATAAGTACCGTGTATACATTCTGCAATGTTGCAATCATTAAAAAGCTGTTATTACAATATCACAAACAATTCAATTGTATATATTTGTATTGGTAGAATATAGAATACAATTAATGCACAGACGCTGTATCTACCTAATTCTATTTCTGTGGCTTCAGATGTTACTTAGCTAGAAGAGAATTTTATTAGAAGTTTAGTCGATAGGGCGCTATATGCTTAGTATGCGAATATCGCGCGAAATGCGACGACTGCTTGCGAAACGTGTGTGGCATAATTGGGAATAATTTAGTGTGTTTTGTGTCACTTTTTCTGTATAAAACAAATTACCGGAGTCGGTACTGGATTAGATATTTTCTTTAAAAAAATTATATATTTGGATTTGAAAATTAAGATTGCGTATAAGTTATGGCGGCCTCTGTGGCGTAGCGGTAGTGCATTCGACTGCAACGGCACTTGGCGAGGATTCGATTCCCGCTCAGTGCAAATATTTGTATGCATGAATATGTCTATTTGCATTAGTATGGGTGTTTCTATGTAGAATATGTAAAAAAATTAAGTATGTTTATCCTCTTTCTGGAACCCATAACACAAACTAGTTAAACTATGCTTACTTTGGATCTAGAAAGCGCAGTGTAGAATGTCGTAGAATATTTATTATTATTAATTGTAATATGCTTGAATATACTCGGGGCGCGATCGAGAGGTCCGGGGTTCGGTTCGGTACTGACGTGAACACTCCTAACACCAGCAATTTAGCTTAGCTACTAACGGGACTACTTATTACTTCAGTTACTAGAATAGAATAGAAGAAAAACTACATAACGCATTCTATCCATTTTTTTTTTAGCATGTGGGTACCCCCACGGGCTTTCACCCCATCGGTGCCGACGATGGGGTGGGCGTGTCGGAATCGGACCGACTAAAACCACACGCTGTCCTGCCCAAGGGTCCATTGCCGGGCACCCCGGGTAAGCCCTCAAAAGGATAACCCCAGGGTTACCGGCGGCGGACTTTGGCCATCTATCATCTATCATACTATAACATTTAGACCCAGAGTGAGCATAAAAATACAAAAAAATACCAAGTAGTATAAAAAAGGCAGCGGCACTCCGGGAGTGCCGACAGAAGTGAAAACTTGAATAATAATTCTGTCCCTCTCTCCCTCTTGCCCGCCTACCCTCTCTCCTTCCCATGCTTACTTTGGGTCTAGAAAGCGCTGTGTAGAATGTCATAGATTATTTATTTATTATTTATTTATTTAATGGGTTTTTCAAAACCATACGTACAGGGCTCTACCAACATCCTTGGGAACCTCACCTGCTAGTCGGTGCACCTACTAAACAACAAACGAAACTCTGGCGCAGACTTTACTCTCGGGGTTGGCTGGTCAGACGGCAGTCGGTCCAAAAAAAGCCGAACTGAAAAGCGATAAGCGGACCCTGTCTTCTAAGGTGCAAACTTTGTAGTCATCTGGAAAATCGCAGTGAGGATGATGTGAACTTTTAAAAAGACTTTCCTAAAAGAAACAAGACAAGAGAATTCTTACTGTGCCATGCAGCTTAATCACTAATCTAACGGTTAAGAGGTCGGCCTTGCGATCAAGAGGTCCCGGGTTCCAACCATTACACTACTTACGTGTGTCTACTCGTGCGTACTCCTAACACAAGTAATTTAGCTCAACGGGGATATTAATAATTTCGGTTAATAGTAGGTATTCTTTAAAAAAATCTTCTGAACTTCTTGTTCATCTAAAAGAATACCTTAGGGTGAGTCCAGATTAAGTAACATATTGTATAACTTATGCTATTCACGACCACATTATGTAGTAAATATATAATGTAAATGTATCATGTAAGTGGTTAATGTAAGTGTGTAATGTAAATATCTAATGTTAAACGCATATAGTATACCGTATAACGTATAACATAACGTAAATGTACTGTGTAAATGTTCTACTGTTACATTAGGTAATAACTTGCAATGAAAGTAGTAAGAGGCAATAAATAAATAAAATATTTAACATTCCGACATAAATAAAACTGTAGATACACATTATATTGTCCATACTAAAACACATGTTAAATAACTTTAAAACATGTTTTGTTATATAGTCTAGGTTCACTTTTAGCCATTACATGCTCCTCATTAATTTACTGACCAAGCATACAATCTATATTTTATATTTTTCCCCACAATTCTTCAACTAAACACACTCTGAGTAACAACTCAGACCAAAACAATGCTGTTTTCATTAGAATTTAAGCATTCCACCGACCTCGTAAGACGCGTATTCCGTAAAGTTAATTAGTTTCCAAGCCGTAAACTGTCAAGAAACATAAACGATTGGAACAATGAACTAAGCGGTGAGTGTTAAAACAGTTTGCTGCAGAGCTGTGACGTGTGCTTGTGACTCGTGAACTCGCGAAGAGCTTCGTTGCGCTACGTTGAGAAATTAAGAATGTTACCTCCCATTGAGGACAATGTATTTGATACTCCCTGGGATAATCTACGACAGTGGTTTTTCAATGTGTGGATACATCCAGCTAATATTATAGACGCGAAAGTTTGTGAGTATGAATGCATAGATGTTTATTACTCCCTCACGCAAAAACGGCTGAATGACATTGGCTGAAATTTGGAACAGGAACATAACAACCTTCATTCCCGAAGGTTCTTCCCGCCTTGCGGCATAACGGACCTAATCGCGGGAGATACAGCTGATACATTTTTTTTTAAAGAATATTAATGACTGAAATTACTAATATCCCTTAACCACTACAGCTAAGCCAAATTGCTTGTATTAGGAGTGGGTCACGTCGGTAGTGTCATGGTCAGGATTTGAACCCGGGACCTCTCGATCGTAAGACGCAAGTCGGTAGCTTACTGGTTAAGAAATCAACCAGTAAGCTACCGACTTGCGTCTGAGCAGACTGCGCTTCGTGAGGCTCCCTACAAACATTTTCACGCGTCCCTGCTCTGATTGGATCTTCTTCCTTGAGATCCAGCACCGGTCCTTGAACTTCCATTAACATTTCATCCCTGATCCTGTCGTACAACGGGCACTCCTACAGTACATGGTCCCCCGTCTCCTCGTCATCTCCGCAATTGCAGGATCCCGAATCGACAAGCATCATACGGTGTAGGTGGAACAGCGATAGATTATAATCTTGATTAACACACAGGCTATTCTTTATTCCTGGAATACGTTCCCATGGGATTTGGAAGTGGGATCTAGTAGATCGGCAGCAGCTAGTATTTGTTATAAATCTTGTACAGCATTGAATGCCTCATCGTCGACGGGAATGTCCTGCAAAGATTATCATAACATTTGTGACAGTTTGATGGCATCGATTGTCACAAGTGTTAGTTCCAAAGCTTACTGTGATGGTCAGGACATTGGTATTTATCTCTTTTATATTCACGTCTCCATTACAAAACAAATTCACGTTAGTTTTGTAATGGCACAGCCCGTAAACTCTTAGCAAAATGTCTCTTGGCAAAAAACAATCGCCTTGTAATTTTTTTTTTGTTAAAGATATATTAGCATCTCCGAAGTCTGGTCCCGAAACAGAGGGGGCTGCGGCGCGCTACCGCGGCTGATGTCCAACGATAAGCGACCCAACGCCCCCACTAGGAGACTGTACCTGGGGATCGTGCGAAACATGGCCCTGTACGGGGCCCCCGTATGAGCGGTGACGCTGGCGGCCCGCAACGTGGCTGTTCTAAACAGCCCGTTAAAAGCGATGGCCATCAGAGTCATCAGGGGGTATCGCACGATCTCCGTCGAGAAGGCATGTCTCCTAACCGGGACCCCTCCATGGGACCTGGAAGCGAGAGCCCTTGCGTTGCTGTACCAGTGGCGCAGGGAGGCGCTGGAGCGGGGCCATAGGCCGGAGCCCCGAGAAATCAGGGCTCAGCTGTTACCGCAGCCTATAGACAGCCTATACACATGTCTATGTGCAATACTTGCGGCGTCATACTTGCTCCACCAATCCTGTAAAAGCATATGTAATACCCTTCTTGTAGAACCCCATATTATAGACCATTGGACAAACCACAGCAGGGAGATCACTAAAAATGTGTCTTGGAACGTTTATCCGCATTCTAGAGCCCATAGTACAGTTTGGGTCTAGATAGCGATGTGCCATATCTTTTCTCAACTGAGTTGGGGTCGGCTTACAGTCTGACTACTAAGCAGTAGAGCTCCGATATTTTAATTGAAACGATTGCCATCTCACCTCCACAACCCACCGGTGATTTCGAAGTTCTGTAGTTAGATCCCAGTTCTGGAGTAAGTAATGTCTAAGAATATGCTTAAAAATCAATTTCTGTTCCTCACAATTCGCGACGGCATCTTTATCTAGAATGCTTCTCAGTAATGGATTAGATTGAGACCAAAGTTGAGAAGATTTAACTGCGTAAAATATATTTGAAAAGATAAAGATAAAAGCCATTTGCTTGTTTACCCTTTGGAACTAAACTTTGTTATTCAAAGTATTAGTAAAATTAATGTTATTAAAACAGATAGACATTTCATTACGCCTCGATTTTGGATATGATTCGACCATTGACATAAAGTTAAACTAGCATTCCACACTTGAAGATGGAGCTGAGGGAGTCCGCTCTCCTATTCATTTCCTTATTTGGCGATGGAACTCCACCAATATCTTCGGGGCCTGAATTACCCTCGCCTGCAAGCCGTTACACTAGTTAATTGACGAATAAGGCTCTGACGCTTGCTTTCCTCATAGGATTGGGAGAAGTCAAAAGTCATTTGCGACCGTAAGCCTAAATAAATCAATTTAATCGAACTCGTCACCTCATGCTCATATGCGTCACCAAAGCAGTCTGACAAGAACACAATTATGTTCTTGAAGCCAAATCAAAAATATAAAAGAATGAAACCCAAATGCCATATCTAGTAAGTATATAAAGATATAGATATTGTTGAATTAATAGATCCCGAAATGGATTTATATTCCCGTCTGTTAAGTTTCAACAACATTTTCAGTTAAGACAGAAGTTAGTGCCGAGATGCTACTAAAACATAAATGGTTTGTTTAAAACGATAAGGATTATTGGATGGTCATTTATAAGATCCTCTAAAACTGAATTCCTGATGAGTAATTCAGGTGGTCGGCCGATGTACGTACCCATATAAAAATTAAACATTTATACTGTGTTGTTGTTCTGGCGTTACCAAGCTTTTGTTTCATAATGAGTGGGTATACACACTACGAGAAATAGTTACCATAGCACTGTACCGGTCAAACTGCAACGATTAATCTTAATAATTTACTTTATAGTCGCAGTAGGTAGGTCCGTAGGTGCCTAGCTAGTGGAACAAAGTAATGGGTTTTATTTTTAACAATTTTTCCTAATTTTCCCGCAAGAATGAATTGGAAATTTACACATCTTGTAGATAACAAATGTGCAGATAAGTCATCAGTTTCCCTATAGTCCAAGATCCCGCGCTTCGCAGACCTCACTTATTTTTACACGTATACAATGTATGGGACAATGTATCGTAGGTATGTACCTTGAGTGTATGCATATTTGCTAGATTGTCCCGGCGGACATTTGTCAGTAATCAGGTGCTAAAGGTTTTTTACCCGGCACACACACTTGGCAACGAATGCAACCGGGCGCGGCCGGGTCGAGAAATAACCGGGTTACAATCTCTGGATGGGCCCAAAAAAGGTAACGAAATGTGGGTGTTCATACCCGTTTATAGTAATGTGTGTGTGATAAAAACTGAACACTTTTTAGATATTAAAACATCTCGCACACACATATCGATTTATCGGTGCAGGTAACAGTTCTGACAAACCTACATTTCAAGATACAATGCATAACTTTGTTACAACGATCGTCGATATCTCGGAAACTACTGATCGAATCTTCTAGAAATTAAAACGCATTGTTAATGTCGAAGTACTCTATCGATCCGTTTAGAAAAATCCAGAAAAGTCAATACAAAATCACACGCCCTTTTGTCTACCTATACCAACTTTACCTACAAATCGCGATAAAAAGGGCATTCACCTCTATCGTCGGCACGACTGTGTAGGTACTTATTTTCTCGAACGCCCCAGTAAATACCTACTATTCTCGAACGCCCTAGTACCTTCCGGAATATTCTACCCCGCTTATTAAGAGCTATAAAAGGACGCCCGGCTATCGACACGAGGCAGTTAATTTTCGAAAGCGAAAGTGAACACATCTTACCGAAGTGAACCAAGAAAGTTATACCTGCGACTTAAGCAACGATTGTGGACTACTGTGAACTGCTGAGTGACCTGAACTGTTGAAGAGTACTGTGTGTGCTAGTTATTTAGTTGTCTAGTTTGTGGTGAGCGAATAAACCTCTTTGTTGTGTAAACGGCATTTAATTTGTACCCCGCGCACGTAACAACTGGTGTCAGAAGTGCGATGCCGTTATTACCACGTGAAGACGAAGGGCGTACTCCACGGACCAGACGTCAAGTGGAAATGGATGCTGCACGTCAACGTAGCCTTAAAGAGGAAGGGCATCAGGCCGATTCTGCTATCTCAGCGGGAACTACGGCAGCACAAGATGTAACCTCGTCAGATACCAACATGATGACGCTGCTGGCTTCTATGCAGCAGATGATGCAAGCCTCCTTGCAAGAAATGCAGGCCAACCAAGAGGCTAGTCGACAGACGATGCAAGCCTCCCTGCAAGAAATGCAGGCCAAGCAAGAGGCTAGCCGACAGATGATACAGGCCAACCAGGAAGCTGTCATGGGTAAAATCGATGCAGGCATCCATGCACTGGGAGATAAAGTGAAGAACCTCGAAGACGGATTGCAAAGGCTGAGTAAGGAAGTGGCTTTGAAGACTAGGGCCATGGAAGACCGCTTGCAAGAGCTTGAGAAAGAGATTGTCAGGCTAAAAACCTGCGGACCTGTTGCCGTGACCTCACCATTAGTAGCGAAGTTCGACCTACCACACTTCGATGGAACTTCCTCGTGGACAGCCTTCAAGTACCAATTTGAGATATTGGCAAAAACTAAAGCCTGGAGCAACGAGGAGTCCTTTATGGCCTTGACACTTGGATTACGAGGAGATGCCTTAGTAATACTGGAAAACCTGCCACCTGAAGGAAGGACACTGGAGTCTCTGATGGAAGCGTTAGACACACGCTACGGTGACAAGCACCTGGAAAATGTCTACCGAGCGCAGCTACGCGAGAGAAAACAAAAAGCTGGTGAAAGCCTCCAGGAATGGGCTGTAGAGGTTGAAAGGCTCGTTCGTCGGGCCTACTCATCGACACCCGTGATAATCGAGCCTACTGTACTGGAGGCCTTCCTAAACGGTATACGGGACGCAGAAGTGAAAACTAGTGTACAGTTGCGTCACTGCCAGACCTTAAAAGAAGCACTGGCTTATGCCCTTGAGGTGGAAACCGTACGGCAGAACGCCGGGATAAGTAAGGTCAGGGAAGTCAAGGAGGTAGTTGCAGAGGCGAGGAAGCCGCGGTATGTCCCAACGTGTTATTCCTGTAGAAGAAGGGGCCATATCCAGTTAGAGTGCCCTTCGAGGAAACGGAGGAGGGTCACGGACGCATGGACCCAAGTGGAACATGCAGTCAGGGAGGTCAAGGAAGTAGTTGCAGAGGAGAGGAAACCGTGGTATGTCCCAACGTGTCATTTCTGTAGAGGAAGGGGCCATATCCAGTTAGAGTGTCCTTCTAGGAAACTGAGAAGGGTCACGGACTCCTGGACCCAAGTGGATCAAGATGTTCCGTTAAAACTAAATGTCGCCAGGGCCGCAGGGCGTGCGCTGGCTGGTCGATATGAGGCCCCAACCATCACTATAACTCAAGTTGGCAATGCTGATGCTTTGTCACGAAGGCCGTGTGTCGAAGATTGCAAGCATTGTCAAAGAAACGAAGCCCGAGAAGAGATTAAGGTCATAAGGGTGAATGGACTTGACGACGAATGGACTGGAAGCAGTATGAAGAAGGCGCAAGAGGATGATGATGATCTGAAACCTATACTGCACTGGAAACAGCTTGGCAGCAAACCCCAATGGAGTGACGTATCTGCTTACAGTTCGACGACCAAAAGCTATTGGGCCCAGTGGGACAGCTTAGCACTGGTAGACGATGTCCTGTATAGGAAATGGGAGTCTAACGATGGTAAGGAAGTAACCATGCAAGTAGTGGTACCAAGAAGCAAGGTGGCCCCACTCTTACGGCACATCCACGATGGTGTTTCTGGCGGGCATCTCGGAGTCAAGAAAACCCTGGTTAAAGTGCGACAGCGGTTTTACTGGCTTCGTTGTCGGGAAGATGTCGAGGATTGGTGCCGTAAATGCACTGCATGTGCTTCGGTTAAAGGACCGCAGACAAGAAGCAAAGGAAAATTGAAGCTGTACAACGTTGGGGCACCGTGGGAACGTATCGCCATTGATGTTGCTGGACCTTTTCCAACGACTGATGAGGGTAACAAATACATCATAGTAGTGCAAGACTACTTCACTAAGTGGCCGGAAGTATTTGCGACACCCAACCAGGAAGCAGTCACTGTAGCCAAGAAACTAGTTCAGGAAGTGGTCAGTCGATATGGCGCACCTATGGAGATCCACTCCGACCAAGGACGGAACTTCGAGTCTGCTCTGTTTCAAGAAATGTGCAAACTCCTCGGTATAAACAAGACCCGTACGACTCCAGCGCACCCACAGTCAGACGGAATGGTCGAGAGGTTTAACCAGACGTTGGAAAATCACTTGGCTAAAGTTGTCGACGAACACCAAAAAGATTGGGACCAGTACATCCCACTGTTCCTGATGTCCTATCGATCTGCGGTGCATGACAGTACGGGACACACTCCAGCTAAAGTAAATTTTGGTCGAGAGATAAGGCTACCAGTGGATGCAATAACCGGCACGCCACCTGAAAGTCCTAAGCCCGTAACGGACTACGTGAGTGAACTTCAAAACCGGCTGGACGAGGTGCACAGAATGGTACGGGAAAACAATTTGAAGACAGGTATAAGGATGAAAACCCGGTACGATAGAAATGCAAACACCAACGGTTTTGAAGAAGGAACACTGGTATGGTTTCACAACCCGCTACGCAGAAAAGGGAAATCTCCAAAACTTCAAGCTCGCTGGGAAGGACCCTATACGGTTGTCACAAGAATCAATGACATCACCTACCGCATTAAGAAGGGTCTTAGGGGAAAACCAAAGGTAGTCCATGTGGATAGGTTGACGCGATATCATGGAACAAATGATGCTCGGGACGAGCATGATTAAGAGGGGGGTAATGTTACAACGATCGTCGATATCTCGGAAACTACTGATCGAATCTTCTAGAAATTAAAACGCATTGTTAATGTCGAAGTACTCTATCGATCCGTTTAGAAAAATCCAGAAAAGTCAATACAAAATCACACGCCCTTTTGTCTACCTATACCAACTTTACCTACAAATCGCGATAAAAAGGGCATTCACCTCTATCGTCGGCACGACTGTGTAGGTACTTATTTTCTCGAACGCCCCAGTAAATACCTACTATTCTCGAACGCCCTAGTACCTTCCGGAATATTCTACCCCGCTTATTAAGAGCTATAAAAGGACGCCCGGCTATCGACACGAGGCAGTTAATTTTCGAAAGCGAAAGTGAACACATCTTACCGAAGTGAACCAAGAGAGTTATACCTGCGACTTAAGCAACGATTGTGGACTACTGTGAACTGCTGAGTGACCTGAACTGTTGAAGAGTACTGTGTGTGCTAGTTATTTAGTTGTCTAGTTTGTGGTGAGCGAATAAACCTCTTTGTTGTGTAAACGGCATTTAATTTGTACCCCGCGCACGTAACAACTTATTTGTTGTTCCCAACTAAATATGCTTCGAGTCTTTAATTTCCTGCTGTCGTCATGCACTTATCTAGAATGAAATTCAGTCCTTGTATCGTATTCAAAGTTTGAGAACAGGCACATGTTGTGTACGAGTAGTCTTGATGTTTGTGAAGATGCTTTGCAAGTACTATATTTCGATTCGCAACGTTTTGGAAACACTTTTATAATCTTCACTTGTACACACAGTGTGTAACTCTGCCATCCCTTTTTTTTTTTTTCGTGCGGAAATCCCTTCGGATACCCCCCCCGCGTGCCAGCGGGGGTGGTTATGTCGGGCTTGAACCGACTAAAACCGCACGCCGTCTCGGGTCTACAGACGCCGGGGTGTAAGGTTGCCCATAGAGCATATCCCTCGCACCCCGACTGACCCTGGGCCATCTCCGGTTTCGAGATGGCCCCCTCGGGTTTGGGAACCACGGTGTCCCCGTCTTGCCCCGGTTTGGGGGACGGGCGCTAGTCGCCCCACCGTCCCGGCCTGCTTCTGCTTCTGCTGGGATGACAGGTGGCCTCACCCGCCACCCCCAGGCCTGCGCTCATGGAGGACGGAGGTCGTTAAGCGACCTCCGGTGCCTGAGTCGCCTTCGCGAGCATTACATGCTCGCAGAAGGAGGTGGCGGCGGCCCACGCGCTCGCGCTCCGCACCATTGCCGCAATCATGCTGCCGAGCGAGAGGACTCCCACCCCGATGGCTGCCACGAGGTCACGCCTCGGCGCCTCCCACGCCGGGCAGTTCGCCAGCGTGTGCAGCCCTGAGTCCTCGCTCGCGTCGCAGTGATGACACTCAGGCGTTGGTTCCTTCCTTATCCGATGCAGGTGGTCCCCGAAGCACCCCTTCCCGGAGATCACCTGCGTCAGTCGGTACGAGAGGCTTCCGTGTCGCCTCTCTAGCCAATCCTCCATGATGGGCCTTACCGCCGCTATTGCGGCGTGCCCTGAACTCTGCCATCCCTAAAGATGTTTTAAAAATCTAAATATTAAAAAAAATGGGTTTCAATGGTTCCAAAACGAGGTGTTACGTCGATTTTCTCATACTTGACGTAAATGGTAATACAAAATTTCAGTATGATAAAAAGGGATTTGAGGTCGAAAAGCTTTCCTCTTGATAAACGGATGGATTCAAAGTTATTTTAGTTGGAAACAAAATTACAAACTTAGTGTTTGCGATTGTAGATTAAACAAAAAAGGAACAGATTGTAACTATAGAAGCGAAGGTTTCCGTTTTGTTGGTCCAAATATGTTTCTTATCGGCATATATGAATGTTGGAACTCGAAATTTGAATCATTTCAGATGGAAAAAGTTTTTGTTTGACGCAAGTTATTTAGTACCTATCTAATGTTTTACTTTTTGTTGTTTTTATGGAAATTGTTTTGTAACATGAACTTTTTACCCTCTTTTTATACACTCTCTGGGTACAGGGCTTCTCTCTGTGTGAAAGGTGTCATAAACCACTTCAGTCAGTGAGGTAGTTTCGCGGTTTTCAGCAAATATGGATAAAACTTAAAAGCAAAACCTTAACTTAATAAAAACCGGCTAAGTGCGAGTCGGACTCGCCCATGAAGGTTTTTATATTTGAGTTGATTGAATGAAAGGTAAATTGCGGTTTACGATTTATGATGTACTAGCTTTTGTCCGCGGCTCCGCCCGCGTAGATGTCGGTTATCGCGACAAAACATAGCCTATGTCCTTTCCGAAGGTCTAATCTACCCCTGTACCAAATTTCATCAAAATCGGTTCAGTGGTTTAGGCGTGAAAGCGTAACAGACAGACAGACAGACAGACAGAGTTACTTTCACATTTATAATATTAGTAAGGATTTAAAAAAAACTACTTACTAGATCTCGTTTAAACCAATTTTCGGTGGAAGTTTACATGGCAATGTACATCATATATTTTTTTTAGTTTTATCATTCTTTTATTTTAGAAGTAACACACATTTTACTAATTTGGAAGTGTCTCTCGCGCAAACTATTCAGTTTAGAAAAAAATTATATTAGAAACCTCAATATTATTTTTAAAGACCTATCAAATGTTAGATGTGTGATGACCCCCAATATTTATTGTTATTTTTCATTTTTGTGTGAAAATCTTAATGCGGTTCACAGAATACATCTAATTACCAAATACCAACAGCATAGTTCTTATGGTTTCCGAAAAAATTGGCTGTGACATACGGACGGACAGACAGACAGACATGACGAATCTATAAGGGTTCCGTTTTTTGCCATTTGCCATTTGGCAACGGAACCCTAAAAAAGTGTTTGTGTACTACTTATGGACGCACGTAAAGTTAAACTTCTTTGGCGTAAAAAGATAAAAATATTTCTAAAACTTTTCTCTTCCACGTTATCCTACGTTTGTAGAAATATTAATGTAAAATTATTGAGCTGAGTGAGACGAAGTCGAGCGAAAGGTCCTCATACCAGACTTCAGGATTTTCTTTGTCACAGGTCTCCTCCTAAACTACTAATCCAATCAGAACCAAATTTGGCATGATTAAAGAGGTCAATCAGAGGAAGGTTTATGGATATATTTTGAAAAAATTAATGCTACCATAGAGGAATGATCACCGTTAAAAAAAATCCAGATGGAATTACATAATAACCGCTCGAGACACTGTGACCAAACTTTACACGCTCAGAAAGCATGTCCAGAGTTATGACTTTCAAAAAGAATTTTCAAAATCGGCCTTGCCACAGAGGAATGATCACTGTTCAAAATTTTCAAAATCTGATTCTCTCATTGTCTCTCTCAAGCAGCGATTCGCCTTGCAGACCTAGTTTTAGTTTATGATGTAAATAAATAATACATACTTTAGACTAACCTCAAATTCAACAAACATACTCAAAGTAAAATATACACTGGCTAACTTCAGGACGTTTTAAAAGTGTCAGGGGTTTTCTAATTAACTTCATGGTGTCAGTTTTTTCGTGACGCTGTGCACGCGCATCGTAAAAACTTAGTCTCATAATTTTCCCCAACACAACAAAAGAAGTATAACTACATAGCATACATTTATCGATATACAAGAAATGATCGTTTAATAGTATTAAGTACACATTTATATTATCGTGGTGATGTTACAGGACAACTTTAAGTAATTTAACAGGGGTATGTACTTTCCTTAACTTATATACTCTAGAACACAGAGCACTGTGATTATTTCGAACTAACACATAAATAGCATACTTGTCTGAATATATTAATTGATTTTTTTCCTTCTTAGACGACAAATGAAAATGTTCAGCAAAAGTTATACTATAGACCTGGTCAATGTGCGCAATTTTTTTAATCTTATTTTCATTTTCAACATAAATTCCATCGCTTGCACAGAAATATACAACTCCGTATATATCTTCAGTGATTTGTCTAACTTCTATTTTATCACTCAATATATAAGGTTTCTTTTCCTTTTTCTTTAGTTTAGCTTTATACAGTCCACTTCGATTGGAGAAATATACTTCATAATCTTTTGACACAAAGAAATTATCGATTTCAATTCCTATAGTTTCTTTCACCATCTCGAATTTGCGCTTTTTTTTCACGTACAGTTGCTGGGATGGATGTTGTATGTAATAAAAGTTTCTGCGGATGAATATACTCCATATTGACTTGCCTCTCTCAGCGAAATAATCGGCTTGATTGGATTCAATGTTGTATGTGTACAGGCCATGATCTCCGCCTAAGTAAATTTCGTCGTTGAGAAAGTCGTAACCTATAGCGTATCCCCCAGGAACGTCTACAACTGATCTGCAGGTCAGCCTTTCAATTTGGCAGGACATTATTCGAAAGTATACTTCAGTACCATATGTGAGTGTATTGCTGAAAAGTAGATGTCCAGAAAATCTGCCAAAAGGAAATAACAATACGATTGTAGCAATGATTTAGATGAGGTAATATTTGTCTGGTACAGGTGGGGTGGATAGAGCATCTAGGACCTTTGGGGTCAAGCTAACCTTACCTACAAGCCGGTACACCTGCTAATTGACGGATGAGACTCAGGCGCAAACTCTCTTCTCGGTGTTGTGAACTCAGACGGCAGTGGCTTCCTTAAAAAGGCGTTTAGGCCAAATCAAAATGAAGAGATGGTAGATAATGGTATGTGCTCAGAAGAATTGTTTGAAAAGATGCCCACGGCCACATTCTATTATCGCACCGCTCACCACAGACAGGGAATCCATCCTCACACATTGCAACCAGAAACAGTGCGCACAGTGAGGTATGATAGAAAATCCCTCGCACTCTCAGTCTGTGGAATGATCTCCCTGCTGTAGTTTTCCCAAGCGACTAAAAATGGGGTTCTTCAAGAAGGTTTTACAGGGTCGGCGGCGTGAGTGTGACGGCCCCGGTGTGGCACACGGCCATGGCCGCGGTAACGGCTTCCCAATAGGTGGACCGTGTGATTGTCTGCCACCTAAGTGGCATAAAAATATGGAGAAGGGGTAAGCGTAGATTTTCACCTTGGACCCTGGGTTTAGTAGACCTACTACTAGACTCCACTGGCAGTTTACTATTGTCTTTTCTTCACTGTGTGATACTGAGGCAACTTGTACACTCAGCAACGTCAATTACTGAATACTTACATAATTATTTACTTAAGCTCTTTATACCAAAACTCATTAATTAGAAATATTTAAGGATTTTTGTGATTCTCAAAAGACAATTAATTTATTCCACGGTCTGTTTAATATGTAATGAAAGGTTTTTAAAGCCAAAGTGCTTTTTAATTTGGAATGTATTCAGTTGCTTTAGTTCCTGACCGAGTGCCATGAATATTATTTATTTGCAGGATAATACAACATTAAATTTCACAACTGTCTTTTCTTTTTGCTAGGCATGGGCAGCTATACGGCAGCTATATGTTAAACGAAGAACAACCGCTTATTTACTTTCGCGTTTATGGTACTAGCTGTTGTCCACGGCTCTGCCAGCATGAAGTACAAGAGATAAAAAATAGCCTGTATCTATAAACTACTAGCTAGCTAAGATCCGCATGAAATTCTATTCCCGTTCCCACTTCCCATGGGAACCTATTCCAAGGGTAAAAAGCCTATATCTTATTCCAGACTATAATCTATCCCTATACCAAATTTCAGACAGGACGGTTCAGCCGTTAGAGCGTGATACAGTAACAAACATTCAAACATATTCACAAATTATCTTCAATAGCTCCAGGATCGCCCTGAGACGTATATAATATATCGGAGAATTTCGAATATCTGAGACGTGTCTAGGTAGCTCAATTGGTCCGAGTCTTCCCCCTGTAAGGGACTGAACGCGGGTTCAGGTCCCGTCCTAGATCTTCTCTTTTTCCGATCAAAATCTACAGGAAACTGTTATAAGTAGGATTATAATATTAGTAGAAAGTAGGAAGTTTTATATGTTATTAATAGGGAGTACGATAGTAATTTGTTTAGCAAATTTGTTCGCCCATCCAGATCTGTTCAGTCATTTTTGCGTGACTAGCAAACATTCATTCATAGGTACCATGCATCTTCACAAATTTTGACATTTATGATGTTAGTATTATTAGTAGAATTAGTAGAATTCAGTAGTGTGGTTAGTATAATTCAGTGTGTGATAAGTAGAATTCAGTAGTGTGATTAGTAGAATTCAGTAGTGTGATTAGTAGAATTCAGTAGTGTGGTTAGTAGAATTCAGTAGTATGATTAGTTGAATTCAGTAGTGTGATTAGCAGCATGAATAGTAGGATTGATATAATTATTAGAATTAGTATGGATAACGATATATTTGCATACATAAAATTTCCACCAACCTGTCCAGAAACATGTTGTAAGGTTTTCCAGGAGCTTCAAACAGTAGGTGCTTATCATAATACTTGCCGCGGAAAAAGAGACCGTCACAACTGATGACCGACTGGCTATCATCCCCTAGTATTGATGAGCTGAATAGAAGTAGTAGAGTCCAAAAGTACGTGTACATGAAGATGCTGCAAAGAAATATTAACTACAATAACTATTAGGAAGATAGAAAGAAAGAAAACAGAGAGAAAAGAAGAAAGAAAGATGTAGACCCTATTTATATTTATTACTTGCAGTTACCCTTAGCTGTGTGGTATTAAGATCCCGTTACCGCAACCCATGGGCAGGTTCCCATATATAGGTATTCCAGCGATAAAAATAGCTATGTGTTCTTCCAGTTTATTATCTATCCCTGTACAAAATTCCAGCCAGATCCATTCCGCCGTTTGAGCGTGATTGAGTAACAAACATTCAAACATCTTCACAAACTAAACTCCGCCTGGGTTTAACCACTCAACCACTAATATATCTATCAATGATAAAAAAAATCTCGAAGTTAACAAAAGACTCAATGTTAGGGAAGAACATGAAAAATATTAAAATATTAGACAAGTAAATCATTAATTAAATACATACATATACTGACTGTCTTTTTCCCTCCGGAGTAGGCAGAGACAACAGCCCGCCATCTGCTTCTAATTATATAATTAATTAATTCAATACCTTGGTCTTAAAGTAACACAAACTTATACAGTATCGAATACAACACGATTATAATTAGCTAACGGACCAGTATCTGTATAACGAAGTGGAGCTGAATATTAAGTGTATTGTTTCAATTTGTTTAGCTTACCAATATAGAAACATGTATTCAGCGTAGCCTATGATTGAAGAATCACCAGAGAAGTATGTTGATGTTGATGTAAACCATTCAAAGTAATTCTTTATGCATCTAATCTTACGTGGGAGTCATCGTTAATAACAAATAGATCAGTTTGAAATTAATATTTTGCTACAATCTACGGGGTTACCATCCAAAACTTCGAGCCCGCACTGAACACGAACGATTGACGTGGCATTTAGCCATGTAGGTACGATTAAGCCACTTCGACTCTCTTCCGGTAGGGTAACCGAACCGAAGTGTAACGTGCCGTCTTCGGATTCGATTTCGGGATAAACGTGTTCCATGAAAACGATTTCCCGAAACATCGATCCGTAACCGCGGTTGTTCCATGATGGTAGGCCAGCAGATGTTTAAAGATAATATAAATATAAAATATAAAAAAATAATATGTACTGAGATAGGACGCTAAATAAAAGAATACCTTACATATTAAATAGTTTACCTGTAGAAATAGGACAGAAAGTAGAAAAATGTTGTTTAAAATTAAATTAAAGAAACACCTAATAGATTCGCTACCATAATGTAACACTATAATGTATACTCCATAAAATAATTAGGTAAATATTGTCATTAGATTATACTTAGATATTTTCCCTGATCTCACAGTCAAACTGTTTGTACGGTTTTGTGGGACAATGTGTTAGTTCGTAAGATATACATGTACTTGCTATAAATAAATAAATAAAAGCAAACCCAATAAGCTTTTTATGTTATTCATAATGATTTTATACATATCATTCTGTAACACGCAAATATTTTTTGTTTTGAATTATAATGATAAATGTATGGGATAATTGAAATCTGTATTCTCGAATTGTCGGCAGTTTACGCGAATAATAAAATAAAGCTATTTTAACTGATTCTATCGTGATTAATTTAGTGTTATTGTATTATTTGGCCTATCCGTGGTGAACATGCCAACTAAAAACGTCGGGATCGTTTTAAATAAATAAAACAACATAAAATAAATTTCGATAGAATCCGTTAAACAGTTATTTCAATCTTTCTCTTGCTTAATATTTTATGTCGTAATTGTAGACTTTACATAGATTTTCTCGATTATCTATAGGATTGCGTTGTGTGTATTATTCATACATATTTTACCAAATTCGCTCGGTAATAATATGTATATATTATTTCTATCTGAATATATCACTTCATAATTCTTTTTTCTAGTTTTCTCCGAATTACCAGCTTTATGGAAAGCTATGCCAAACAGGTTATTAATATCGGCAACTTTTTTAACTTTTCGACGATATTTATCGGTCATGTATACTCCATCACTTGCACCAAAATATACATCGCCATATACATCATGAGTTATTTGTTTAACGTCAATATTTTCTTTTAAAACTGTTGTTTTCTCATTGGGTTTATTAACTTTATATAATCCAGTTCTGTTTGAGTAAAATATCGTTAACCGCTGTGTAACAAAGAAATTATCAATTTCTATTTTTTCGGCTTCAGGTACTGGAATGAATGTGCGATTCCTATACACATAAAGTTTCTGATCTGGATAACGTATGTAGTAGAAATTTCTACGTGCAAATAAATTCCATATTGATTTGCCTTTTTCTGCGAATAATTTCACAGAGTTTGTGAATATATTGTATATGTAGATGCCATCGTTACCACCCAAGAATATAGCGTTATTGCCTCTATCCCAGGTTATAGCATAGCCTCCTAATACTCCGGGGATATCCCTACACATTTTTCTTTCAATATGACAAATCATAATCCCAAAGTCTACTTCGGAACCGTTTTGAATTGTGTGGCTGAAGAAGAGGTTTCCCGAAGGTCTGTTGACAAAGAATTGATTAGTTATTCCAAGTCCAAAATATTGGATCCAAAAATATCATGACGATTTCCCTTACGCAATTATTCTATTCAACATTTTTTTATAGATAGTTGAAGAAATAAATTAGAAAAATGTAGAACAGCTTCTTTAAGACACTTATGGGTATGCCACAGGGTACAAGTTTGGGACCCCAAGAAACTGAAGTGCTAATACAATTTTTCTAAAAGCATTATTTTATTTATAATTGCCTAGAATTCACATTATGAGAGCTTTACACTCGTCTTATTTCAAATACTGTTCTCACATAGAGGTATTGTAAACACTACTATTCTCCTGCAGTATCCCTTTCCTGAATCAGCTTAATAAATAAAATATGAATATGAGTTTAGTGCTTTGTATAATAAGTTATAAAACTTTTTATAGTTCTGATGATTTTAATAGAAATTCGATACGAGAAAATATTTAAAGATAGTCTTACTTGTGCATTACTAAGTTGTTGGGTCTTCCAAGTCCTTCGAATAAGACATGCTTATCATAGTATTGTTGCCGGAACACTACGCCGTTACACATGACCATAGACTCTGCTGACTCAATTTTCATCAAAACTAGCAGAGATAACAAGTACTTAATCATTTGGAAGCTGAAATGAAAAAAAAAACATAGACTAATCCTGCTACTATTATAAAAGTGAAAGTGTGTAAAGATGTTTGGATGTCTATTACACACAAACGGCTGAATGTATCTGGTTGAAATTTGATACAAGAATAGATTATAGCCTGAAATATCACAAAGGCTTTCTATCCCTGAAATGGGTTCCCATAGGTAGCGGGAATTGGATCAGAATTCCGCGTAGGCCGAACCGCGGGCAACAGCAAGTTATATTATAAATGATGTGTCATATAAGTTCCCAAAATCTACCCAATGAAATGTAATCTAATAATAAGTAATATTTAACAAATTACCTTAAAAATTTATAAGCGACCTCACAGAACGAATTGTCAAAATAGTTTCAAAGTACTGTTGGAGATAAACTCCTCAGAAGCTAAACAAAAGTCTATTGTTCGCTTATAATCTATTTTAACCTAAAGAAATGATGGCATGCTATTGTCACGAAATAAACATGTCCAGAAGACCGGCTTCGGCCGAGATGCCCGAGATTTAATTTTAGTTACCTGTGCTCTTCGACTGTAGTAGCTCTATTGCTACAGGCAAAGAGCACAGGTAACTAAAATTTGACGGCCTCTGTGGCGTAGCGGTAGTGCATTCGACTGCTACGACAGGGGGCACGGGTTTGATCCTGCTCAGTGCAAATATTCGTATGCATGAATATGTCTATTTGCATTGGTCTGGCTATTTGTATGTATAATATGTATAGTATTTACAAAAAAAAAGTATTTAAGTATGTTTATCCGCATTGTAGAACCCATAAGACAAGCTAGTTAAACTATGCTTACTTTGGGTCTAGAAAGCGCTGTGAAGAATGTCGTAGAACATAGAATCTAATTTTAAAATAACGTCAGCATAGGTACTCATTGCTTGGGGTGCTTGGTTGGGGACCTCCACGCGGTGCACCCTGGGCAACGGAGACGGCAGCGCCTCTCTCCTAGGGCTGGAGAGACGCTGCCGCCTACGGCCAACTCCGACCGAGGCGAGGACGGCCCTGTTGAGGGCTGTTCGGAAGCTTTCCACGTGTCCCTCTGATTAGCAGATGGCACAGTGGAGAGCACGTAAGGGGGCCATCTCGAAACCGGAGATGGCCCAGGGTCAGTCGGGGTGCGAGGCATATGCTCTATGGGTAACCTTACACCCCGGCGTCTTAAGACCCGAGACGGCGTGCGGTTTTAGTCGGTGCAAGCCCGACATAACCGCCCCCGCTGGCCGGCGGGGGGGTATCCGAAGGGATTACCGCACGAAAAAAAAAAAAAAAAAAGGTACTCATTGCTTCAAAACTTTATTCTTTGTGATGTAGTTTTACCCCTATCTTTATAATTGCTATGAGAAATATATTGACTTGTCTTGCCTCCGCTACCATATTGCTTAAAGTAAAAAATATTTTTATATCTGCACAATAATATTGAATATAAAACCATACAAATGGAAGAATTGATTGAATTTGATGTTCGTGTCGAGTTTCAGAGAATTTATCACGGGGCTGCTGCTTGGCAACCCTATGGCTTCACCCTTTACTTCGGAGCGTTGGGTCCTGAGAGCCTCGGCCATATTTTATTTGTGAAATCTCCCTCGGGCTATAGGCACTCATCAGAGCTAAAACCGCTAGTGCCTATACCTTCACGGGGCTTCACCAGGCTTATCCTACGGGGTTGGGGCATTCAAGTGTTGGACATCTCTAAAAGTAGGGCTATAACATGCCAAAGAGCACCTAGGCGCCTAGAAATGGATACACTCACGTATTTTTTTTTTTTTTTTTTTTTATCGTGCGGAAATCCCTTCGGATTTCCCCCCGCCGGCCAGCGGGGGTGGTTATGTCGGGCTTGCACCGACTAAAACCGCACGCCGTCTCGGGTCTTCAGACGCCGGAGTGTAAGGTTACCCATAGAGCATATCCCTCGCACCCCGGCTGACCCTGGGCCATCTCACCACTAACAGCATCGCTCATCCTGTCTCCTCTGAAAGCAGAGGAGTACGGAGAGCAATGTGTTCCCGCCACGTTGGGTATTGGCCGACGATCAATGCCAACCCTATGAAGGGGTGAAGGGGAAGCCATTGACCGCCGCCCAGGGTGTACCGGCCGCTCCGATTCCGTTCCCCCCGGACTGCAGCGGGATCGGAATCGGAGCGACACTCGAGGAGGTTACCCAACACACACCCCCAAACTCACGTACCTGCATTTTAGTCTGAATAGCCCGCATGTTTTTAGAAGCCATATTACATGTCAGTGTACCCATATAAAGTACCAAAAATAGGGCAATTAGAAGTTAAGGGCTGAATAGAAAACAAACAGTAATTTTAAGTGCAGAACTCCCCTCGGATACCTTTTTTTTTTTTTTTTTTCGTGCGGAAATCCCCTCCGATACCCCCCGCCGGCCAGCGGGGCGGTTATGTCGGGCTTGAACCGACTAAAACGATACCTACTCACCGGCCGGTCAGCGGGGGCGGTTATACGTACCTTTTTTTTTTCTTTTTTTTTCGTGCGGAAATCCCTTCGGATACCCCCCCGCCGACCAGCGGGGGCGGTTATGTTGGGCTTGAACGGACTAAAACCGCACGCCGTCTCGGGTTATACGTACCTAACTAGATTTTTGTTGATATTTTTTTAACAAAGGCGAGGACTAGGTAGTAATGAATAACCATATAAATATTTAATTATCATTTAATCATTAGTTTTAATTCTAAACATATTATATTTCTAGTACTATTTGCATTTGTCATTTATTACATTATTAAGAGGTATATTTGCCGGTCATGTTATAAGCAAGTTCAAATTAAATAGATACCTACCCACTACACTGTAACAGTCCCTAAGTTGCATTAATATAAATATAGTACGGCCGTTTGCATAGTTTCGTCCAGTCATAAAGGTCCATATCATTAAAACTTTTTTTAAGAACAATGAGAGCTAGCGAGACAGATAATAAAAGAGTTTGACCAGACGACACAGATGATAACGGCAGCGCTTACCTTTTTTTTAGTTAATCACCCAGGAGAAAACCATTCGATTAAAAAGGATTTGGATTTTTTTATTCCAGTAATGAGAATTTAAATTTGAATACAATGCTTATCATCATCATTTTATCGGCTATCCCAGTTGCATCAGAGGCTTTTGCTTGGCTGCAACCGAGTTGGCGATTGGTCGTTTGAGCTTTCGATTTTATGTTTGGCTTTGGCTACTACAGGAGCGAAGTCTGACCTCCCAAGGCAGGTGTACCTACCAGCCAGCAGGTGAGGAGACCAAGCATTTGCCGTCAACACGACAGAAGAAGATGCAACACGGGAACATAACTTCATTATTGTTTATTTTACGTCCTATTCGTCTTCTCTGATTTCATAATAGCCTTATAACACCTTTCTCTATACTCGCTCGGTAGTAAGATATAAATAGAACTGGCATCTGAATATATCAATTGGTTTGTTTCACCTTGTGCCGTAACAATCCTTGCAAAGGTAATACCATAAGGCTGATCTATGTCAGCTACTTTTCTTATAACTTCCAGTCGTCTATCTTCGATGTATATTCCATCATTTGCACAGAAAAACAGGTCACCGTAAATATCTTGTGTAATTTGTCTCACAATTATTTTCGTACTCAAAGCTTTAGGTGGCTTAGAAGGTTTTTCAATTCTGTACACACCAGTTTTGTTGGAATAATAAATCTCAAATCTTCTAGTCACAAAGAAATTGTCCACTTCTATTCCAATAGCTTCTGCCACTTTCATAAATTTACCAGCTTTGTTGATGTATAGCTGCTGTGAAGGATATTCTATGTAGTAAAAGTTTCGCCGGACGAACAATCCCCAAATCGACTTGCCTTTTGCACCGAAGAATTTCAGTTTTCTCTTACGTGCATTATATTGGTAGATGCCATTATGACCGCCGAAGAAAAGCGCTTTATTGCCACGATCATAAGCTATAGCGTGGCCTCCTGGAACGCCATCGATATTCAAGCATTGCCTTGTGTCGATGTGGCAGGACATGATACCAAAATCGGTTTTAGTGCCATTTTGAATCGTGTGGCTGAAGAATAGATTTCCAGTGTACCTGTTAATGACAATTTTATTTATAATTTAAAGCTGTAGCGTTGCTCATACCGTCATCAGCATGGAAAATAGTGTCAAAAACACACACCAAATATTATGAGCAATCACGTCAAACAAAATAAGGACGAGGTTGGTCATTATTTTGAACAAGCTAAAACAATTAATGGAAGTTAGTAAACAATCGCGTGGGGTATCCGAGGGGATTTCCGCACGAAAAAAAAAAAAAAAAAAAAAAAAGGTACGTTTCGCAGGCGTCTCAGGCGCCGGAGGTCGCTTAACGACCTTCGTCCTCCATGAGCGCAGGCCTGGGGGTGGCAAGTGAGGCCGCACCCCAGCAGAAGCAGGCCGGGACGGTGGGGCGCTAACGCCTCTCCCCCAAATCGGGGCAAGACGGGGACACCGTGGTTCCCAAACCCGAGGGGGCCATCTCGAAACCGGAGATGGCCCAGGGTCAGTCGGGGTGCGAGGGATATGCTCTATGGGCAACCTTATCACCCCGGCGTGTTAAGACACGAGACGGCGTGAGGTTTTAGTCGGTTCAAGTCGACATAACCACCCCCGCTTTCCGGCAGGGTTTATCGGAAGGGATTTCCGCACGAAAAAATAAAAAAGGTACGTTGAACATCTCTACAGTATTGTGACACAAGCGATGTTTGTGGGGCACTGCCTCATGATTTAACCGTAGTTGTGACTCTAATCGGAGGGCGTGGGATTGTAGGAGTTCGCAGACAATTTTGTTAGTTAAAAGTTCGAAGCCTTCATATAGCAGCATAGTAAAGGGCAGCTTTTTAATACCATCAATAGGCATGTTCTGTTACACGGCCGTGAAGCCGCAGCAGGAGCGGCGTGTCAAAGAGATGAATATTCTACGATGGATATAAACCTTCATGGGTAACAAATATCTAAAATACTACTGAACCGGTCTGTTTTATATGGATGGTAGAAATCACTGGTGGTAGAAATTTGATGACACAAATTTGTCACAAAATTCGGCCGGGTACCAGGTACCACCGTGCACGATTGCGAAAAACCCTCCATAGTAATCCAATTTCGGTTTAATTCCGTTCAGGGATCAGCAAGTGCATAGCCGGGCAGGGGATTGTGGTCGCAGCACTAGTGGGACCGGTGGGTGTCACGCGGTGCTGCGACGACAATCCTCTTCTGATGAGGCCGTCAAGCTGAGTGCCACCATTGTTAACATGGTACGTGTATGTAATGGTGACCCTCTTTCCTGGGACTTTACCTTCAGCTTACCATCAGGCGAGGTGAAGTCAAATTGACGTGTCCTAAATATAAAAAAAAAATATAAAAAATTTGTTTGCACAGTATGGAAGTAACATCTTAGCCCTGCACGTGTTGTTATGGACAGGAAGGTAAAGAGTGGGATGTATTTGGAAGAGCTCATTCGAATACTAATGTGTACTTACTTGTGCAGCAGCAAATTGTAGGGTTTTCCGAGGCCTTCGAACAACAGGTGCTTATCATAATACGTTTGTCGGTATATCTGGCCGTCACACTTTATAGTGGATTTTGTGCCCTTCCCTGCTATTGCCCTGGATACCAACAGCAGCAAGGCAATGACATGCGTATACATCTCTTTTCTGGCTAGAATTAAAGTTGTTTTCTTAAGCAGGCAGTCTAGTATAGAAAGTTTTACTTTTCCCGACAGGAATGGTCTAGCTCAAACGGGGGAAGTAACATAAGTTATCATTTTTTAATGCATTTATACCTTGAAATAAAACTGTTTTTTAACGGATTCTATCGCGATTTATTTGATGTGATTTTATATTTTACATTGAACCCGACGTTTCTACCGTTCGTTTATACATACGGTTTCGTACATTTGAGTAGTACAGATGGCAGTCGCTCTCATAAAAATCTTACAAGCCAAACCAAAAAAACAATACCTTTAATTCAGAAAGAATATGAATAAATCATTGAACAACACTGTTCAGTTTGATAGTACAAAAACTACACTACAAGTGAATTATGACTGTACCTACCGGATGAAATATGAGTGTACGAAATTGTTATACATTAATAGAATATTTACAAATTGATTCCGAATGAAAAATCAAAACATAAATACTTTTATTAATAAACACTCATAAGTTCCGATGGAAGGCGTAAATATAAATAATCATCATCATCATCATCATCATATCAGCCGTAGGAAGTCCACTGCTGAACATAATCCCCCCAAAATATAAATAATCTTCTATATATATAAAAATGAAACCCGTTTTCCGTTGTCACGACATAGCATGAAAACGGCTTGACCGATTTGGCTGTTTTTTTTTTTGTAGTTTTCTAATACAAGGTTTTTTTGTACAATGTTCTTACGGAAAAAAATATTAAGAAAATCTCTCAGTTTTTTTTTTTTCGTGCGCACACCGTACGGTTTTAGTCGATACACGACAAAACCACCCCCGCTGGCCGGTGGGGGGTATCCGAAGGGATTGATCCTCCCCAAGTGTCCGTTGCCGGGCACCCCGGGTAAGCCCTTGAATTCAATACATGGCGGATCATTTTGACGTAGCGAAGCACGTACCGGGCCGCTAGTATTATTATAAAATTGAAAATTAGGTGTACATTGGAGATGTTATAAAAAACTTAGGTTATGCTAAATTAACGATTTTAAAAGTCAACATTATTTTTATTCTTGTGTCTGTTTGTTCGCGATAAAAGCAAAACTACTGAACGGATTCTAATGCGATTTTTTTATTCAAAAAGTCGTTGTCAGACTTAAAATTTGTTACTTGTTCTGTGAGAAGAAACGGAGATATGACCAAAAGTCAGTAGCTTAGTGGTTAAGGAGTCCACCCTACGATCGAGAGGTCCCGGGTTCGAATCCTGGCCATTACACTACTGACGTGAACCCACTCCTCGCCGGTCAATGTTTCACTTCGTCTCCATATATACATCACCATCACCAATCCCGCTTGCATACCAAGCCCTGGGTGCTATCTCCGATTCCTTATTTCCATGATTTAGTTTTTCTTGGATAGTACGACGGTGGCTGCCGTCTGGACCCCCAACCCAGAGATGTAAGTCTACGCCTTAGTTAGTCAGCAGGTGGACCTTGCAGGTAAGGTTGGCTTGGTCCCTGAAGATTTTGTCGGGGCCTATGGGTTTTCTAGAGGTATATAAGTATCTATTTTTCTCTATTTTCATGCGGAAATACCCTCGGTGCACACCAAGGCCAGCGTGGGAGGTGATGTCGCGCTTAAACCGACTAAAACCGCACGCCGTCTCGGGCCTTCAGACGCCGGGGTGTAAGGTTGCCCATAAGGCATTTCCCTCGCACCCCGACAGATATTATAAGTACCTTTTTTTTTCTTTTTTTCGTGCGGAAATCCCTTCGGATACCCCCAACCGGCCAGCGGGGGCGATTATGTCTAACTGCACGCCGTCTCGGGTCTTCAGACGCCGGGGTGTAAGGTTGCCCATAAGGCATTTCCCTCGCACCCCGACAGATATAATAAGTACATTTTTTTTTCTTTTTTTCGTGCGGAAATCCCTTCGGATACCCCCCACCTGCCACCGGGGGCGGTTATGTCGGTCTTGAACCGACTAAAACCGCACGCCGTCTCGGGTCTTCAGACGCCGGGGTGTAAGGTTACCCATAGAGCATTTCCTTCACACCCCGACAGATATATAGGTACCTATTCATAATTCTTAGCTGAAGAGTTTGTTTGGTCGCGCTAATCTGTGGATTTTCAAATCGCATATTTGATAGCTCCAGTTCTTGGGGCAGTTATCTGATACAACGCTAGGAACCTTAAGAGCCGGCCTTTTTTTTTTTACGTGCGGAAATCCCTTCGGATACCCCCCCCCCCCGCCGGCCAGCGGGGGTGGTTATGTCGTGTCTCGACTAAAACCGCACGGTGTCCTCCCCAAGTGTCCGTTGCCGGGCACCCCGGGTAAGCCTTCGAAAGGATAACCCCAGGGTTGCCGGTGGACTTTGGCCGCCACGGCGGCCTCGCCTGGTGGGGTAGAGCCGGGCTATTTAAAAAGTTAGAGCGACGCGGATGGGTGGGATTAAGGAGGGTGAAACCGCAAGACACAGCTAGTCTTTAAATAAAATAATTACCATACCTACTTGTGCAAATTGAGCACTTTACTAATTCAGTAAGGCTAATATGATTCACACACATTATGGTGACATGATGTGGCTGTAGAGTCTGTAGGTAATTGAATTATTACCACTTTACTTAAGATGTATTATTCACTAATGAACTTAACATTATTAGGTTATATGGATGGGTAACTAGTGTACTCTAGTGATAATATACTAACGTTACATACACAGACCCGTTTAGGTAATGCCGGGTACAGACCGACTGAACGAAGACGAACGGACGCAAATGAGTGGTATTGTTGAGGAATGGGGTGTTCCCCCAATTCAAGGGGACACTGAGGAATCGGTCTGTCCCTCGTCTTATGAATAGTAGAAAGTTCGATGTGACTTTAGAGACAAAATGAGTTAAGTAGCTATACGAGTTATGGAATACGAACTCTACAAACGTACGTTTTCAGAATTTTCGTATTTTATTTAGTTTCAGAAATACGGAATCGAATAAAGTCCAATCTGACATAAAGCTCCGTATAAAAACGCACGGAGTGAGCGACGCGACGCGACGGCGTGCGGGACTCGAGCACCTAGTCGGCTAGTCCTAGTCCGTTCGTCAACCGGCCGGTCCCTGTTTGTCGGAGTGACCTTTTTTCGGTTTGAGAATACAAATAATTTAAAAGTGATTTGCGTGGAAAAAGCAAATTTAATATTTAGGGATATTACGATCAAGGAGAATATTGAATATGTTCAAAGAAGATGCAGTAGAGCTGGGCTTATTTCATCATTTTAAAATATTTCTACGGCCAAAAAAAAAGTGTACCTAATTACTGATACATAGACATTTTTTTAAATTCTTCAATTATAATATTTATTATTTCTTTACTACTTTTTGTCTCAGAAAACAGTTGTGGGTGATTGATTTTTATAAAGGACGTTTTTGACTGAAAGGTAAATAAACGTACTTATTTTTAATTCAAAATTATAAGGCATCATGCATTATAATTACAGAGTAATCATTATTTTTATAATAATACTAATAATAAACAGTAACACGTAGACAAATGTTATTCACAACGGACGGACGTAGTTTCCTAACAAAAAACATCCCATGTTAATATACATAGATCGTCACGTAATTAAAACGTCTCCGTATAACAAACGTCTTATGATAATATAGAACTCACGTTTTATGATAATATTTCGTTAAATAAAAAGATAAGAAATATATACCTCAGAGCGTTTACTGGGTTAGAGTGTTGTACAACATACCAAAAAATCAAAATGTAAAGTCCCACCGTTTAAAAGTTACCTACACACGTTAACATCTTCTAACAACTTCTCAAGCCTCTACTGAAATCCTGCAGATCAAACTTTATTCTACGGATGAGTCCAAAGAGTATATATGAGTCGCTGTGTGGTCGTTGACGGCTGCACATTGAACCATCGAGCGATCAACGCTGGGGTTCCAAATTTCAGAGGTCAAACGTGAACCCGACAGTGATTTAAAAAAATTAGGATCCTCCGATAGGATAGAGGTCGCCGAGTATCAGTAAAACCTTACTACCTCTATATACTTGGGGATTGAACTTAGCAACCTAGGTGGCAAAGTATTGGTGTGTGTTATCTACAATAAATTGAATTATTAATTTTACCAAAATCTTATAGATTATTTTCGCAGTGAGATTTCTTAGTAGTGGAGCAGAAATAAAACGTTTCTATGACAATAGCCATAGCCAAGACACAAAAAGTGTCATGTCAATACATAGAGTTGTCGGCAGTTGTCAAATAAGTGATATTCACTATTCATTCAGTTTTGTTGTATTTTCAAGTTAAAATAATTGTGGGAAAAAATGCCTGCCGGACCGTCAACTGTGGACTCGGTACGAGAAAAATCCTTCCAGGATTACAGGAAGAAACTTATGGAACACAAAGAAGTGGAATCTAGGCTCAAAGAAAGTTAGTATTTGTCATTGATTTTTGCCGAATCATGACCAAAACTATTCGCTAAATTAAAACAGTTTTGTATGTTTTGCAATTCCTTTTCCTAATTATCATATTTCATGCTTTAAAAAAGATATTAAATAAATATTTAAGGCAGGTTTTTATTGATCAAAACAGTTTAGATGGTAATTGAGGTTACTTTAGTTTATAGCTATTTTAGATTGAAATGGGACAGATTTAGTATTGTATTCAAATATCTAGGTACGAATGATTAAATTGTCGAAAAATGATTACTAACAGTATTGATGATGTTAGCAAAAGCTAATATTATGGTTTGGTTTAACCACTTGATTTATCCTTAGCTGTTGCTATTATCATGACTGACAAATCAAACATGTTACATTGTTTCATATGCTAATATATATATATATATAAATCATCATATCAGCCGTAGGAAGTCCACTGCTGAACATAGGCCTCGCCATTGACTTCCATTTCGACTGGTCTGTAACAGCTTGCATCCACTGAGTCCCTGAGCTCTTTATCATATTGTCTGTTTACCTTGCGGGATATATTTGTGAAAAAGATTACAAAGGGCACATATCAGACTCAATCAATTAGTATCACAAATAAATAAATTCGAATTTATCTATAAATCTGATAAATTCTCTGATACCAATTGAAAGTGCCTCGGGGAGAAATTCAAAGTCAAAATTCATTTATTCTGTATAGACCATTAAAACGGTACTTACAGAATGTAAAAAAAATTAGACTAATGTTTAGCAAATGCACTACCGTTTCGAAACCCGGCCCTGTCCTAATAAGGCTCCGGCTAGAAACTCAGTATGTGGTTTTTTTCCCTATTTATAAACAAGTTTACAATATTTTATATAATATGTTTACAATAATATTAATCTAATTACAATATTTTGTTTGAATAGCATAGTGAGAGAGCAAACAGTTCATATCTAAGCTTGTTTGTCATCTAAATATTCTTAAATGTTATAATTACGTCTTTGGCAAAGTTTAATTTTTATTTGACTTTTAAATTTATGAAAAGGTAGATCCTTCAAGCTGTAGCTAGTAGACTGCAATTGCTAAGCAAGAGAACACCCAGCCAGTTGATGGCAATATGCTCACCCTGCACAATACATTGGAACAAAAAAGCAGCAAACCTCTTAAAAAAAATATTTAATGACTTCAGCTATATTATTTATTTTGCTCTTAGGGATTAGAATTTATTCCATTTTTTATTTACAGTGAGGGATAGGTTGAAGGAGGTCACCAAACAATATGACAAGAGTGAAAATGATCTGAAAGCTCTGCAGAGCGTTGGTCAAATTGTTGGAGAAGTACTCAAGCAGCTTACTGAAGAGAAATGTATGTTTTTCTTTATTTTTTTTTAATACAAGGTCACCCCATTTGTACATAAATGGTCATCATAATCTATGATTATGTGCAGCACTAGACTGCAAAAGCAGCTATGTGTCATAACCTAGTTTCGGGCGAGAGCTGATAAACAAGGGATTATTTTTAAACTGATGCTAGTCATTTTCTATTAATCTTGAATAACATTGTCATATTATTATATCAGAAGTTTTTTAACGTGAATAAAGTTGCAATTCATTAATATTTGTTTACATTGAACAGATGTCTCGTAAACGCCTTTAGCTTGAGGATGCCAGTGATGGTGTCACTACATTGCTGCAAAAAGAAAGGTGGAAAGAAATGGATAGGATTCCCCGTTCAGTCATACTGACCCATTTTTACTTCCTAACAAAACTATATATTTACCTTCGAAGTTGAAGGTTGATTTAATTGATGTTTTCAGTTATTGTAAAAGCCACAAATGGTCCCCGATATGTGGTTGGATGCCGTCGCCAGCTGGACAAGCAGAAGCTCAAAGGAGGCACTAGAGTTGCATTAGACATGACTACACTCACCATCATGAGGCATTTGCCTAGAGAGGTAATTTACGTTTGGCATTATTATTATTTCCAATGGGGATACCAACGCCCAGACGGATCCACCAAGCTCTCGTCTTGAGGAGAGTTTGGTGAGTCTAGCTTTTACAAACACAGATGGTCTGTTAGTTGTATGATCTTGCTATCTTATATAAATACATAGAGCATATTTCTGCAGACACTCATTTTAATATCGATGAGGATATTAGGCCATCTGCTACTTATGTGTGTACTTACGTGCTGTTTCATACAAATGAATAGAGCAGTGCTGCGTTATGCGGCTCGCCGGCGTCACGCGGCGTGGTCGCAATTAACTGCAGCGCGGGGGATGGACACACGCATGAGGCAGCGGACTGCCTTATAAAGCTATATTTATAACTATCTTGGTATTTGATTGAATTGATACTATTCATGAATAGATCTTGACACAAGAGTGTATTGACATCAAATTTGTGGTAGAAAATGATGTAAATACTACATTTCCAATGATTTTCCAGGTGGATCCCTTAGTCTACAACATGAGTCATGAAGACCCTGGTGATGTCACATATTCAGCTATTGGAGGTCTCCAAGAACAAATCAGACAGTTGAGAGAGGTATGCCTCACGATTTTTATTGATCATGATGACTTTTACCCAATATTATCTTGACATCTAAAAAAATTCATTCATATAATTTTTCTAGGTGATTGAACTGCCATTGATGAACCCAGAACTGTTCGTTCGCGTGGGCATCACCCCACCTAAGGGATGCTTGCTCTACGGACCTCCCGGCACTGGGAAGACACTCCTTGCCAGAGCAGTGGCATCCCAGCTTGACGCTAACTTTTTGAAAGTATGTGAACTATCTACCTAGTTTGTTTCAATTTGCGCTTATGGTTGTAAAATTGGTTGTTTTTTTAAAGACTAGCTGCGGCCGTAACGTCATCCGCATGGATCTTTGTTCAGTTATGCCTTATCTGCATATGCTATCTGCAGCAAAAAGCCTATCAAAATCCATTTCAGAGATTCCCCGAAACGGAACGACATACTTTCTTTTTAATTTGTAGTTTTGTTTTATTTACCATGTATATATTTACGTAACGGACTGCTGAGACGAGGTCTCCAGTTTGTACCCCAGTCGCCCCGGGCACACACCTCTGACTTTTCGTAGTTATGTGTGCATTAATAAATGTTAATTATCGCTCGCTTAATAATGTGCTCGGTAGATGGCAATAGACTCGCCCCCTATTACATTGGGACCTTAACATAACTGGCGAATCGTGCGTGTGTAATACACCTCTGCCTACCCCTTCGGGGATACAGGCGTGAAATTATGTTATGTATATATTTACATGCAATCATGAAATATTTTAATATAACAAACAGACAGTTCCATTTTTTTTTCATCATCATCAACCTATTCTAGTCCACCTATTTTTTTTTAACCAAACCGAATCAACCAACCAACCAATTCCTGTTAAGGCTTCCAGCTAAGCTAATTAAACATAGTGACTCCACTTCGCTAATGTAATAATAAGCTTTCGAATCTGGGACCGCCAACTCCTTAACCACTAACCTACGTACGCTTGTTGCTATACAGTAAAGCTTCCTCGAAGTAACGAGAGGAAGGAATGTGACATCTTACCATGACTGCAGGTGGTGTCGTCAGCCATCGTAGACAAGTACATCGGCGAATCGGCGCGCCTCATCAGGGAGATGTTCAACTACGCGCGCGACCACCAACCTTGCATTATCTTCATGGACGAGATCGATGCTATCGGTAAGGAAATGTTTTTAATCTATATATTAACATGTGAAGGGAAAACTTTACAACCTTTTTTTACGAGAATTGGTATAGTTATAGCTTATATGGAGGAGGATTGCAGAATGCTAATGTTTTTTTTTAATTATGCATAAAAAATACATTATATCAATAAATGAAAGAATACACACACCTCAAAAAAGAGGTCGAAAGTCGACCATCCCACGGGATGACTAGTATAAATAAATAAGAAAGATTCTAGGCACACATCTAAACTCGGTAAGAATAGCGTAACTAACTTGTATTATTAGTTCTAGAATGCGTATAAACATATCAACTTAGATATATATATTGTTGCGTGCGCGGGTTATAATTAAATGCCTTTTATACAACAAAGAGGTTTATTCGCTCACCACAAACTAGACAACTAAACAACTAGCACAAACAGTACTCTTCAACAGTTCAAGTCGCTCGGCAGTTCACAGTAGTCCACAGTCGTTGCTTAAGTCGCAGGTATAACCCTCTTGGGGTGTGTGTTGGGTAACCTCCTCGAGTGTCGCTCCGATTCCGATCCCGCTGCAGTCCGGGGGGAACGGAATCGGAGCGGCCGGTACACCCTGGGCGGCGGTCAATGGCTTCCCCTTCACCCCTTCATAGGGTTGGCATTGATCGTCGGCCAATACCCAACGTGGCGGGAACACATCGCTCTCCGTACTCCTCTGCTTTCAGAGGAGACAGGATGAGCGATGCTGTTAGTGGTGAGATGGCCCAGGGTCAGCCGGGGTGCGAGGGATATGCTCTATGGGTAACCTTACACCCCGGCGTCTGAAGACCCGAGACGGCGTGCGGTTTTAGTCGGTGCAAGCCCGACATAACCGGCCCCGCTGGCCGGCGGGGGGGTATCCGAAGGGATTTCCGCACGATAAAAAAAAAAATAAAAAAAAAGAAAAAAAAGGTATAACCCTCTTGGTTCGCTTTGTTAACATGTGTTCGTTTTGGCTTTCGAAAATAAACTAACTGCGTGGCGATAGCCGGGCGCTTTTATAACTCTTAATTAGGAGGGTAGAATGTTCCGGAATCATCTACACGTTAGGTATCTAACTAGAGCGTTCGAGAAACGTACCTACTACTAAGTAGGTACAGTCACACCGACGGTCGAGGTGAATAACCTTGTATTCATAGGTAAGATTTGTAGGTAAAGTAGGTATAGGTATTTGAAGTACTTGTGGTTTTGTGTTGGGATTTCTAAATTTTTCTACATTGTTCGGTAGAGTACTTCGACACTAACAATGCGTTTTAATTTCCAGAAGATTCGATTAGTAGTTTTCGAGATATCGACGATCGTTGTAGCAATATTTATTTGTAAATACATACCTACATATTAGCGGAAATAGAAGCGGCGATCTCTGACTTGTTGTATATATATATATAGTAGATACTAAGTTAATAATCGGGACATGTCGGGTCCCACAATAATCTTGGGATGGTGTTAACTGAATTCATTTTTCCAGGTGGACGTCGATTCTCAGAAGGCACTTCAGCTGATCGTGAGATCCAGAGGACTTTGATGGAACTGCTCAACCAGATGGATGGGTTCGACTCGCTGGGACAAGTCAAGATGATTATGGCCACCAACAGGCCTGATACCTTGGACCCTGCTCTGCTGAGACCTGGTAGGCTGGACAGGAAAATTGAGATTCCGTTGCCTAATGAACAGGCTAGGTGAGTTTTATATAACTTTTCACGATTTCATACTATAGTACGGTCGTTACCGGAGTCGCACGGCCGTACACGTCATAAAGTACATAATTATGACGCTACCTTATAACAATGAGAGCGAGCGAGAGAGATCCGATTCTCAGCACTCCATGGATTCACCGTGCGGTCGCCGGGTCCATAGCGTGGTACAGAGAGGAACACCATGACGGCGACTGGGACTTGCGACCCAGATGTAGGTTTAGGGTGGCCACCTTGTGATGCATCAGCGCTCACCTCCACCGTCAGTAGTGTTCCCCACCCTCCCCCCCTTCCTATCCAAATTTGGTAAGATCCTAACAATGCCGCTTTTGATAATATACGTTTTCGGTTTTAGTAAAGAGCTTACTGAAGCTCTTGGCAATCCAAGGTCTTTAAGTAAGTTGTACAGGGATTTAGCTGGAATTCCCCTTGCTCCTACTTCTACGGCGTAGAGTTTAACCACGTAGCCGTTTTTTGTTAACTCGTTAGTCAAATCAAAGTATTTGTTTGTCTTTATAGCGTGGTCTTTAGGTATATTAGTTTCCCACGGTACTGTGAGTTCTACAAGCACTGCACGCTTATGCGATCGTGAAAAAAGGAATATGTCGGGTCTGGATGATGAGGCACAGACATCCTCCGGTATCCTATAGTGCTTCTCATACGTGTCTACGAGTATTGTCCAGTCAACGGCAGCTATCAAAATTGAATATGGCTTTTGAGGTGATTTCTTTGAGCAGCCTTCCTTTACAAACGCAATGTTATTTCTTTGGTTTGTCGTTAATCCTTTTTTCGCTCTAGCTCTCGCTACAGCCAAATTTACAGCCTCACGTATGATTTCTAATACCTTATCATGACGGCGCGAGTAATGACCCCGGTCTAATAGCGTTCTACAACCCACTAGTAGGTGCCTAGCCGTACCAGTTGCTTCACCACATGAGTTACATGTTTTATCTGTGGCTTTTCCCCTGACCAGTGGGCCTACCGCCCAAGTGTCGTCGATATCACAGCCGTCGAAATGTTGCGCTGGTCAAGGTCGACGGCCATTTTGTACCGCCCCATTGATAATCGATGCCGGCGCGGCGTAAGAATGAATGAAACGCTGTTTTTGACAGTTAAATAGCTGCCGCCTAAAAAAATTCAAGTCGACCGCATCTCATGAGCTGTCGTTTTGAATATTATTTTCTTTTCCGACGGTTGATTACGATGCCGATTGCACCTAACACTGGGCTACTATGGCTTTTATGGGTGCGACTGCCGACGAGTGGGTTCTGCCGTCCTATTGCACCTAACACTGGGCTACTATGGCTTTTATGGGGGCGACTGCCGACGAGTGGGTTCTGCCCTCCTATTGCACCTAACACTGGGCTACTATGGCTTTTATGGGGGCGACTGGGTTCTGCCCTCCTATTGCACCTAACAATGGGCTACTATGGCTTTTATGGGGGCGACTGGGTTCTGCCCTCCTATTCTACCTAACACTGGGCTACTATGGCTTTTATGGGGGCGACTGGGTTCTGCCCTCCTATTGTACCTGCGACTAATTAAAACACTTTAATCTTTACCTTACCTACTTAAACGTTTATGCTGTGTTGTTTGTTGTTTTCGTATGTTTCAGAAGGAAGGAATAAGCGAAGGAGTTGGAGGACGAAATTCCATCGTCGGCAGTCACCCCCATAAAAGCCATAGTAGCCCAGTGTTAGGTGCAATAGAAGGGCAGAACCCAGTCACCCCCATAAAAGCCATAGTAGCCCAGTGTTAGGTACAATAGGAGGGCAGAATCCACTCGTCGGCAGTCGCCCCCATAAAAGTCACAGTAGCCCAGTGTTAGGTACAATAGGAGGTCAGAACCCAGTCGCCCCCATAAAAGCCATAGTAGCCCAGTGTTAGGTGCAATAGGAGGGCAGAACCCACTCGTCGGCAGTCGCCCCCATAAAAGCCATAGTAGCCCAGTGTTAGGTGCAATCGGCATCGTAATCAACCGTCGGAAAAGAAAATAATATTCAAAACGACAGCTCATGAGATGCGGTCGATTTGAATTTTTTTAGGCGGCAGCTATTTAACTGTCAAAAACAGCGTTTCATTCATTCTTACGCCGCGCCGGCATCGATTATCAATGGGGCGGTACAAAATGGCCGTCGACCTTAACCAGCGCAACATTTCGACGGCTGTGATATCGACGACACTTGGGCGGTAGGCCCACAGCCAGATTGCTTTGGTCGGGGAGGGTCAACTGGAATACATTTAGGTAAAATTTAAGTAAGGCCGGTGACCAGTCGTATATTATAGTACGCCATTTTAAGGCTATGGGAATACAAAATTCACCTAGGGTCAACCATTCGTTTTGCTTTTCTAGGTTCATTGCGTGCACCTTATAGGTGTTGTTTTCGTCTGCTTGAAGAAAAGATTAAGTCATAGTACTGCTGTTATCATCTTATGACAAATATATTGGCGAAATATTCCGAATGCTGAGTACCGAATACTATAAGAGTCGCTTACCGACCTCCGTCCTCCATGAGCGCAGGCCCAGGGGAGGCAGGTGAGGCCGCCTGTCACCCCAGCAGAAGTAGGCCGGGACGGCGAGGCGACTAGCGACCCTTCCCCAAACCGGGGCAAGACGCCGTGGTTTCCAAACCCGAGGGGGCCATCTCGAAACCGGAGATGGCCCAGGGTCAGTCGGGGTGCGAGGGATATGCTCTATGGGTAACCTTACACCCCGGCGTCTGTAGACCCGAGACGGCGTGCGGTTTCAGTCGGCTCAAACCCGACATAACCGCCCCCGCTGGCCGGTGGGGGATTTCCGAAGGGATTTCCGCACGAAAAAAAAAGGGTACTATAAATAAATAATAAATAAATAAATATTCTACGACATTCTACACAGCGCTTTCTAGACCCAAAGTAAGCATAGTTTAACTAGCTTGTGTTATGGGTTCCAGAATGCGGATAAACATACTTATTTACTTTTTTTTTGTAAATACATACATATTATACATAGAAACACCCAGACCAATGCAAATAGATATATTCATGCATACAAATATTTGCACTGAGCGGGAATCGAACCCGCGCCCCCTGTCGTAGCAGTCGAATGCACTACCGCTACGCCACAGAGGCCGTCAAAGAGTATACTAATTATAACCATTGGGCATTTTGGGCTTTCCAAGATCTTCACGGCTCAAATCAACCTCAGCTGAAAACTGGCATACCTGATCATTGACAAATAAGACACAGGCTTTTACTCTCAAGGTTAGGGGATCAAACGGCAGTGGTTTCTTTAAAAGTCGTATAAGTGAAATAAATAGGAGGAGGAGGTAGGTAGTAAGCAGACCTTGGGTTCAGACGGCAGCTGCGGTAAAAGCCAAACAAACCAATTACTTACCACTTAAAAACTGCTCGATTATTTTTCCAACTGATCTGAATTGACCCTAATGTCGGAAATCTTTTATTTCTGATTTTGTCCATATTTGTTCGTAACAGTGAATCATAACCTAGTATTAGTACAGATACAAAATGAGGTTAAATACTCGTGAATTTCGTACGCAACCCTATCCAGTGTTGCGTAAGTGCTGAGTCCCACCGCGTGGCGCTTAACACGCCCCCGCGCCAGCACTGCCGCACTGCCCGTGAGCCTGGCTCCACCTGCGCCTCTGCGGACATACCACTCGCGCTACAGCACCGTGGGCTGATGGGGCAGCACCCTCGACGAGTTATTGTACTGCACACGCAGTACAATAAATCGCTGGCCCACAAACTGCACCTGTAGGTCTGGCAGAATGCTTTGAACAGCGTGATTTTCACCTGCTCCAGCCATATCATCTTTAAGGTCTTCAGTGACCTAGTGACCCAAATACTTGAAGAAAGGGACTTTTTTTAATGGTAGAGTGAGACAGATGGTACATCAAAGTAATTTTTCTTAATTTTGTTTTTAAGCATTGTTTATTCTGGATAACCAAGTAAATGACTTCCATCCCAGATTGGAGATTCTGAAGATCCATGCAGCTCCCATAGCGAAGCACGGCGAGATGGACTACGAGGCTGTCGTCAAACTGTCTGACACCTTCAACGGAGCTGATCTCAGGAATGTGTGCACGGAGGCTGGACTCTTTGCCATTCGCGCCGAGAGAGAATACATTATTCAGGTATGGATTATATTGATATTAGGCTAGGCTCTGGCGCAGGATTCCCTCTGAGGGTTGTGGGTCAGATGGCTGTTGCTCACGTAATAGCCAAAATAAGCCCACTCAGGAGAAAGAGAGTAGAACAGTTGATCTCGAGCTCCTGATGTGTAAGTGAATGTCAACCAATAGTAGATTGTTACACAATGTATATTTCTGGAGATATTTCTGGAATATGGAATTGGAAATAGATTATTAACAATAGCTTTTGCCTGTTCTTTAATCTCATCGGGAGTTAAATTAATATCCATGTCACTGGAATCACTTTCTTAAACCATTTGTAACCACAATTAACACAAGGTATTTATTTATATTGAATCTCGTTTTCCCGCTAATTAGCGGGAAAACGAGATTTAAGTTTGCTAACTAATTAGTTAGCAAACTTAAATTGTTTTTTTTTTATTCTGAAAAAAAGTTATAATTCACGTACATACTGCCAACATCAGAAAAGTTTTGAAAATCGAATCTATTGGTTACATTGTAATGGAGTTGGTCACGAGATGTGCATCTAAGCGGCCATGTGAAAAAAAAGTCATGATATCAAGGCATCATGACGTAACTTAATTATCATGGATCCCATGGCAAAACTTAAAATTTAAAAATAATTACTTGCCGCCCTAGGGATGAAATAAGCTACGTTCCACCCGGCTATCTATCCATGAAAATTAAACTTTCCGAATAGGAGATATTAAAATTGTTTTCTTTTTCTAATTGAGAATCTCGATAGGTGATGAGCGATCTAAGGCGAAATCTTGAATACTTTAGGCCCTATTCAGACCTTGTACTTGTAGAAAGTAGAATGTCACTTTGTCTAGGCCCCTAGGTCTGAATAGGGCCTATAGTGTACAAGATTTATTGCTTCGAAGCGATCCTTCAAAAGTCCAAAATGTATGGGAGAGACATTGTTTGTCGACATGTCACGTATAACAGGAAGTCTCTTAAAAATAAAGAATACCGTTATATTTTAAACTAGCTGTGCCCGCGATTTCGTCCGCGTGGATTAGTTTTTTTTTGCGCGGAACCCTAATTATTCTTTCTAAAATTAAAGTAGCCTATGTTACTCCTTGTTATATTACCTATCTGCCAGTGAAAGTCCCGTCAAAATCGGTCCAGCCATTTCAGAGATTAGCCAGAACAAACAGTCTCGGATCAGACTGTCTGTCTATGATATTCTCAATTCTCCGATATGTTATATACGTCTTAAGGCGACGCCGGAGCCATCTACCATAATTCTTGCGAACTACGGAAACAATGAATAACTTTAGTCATTTTTAAACATTGTTTTTTGATGACTCCGCCTAATTAATTCAATTAAAATAGAATAATATACATCATCACATAACATACATAAACTCACGCCTATATCCCCGAAGGGGTAGGCAGAGGTGCTAGCACCCACATTTCGCCAGTTTATGCTTAGGTCCCAATGAATAGGTGGCGAGCCTATTGCCATTAACCGGGCACTTATAAACCTGCGATAAATACACACATAACTTCGAAAAGCATCGAAAAGTCATTGGTGTGTGCCGTGGTAAAACCTGGGATCGAACCCGAGACCTCGTCTCAGCAGTCCATTACCCATACCACTAGGCTACCGCGGCTTTTTAATATAAATTTATATTATATTTTATATAAATTTATAATATAGAAAAATATAATAATAGGAAATTAAATTAAAGTAGTTCGCAAGAATTGTGGTAGATGGCTCCAGCGTCGCCTTAAGACGTATATAACATATCGGAGAATTTCGAATATCTGGTACGTGTCTAGGTAGCTCAGCTGGTCAGAGCACTCCCCCTGTAAGGGACTGGTCGCGGGTTCAAGTCCCGTCCTAGATGTTCTCTTTTTCCGATCTAATTGTATAATTTTAAAAGTTCATGTTTTATCGTAATTTATAATTTTGACTGCAATACTTGTATTTCCGCAGGAGGATCTAATGAAAGCGGTGCGTAAAGTTGCCGATAACAAGAAATTGGAGAGCAAACTGGACTACAAACCCGTCTAATTGTATATTTTATTATGATATTAATATGTATACGTTTCAATATATTTACTAATAAATAGTCTTACACTTCTGTTTGATTTTTTTACTCCGTGGACCCGTTCACCCATTGGCCAAGGCTACACTTGACGGAATTTCCGACACCGAACTTCCGTTGCGGTAAATCAGAAAATTGAATATTCCATGGCAGATTTAATTGACGACTGTCAACGTGATGAACGTACAGATGCAGAGCGGTCCACAACGGAGCTACCGATCTTCCGCGTAGTTTGCCTGTAATTGGTAATTTATATGTAACTAGCTTTTGCCCGCGGCATCGCCCGTGTGGAATTCTGTTCCAGTTCCCTTGGAAACCTATTCCAGGGATAAAAAGTAGCCTGTGTGTTATTTCAGACTGTACTATCCCTGTACCAAATTTCAGCCAAATTCGTTCAGCCGTTTTTCAACAAACATCCACACGTCCATACTCACAAACTTTCGCATTTAAAATATTATTAGGTTAACATGTATTGGTGCTCCGACGCGGAAGATCCGCGACGGCATTTCCCTCAAGAGCAGCGTAGGCCTGGCTTCACCCATCGTGGGTGCAGGGAAATTTTAGTTGCTCCACACCCACTGTGCTTACAAATAGATAACTAGGAATTCAACACTAAGGGTGCAACTGAAATAAATTGAGCTGAGCGAGCAGGACTCTTACTTGAAAAATAAGGCATCTTACTACGGTCGCGCGCTCGTGAAACTGTTTTTCGGTGATTATTCCTTAATGGTACATTATATTTGAACAGTTGACCCCTCTAAACACTCAGCGGTGTCTACACTATCACCATGGCAAATTTGGTCAAGATGGGTATTGTGGTTCCGGAGGAGTACAGTCTCGACCAAACGGCTTAGCCACGTATAAGAGCTTCGCTTCGCTCAGCTCAAATATTCTAGGGCATTCCACATAACGCTATCTAGACCTAAAGTAAGTATAGCTTAACTATTAGATTAAAATAAAATGACAAACAGAACCTCAAATTTTTTCAACTACTTGTGCAATTTCAAAATAGGGAGGCATATATTCTTAGTTGACGGCCTCGGTGTCGTAGCGGTGTGCATTCGACTGCTACGTCAGGGGGCGTGATTTGCATTGGTCTGGGTGTTTCTATGTATAATATGTATGTATTTACAAGAAAAGAAAAACGACGGGTTGCACTCCGGGAGTGCCGGCAGAAGTAAAAACTTGAATATTAACGTTGTGCATTTTTGATATTTTAGAATGGTTAGGGAATAATTTTGCACGAATTGCTTTAATTATCAATATAAAAGTACTATCATTTATGTGGTAATAGATGCATTTTGTTTAATTTCCATTTTATATCAATAGATTTATGGCACAAAATAGAATAATATTACAAAAAGTAATAATATTACAAAAAGTTATATGATGACAAAAAGTGTTTCTTGGGCCTCGGTCGGAATCGATCTCAGTCTTGAAGGCGCCACCAAGGTTGTTAAGTACAGTGTGAAATCAACGCTTCTATATTTGTTGTCTTACGTTCAGGTCACGTGTTTACTGAAGCGAGTTTAACCTTTTTTACCCATTACAAAAAAGTGTACAACGCCGCTAAAGAAGTTTTCACTTCAAAAAGTATATAAGTATGTTTATCCGCATTCTTGAAACCATAACACAAGCTAGTTAAACTATGCTTACTTTGGGTCTAGAAAGCGCTGTGTAGACTATATTATATAATATAATATTATTATATATAGACATGGTACATTATTAAAAAAAAAATAACGACAGCCATTTTTATTTCTAACAATAAATAACATTATTCAATGAAGTCTGGTAACGTGCCATTCTTCCTAGCTTTAGCCACATTCTCAAAGTAACACGAGAAATCCACGTAACCCTTAATTTTTTTATTCCGATCGAACTGCCTCGCAACCGGATCGATATCGGAGCTAGACTCCATAGAACGATTGGTATCTACATTGGAATCATTCGTTTCGTTCTCATTCGTTCCCGACGAGTAAATCTCTGAATCAATCTCATTCAGTAACGTATTCGATTTTGATTGAACGATCGGATTGAATCTTACCGAGGCGTTTTTAGTGACGCTCTGACTTGGCGGGTCTTCGTCATCATTAGTCGGCAGGAAATTAAAATTTCTAATCAATAAAGACATATGGGTATTAGGTTTTGGTGATAAGTTATTTTTAACGCAATAAGATACAAATTCTTCTTCGATTTCTTCTAGAACAAACTGACTGACTTTCTTGAAGTCTGTGTGCTTTCTGAAGTTTTCTACGATGATCTGAGAGAGCATTTTGTTCGTTTGCTCGTAGCTACCTTTTGCTTCTTGGATGCGCTTGTATACACCGGAACTGACTAGGACGAGAAATCTGAAATCATAGAGAATTTTTCTTTTTAATACAGTAGCTCAAAAAGTGGCGTATTGCAGGGACGCGTAGCGTTCGGGATGTGGGCTATTACATACTCGAGCTTTTTCTTTACCTTTCCCGAACTCGTGCGTTTTCTTTCCCAACTGTCAAAATAATGTCTATTAAAAAGAAAAAACCAACCACGAAGTTTTTACTAAAAAAATTCATAGAATTTTTCAAGATTTATGCAAATATTTCTCAAAAATAGCTAGTAATTTGTTTCAATATCAGATTTAAAATTAATTTTAATTAAAATTTAAACATAAAATTAATATTAGTATCGGCCAAATTAAATTTATCAATACAAAAAAGTTGGCTGTACGACGTGCACTGCCATAGTCTCTGCTTATATAGCTTTACGATTGGCGCCATTTTTCAAAAAAAATCTTTGCGAGTTTAGTTGTTTGTTGCACAAAATGAGTAATTTCGACGAGAATTAATTTGAATTAACACCACCGGAACTCAGTATATTGCACAAAATGCTTCGGAGAACATTTTACCGGAAAAGTCAAAAAGTCGCTACATATCTACATACGACCAATTTATTGCGTGGAGAGAAGAGAAAAAAGCAAATAGTTTTTCAGAAAATGTTATGTTGGGATACTTCTCCGAACTCTCAGCAAAATTAAAACCTTCTACGTTCAAACAGTAAATATGCAACCTAAAACTTCCCTAGTTAGTATAAAAAACTGTACCAATTTCAATGTATATGTGAATTATAACTTTTATAACAAATAAATGATTAGTTAGTTGAGTTTATTGTGACTTTATTATTTTATTAAATTGCTTAATTTTTTCGAAACTGTATTAAAAATAGTTGTTCAATACAACGTGTGGGACTGTTATTTCAACTCGTTCCGACTGTCTACCCTCGCCTACGGCTCGGGTCAACATCTGTCGGAACTCGTAATAACAGAAATCCCACACTTGTATTGAAAACTACTATTCTTTGTACACAATAATAAATGTAAAAGTTTAGTTGGATGGATGGATGTAATGATGTTTTTTACTCAATCATGTCAGAACGGGTTAACAGATCTGGATGAAATTTGGCACAGAGATTTATCCCGAGAATAAGTTTTTTTTATATAATAAGAATATTAGTAACCGAAATTACTAATATTCCCCCTATTGCTTGTGTTAGGAGTGGATTCACCTCGGTAGTGTAATGGCCAGAATTCGAACCCTCTCGATCGTAGGGTCAACTCCTTAACCACTAAGCTACCGGCGTTTAGGGAACCCAAGTTCCCTTGGGTAGCGGGAAAGGGATCGGCATTACACGTGGGCGGAGCCGCGGGCACCAGATAGTAATGAATACATCTCTGCCAAGCTCTACGCTGATGGGTACTTGTATTCACATATTTAGGAATATAATGTACATTCTGATGGTGCCTACCTGCATGAATCATCCAAAATGATAGGTCCATGTATCTCGGGGGCGGCGATCACAGGCTCTGAGGTAGCTGCACAGATAGTTGGGAATGCTTTGTACAACCCTTTGACTAAGTAATTACCTAAACAGCGTGTAGCCGTCTGATTGCCTAAGTATTGAGCTGTAACATAAGAAATAACTAGGTTAATAAAAACATTTTTAGGGTTCCGTACCTCTAAAGGAAAAAACGGAACCCTTATAGGATCACTTCGTTGTCCGTCCGTCCGTCTGTCAAGACCGTTTTTCTCAGGAACGCGTGGAGGCATCAAACTGAAATTTATATCTAATACTCAGATCTACCCGCTTCGATGAGTTGGCAGGCGTGTGTAGGGCACACACGACACGCCTCCGCCACGACATAACCACCCCCGCTGGCCAGCGGGGGGGTATCCGAAGGGATTTCCGCACGTAAAAAAAAAAAAAAAAAAAAAAAAATACTCAGATCTACTGTCCCTTTGAGCTGTGAAAAAATCAAACTTCTAAGCCTAAGCAATAAAAAGATACAGCCGTTTATGCCGCAAATTTTCGAAACTCGCACGGGAATCAAAACCTACAGGATACTCCGTGAACTTAGAATCTTGAAATTTGGTACGAAGTAACGTCTTATAGTACAGATAAAGGAAACATTGCGAAAACCGTAAATTATTAGTTACATCATATATCTAATAAAAAATATTTTTGAAAATTTTAAAGTTACTACTTCTTTTCTCATGAACACGTATAGGTATTAAATTGAAATTCATATCAAATACACCTACAGGTTTGTACGGAACCCTCGGTGTGCGAGTCCGACTCGCACTTGGCCGGTTTTTTTTGTATGTTATATAGGACTGCGGCGAAGCCATAAAAGTATAGTACATATGTATGTCCGTTCTTATGTTCCCTCATAACATAATAAACGTAAATATTAGTGACCCGGTAAACAATCTTGTTAAAGTTATAATGTGGATTTTTTGCACTAAATGATGTTTTCAAACAGTAATCCGGTCAGGTTTTCACTTTTTATTATAATTCTTTTTTTTTTCTTATTAATGTAACATAACATAACTTCACGCCTGTATCCCCGAAGGAGTAGTCGGAGGTGTATTACTCACTCACGATTCGCCAGTTGTTGAGGTCCCAATGTAATATGGGGCGAGATTATTGCCATCTACCGGGCTCATTATTAAGCGAGCGATAATTATCATTTATTAATGCACACATAACTACGAAAAGTCAGAGGTGTGTGCCCGGGCAACTGGGGATCGAACTTGAGACCTCGTCTCAGCAGTCCGTTACGTATGCCACTATTATTAATGTTTTGTTTATTATTTATATATATATTTTACAGCACAAATTTGTCACAAAATTCGGCCGGGTAGGTACCACCGTGCACGATTGCGAAAAACCCTCCATAGTAATCCAATTTTGGTTTGATTGCGTTCAGGGGTCAGCAAGTGCACAGCCGGGCAGGGGGATTGTGGTCGCAGCACTAGTGGGACCGGTGGGTGTCACGCGGTGCTGCGACGACAATCCTCTTCTGATGAGGCCGTCAAGCTGAGTGCCACCATTGTTAATATGGTACGTGTATGTAGTGGTGACCCTTTTCCTGAGACTTTACCTTCAGCTTACCATCAGGCAAGGTGAAGTCAAATTGACGTGTCCTAAATATAAAAAAAAAAAAAGAAAAGTTCATATTATTTTGGTGTGCGACCCGTTCACCTACTCGGCGTACCCATTAGTGGGTGCAGGGAGAGTTTCCGCTTCCCATGTTTCTATGGTTGGAAATAAATTGAAATTACTATCAATCAATAAAAATATCTTCAAATTCTTATTAGGCATAAATTAAACGTAGCATCGTCTGCCCACGACATATGTATATAGCAGAATATCGGGTGTCCGAGACGTGTCCAGGTAGTTGTTGTAGTCATTCCCCCTAGAATGGGGCTGGTCGCGGGTTTTAAATCCCGAACTGAATGTTGACTGTTTCCGAATTAAATTTATAGAATAATAAAGGCTAAGGACTTGCTTTTTTGTGTTGCTACTGCAGAGTACCATATCGTGAAGACATAATGACGTCGGAGTTGAACCAAAAGTCGTAGGTAGATCATCTGTCCGTTTGTCGGGTTCATCAGGCTAGTGACTCTCTCAACTGCAGGAGCCACTGTAGCTCGTCTCCGTGGTGTAGCATGGGGACTCCCATCAACATCATCTCAACACCACAACACAAGTCCACCTAACATTGACCGATCCTCAGTTTGAAACGGCACCAATATACCTCCCGCCTATTCTATGGTCCATTGAAATTCGTAAAAAGAGATCGTTGGAAGAAGAAATAATACTAAGTACTAACCGTTCCTCAGCTTGTTGATGTCAAGCCCTAGCTGCTGCAGCCTCAGCAGTTCGTCCTCGTTGTGCAGACCATGGTCGACGGTCAGTTGTACAACGCGCAGCACCCCGTTCCCGTCGGCCCGGCCCAGCAGCGCGCGCGCGAGCCCCACGTGCGCCACGAACAGCTTGCGGCCGTGAGCGAGCGCTAGGGCTACGCCCGCGCCGCCCGACAGGTGGCCGTCGATCTCCTTCAGGCGGGCTAGGATGTGTTGGTTCTGCGACGCCTGGTAGGAACGTGTGTGCCTTGTAGCGGGAATCAGAACTACACGGGAATATAGACACTAGGTCCAATAATAAATCTTTAGGCTTTCACGGCCGGCGTTGCATGTAGAATATACTGCTTCCAGGGTGATTGGCCGTGGTCCATGTGAAACTTGTGTTAAAAAGGTTTCATCGATCACTGCGGTCGACATCTTCAGTGGTACAGGTCTGGGCGGCGACGAGTGCGTAGAAATCTCTAAGAGCATAAAGCAGCACAAGTTTCATATGGACCACGGCCAATTAGCCCGGAAGCAGTATATTCTACAAATATACACGTGCTTAAACCTACAGATCTCATTCACTTGTTGATCCGAGCGGTAATCCCTGTCGCATCCACAATTTCTGCTTTGAAGCCCAGGGGTACACCACCTATTCATAATTTGCCAGATAAGCTACATCAAGGTAGAAAAGCAGACCCGGGCTCTAAATTGCAAGCTTTGGATGGAACTGGAATTAACGCTGGGATGATGATGAGTAAAGCCAAATTGTCCGTGGAGGTTTCCACACGTAAAAAAAAAAAGTATACTTGTATCCAAGAAATACGCACACGAGCGCCTCGAACTCCTTTAGGCGGGCTAGGATACGAGGCGGGCTAGAATGGCTGCTAGAAACGAACCGCGACATCACAAGCGACAATTAATTTTTACAATCTAATATATAAAATTCTTGCGTCGCGATGTTTGTAGTTAAACTCCTCCGAAACGGCTTGACAGATTCTCATGAAATTTTGTGTGCATATTGGGTAGGTCTGAGAATCGGACAACATCTATTTTTCATCCCCCTAAATGTTAAGGGACCACCCCTAATTTTTTTTTTTATTAGTTTTTTTTTTAGGATACAGCATGAGAAAATACATAACAACCCTGAATTTTGAACCCTCTACGATCAACCCCTATGTTTCCATCGCGATTTTTTTATTTTATTTATTTTTAATAATTTTCTTCAATTATGATTTTTTTTCTCAATTCAATTTGATCTTCCGCCTTCGCTGGTCGATAACCGATCAACTACGTTGTCACCTCTCATCCAGCAAACATCTCGGAGTAGGGATCAGAACGAAGCCGATCTGCTGTGTTACTCACTATACAGTTTTCGGCCATTTTCTATATCGTAGTATCGATCGTAGCAGTGACTTGATACGTATATTTTAATTTTTTTGTGTATCTCTCAATTTAATTTTACTCTCATCGTAAATTTATTATTAATTTCCAGTGCACTAATTATTTATTCACAATTTATTAATAAAATGTTTCCTAGAAATAATATACATGGCAAAACAACGTTTGCCGGGTCAGCTAGTATTGTATAAACAAGTTGAATTCCTGAGACGAGCTCAGCCGAATACAAGGGATTTTCGATTTAGCGTATTTTTTTTTGGGATTTTTTGCGTTTTTTTTTTATCTTGCAATGGTTCACCCCAGCACGAATCTATTACCGAAAAGAGCAACTCGATAGCTCATCTCCTTCATAACCAAAACCGTGACAGAAAATTGGCAACGACGACGACGTCGACGACAACTCCTTAGCAATAGGGCTTTTCTAAAGAAAATCCCTAAAAAATGTTAGATGGCTTATTATAGGCACCTTATCCCACCTCCACACACCCGAGAGGGCCATTTCAAAGCCATAGATGGTACAGGGTCAGCCGGGATGCAAAGGAATTGCCTTAATAGATCATGTTACACCCGGTACATGAGAGCCGAGACAGCGTGTGGTTTTAGTCGGTTCGAGTCCAACATAACTAGTTGGCCCTTGGCCGGTGGGAGGAATCAGTGGGTCAAGAAAAAGATGCCACTGCCGGCGATGAACGAGAAAACACGAGTAAAACTAGCAACTGTTAACGAGGTAGAGTAGAGTGTGTAGCTCCAATATTTTTGTCGCTGGACTATAAGGGAGTGTGCGAGGGCGATGGGTGAAATAGCAGCTGAAACAATATATTCCTATAATGCCTGCCTACTCGGCGAGTTTTCGGATAACCAAGCGATATCTTTGACAACTCTTGAGATCTTAGTTAGTGTATGGGGCTCCCCCATACACTAACTAATTAAGTTTAATTCTATTTTTTACACAGGACGCGACCATTTTAGAATTATCCTTTGGCCCTAAGTGGTCAGAAAAAAGGAAAACATCTATAAAAAGTGATATTGTCGGAAGTTTACGCGAATGTCACAGATGAAATTGAAGAATTGAAATGACATTCGCGTAAACTTCCGACGATATCTATAAAAAGTTTCAAACTGTGCTTTATGTGCTTTATTCATACCTGAGTCTCATTGAGTGTTTGCAGCTGGTAATGTAAACTCGTCCTTTCAGCTATCATACCATCGTAATTCTCAATGTAAGCTTTCTCCACTGATATGAATGCATTTCTGGAATAAACAAAAAATCTACATGAAAATTAAATAAAAAAAAAACAAAAAACCCGACTGCTTAAAAAGAGCAAAACAAGTTTGATAGCAGGTGGGACTTGTTAATTTTCTTTCATTTGTAAATCATAAACCGAAAGAAAGGTCTTTTAACCCTCCTTCTGGCACAGTCAGGTAAAAAAACCAGTGTGTAAATTTTCCAGGTCCAATATCTCAAAAATACAATTACAAAATTGTTTTTTCATTTTAATAAAGTACCGTAGTACACAGTACAGTAGGATATTATTTCCAACAGGGACGGTGGTAACCATTTCTCCCTTTTCCCCAATAAAGTACTATACGTTTTTATTAAGGTGAAGACACTTTGGTACAAACCCTAGATAAAATTGAAAGAGTCATAATATATGTATATTAGCAACCTTAATCTTTCCCGTATCTCCTCATCAGTGTTAGTTGAAGCTGGTGGTGGAAACAGAATCTCCGCAGCCATCCTCTGCATGATGAATCTAGCTGCATCCAGTCCATTGTGAGGCTCGAACACTCCATACAGTAAACTGAAAAATATGGCAGTTGACAGCTGTAGTTAGGGATAGAAAAGCTTTGATTTATAGTATAAATTTAAATAAGAAAAAGTCATTTTTTAACATTGATATTTGATTACTCTACCAAATTGTTTATGAAATTATGAGCAATTAATATGCTAACTTCTCCTATAAATATATTATTATTGGTTATCAGGCAAGCATTTGTATACAACTGATAATGCTTGTCTTGTCTTTGAATAAGTTTCAGTAATATTTAAGTATCCAATTGTTTCTTGAATTTTGTAGTTCCGTCAGCTACCACATACTCCGGAAGCTTGTTCCACACTCTGACCACTGTGTTGGTAATGAAATGCTGGTGAAGATTGTTGTTGGAGAACTTTAGATTGTGTCCAATTAGATGGGCATTCTTATGATATACAAACATGGTATCAAAACTCTTTATATCATAGTGTCATTTCAATATCTTAAATGTTTCAATAAGACTTGTAGGTTAAATCGGAAAAAGTCAAACATTCAGGATAGGGGTGCCTTTCTAGGGGGAAAACTCTGACTAAAAGAGCTACATGGACATGTCCTGGATATTCGAAATTTTCCTCATACGCGTGGAATTATACAATAACATCCTTATGATATGTTACGCAGGATAAAGTGTTAATTATTTATATTATATTGAGTTTAAAGACTTTTTTTTAGCTTCCTATGTTTACATTATTGTGCAATATATTTTTAGATAGAAAACTGTTAGTTTAACTCACAAATTATCTTCCGTCTGGCAGTAAAAACACAGATAGTCATCTGTCGTGTTCGTGTTGCCTCCACCTAGCCGAGAGAAATATGACGCAACACATGTATTCTTGCATTTTGGTAAGTCGTCGGTCCACGGCCGAGCAATCATAATAACTAAATATCATAAAAAATGTTTAATATCATACTTTTATAACAGGAACACGAAATTATTTCTGAATTATTTATTTTTGTAATTTGACACTTTAATTACAGCTGACAGCTAAATCTAAAGGGTAGGTTCTGAGAGCTAGCTGATAATGCTAAAAGCAAGCTCCTTGAACACCCTCGCATGAGTGAGATTACTGAACTACTTGATGTCGAATTCCACACTGTATAGAAACTGACTCCAGTACATATTTCAAGTATAGTTTTTTTTGTTTATAACATTGCTAATTGCTCTTATTAGAATTAAATATTATCAATACGTAAGGGACGGGTCGCGGGTTCAAGTCTGGTCCTAGATGTTCTCTTTTTCCCATCTAAATTTATAGGAAAAGTAAGCATATGTACTAATTGCTTAAAAATTTAATTGATAAATAGGTATTATCATTTTTGTACTGTAGGGTGTATCACACCAAAATCTTCGTGGTCCAAGCAAACTTCACAATCTCACCTGCTAACTGGTAAACAGAGTCACAGACCTACTGATTACCGAGAGAGGCTCTGGCTACGGTTTTCCGTACGTCAAAATATAGTTTTTAGCAGCTTATATTCTCATGTGATCAATGTTTTCTTATCACTAAGTTCTGGCTGTAACCGCAATTTCCTTTCTCATGGGTTTATGCCTACATATTGTATGTTCTGTTATCCATTCAGTTTAATCATAATTAGGTTGGTAAGGACATTCAATGTACGCAAAGTTAACATAAAGTAAATAGTACGTACATTCAACAACTAAATTCTAATTTATAAATCATCTAAACTTCACAAAATATCAAAAGGGTAGGTAGATATATTAACTTTGTCCCAACGAGACAATTTGAGGCCTAGTCAACCTCACCTGCAAGCCTCTAGCGCAGGCTTTTCTTGCGGGGTTGGGGGCCAGAGGGTAACCGCTCCCATAAAAGCCGTTTAAGATAAACCAAAAGGATATGAAAAGAACATTAAGATTAATTTCGAGCTTAATTTTTTATAACCTAGGACATCTGTGCCTTTTTAGCTGGATGGAGCTGTGGTGAAGAATTTTATATCTCTATATAGTTGTGATCGTCATAATTATATATTTCCATAAATAAACAGATTAGAGCACTTTAATTAACATGTATTTTTTCGATCTGTGAAAAACGAATACAGTATGAATCTTAAAAGACCGATGGCGAAGTCAAGGTCACACAGCACGAAAAGTAAGCACAGGGAAATTTACATAATTCTTGTCATTGGGTACCTATTTTTGTCGTATTATCGGCAGCGCGGATGTTTATGTCGGACTTGAACCGACTAAAACTGCACGCCGTCTCGGGTCTCTAATCGGTGAGAGCTGGCCCAATAAGGCAATTTCCTCGCACCCCGGCTGCCCCTGGGCCGTCTACGGCTTTGAGATGCCCCCTAGGGAGTGGGAACCGCGGTACCTACCGTCCTTAGCTCTAAAATCTTCAATAAAATAAATCAAAAATATCTGTAGGTTACCAAACACCATAGGAGCATCCGTAAATTACGTCACACAAATTTCATGGTTTCTGACCCTCACTCCTGTCTATGTCATATTTTGTAAGACTCCTCTCACCCAAGGTGGGTGGGGAGTCCCTATGTGATGTCATATATCTTGCAATTTTACAATCGAAGTTATTAAATTAAAACAGCATTTCCGAAATTAGTTTTATTGGCCCTATAAATTATTTTTTTTAATAAATGAAATACATATTAGATTTTGAAGTGTGACGTCACTTAACTTAGGACCCCCTCACCCCCTGTCACACTGCGTCCACCCTCTCCCACTTATCCGGTGACGTCATTTATGGATGGCCGCTATCAAATTTTCAAACGACCTCTACTTGTCTTTTTAAATAATGGACATAATCAATATCATTCAATCAACAGTGGTGTACCATTGGGCATCTCATCCTCAGTAGAGAAATCAAAATAGGTAGACTGTCACTGTATATAGTAGAAACAGAACACAATTCTTCAATGAAAAGAATGGTCACAAGCAACAAAGGCACACATATTCCTACAGGGACACCAGTTAGCTGAACAGATGATCAAACCATAATGTTAACGGGCCTGTTATGTGTCAATGCCTAGCTAGAAATAATATTACTAACATGGCTAACAGGTTATAGTAATATGACTAATAGGTTACTAGCAGGTTAGACAATCATATTTTTAATTGAGTCACTCTATTCATCTGGTCACCAATCTCAGTTGCATCCAAAACTTGTACTTTAGAGGCCCGAAAGCCTGCAGTTTTCCTCCTCTCACAAATTTGGTTTATTTAGACATTTACGGGAGCAATAGCTTTATTAGTCAATCAGCAAGTGTACCACCTTGCAGGCGAGGTATATGATTGTCGTAGAATATTTATTTCAGCGCCAAAATCTTAACTGTGGGTGTATTGGACCTCATGTGTGTCCCCAAGTGCATGTGTCACTAAACTACACAATAAAAGGCCATTTTCTTTGAACAAAGTTTTAATGTTCTTTCCACATATGAAAACTCGATCATTTACAATTTTTTGCAATTTTTATAGTTTTTTTTATACAATGTTAGCTCTGTAACCTAAAGAGCTACTCATGTCTAAGTTTTTGTTTATTATCTATTACTTTGAGAAAGCCAATCTTAGTCCGGACATGAAATAACAACTTTAGAAAATATTTATACTTTAAAAATATTATGAGGTGCTTTTAACACCTCAATCAATATACATATAATATACTCCCTATGATTTCCTGGTGCACTGTTGAATAGAATGCTATAAATGTAATCATATTGCCAATATTGGGTTAAAGTTCATACAACTCTTAATCAAAGAGGTCCTATATAATAGAATGTTTTCACACCCCATTATGCAGTAATGTTACATATAAAACTAAAATTAATGTATTAGTGCATGGCATAAGAATCAAGCAGTTTATAATCAGGATTGTTGAGAGGTTTCCAAAGTCACATAGTAAAAAAACAGTGCTCCTACATAATCATATGGTACCGCATTGTCAAAATGTACACAGACAATAAATGCAGTAAAAATTATTAAATAACATTTATTTAGGAACACAAGGTAAAAATAAAATGACAACTATTGAGAACCTGCAGTGACTTTGGATACCCATTTCACTTCAGGTGAGCAAAATTAAAAACTACACCATTCTGTGTCCGACCACATTTTAATCGGATTTTTTATCTGCAGCTTTGGTTTCCGGTTCTTTCTCCTCTTTCTTTTCAGGTTTCTCCTCTTTCACATTCTCTTTCTCCTTCTCATTTGTAATCACCTCCTTGGCCTCCTGCTTGGATGCCTCATCGAAGTTTCCGACTAGGTTGGGTACCTCGTCATCCTCGTCTAGTGGTTTGGGCGCAGCAACGCTGGATGCGAGCCTCTTCAATTGATTCAAACCTTCAGGACCAAGCTGACTCAGTATACCTGGCAGCATCTCTGCAATCTGCTTATTCTCTCCATGTCCCGTGATAGCGAAAGTATTCGCCGTAAGGGATGCCTGAGCTTTCGGGTTGTTGAAATGTATTACTGTGCCATCGTCTTTTATCATATTAACTTCCTCAATGCCAGGAATAGTGTTTACTGACAGTTTTTTGAGGGAGGATTGCAATTTCTTGTCATCTGTAGCCGCGGTAACATGAACAACCTTTTTCTTGCGCCTCGGTGTGCCCTTACCGCCGATGCGTACTTGTGACTGCAGTTTCTTTAGTTTTTCAGTGTTCATTATGTTGTATTAATACACGACGCTCGTTTTTCGAAATACGCCGCTCTTTTTAGCGTAACTGATAATTCAATATACACAATGATCACACAACTTTTCCATGTAACTTGATCGTACGCACGTGTTTTGAACACCGGTTAGTTACAAAGGGAAAATGGTGGATTTGAGACAAGTTATTTCTGATTTCCGAGTTCTGTAAGTTGGCAGCATTGGGGTATAGTGTTCCTTTACTCGTAATATTCTTGAAACCGCGTTGTAAACGTCAAACTTTTACCACAATTTGACTTATCTAATCGCTAATCATTATAGGTGTATATTTTTTCCAAATGTATGGATATAGAAATATGAAATAAATTTATTGACTTCAGTTTCGTAAATAATTAAAACAAAATCATAAGACGTAGAAATATTTTTTATTTGTTTGTTTTTTACGATTTCATCAGGATATGGAAACGAAGCGTAACAGTGATACCAGTATTAAAATAATAGTCACAAACATTTAAGCGATACTATTTTTATTTGTTATAAAGAATTAAAGGAGAATTAGCAGCACACTAAAAGCCGTGGAATGCATAAAATCTCAAAGTAAGTAGCCACTTCACAAGTTACTTCATTCTGGCTCACATGGCTTACGCACAGACATTATAAATATTATCAGTGGGTATACGACATCCTTTTGCTTTATCATCGCTGCTATCTGCCACACATAGAAATAGCTATTTAACTCTTATTTTAGATACATAATTGCTTTGGTAGTCAGACCAATTACGTTTAATATATTAAAATTATACTTGTTTATTTAATAAACCCATTTGAGTCGGTCTTCCCTGCCCTCTAGTTAGAACTTTGGGAAAACACTTTCTACGACATTTTTATTATAATGAAACTTGTAGTTTTAGAAATATTGCAATAGATGGCGTCTTTTACTGATCAAATTTAGCGAAAGATGGCGTTAGAAGTGCTGTGTTTAATAATCCTTAAGACAGCCATTTTTTTGTCAATTCAGAATTATGTAACGATTTTTTCATCATAAATATTTCCAAAAAAATATTGGAGATAATTATGTTTATCTACATTTTACATATATTATTAGGTAGGTATAAGCACCTTGGGGTGTGTGTTGGGTAACCTCCTCGAGTGTCGCTCCGATTCCGATCCCGCCGCAGTCCGGGGGGAACGGAATCGGAGCGGCCGGTACACCCTGGGCGGCGGTCAATGGCTTCCCCTTCACCCCTTCATAGGGTTGGCATTGATCGTCGGCCAATACCCAACGTGGCGGGAACACATCGCTCTCCGTACTCCTCTGCTTTCAGAGGAGACAGGATGAGCGATGCTGTTAGTGGTGAGATGGCCCAGGGTCAGCCGGGGTGCGAGGGATATGCTCTATGGGTAACCTTACACCCCGGCGTCTGAAGACCCGAGACGGCGTGCGGTTTTAGTCGGTGCAAGCCCGACATAACCGCCCCCGCTGGCCGGCGGGGGGGTATCCGAAGGGATTTCCGCACGATAAAAAATAAAATAAAAAAAAGGTATAAGCACCTTACACCCCGGCGTCTGTAGACCCGAGACGGCGTGCGGTTTTAGTCGGTTCAAGCCCGACATAACCGCCCTCGCTGGCCGGCGGGGGGGTAATTAAAAAAAAAAAAAAAAAAGGTAAAAGCATTTTTTTTTTAAATTTCTACATTTTAGACTAACATACAATATACCTTTTTTACAATAAACAATTATAATAGTTTAAATAATTTTCAATAGATTATGCCAAAGTAGGTAAATAATGTCAGTTAGCAGCCAATAGGATCATAATCCTCATAGCGACTTCCTAGTTGCCTAAGTTTGTAATTTGAAGCTGGAGGCCGAGGTTAGCATATTGTTTTTGATTGGTCGACTTTTCCTGGAGCGATTGCCGTCTGATCTCCCTACCCCAAGAGGAACGCCTGTGCCAGAGCATCGTACGTTGTTTAGCAGGTGAGGTTGGCCCGGCCTCAAAGGGCTTGGAGGAGTTCACACCATAATATCAGAAGTCCTTATAAGCATTGTTTACTAGCTGTTGCCCACGGCTTCGCCCGCGTGAACTTGTGATTCGCATGGAATAGATACCTACATGTACCTACCCGATTTAGTAACGTCAAAAAAACTTTAGTATTCTGTCATCTGTCAAAACCTAGGTTTTCGTGAAGTTAATTAACCTTCAGAATCACTCACGGTTATCGTGTTTGACTTGATTTTGAGATATTTGATTTTATAAGTTTTGTTGAGTTCACGTTACCCTCGATTGCATCCGAGGCTCTCACCTCAGCGTCAGGGATCCACCTTCCGGCTTTTAATCCTCCATTTCGCAAGGTTTTGGGCACCCATGGTAGTGGGACCATTGTCGTGCATATTATCTTCTACGATTTCAAGCCAGCACTGCTTCGGTTTACCCCTTCTACCGGGGACCGATGGAAGCGGCGTGGCCAGACATTGGTTACCCATGTACTTACTTAGTCAGGCAGTTACCGCATTACATGGCCGCACCAGAGAAGGCGACCCTTCTGCCTTTTCCATAGCATCCTTACGCGTGACTCCACACATTCATCGCAGTATATTCATTTCCGTGATCCGCAACTCCTGCTTATGTCACTTTAGAAGCGGCCATGTTTCACAGCTTAGTATAAGGACAGTGGTGTTCTATTATGTACCTACCTACCATACTTACAACAAAAAACAGATTTTAAAATTTTGGTCTATCTGTCGTACTGTCTGTTTGGTCCGCCTGACCTCCGAAGTGACTGGGACGATTTTGAAGGGATACAATGATCACTGGCAGATAGCTGAGGTTATAAAGTGCAACTTAATCTACTTCTGGCAAAGACTTCTCTTATATAAGTCACAAGAAGTCTGGCCTCACATGGAATACTGCTGTCACCTATTTGCCGTGGCACCTGCATAAATGCTTGACCCGTTTGACTCGGTGCAAAGACGGGCGCTGAGGATCGTCGACTTTAGAAGCCCATATTCAGGTATTTACACGCGAATGTTTACTGTCCAACGTACTTTCAGGCAGTGTCTCAGCGATAGGAGAGATTTGCCTCTCTGTGCATATTCTAGTCTATATAATGGTACGTGTTCAGAAGAATTGTTAGACATGATGCCTACGGCCACAGTCTATCATAGCACCGCTCGCCACAGACAGGGAATCCATCCTCACACATTGCAACCAGAAACGGTGCGCACAGTGAGGTATGAAAGGAACTTCATCCCGCGCACTCTCAGGCTGTGTAAAAAAAAAACAAAAAGGTAATAGGATCTACATGATAAACAAACATTTACTTTTTCTATTGCTACTAAAGTGGGTTAGGTTAGGTTAGAACTGTGACCCCAACAGAGCGCAAGCCGAGCGAGCGAAGCGCCGGAACCACTAATACCTTCTAAATATTAAATACTGATTTGAAACATATGTACTCTTTATTTTGAGAAAGATTAGAGAGAATGACCAATCTGCGCAATTCGGGTTATGATAGGAACCAGACGTCGCGTCGGGCAGGTTAGGAAGAGGGTTACGTTCGGAACAAATATTACATTTTTTTTCAAGTTTATAACCTAACCCGCGACCGGGTCAGGTTTTCGGTTCAGGTTTGGAATAATCAGACCTCTCGATCGTAACTCCGACTCCTTAACCTCTGAGCAACGCTTAATTTTTTCTAATAGAATTTTATTTGAGAATTAGGGAATCCAATTTCAATGCCCACTCCTACCATATTTGGTAATCCATACTAATGTTATAAATGCTAAAGTAACTCTGTCTATCTGTTACGCTTTCACTCCTTAACTACTGAACCGATTTTTATCAAATTTGGTACAGAGATAGACTAGAGGTTGGGAAAGGAAATAAGCAATGTTTGATCTTGATAAACGACACCCACGCAGGCGGAGCGGCAGGCAACAGGACAATCCTTAAATTATAACAAGGGATGGAAGATTTAATTAAAAAATAAAGCAATAATAAGTAATAAACAGTAACTATGGTTGCCGATATGTGGAGTGTGGATTCGGCAATTATTGTTCCGATAGTTGTATCGGTTCACGGACTGATTGCCAAGAGCCTCGATCAACATCTCAAGAGGCTCGCGTCAGGCAGTTGGGTCAAGGGCTTGATGCAGAAGGCAGTGCTCCTCGACACGGCACGTATTGTGAGGAGATTCCTCTCTCTGGAGCCCTAACCACCGGTAGCTTGGTCCCTTACCCGATGCCGGTGGATCACTATTTACGCAAATATATTTTTAAATATACCTACTTATTTGTTTTTTTTTTATAAATACAACGTATTTAAAAATATAATTTAAATGTATTTTAAAGTTTAATAAAGATTTGAAATCCTACTAAAATGATAAATGTGAAAGTTTGGATGGATGAATGGATGTATGGATGGATGTTTGTTACTCATCACAACAGAACGGCTGAACGAATCTCGCTGAAATTTGATACACGGATAGACTATAGTTTGGAATAGGCTACTTTTTATCCCTGGAAAGCGGGAATAGGATCAAAATGCCACGCGGGCGGAGCCGCGGACAACAGCTAGTAAACTTTATTCAGCTGTAGTAGGTACTTTTAACGCGAGGTTAAATAAGTAGGTACCTTTTTTTTTGTGCGGAAATTCCTTTCGGATACCCCTCCGCCGGCCAGCGGGGGTGGTTATGTCGGGCTTGAACCGACTAAAACCGCACGCCGTTTTAGGTCTTAAGACGCCGGGGTGTTAGGTTGCCCATAGAGCATATCCCTAGCACCCCGACTGATTCTGGGCCATCTCCGTAAGGTAGGTACCTACTAAAGCTGAATATAGTTTATTTCTAAAATGAAATCAATAAGCCGCAGTATAAAGCGATAAACTAAAACAATATGTTATTTATTACCCACGTTTGATCTAACCAATAACAAATTCCAAAGGAAATTCTCTATTCACAAGTTATTATCGGTCAACAATTGTTATAACATTGTGACTTCATGGTATTTATCGGCTAAAGCCGCGTTTCCACTAGGCAACATTTGGCGCGCGACACGGGACGCTCAACATGTACGGCAACGCTGCACAACAGCACGCGACGTTGTCAGCTGGCGCGCAACATGACGCGCGGCTTGTTGTTTGTTTAAAGAGCATCGTTAGTTGAGCATCAGATGTTGTCGCGTGGAGATGTGACGCGCAACAATGTCCGTAATATGGTGTAACGAACGAGTGCTCAAATTAATCGAACTGTACTAAACTATGAATGTTTATGGGATACTGCTCACAGAGACTATAAAAACAAATTCGACGAAATATGTTTTTTTTTATATTTAGGACACGTCAATTTGACTTCACCTCGCCTGATGGTAAGCTGAAGGTAAAGTCGCAGGAAAGAGGGTCACCATTACATACACGTACCATGTTAACAATGGTGGCACTCAGCTTGACGGCCTCATCATAAGAGGATTGTCGTCGCAGCACCGCGTGACACCCACCGGTCCCACTAGTGTTGCGACCACAATCCTCCTGCCCGGCTATGCACTTGCTGACCCCTGAACGCAATCAAACCGAAATTGGATTACTATGGAGGGTTTTTCGCAATCGTGCACGGTGGTACCTACCCGGCCGAATTTTGACAAATTTGTGTCATCAAATTTCTACCACCAGTGAAATTTCATTCATCATTTCATTTCATTCGGGTAAAATTCGTAAAAGATCCATCAACCACATGGAGATAACTGAATACATTCTTTATTTTGTAGATATTTTCTAACCCACCAACGTGGTTTTTTTCTTTTTGATGCATTTTTCTATAAAATTATAACCACTGCCGCAGAAATCAACACAAGTTCCTCTGGCGACATGTTGTCGACGACTGGCGTAAAGTAGTAGATGCGTAGACAGACAACGTTGTTCAACAAAAGTTCCGCGCTGACTTTCAACATGTTGGGCAACTTGTTGTGCGACATGTTGCGCGTCAATTCTTGCCTAGTGGAAACGCGGCTTAACACTTGATTCACAGAGAGCTCTCAACAACGAAAATAAACGCGGCTCATCACCGTAAAGCGATATTGAAACGATAAATATTTATCTGCTTTTACTAAATGGACTCCAAAATGGTGGACTATAAAGCTGTCATCGCGTGATCTGTTCGCGCCATAATTTCGAATTGTGGAGTTGCTAGTTCATAATATATTTTTATTTTTATAATAGATAGCTGTGCCCTGCGGTTTGAACCACCGTACGACTGCTCTATTCCGGCCGCCTGCTTCGTCTTTCTGTTTTTTTTTAATGATATTTTGTATGGTGTCTATGGGTCATATCATAATATAAAAATGACCTATAACCTTACATCAAATGCAAAATTGAATTCGCAACGGTAGTCCCAAAGATTAGCGTCATCAAACAAAAAAAAAATTCACTTTTTAGGGTGCCGTTGCCAAATGGCAAAAAACGGAACTCTTATAGATTCGTCATGTCTGTCTGTCCGTCCGTATGTCACAGCTACTTTTTTCCGAAACTATAAGGACTATGCTGTTGAAACTGTATATTCTGTGTATTCTGTGAACCGCATTAAGATTTTCAGACAGAAATAGAAAAAAAACAATAAATTTTGGGGGTTCTCCATACTTAGAACTGAAACTTAAAAAAAAATTTTTCATCAAACCCATACGTGTGGGTATCTATGGATAGGTCTTCAACAATGATATTGAGGTTTCTAATATCATTTTTATCTAGACTGAATAGTTTGCGCGAGAGAAACTTCCAAAGTGGTAAAATGTGTCTCCCCCTCCCTCTGTAACTTCCAAAATAAGAGAATGACAAAACTAAAACTTGTAAACTTCCACTGAAAATTAGTTTGAACGAGATCTAGTAAGTAGTTTTTTAATACTTGATAAATCATAAGTCGCAATTTACCTTTCATTCAATCAACTCACATATAAAAAAATTACTTGCTGCTACGGAACCCTTCATGGGCGAGTCCGACTCGCACTTGGCCGGTTTTATTATTGGGTACCAAAATACATAAAAAAAAGCAGTGGCACTCCGGGAGTGCCTTATAGTCTTGCCGTCTGCCTTTCCGTGTGATATCTACTTTTGTATATAAGTATGTAATATCATTGTAAATTATAGACTTTTCTCGAACATGCATGGAAATATTGTCATTATTTTCAAAAAAAGAACACGCGAAGTATGGAATTTGACTGGTGGTAGAAATTTGATGACACAAATTTGTCACAAAATTCGGTCGGGTAGGTACCACCGTGCACGATTGCGAAAAACCCTCCATAGTAATCCAATTTCGGTTTGATTGCGTTCAGGAGTCAGCAAGTGCATAACCGGGCAGGGGGATTGTGGTCGCAGCACTAGTGGGACCGGTGGGTGTCACGCGGTGCTGCGACGACAATCCTCTTCTAATGAGGCCGTCAAGCTGAGTGCCACCATTGTTAACATGGTACGTGTATGTAATGGTGACCCACTTTCCTGAGACTTTACCTTCAGCTTACCATCAGGCGAGATGAAGTCAAATTGACGTGTCCTAAATAAAAAAATAAAAAAAAATACGGAAAAAGAAAATCAAATCCATTATTGGAGCGTTCTTTGAATTTGGAACAATACAACGCTCCAGCAATGTTGTATGAAACGGCATGTTTGGGTTATGAAATTCTTTTAAATTCATTAACTTAAATGTATAATTAAAAAAAAAAGATTTATTTCCTTGCATTCTTTTGAGAATAGACTTTACATTCTTGCTTGCCTAGTCGATTGTTAACTTATTTTTCAACCCTGGCAACCCATTCGTCTCCTCGTCCATCATCGCTAGCTCACTCAATAACAACGCATCTACGTAATAACGTTTCGCTAAAATGTATCCGAGCGTGTTCGCACTTATCCCTTGCGTTGACAGATGTACACACGACAACAAAAGTGTTTTGATTGGTATTTATTTGTGCCTATGTTTTAAGTCATTGAAAACGTAATGAAAAACCGCGCCAGAGCTTCGTTCGTCAATCAGTACGTGTATCGGCTTACAAGGAACGTTGGCTTGTGTCTGTACATTGGATATATTAAAAAAAAAAATACTTAGGTTATGTTAACTAAACGATAATGAACACAAAAAAAAATTGTCTGTTTATTCCCGATGGATGCAAAAACTACTAAACGGATTTTGATGCGGTTTTTTCTAATAGAAAGGTCTTAGTCAGACTTAATATCTGCCGTATGTTTAATTGCAATCAGTTAAGTAGAACCGGAGATATGATCAAAAAAAGATTACCTCCGCGAGGGCGGAGTCGCGTGCATCAATATACCATATGTCTATACCGTGATCACGTAATTCCCGTTAACATAATTATGTTAATTCCTTTTTTAGTGACGTAAGTGGATTGCTAATAAAAAATGTATTTGTCTGATAGTCTACTCCAGATGATTAGTTCTTCATTCCAGGGTAACTGCATACGCTTCTACAACAAGCTCTCTAATGAAATTAGGAATCTACCTCGTAACAAATTTTAAAGTCTTGGTGTCTTCGATCGTAACTGGTTAGGAAACACAATTACAATGGCGGCCCAAGGGAATATTGCCAAAAAGGCTATTAAAAATGCTTACCCATTATCAAAACCCGTATTCAAAAACGTTATTATGAAATTTAAGAATATTTAGATGAGAAGCAAAGTTGGAAATGAATTATTTGGTCTACTAGGCTAATGTAATAATATATTACAATTAAAATGAGTACCACAAAAACGCCTGCAGAGTATCTTGTCGGGGTCTTCTGAGGACAGGGCTGCAATTTCAACTTGTGGTCTATTTGGACATTAATCTTGTACCTGCTTTTCTTTTCTTTGACGTTTGCAAGTGCCTTTTTAATTGCCTACACATAATAGAATTTTTGACTTAACAGTTATGAACTCAGCTGTACTTGGCTGAGTAATAAACTAATGCACTTATATTTAGTTTCCGTAACACATTTACTGCTTTTTTATAACCATATTTTAGAATTGTTGTAAAGATTTGTTTTAATGTTCAGTATTTTATCACATTCTAAATATATCATTGCCGTGGAGTAGATTGCGCGGGCCATCTTATCTGTTTCCGTAGAAGCTCCACCAAGATCTTTGGGGCCCAAAAACTCATCTGCGATTGAGGGACGAGTGTCTGGTATGCAGGCTTTTCTCTCGGGGTTGGGGGTCAGTTGGCAGTCCCTTCGGCGCTAATCAAGAGTTAGCAGGAGAGCCAACCTTGGGCTCCAAAGTACCAGCTTTGGATGCAACCGAGAGTAACGTTGTGAAGCTGTTGATCTTTTTTTCTTCGGGAGTCGTACAAGCTCTTTTTTTATACCACTTAGGTGGCACACAAGCACACGACCCACCTGATGGGAAGCGGTTACCGTGGCCTATGGACGTGTGCAACACCAGGGGCGTCACACTCGCGCTGCCGACCCTGTAGAAACCTTTTAATGCCCTTCTTGAAGAATTCCATATTGTAATCGCTTGCTAAAACCACAGCAGGGAGGTCATTTCACCGTTTGAGCGTGCGCGGAAAGAAGTTTCTTTCATATCATGCTGCGTGTCCGGTCGCAACGTGTGAGGATGAATTCCCCGTCTGTTGTGAGCAGTGCGATGATTGAATATGGCCGTGGGCACTTTTATTATTATCGAACAATTCTTCTGAACACATACCATTATATAGACGATAGAACATGCACAGAGAGGCAAAATCTCTTCTATCGCTGAGAGGTTCCACACTGCCTGAAATTACGTTGGACAGTAAACATACATTATATTATATCCTAGTAACGTTAGAAAAGCAGTATATAATATTCGGACTACATCCGCGTGGGTATATAGGTATATGGTATCGATCCCAGGTTTTACCATGGCACACACCAATGACTTTTCGATGCTTTTCGAAGTTATGTGTGTATTTATCGCAGGTTTATAAGTGCCCGGTGAATGGCAATAGGCTCGCCACCTATTACATTGGGACCTAAACATAAACTGGCGAGATGTGGGTGCGCTAGCACCTCTGCCTACCCCTTCGGGGATATAGGCGTGAGTTTATGTTATGTTATGTGTTATGTGAATATGGGTTTCTAGAATAGAAGTACCCTAAGTTGCATTTTATAACATCAGCTATCTGCCAGTGATCAGTGTATCCCTTCAAAATTATCCCAGTCACTTTGGAGGTTAGGCGGACCAAACAGACAGTAGGAGAGATAGACAAATTTTTAAAAAGTGTTTTTGTTGTTAGTATTGTAGGTAGGTAGGTACATAAACTCAGTCGGGGTGCGAGGGATATGCTCTATGGGCAACCTTACACCCCGGCGTCTGTAGACCCGAGACGGCGTGCGGTTTTAGTCGGTTCATGCCCGACATAACCGCCCCCGCTGGCTAGCGGGGGGGTATCCGAAGGGATTTCCGCACGAAAAAAAAAAAAAAAAGGTACCTAATATAAATATTAAAAAAAGTTGAAAGAAAGCAAAATCATTTATTCGCATGAAACATGGTTGCAATATGTTCTTAAATACATGATTATGAAGTTCTAAGCATGTTTCGCCTATAATAACGGGAAGCGTCGATCAGCCGCTTTGAAATCTCTTTAAATAAGGAGCGAGCGCTTCGACCCTAAATACCCAATGCAACGAGATATTGAGTCTAAAAAATAATCTATGGGCCAGCTTACACCCCGGCACCCGACATAACCTCCCCCGCTGGCCGGCGAGGGGGTATCCGAGGGGATATCCGTACAAAAACCAAAGAAAAGGTACCTTTTTTTTTCGTGCGGAAATCCCTTCGGAAACCCTCCGCCGGCCAGCGGGCCCGTTAGGTCGGGCTTGAACCGAATAAAACCGCACGCCGTCTCGGGTCTACAGACGCCGGGGTGTAAGGTTGCCCATAGAGCATATCCCTCGCACCCCGACTGACCCTGGGCCATCTCCGGTTTCGAGATGGCCCCCTCGGGTTTGGGAACCACGAAGTCCCCGTCTTGCCCCAGTTTGGGGGAGGGGCGCTAGTTGCCCCAACGTTCCGACCTGCTTCTGCCACCTCCAGGCCTGCGCTCATGGAGGACGGAGGTCGTTAAGCGACCTCCGGCACCTGAGTCGCCTGCGACGCGCGGCGAGCATGTTGCGGGCTCGGCAAGAAAAAAGTACCTATCGTTTTCAGTATAAAGCGACATAATTTATTAGCATTAGTGACTAGCTGACCCGATAGACGTTTTCCTGCCTTAACTATGAATATTGAATTTGGTATCATTAATTTTCCTGTGCAATGTGCACTAAGAAGATCTGTCTCTGTTAATGTGTCAGTCAATATGACAATAGAAACGACTGACAGGTATGTCAAACGCCTTGAGCGCAGGCCTGAGGGTGGCAAGTGAGGCCCAGCAGAAGCAGGCCAACCGGGACTAGACAGGGACACCGTGGTTCCCAAACCCGAGGGGGTCATCTTGAAACCGGAGATGGCCCAGGGTCGGTCGGGGTGCGACGTAAATGCCTTATGGGCAATCATACACCCCGGCGTCTGAAGACTCGAGACGGCGTGCGGATTTATTCGGTTCAAGCCCGACATAACCGTCCCCGCTGGCCGGCGGCGGGGGGATATCCGAGTGGATTTCCGCACGCAAAAAAAAGGTATGTCAAACGCCATAAGATTACATTATAAAAGTTATTATGGTCGTTAAGTTTTTCTGTTTCAGTTTGATATGTTCGCTCTGCAATGTTCACATTCAGTCGATCAAAAAGTTTACTTACAAGTTAGCACAAACTCCATCGCACGTCTGACATTGGCAGAATTGACAACACATACATCGACTTCGGTTGCCATCTTAGATTATTAATATTAACTAGGACGGTTACCAGCTTCGCAATCAACCCAAACTTAAGTGTAGCGAGATTTGACTATCCAACAATAGGTCAACGTGACCGGTCGACTTTTTCCATTGATTTGGTTTTTCGGTGATTATTCCTCGATGGTAAGACCGATCTGGACATTCGACCCCTTACGACACTCAGTAATGTCTACTTGATCACCGTGGCTAATTTGGTCGAGATCGGTCAAACGGTCTCGGAGGAGTATCATTTGCTTGAAATGCAACTTTGAAACCAAAGACGCTTCGCTCGCCTACGGCTCGCTACGCTTAATAATCTAAGGTTGCCATATACAAAAACTGAATTGATTTGTTAAGTTTTTCCAATTTTCCGTGCAAGTTTCTTAACTGATTTTTTATTTATTTATATAAAATTTATGCACACACAATAATATCATTATAATCTATGGATGGTGAAAAATATAGTACAATTTTTTTCATTCACGCGTGATGCCGTAACCAAGGGAAATGAGATCGATTTTCCGAAATATAAGGTGTCTCAAAATTAGGTCTCTGAATTTGGTGAGATGACTTGGTATCGACAAAATATATAGATATTTGAAACAAAAAAAAATATCGGGTAAAAAATTAAATTAAAAAAAAAAATATATATAAAATTAAAAAAAAAACACCACCAGCGACCAGCGTCACGTGACGCGACGAGCACACGTGACGCTGGTCGCGATTTAGGTATTTCCCACACATCCGCTTGGAGAATACTGCGAGGAGAAGGACTGCACGACTACCACGTGCGTCACGGGCTCCCGTTTCGTGCTAGCAATTTTTTTCACCAATTATAGCGACGTTTAATATATTCACATGAGTTGCTTCAAATAATTGTCTCATTGTATAACAGTTACCCAGTTCTTCTTCCCCTATTGATTAGGATCTATTTCAAATTTAAAAAATAACTGCGCGAAATGTTTCTCCCGTTTGGCACTTATTTTCGCCACCTATAGGGATGTCTTACATGTATTGTATGGTTCCACCAAGTGTCTTCCGTGTCATAATAGTAACCCCGTTCTAATTTCTGTTCATTGTTCCAACGATTATATATGTGAACATCCCATATATACCAACATTCACGTTCATCACCGCTGTAGAAAAAACGAGCTGAAATAAAAAGTATAAATGAAGAACCAGCAAAAAGCGAAGACATTTATGCGGCCACGTTTAAGATTTTCGGAGCCCAAGCCTACTTACTTCACCTGTTACGGCCGGTTTCAATAATCCATCTATTCTTTACCAGCAGTTAAAATAGCTACCATATATAAGATACTCTTCTTTTTTTTTTTTTTCGTGCGGAAATCCCTTCGGATACCCCCCCGCCGGCCAGCGGGGGCGGTTATGTCGGGCTTGAACCGACTAAAACCGCACGCCGTCTCGGGTCTTCAGACGCCGGGGTGTAAGGTTACCCATAGAGCATATCCCTCGCACCCCGACTGACCCTGGGCCATCTCCGATTTCGAGATGGCCCCCTCGGGTTTGGAAACCACGGTGTCCTCGTCTTGCCCCGGTTTGGGGGAGGGGCGCTAGTCGCCCCACCGTCGCGGCCTGCTTCTGCTGGGGTGACCTGCCACCCCCAGGCCTGGACTCATGGAGGACGGAGGTCGTTAAGCGACCTCCGGCGCCTGAGTCGCCTGCGACGCGCGGCGAGCATGTTGCGGGCTCGGCGGGCCGGGAGAGTTCTGAACCTCTCCCGGGCGCGCTCCGCCATCTCCTTCGCGAGCATTACATGCTCGCAGAAGGAGGTGGCGGCGGCCCACGCGCTCGCGCTCCGCACCATTGCCGCAATCATGCTGCCGAGCGAGAGGACTCCCACCCCGATGGCTGCCACGAGGTCACGCCTCGGCGCCTCGCCTCGCCGGGCAGTCCGCCAGCGTGTGCAGCCCTGAGTCCTCGAGCTACCATTAGTATCTATCGGGGATTTTTTCTGTTTCAATAAACAAAGATAAGCAGAAAATGACTTTGATAATATTGAAACCGCAGTTACAGATAGATTAATGTTGACATGTTTATCTGGGATAGCTTCTACCTTTAACTGTAGGTAGATTATTGAGACTGGCCGTTAGTCCGTATACCTGCTCATTGACGGATGATACATCGGCGCAGGTTTTCTCTCGGAGATGCGGGGTTAGACAATAGTCACTGCCGTAAAAGCCATGATGAACCAAATATGAGGACAAAAGGGGACCCAGACTCAGGCAAAAGGGCTGATATAAGTGGAGCATCTATGTTATGTTTTAGCAACGAAGGATCCAGCGCCCGCGCATAACCTTTCTTTTCTTAAGACTCCTGATATCAATACTGATTGTCTGTGCTTTGGCAGCTGATATATCCTTTCGAAGTGGCTCTGCTGGCGGTCTTGACACTTTGATAACAACACCTTAATGATCTTCAGCGCTCAATTGGTTGATTTGGTTGTGAGGCTAGTGTGGTCCAAGTTCAAGTTCTTTATTTGTTGAATATGATACACAATTGATGTTTACATAATAAACCAGATCTCAAATTCTGTCGGTTTTGGCGTACAAATTATTTTCATTTTACAATCAAATTCATGCAATACAACTTAAATAATTTATGTCAGTATTAAAATGTCTCATTAAAAAATTCATCAATATCATAATAACACTTATTGTATAGCAGATCCTTTGAATTAAATGAGTATTTAAATTTTCCAACTATTGTATATATATAGGTACTACTGTAGATTTCTGAAGCTAAGCAAAATACATTATTCCATGAAAGGCTTGATTTTGCCCTTCGGATACATAATGCATCTTTACGTCTATTACGGCTTACGAAATCAGACAGCTGTGGAAACAGCTGCGGGTTCAACTTCACAAAGAGAGCTGTTTGTACACTTGTTAGCACTTTGTATCTTTTAAAATATGATACACGGCATAGCACGCGACAACGTTACCCGAAGGCAAAACATAGCTCTGATACATCGTTTCTGTGCTTTAAAGGCTATTTCTTTATTAGTGGAGTTGCCCCAGAACATCACACCACATCTTAGCACGAGCAACGAGACCATGGTACGGACTGAGAATAGCATCTATATTTATAATCCTAGAAAGTTTACGCAGTGCGTATACTGAACTATTTAATCTATTTACAAGTCCTTCGATGTGACCTTTCCAGGTGAACTTTCTGTCAATAAGTAAAACTAAAAATATCTAAAAATCTGTGTCAAGCATTTTAATTTTTTGATATTGTACTACTCTGTCAAGTAAGTATCGGGAATTAGTCAATAAAATTTAAAATATGTATTTTTCGTCCAATTTTTTTGTACCACCTTCGAAAGAGTCCCAGTCGAAATAATTCTCATACGCCAACGAACTACCTACTCAACCAAAACCATTTTTCAACGTATTTTTTGGAGTTGCCTTCAATACCCGCCGCGATTTTTTAAATGACATCTATGGACTGAAAACGGGCGCCTTTTTTTTTGTCTACGTGTGGAATCTCCCTCGTGCTTCATGCCATCGGTCCCGACGATGGGGTGGGCGTGTCGGAATCGGACCCGACTGATACCACACGGTGTCCTCCTAAAGTGTCCATTGGCGGGCACCCCGGGTAAGCCCTCGAAAGAATAACCCCAGGGCTACCGGCGGACTTTGAGGCCTGGTGGGGTCGGGTTTTATCCCGCGTCGGTGAGTTGGCGGGCGTGTATAGGACACACACGACACGCCTCCACCACGGCCTGCTTCTGTAAGGACGGCGAGTCGGCCAACTGCCGTCCTCAGGCCCCGATCATGGAGGTCGGTGGTCCGTAGTAGACGAGTCTGCAGCGCCCTGGCCGCAGACTACGGAACTCGGGGGCAGGTATCTCTCCCGCTGCCTCCCCACCGTCTCTTACGCGCGCATGACGGAGCACCCGTGTCCGGTAAATATCTGGCACATCCGGTAGGAGAGGTCACCGTGGTGCCTCTCCAACCACTCCTTCATGATCGGCCTCACCACCGCAATGGTGGATTCCCCCCACCTTGGATGCTCAAGTCGCACCCTCTGTTCGCGACAGACACTCAGTGTAGTGAAAGTGATTTTTGTGATCCGTAAAAATGAAATTGAAAATTAGTGAATCGTAAAACAAGTGATTTGTGACAAAACAGTAAAATGATTATGTTAAAACACTCAATTAACATAGCCACCGTACGCACGAGACGGTCGCAGCACCCCCTTTTTTGTTAATAGATATAAGAAATTTAATATGTAAAATCACAGTATCGTAAATTAGTAAAATCAGCCATAAAAGCGCTGTTATGTGAAATAAAGTTTATGCATTATATAGAGTCAGTGAGTGGCTACCACATAACAACCCATGTAATACCGTACGATGTATAATATTTGTGTAATCGACCAATAACGTCGCATGATAGAGCCCAGCCACTCATAATTTCGATTGTAAACTGCTGTAATTAGTAAACAATAGTAAATACACATTAAAAACCCTTACCATGGGATGGGTGACCGCCCTACCCATCTTGTTGCATTTACACATTATAATTCTTGTACATAGTTCGTTAAATATAAGTAAAAAACTGTAAAATAGATAGTGAAAAATGAATGTAAATTTCCGTATAATTTGTTCGTATTTTGACGGCCCTCGTCATGGTAAAGTTCGAGAGTACTTAAGCTGGCACAACATTTTGAACGATTGCGACATCTTAGCCGAGTCGCCAGCAATAGTCTTCGAGATAACACTCAGACTTTGCACTGATCAGATGGGCCATTATTAAAGCCATATTATTCAACCGAATTCTGTGTCTTATTTACTGGTGTTCCTGTTCAATCCAATTCGGAACCGTACCGCTCGCGGTCGGTTTATCCTTTCGCTTAGAGAGACGCACAGGGACGAGTATTTCTACTTTCCCTGACCTCGTTCGAAAGATACAGTCCACACCTCCGCTGCATGGCAGGGAAAGAGTGTGCATACTGACGGCCAGTCCCTTTAAATGTACCTAAGGCGGACGTAAGCTGATCGCTGGCGTTTGGATCTGCGTTTATGACCAGATAGAACGTCACGTGAGGCCTGTTCGCCACACCCTCCATGTCTCCATGAGTTCCCGGCGGAGCTGGGACCGCTGAGCCCTGATTTCTCGGGGCTCCGGCCTATGGCCCCGCTCCAGCACCTCCTTGCGCCATTGGTACAACAACGCAAGGGCTCTCGCTTCCAGGTCCCATGGAGGGGTCCCAGCTAGGAGACATGCCACCTCGACGGAGATCGTGCGATACCCCCTGATGACTCTGACGACCATCGTTTTCAACGGGCTGTTTAGAACAGCCACGTTGAGGGCCCCCAGAGTCTCCGCCCAAAACGGGTGCCTTAAAGTAGTAATTTGGGTTTCGAAAAAAGAAAAACGTCAGCCGGAGCTATATCCGTGAAATATGGTGGCTGTTCGATATGATTGGTAGAGATCTTGACCAGAAATTCGTTCACAATGATAGCCTCGCGAGATGGTGCGGTATTACGGAGCAAAATTAATGCTGTTTTTTCTTGCAAGTCTGGCCTTTTCCGACGAATTAGCTCTCTCAAACGCCTTATAATGCTCAGATAATATTTTTTATTTACTGTCTCACGTGACAGAAATTCCGAGTGCACGACACCGCATCAGCATCGCGATAATTGAGTTTACTTCAGTTGAAGACGATGACGACTGACTAGAGGCAGGCAAATCTTCCACAACATCTCGTTCGTATTTAAATTTGGTGGTCCACACATAGGCAGTTTTCTTTAAATTAAACGGGTCACCATAAGCCATATTTATCATTTTCAGCACTTTGACACAAAAAAATCCATTTGCAAGGAATAATTTAAGAAGGATGCAATGTACGAAATTTTTGTCCATTGTGAAAATCGCAAAACACACTTGAAATGAACTTACTAAATGGCGCACATTAAACAAACTAAATTACTACTTAGTGACGCTCAAACACCGCGTGGTCGCTCACTTAGCGAAAAAAAGATCTTCCACGACCACTTCAAGCAGAGTTTCTTAATGATAATTCCCGGTACTTTTTTGACAGTACCTTTTTTTTTTTTAATTTTTTTTTCGTGCGGAAATCCCATGTATATTTATTGAAATTGAGGGTTGGCTTTTACTAAAATGCATTATCTTGGTTTTTTATAAAACTATTGTTTAAATTATTGTTATTCATCCACTTGATAAGCTCATTTTTTTATATCACTTAGGTGGCAGACAAGCACACGACCCACCTAATGGCAAGTGGTTACCTTGGCCTATGGACGTGTGCAACACCAGGGGCGTCACATAACGTCAGATAAAATTTTATTGACTTCATATTCATACGAGTCCACGGTAGTGCATGGTATTGTTACTGTGCTGTCAACAGCAAATAGTGCTATTTGATGGTCTATAGCTTTTGGTAAATCGTTTATGTATATAATAAATAATAAAGGGGCCAAGTACACTGCCCTGTGGAACGCCAAAGGATACAGTGCATCTTTTTGATATATATATAGTGGTCCCATAATTTGGTTTTTGAGCTGAGCGAAACGAAGCTCTTATACGTGGCCAAGCCGTTTGGTCGAGACTGTACTCCTCCGGAATCACAATACCGATCTTGACCAAATTTGCCATGGTGATAGTGTAGACACCGCTGAGTGTTTAGAGGGGTCAACTGTTCAAATACAATGTACCATTGAGGAATAATCATTGAAAAACAGTTTCACGAGCGCGCGGCCTTAGCTATGCGCGCGACCGTAGTAAGATGCCTTATTTTTCAAGTAAGAGTCCTGCTCGCTCAGCTCAATTTATTTCAGTCGCACCCTGCACTGAATTCCTAGTTATTTAATTTTGTTTCGTAGTCAACTGTGTTCTGTTAGTTAGATACGCTTTGAGTTATTGATTATATTTGAGTCCAGTTTATTTATCAAAATATGATGATGGTTTTAGTCGGTTCGATTCCCACATACCCACCTCATCGCTGGCACCGGTGGAGTGAAGACCGTGGGGTGGTAGACGAAAGAAAAAAAAAATGGACGACTGATTGACGGAAGAACTTTTCGCGCAGGTTTTCCTCTCGGGGTTGGGAGATCATATGGTTTTATAAGCCACACCAAGAGGAGGAGAAGGAGTAAACAGCCTCCGTCTCAGATGTAACCGCGAATAACTCCGGATGATGATGATGTATGTATGTACGTATGATATTAAACTAAACTGTGTACTGCTTGTTTTTAAGTCATAATAAAAGGCGAAGCAACTAGATGTGAGGTGGTATTGTTGTATCAAACATATATGAAAATAAATTATCTTATCCAGTCTAATCGTTTCGTCTCGTCTTGTCTTGTCTTATCTTATGTCTAACGATTTATTATCCCTTTTTTATTATACCTACTTCAATTGATTTTTGCTAATTTTATATTATAGTGAAATTTTTATGACTGATTTATGGTTATTTAATTATCTATTGTTTTATATTGATGAATGTGTTTAATTAATTGTATATTTTACTACCTAGGGATTTTACAGGCTGCAATAATAAATCTATTATTATTCTACAAAAGATTCCGCTGTTTCGGCGTCAAAAACCGTCTCGTACTTGCACGAGTTTACTTCGATTCGTTCGTCAGACTAGCTAGATGAATGGATTAATGAATTTTGACACCTATCTGTATAATCAAAGCGCCCCTTCTTATAATGTCATCTCTATCGATGTATACGCCGAATAAAAGTGTATTTTCAAACCACCAACTTTACAGGAAAAAATTAAATATAGAAAATGTTGAACAACACTTCCCCATTGTTTTATTGCGAAGTAATTATGTCGAAAACAATGAAAATAAATAACGCAATATTTTTATGCTCCAAGGGAATAACCCACTAACCCAAAAAAATTATATATAACTTGCAAAATTATATCCTTACCTGAATTTCAAAGAACTTTACACCGTTATTCGTGTTAAAACTGGGATAGATAAACTAGATATTTGACCAATACACTAATATTATGGGAGTAAAAAAAAACATCCAGATGTTTTTTTTGTAACAAGCGCTTGCATGTTTTTTTTTTGAGAATTTTGCATTTTATATGAGATAATACAAAGAAGTATGGTGAAATTAATTACACAAATAAACGTGCAAAGTAGTTTAACAAAAACTAAAAGATGCTATTATATATATATTATTTATATTATATATATATATATATATATATATATTATTTAAATGTTTTTTTTTCAAAATAGACAAGATATTATTCGTAAAGGAGGTTATATTATTTTTTCCTGTGTGTTCTGTATTTAAATTTTCCCTAGAAAAAAATATTTAAGTTACCATAACTTCTTTATCTTTCGTTAGTGTTGTTTGAAGCAAATCTAGAAATGTTTTATTAATAAATGAACGTTATTAATGTTATTACTTATTATGAAACGTTTTTTTTTGTAAAAGCTCTTGCACGCATATTCGGTGGATACGTCAATCTATATGACAGCTATAAAGATTTTCGCTATACCAATTTAATTATTCCATACCTGTCTAGTAGCATTCATGAAAGACATTGAATGTCCTCGATAGAGTTCTTTACCTGAATTACAAAAAATAAACTTACGGTATTCCAAAACACAGTTGTAATATTCCATTTCGCATATGTTTACAAAACTGTACTGCAAGCGATATACGTCAGATGAGCAGACCTGTTTGGCGTTACGTCTGGAAACAAAAGAAAATACTGTTACACGCGTAGAAAATGCACGTTACAAATATCTAGAATGTTCTACAATAGTTTAGTACGTTCCGCTTCCACTAAGATACTAGTACCACCAAGATCCTCGGAATTCAAGCAGAAGGCTTTGTAAGCCGGCACGGCACACCTGTTGTCACCGAATAGATTCTGGCTCAGCCTTTTCTCTCGAGGTTGGGGTCAAAGCGCCAGTCACTGCCATATGAGTTGAGACAGACCAAATTGTGGAAACGCAATGACTACTATGTAACTGGACTGGCTGTTCAGAACAAAAAAATTGGTATAGATTTTTCTTTTTCAAATGGCAAAAAACGGAACCCTTATAGATTCGTCATGTCTGTCTGTCTGTCCGTCCGTATGTTACAGCCACTTTTTTCCGAAACTATAAGAACTATGCTGATCACACAAAATTAGAAAAAAACAATAAATCTTGGGGGCTCCCCATACTTAGATGTGAATCTCAATTTTTTTTTTTCATCTAATACATACGTGTGAGGTATCTATGGATAGGTCTTCAAAAATGATATTGAGGTTTCTAAGTCAATTGAATAGTAGCAGGATACTATTAAATTGTCTTGTATTTATTTAAAATCCATAATTTCTATATACTATTTTTGCATTCATAGGTCGTAACTTCGTTGCATTAGAGTACATAATTGTATGATTTCAATATTAAATACTGTATTAATGTAGTTATTGGCTAAACACTTTAAAAAATCTCAGTATCCTGTCCTCAGACTCCTGGAAACATAATAACCAGGAGACTAAGGTTTTGTACCAAAATCTAAGCCTTCCTTCCTTCAGCCATATAATTTTTTTTTTGACTGGCTCTTTTAATGTCAGTAAAAGAACAACTTCAGTTAGACAGGCGTCAAGGTACATTTCAGACCTTAGATGCCAAAAAAATGTTGTGCCAAAAATCACTTCATTTTCGATCCTCTGAGTTAATATGTTGGTTTATAATAGTTCATTTTTAAATAGAAATATATTGTAAACGAAAATCTTTTTGATATGTTTGATTAACTCCCGAACATACTTTATGGTTCCGAACGAAATAACGAAATCCATAGTAACTTCATAGTACACTTCTTTTATTCGTGTTTTGTGCGGGGCCGCAATTGCGGATGTACGTTCCATGGTACACCTACTGATCGCTAACTTTTTGTAACTATCATTCGACATTACAAAAAGGCGCGCTATTCTCATACAGATAGGTATCAAAATTAATTAATTAACTCATTTATCTAGTTTCTGCATGCCGTTCCAATCTCGAAATTCAAAATTCTTTTCAATGCACCCAGGAACCGTGACACATTTTTATTCTTTATCTAGTTTCGGCTACCCGTTCCAAATTCGAAATTCAAAATTCATTCCCGTCTCACCCAGGAATCGTAACACAATTTTTATTCTTCACTTGTGTATAATATACATACTCGTAGAAGTTACTGTCACCAACTTACTGATATCTGATACATCTGATTTTCTCGTACCAGCATCGCCAACTTTCCTTCCTATCGTAATAACCATCGTGGTATAAGTGTGGATATCTGTGCTTGATATGTCTCTGGTCTTCGTAATCAGGCCCGTCGAAATGGACATCAGGAAAGGTGTACAGAGGTGGTGGAGAAACCCTTGGCACAAAGTTTCTATCGGTATTTACTTTAGGAGCAGGAGTGGTATGAGGTGGCATTTCCATTATTTGTGAGTGGACTGAAATTAAAATGAATATAAGTACAAAGTGGCTAAGTAGTAACGCATTGCAAAGTTAAGCAACACTAGCCAAGGCAGTCTTAGGATGATCGACCATTCTTGATACATTGAGACTGAAGTGCCTCGAAGACCGCGTTAAGCCGTCGGTCACGGTTACCATTCAAACATCTATGGTAGTCGTTACGGGTAGTTGGAGCCCTAAAAAGTCCAGAAATGGTTTAACAACAAAATTTCAATATCGCTAGTGGGTTGTTTTTATAAACACAAACATATTTAACATAGATACACTCAGATCAATGCCAATAGACATATTCATGCATATAAATATTTGCCCTTTCTTACTACTTAGCTTATTATTGTTACAACGAGTGTCGCATACTTCTAATCGAATCTTCTGGAAATTAAAACGCATAGATAGTGTCAAAGTACTCTACCGAACAGTGTAGAAATATCTTGAGACGCCAACACAAAACCACAACTACTTCGAATACCTATACCTACTTTACCTACAAATCTTGAATACAAGGTTATTCACCTCGAATGTCGGTGCGACTGTACCTTCTACTGTGTAGGCACTTTTCTCGAACGCTCTACTTAGATACGTAAAATGCCTTATCTCTAGATGATTCCGGAACATTCTACCCTCCTAATTAAGAGCTATAAAAGGCGCCCGGCTATCGACGCGAGTCAGTTAATTTTCGGAAGCGAAAGCGTACACATCTTACCGAAGCGATTCAAGAGGATTATACCTGCGACTTAAGCAATGACTGTGGACTACTGTGAACTGCTGAGCGACTTGAACTGTTGAAGAGTAGTACTGTGTGTGCTAGTTATTTAGTTATCTAGTTTGTGGTGAGCGAATAAACCTCTTAGTTGTATAAACGGCATTAAATTTGTACCCCGCGCACGTAACATTATTTAGCAGTCGAACGCAATACCGCTCTCCACAGAAGTAGTAACATTTTTTTAATTAAATGGATCCTGGAACCTCAGAGTTTCCTGTACTTATCTAAATTTTAAATAAAACGACGGGTTGCACTCCGGGAGTGGCAGAAGTGAAAACTTGAATATTAACGTGGTGCATTTTTGATATTTTGGAATGGTTAGGGTTTGCTTTAATTATAGTATAAAAGTACTATCATTTATATGGTAACATACAATATTCATTTATTGCGCTATCGTACACAAACATGATAATTTATATTACATTAAAAATTAAACACTTCAGAACTATTACAATTATTTTACATTATAAAGTTTATCTATGAGAAAAATCAACTTCCATCCATAATTTCAACGACTTTTTCACCATAATTATTACTAGAACCATCATCGCCAATACATTTATAATCGCATTCACATGAATAATTTTGTGCTATATTTATTAATTATTACTATATTAGAAATAATTCACTTTACTTACTCCTGCCTAACAATATACCTACATAGTTTATAAAGTAAAAACAAAAAAATTGGTTATACTCACATTGCAACCTTATAAATACATACATTTTCTTACATTAGATACAAATTACAACCCACAAACACAACACATACCTTACACACTCACTGGACATAACAAGAACACTATTACGTACACAATGGGGAGACCAATATATCAAACTTATAAAATTCACACTATAGAAATATTACCGTTTTTTCAACATCACAAAGCTCCTGATTGCTATTATTACTATGTGAAGGGAACTCGAACTACTCATAAAGCACCCACGACTTGCGCAAATCATTGTAATAACGTAATAACATTATAGTAAATGAGATTGATAACACCAAACTTGACGTAGATTGTGTTTCTATTGGTGATAAACTCTGCTCACAAATATTAAATTTCGCGAATGATGGAAAAGATTCCCTGTGTGTTGTTACACAAAACATCAGAAGTATACATTGTAATTTGGATCAGTTTTTGTCCTTTGTTTCTGCGCTCTCTTTTCCCATAGACATTTTTGTACTTACCGAATGTAGGACTGATGAGCATAATCTCCCCCTTCCATTAGAGGCTACGATATGTTTTGGACAAGAAAGGTTATCAACCAGAACGACGGGGTAGTGGTATACATACGTGAGGAAATAGGTGTCCAGGCGAACGAGCCTCTCTTTCCCGAAGGAAACTGTCCTGTCGTTGATATTCACTCTGACTACACCATAATATGCTCATACCGTCCACCATGTTTCAGTAACCCATTATGTTATCTTCGTTCACTTGACCAAATACTACGTAACGTGCACACTAAAAATGTTATACTTACTGGGGATATTAACATAAACACCCTAATGGATACAGGGGAGTCATCGGATTACCTAAATCTTAAGGCCATGCACGGGCTTAAGCTAGGAATCACACAACCTGCCAGGCTGGAAACATGTCTAGACCACTTTATGGTCAACACATGTAACCCCTGGAAAACGATTGTGTTTGAGCAGCAGCTTACTGACCATAGACCTATTTTGCTATATATCAGCAAGTCTTCGATTAATAAAAAATCTCACACCCACAGAAGAGTGATAATTAACACCGAATCCATCAAATGTGCACTTTTGAAGGAATCATGGCATGGTATCTATGAAACCAGAGATGCCAACACAGCTGCGGAAATATTCACAAATACACTAACTACGACTATTGCAGAAAATACTCAGGCCAAATTAATAATCAAGCATCACCAACCACTTAAGCCATGGATTTCTGAAGGGGTTGTAAAGGTAATTAGGAAGAAAGATCGAATGCATTCACAATTTAAAAAAGCACCTAACAATGGAACCCTTAGACAACAATACCTTAATTACAGAAACACCTGCAATAAACTAATAAAAGATCTTAACAAACGATATTACCAAGATAAGCTAGTCCAAAGTGAGAGAAACATTAAACAGACATGGAAAATCATTAAAGAAGTCCGTAATCTTGACCAAAAAAAAAGGGTATCTCATTAGAACTATTGAAAATAAATAACTCACCAATAGACTCACTTAATACAGTTAATGAATATTTCACGTCAATTGGAGGTACCCTAGCACATAAATTATTGCACAAGACTAATGAATCCGAACAAGAACTGGCATCTCTGGCAAGTACTCAAAATTCGCCTAGGGACTCAATGGCAGGGGTGTATGTTGGGTAACCTCCTCGAGTGTCGCTCCGATTCCGATCCCGCTGCAGTCCGGGGGGAACGGAATCGGAGCGGCCGGTACACCCTGGGCGGCGGTCAATGGCTTCCTCTTCACCCCTTCATAGGGTTGGCATTGATCGTCGGCCAATACCCAACGTGGCGGGAACACATCGCTCTCCGTACTCCTCTGCTTTCAGAGGAGACAGGATGAGCGATGCTGTTAGTGGTGAGATGGCCCAGGGTCAGCCGGGGTGCGAGGGATATGGTCTATGGGTAACCTTACACCCCGGCGTCTGAAGACCCGAGACGGCGTGCGGTTTTAGTCGGTGCAAGCCCGACATAACAGCCCCCGCTGGCCGGCGGGGGGGTATCCGAAGGGATTTCCGCACGATAAAAAAAAAAGGGGGCTCAATGGCATTTTACCCAACTAATCCCCAAGAAATATTGTGCATGGGATGCGTTCTCACAGTTCACCGGGTGTAGATAAAATTACCACCGATATCCTTAAGCAAAATATCACTACTCTAACCTCTCTGCTCTCTCATATCTGTAACCCCAGTCTTGAATCAGGAACTTTCCCTTGCATATTTAAAAGAGCCATTGTATGCCCAATTTACAAAGCAGGGAATAAAGAAAGCCCCGCTAATTATAGACCAATCTCCCTACTCTCAACACTAGCTAAACTTTTAGAGAAAATTGTCAACAAAAGACTGGTATCGTTCCTAGAGACTAATAAACGCATCGGCAATCACCAATTTGGATTCAGAGAGGGAAAATCCACTGAAGATGCTGTTCTAAGGCTTACTACCTCCATAACTACCTACTTGGATAAAAGAGAAAGTGATGTGCTGGAGTCTTCCTTGACCTTCAGAAAGCTTTCGATACGGTCTCTATAAAGATCCTATTGGCGAGATTATAGAATGTGGGAATACGGGGCATTGCTCTAGAATGGTTTAGAGACTACCTGACAAATCGAATGCAGACTGTTCGGGTGGGCGATCAGGAGAGTGACAGTGCCGTCTGTAGTTTCGGTGTGCCTCAGGGCAGTGCACTCTCTCCAACCCTATTCTTAGTTTACATAAACGACCTATTTAACGTTCCTCTAGTGAGCGCGGAACTTTTGATGTTTGCCGACGATACCGTCATTCTATTCCACGGTAATTCATCATCCGAGTGGCTGAGAGTGGACTAGCTAAAGTTACTCACTGGTTGGAAAACAGTCTACTTTCACTCAATACTTCCAAAACTAACTTTGTATGCTTCCATAAATCCTACATAACAAACCCAGGTCACAATTTTGAAATCAAAATCCATATGTTTCCATGCAATCGCACTACAAACCGACGTAACTGTGCCTGCGACTCATTATCTCGCACCCCATCAATTAAATATTTAGGCACAATAAAAGACGAAAGGCTCGATTGGAGCGCTCAGATAGCGACAATGACCTCCAGGATTAGGAAAATGATGCATATTTTCAAAAACTTACGAAATGTTGCTAACAAAAATACCCTAATAAATACATACCGAGCGCTATGCGAGTGCTTGGCCAGATACTGCATCTGTGCATGGGGGGGGGGGGAGCATGCGAAGCATCCTTTATAAAAATTGAAAGAGCACAGCGTGCTGTGTTAAAGGTTTTGCTTCATCTACCCTACCGTCATCCAACAGCTGACGTATACGAACGAGCACATGTTCTCTCAGTTAGGAAATTTTTTATTTTCGAAATACTAATAAAGTACCACAAACAGACCTTACTTAGCCCATCTGAAAGAACTAAACGGGTGGTCCAAACTACAGTACCTCGAGTACGAACAACTTTTGCCCAACGTCACTTTGATGTTCTTGCTCCATCTCTTTACAATGAGCTTTTAAAGTTACACAAAGAATGTAACAAATTCACCAACAAGCAATTTAAAAAAATACTACTGGAGTGGTTATGGCAACATAATTAGGGTGAAATTGAAAACATGATCACAAATAGGTAACCCACGCACAGAGATATACAAACACTCTCACCCTCACCCTTTACACACACCCTTACACACACATACACATACACACACACACACACACACTCCCTCACACACATACACACTTTGTACTCGCACAACTAAGCATAAACTTAAATTTAAATATTGTATGTACTGCAATCATGGGCAACAATCTCGACAATGTACTCTAGTTGCGCAATGCGTATGCGCAAGCTTTCTCACGTTTGTTCGGGATTTTCGCTAGTAACTTAAGTTAAAATAAGATAATACTGTTAATTTAGTAATTGTTTTCTGTATTCACTAATTTTTTTTCCGCTTGTCTATTGGCATCAAATTGTAACTACTAAATAGGTGAAGGCACTGGTCCCTGAAATACAGTTCACACTAGTTTGGGGACCAGGGAATTCATATTTACTGTCGACTGTATTCTTGTGTCAATAAAGAAATTATTATAATAATAATAATTATTATTTATAAAGTACTTATTCATTTTCTTTCGCTATTTCTTACACTTTTTTCATTAATAGATGCACTTTATTTAATTTCTATTTTATATCAATAGATGTATGGCACAAAATAGAATAAATATTACAAAAAGTTATATATGATGACAAAAAGTGTTTCTTGGACCTCGGTCGGAATCGATCTCAGTCTTGACGAAGTCAACGACCACTCATTAGACGAACGCGCCACCAAGATTGTTAAGTACAGTGTGAAATTAGCGCTTCCATATTTGTTGTCTTACGATCAAGTCACGTGTTTACTGACGCGAGTTTAACCTTTTTTACCCATTACAAAAAAGTCAAAGCTAAAGCTAAAGAAGTTTTCTCTTCAATAAGCAATAGATAACACAAACTCAATCACTATATATAATCTGTTGAAATAGTTTAATCTCAATATATTACATTGCTATAATTATAATTATAATATAATAAATTCTTTTTTAGCGGCGATAGTCCAGTGGCATACGTAACGAACTGCTGAGACGAGGTCTCGAGTTCGATCCCAAGTCGCCCTGGACACACACCTCTGACTTTTCGTATTTATGTGTGCATTAATAAATGATAATTATCGCACGCTTAATATGGTATGGTATGGTTTCGCTAGCTGGTATCCGCAACTCCACGACAAGGCGCGGTTTTTGCGTGAGGGTGGGCATTTCACTCGATCCACCCCAACTCATTGAAAAACGCCAGCAGGCTATTTACGCTGCTGGCGATCTCCCGGAGCGTACCTGTATTTCCGAAGTACTTAACCCTGTATGTGGCGGTTGCAGGGCAGTGTAGGAGCACGTGTGCCGCTGTTTCTTCCTCTCTCATGCAGGCTCTGCAGAGAGGGCTGTCGGTGATTCCTAAAATAAAAAGGTGTTTATTGAAGGAGCCGTGCCCCGTGATGGCAGCTGTGGCCGTGCGCAGTTGCCGTTTGGTCAATTGTCGAAGACGCCTGGTCAGTCTATTTTCAAGCACGGGGAGTGCTTCCCTCGCCTGTCTGCAAACTTCCAGATTTATCCAATAGCTGTTGTGTTGATCTCTCGTTCGTTTGTTTACTATGGTTCGTAGGTATGCAAAGGGGATCGGTATTATGGGCTCAGGTCCCATTACCACCATGTCAGATCCTCTCCTGGCAAGCTCATCTGCTGCATCATTGCCGCGCGAGCCGCTGTGGCCCTTAATCCATTGCAAGGTTATGTTGTTGAAATGGCCTATTTGGTTCAGTTTACGATGGCACTCCAATATTAGTCCCGAGTTTATAGTGTGGCTGTTTAAAGCTTGCAGCACGGCCATGCTGTCGGAGAGTATGCGTATTGAGTGGCCTTCCACTCTCCTGGCCATTACCGCTGAAGCTACTAGGGTAATCCCCATGCATTCAGCTTGAAATACTGTGTTATGGGTCCCCAGCGGTGTTGAAATGGATACATTAAGTTCCTCCGAGAAAACGCCGGCCCCGGTGCCTGTACCAGTTTTTGATCCATCTGTGAAGATGCGTACTTCCGTTGGGCATAAAGCCTCACAGCGGTGGTTCTCATGAAGTTGGATCTTGTATTTTTTGTCGAATTCGTGTTGTTTGGGTACACGATCATTCATTGCTCCTATCGTGGGTATCTCCTTTATGAGATCAGTGAGCAGTGAGGTGTGTCGTGTGTTTCTCTCGCTCCATAGGTTGAGTGCCCTTAGGCGTATAGCCGCAGCTGTTGCTTCTTGGCGGATCAACAGATCCAAGGGTGGGAGTCCGAGCATGGCTTCCATTGCCGCGGTGGGGGCACGCTTAATAATGTGCCCGGTAGATGGCAATAGGCTTGCCCCCTATTACATTGGGACCTTAACATAACTGGCGAATTGTGGGTGTGTAATACGCCTCTGCCTACCCCTTCGGGGATACAGGCGTGAAGTTATGTTATGTTAATAAATTCTTTATTTCAAGCAACTTTGACTCGTATTGGGGGTTAGTAACAATTTTTATTTACAACTATACTAATTACTGAAATTATCGATGTATGAATCAAAATTACAATAGTGTATTTGACTACTGCCAAAAAATAGTTCTGTATTATGTATTACAAGATAAAATGCAGGTTGCATCAATATTTTTTTGAGAACTGTTTTATTTACGATAAAAATCGATATTAAAGTTTGATTTTAAAAAAGTACGCGTCATAACGCATTTTTCAATATGGCGCGGATCCCGTGACAAGTGACGTCACACCAAAGTAAACAGTAAGCGACTTAATGCAGACAGCCTGTATTAAAAAACTCTGTTTACTTATGTGTGACGTCATCAGAGTTGCAACCAACCACAGAGCGTTTATAAGCACGTGATCAAATCTCAAAAGAAGTGCAATATTATTCATGATTTTTTTACAAAAACGAAACTTATTTTATATTGAAAATTAATAAAATATGTTTTTTACGGTACATTTTAATAGGATGACAACAATTCGTACTATTGTACGATTCGTATTGTTGTATTTTAAATATAGTCAAAATGCCTATTAAGATCTGGAAGATAAGTATTATAACTATAAAAATGGAAATTTGATAGTGTGAAATACACAGTAACAACTAGACTTATCTACATTACCTACTTACCTACATCGCATAATATAATATAAAAGTTAAATTTATTTTTATTACCCCCTTGCACTTAAACACACATACACCCTCACACATATACACACACACTGTCTTATATACCTAATACCTTTTTTTTTTTTTTTTTTTTTTTTTTTTTCGTGCGGAAATCCCTTCGGATACCCCCCCGCCGGCCAGCGGGGGTGGTTATGTCGGGCTTGAACCGACTAAAACCGCACGCCGTCTCGGGTCTTCAGATGCCGGTGTGTAAGGTGACCTAATAAGGCAATTCCCTCGCACCCCGGCTGACCCTGGGCCATCTACGGCTTCGAGATGGCCCCCTCGGGTGTGGGAACCACGGTGTCCCCACCTTGCCCCGGAGAGGGGGGGCGCGCGTCGCGCCGCCGCCCCGGCCTGCTTCTGCTGGGGAGACAGACGGCCTCACCTGTCACCCCCAGGCCTGCGCTCATGGAGGACGGAGGTCGTTGAGCGACCTCCGGCGTCTGAGTCGCCTGCGACGCGCGGCGAGCATGTTGCGGGCTCGGCGGGCCGGGAGAGTTCTAAATCTCTCCCGAGCTCGCTCCGCCGTCTCCTTCTCGAGCATTACTTGCTCGCAGAAGGAGGCGGCGGCGGCCCACTCGCTCGCACTTCGCACCATGGCGGCAATCATAGCGCCGAGCGAGAGGACTCTCACCCCAGTTGCCGCCACGAGTTCTCGCCTCGGGACCTCCCACGCCGGGCACTCTGCCAACGTGTGCAGCCCCGAGTCTTCACTCGCGTCGCAGTGGTGGCACTCAGACGTTGGCTCCTTCCGGATTCGAAACAGGTGGTCCCCAAAGCTCCCCTTGCCGGAGATCACCTGCGTCAGTCGGTACGAGAGGCTTCCGTGTCGCCTCTCGAGCCAATCCTCCATGACGGGTCTTACCGCCTCTACAACGGCGTGCCCTGCACTTGGTTGCCCAAGTCGTTCCTTCCACTCCACCAGGATGGCCTGGCGAAGCTGGGATTTCTGGGCCTCGATTTCTGGAGGCTCAGGATTCCATCCCAGCTCCAGCGCCTCCTTGCGCCACTTGTAAAGGGCTGCAAGGGCTCTCGCCTCCAGGTCCCATGGTGGAGTTCCGGCCAGGAGACTCGCCGCTTCGAAGGAGATGGTGCGGTACCCCCTTATGACCCTGTTGGCCATCACCCGCTGCGGTTCCCGCAGCAGCCGGGCATTGTTGGCCTTCAGGGTCTCCGCCCACACTGGGCACCCATATAGGGCCATGGACCGCACGATCCCCCCGTAGAGTCTCCTGCAGGAGTCATCGGGTCCCCTCATGTTGGGCAGCAGCCGCGCCAAAGCGTTAGCTGTGCCCTTCAGCTTGGGGACCAAACTTCGGAGATGTTTACCGAAGTCCCACCGGCCATCGAGTATGAGCCCCAAATACTTCATTTGGGGCTCGATGCCGATGCTTATGCCTCCTACCATTAGGCTGGATCCATCAGGTGGCTCGCTCCGAGGCCCATGAAAAAACAAGGCCTCGGATTTGTGCAGAGCCACCTCGAGACCCAGCCGCCGGATCCGCCCCACGACTTGGGCAACCGCGGCCGTGGCCTTTAGGGTTGCTTCACGGTACGTCCTGCCACACGCCGTCACGAGCGTGTCATCCGCGTAGCATGTGACGGCGGCACCGCCTATGAGGTCACCGCGAAGCACCCAGTCGTAGCCGATGTTCCACAGGAGCGGCCCTAACACCGACCCCTGCGGAACACCGCACGACATCTCACGCCGACCTAGACCGGTCATACTTGGGTAGATGACGGCTCTCTCCGACAAATACGCCCCTACTATGCGGCGAAGGTAGGGAGGCACTTCGTGATACACGAGCGCCTCCCTAATGCAACTCCAGGGCAAGGTGTTGAACGCGTTGGCGATGTCCAGAGACACCGCCAACATCACCTCACCCCGGGCGCCTGCATCCTTCGCCAGAGCCCTCACGCGCATAATGGCATCCACGGTGGAGCGCCTCTACCTATACCTAATACCTACACACACAATCACACGCGCACACATTTCCTTCAGTGTAAGCTGACTTTTCAGCACAATGTTAACCCAACACCTGTAGTCGCTCAAAAATAAATATCTAGACGAAAACTGTCTCTTAAGATACACGGTTTTCCCTAGTTTAAGACTCAGGGTTTCTTATTACACGAGCATAGATTATCTAAATGTACTGCAATGGCTTTAAAACATTGTATAATAATGTATATCTATGTTATATATTTGAAATAAAATTATTATTATTTCCTTTATTAAATTTTAAATATATATAAATTATATTTTTAAATACATTCTATATATACGTTACAAAATTAACAAAATTAGGCCTCTGAATTTGGTGAGATGACTTGGTATCGACAAAAAATCGGGTAAAATAAAAAAAAAACAAAAAGAAAATAATAATAATCTAAAAATTGAATAAAAAACACCACCAACGACCAGCGTCACGTGACGCGACGAGCACACGTGACGCTGGTCGCGATTTAGGTATTTCCCACACATCCGCTTGGAGAATACTGCGAGGAGAAGGACTGCACGCCTACCACGTGCGTCACGGGCTCGTCGCGTCACGTGACGCTGGTCGCTGGTGGTGTTTTTTTTTTCATTTTTATATTTTTTATTTTTATTTTACCCGATATATTTTATTTTTTGTTTCAAATACATATTTTGTCGATACCAAGTCATCTCACCAAATTCAGAGACCTAATTTTGTGACACCTTATATAAAAAAAAAACAATTATTATTATTAAAGACTAATTAAGACTAATTGTAAATAGACATTTCCATCATACATACATATTAGATAAATAATTTAATTACTTACCATTTTTACTCAAAATGAAACAGAGAAATATTAGAATAAAACATCTCCAATCTTTGTATCTCATTGCCGCCGTAGATCAGGTGCCTCCTGATCAGATGCGGAATTAGCAGAATAGCTCTTATCATTGTCATAACCCTTCATTGTCAGGGTAATAAGCAGTAAAACTGTTAATCGTGACGGATTCCCATAAAATTGTGATTATAAGTAGTCCAGTCATTTAGTTTTTGGACTTATTACATTGTTCTTACAAGGGTGTACAGATGTTCAACTGAATCACGTATTACAATAACAATTTTTGGTAATTCTCGATTAATTTCTTACGGTAAATCACTTTTAGTTTAGAATTTATTGGACTGTTGTATAAATGCTTCAAGTTAAGTTCAATTAAATTTTGTAAGCATTTTGTATGCTTACTTTTTCTTAAGATTTAGATCGGAAAAAGAGAACATCTAGAACGGGAGTTGAACCCGTGACCAGTCCCTTACAGGGGGAATGCTCTGACCAGCTGAGCTATCTAGACACGTCCCAGATATTCGAAATTCTCCGATATATTATAATACGTCTTAAGGCGATGCTGGAAGGCGCTGGAAGACGCTGTAAGGGCCTGGTCGCGGGTTCAAGTCCCGTTCTAGATGTTCTATTTTTCCGATCTAAATCTTAAGAAAAAGTAAGCATACAAAATGGTTAAGAATTTAATTGAATTAATTAGGCGGAGTCATCAAAAAACAATGTTTAAAAATGACTGTAAAGTTATTCATTGTTTCCGTAGTTCGCAAGAATTACGGTAGATGGCTCCAGCGTCGCCTTAAGACGTATATAGTATATCGAAGAATTTTGAATATCTGGGACGTGTCTAGGTAGCTCAGTTGGTCAGAGCACCAGTTCCCCCTGTAAGGGACTGGTCGCGGGTTCAAGTCCCGTTCTAGATGTTCTCTTTTTCCGATCTAAAACTTCAAGTTAAGATGCCAAAATTGGGTCTATAGGGTTCTACCGGGAGTACAGGACTCTGCCAAGCTACTTGAGGCCCAAGTCTACCTCAACTGAGAGTCGATGAAACTGCTTAACAGCGGACGAGGCTCTGGCACAGGCTTTAAGTGGGTGGCGGGGTTAAGAGGTCAGACGGCAGTTGCTCCCGGAAAAGTCAACATACCAATCAAAAACAATAAGCGGACCTCGGGCTCCAAAGTGCAAAGTATGAACGCAGCTAGGTTATCGCTATGATGATGATGATGAAGGGTATGGTTTTTAGGGTTCCGTTGCCAAATGGCAAAAAACGGAACCCTTATAGATTCGTTATGTCTGTCTGTCTGTTGCGTCCGTATGTCACAGCCACTTTTTTCCGAAACTATAAGAACTATGCTGTTGAAACTTGGTAAGTAGATGTATTCTGTGAACGGCATTAATATTTTCATACAAAAATAGAAAAAAAAACAATAAATTATGGGGGTATACTTAGAACTCAAACTCAATTTTTTTTTTCATCTAAGCCATACGTGTAGTACGGGTGTATCTATGAGTAGGTCTTCAAAAATGATGTTGAGGTTTCTAATATCATTTTTTTCTAAACTGAATAGTTTGCGCGAGAGACACTTCCAAAGTGGTAAAATGTGTCCCCCCCCCCTGTAACTTCTAAAATAAGAGAATGATAAAACTAAAAAAAATATATGATGTAGGTACATAACCATGTAAACTGCCAACGATAATTGGTTTGAACGAGATCTAGTAAGTAGTTTTTTTTAATACGTCATAAATCGTAAACTGCAATTTACTTTTCATTCAATCAACTTAAATTTAAAAAATTTACTTGCTGCTATTGAACCCTTCATGGGCGAGTCCGACCCGCACTTGGCTAGTTTTTTTATCTGACTCACGCCATATGACTTTACTTCGGCTTTTTTTTTTATATTTAGGACACGTCAATTTGACTTCACCTCGCCTGATGGTAAGCGAAGGTAAAGTCTCAGGAAAGAGGGTCACCATTACATATACGTACCATGTTAACAATGGTGGCACTCACCTTGACGGCCTCATCAGTAAAATCAGTCAAATGTACTTGCTGACCCCTGAACGCAATCAAACCGAAATTGGATTACTATGGAGGGTTTTTCGCAATCGTGCACGGTGGTACCTACCCGACCGAATTTTGTGACAAATTTGTGTCATCAAATTTCTACCACCAGCCTGATGCTAAGCTAAAGATAAAGCTGCTGTGTGCAGGGTTTACTCTCAGGGTTCGAAGGTCAGCCTGCAGTCGCTCATATTAAAGGCAAATCAAGAGGAAGATTAGGAGAGCAGTCTCCGGGCTCCAAACTGCACTGACTAGCAAACGAGGTTAGCTTAGCCCTCAAGGAGCTTGGTAGAGCCGTGAATTCCCTGAACCCTGTAGACCCACTTTATTAAGCGTCAGTAGCTTAGTGGTTAAGGAGTCGACCCTCAACAATCGAGAGGGCCCGGGTTCGAATCCTAGCCATTACACTACTGACGTGAACCCACTCCTAACACAAGCAATTAAGCTTAGCTGGGGGGTTAGGGGAATATTAGTAATTTCGGTTACTAATATTGTTTTTAAAAATATTTAAAAAAAAAATTTGGCATACATAGATGTAGTAACATTACCTTGTGTGGTTTTAACTTGAAGCATTTATTCAACAGTCTAAATATTCTAAACTAAAAAGTGATTTACTGTAAGGAATTTACCGAGGATTACTGAAAATTGTTATTGTAATACGTGATTTATTGGAATTCTTGATTATCAAGTATATTCCAGAAAGATTTAAGATTAACGATGTTTATTTTTGCAGAATAGCTTCCGTTCCACTTCCGTAGATCAACATTCCATTGTCTCCCATTGCTCGGCGCCCGACCTGATTCAGGATGGAAACACAATGGCTGCGATCGGCACCCGGCCTAAGTCAGGCCGCTTGTTCAAGTCACACTAAAAACAGAAAAGAGCGCTTTTATAATTCACATTAGCCGATTTTATCATTTAGAGTACACGATAGCCGAGTGGCGTACGTAACGGACTGCTGAGACGAGGTCTCGAGTTCGATCCCCAGTCGCCCCGGGCACACACCTCTGACTTTTCGTAGTTATGTGTGCATTAATAAATGTTAATTATAGCTCGCTTAATCATGTGCCCGGTAGATGACAATAGGCTCGCCCCCTATTACATTGGACCTTAACATAACTGGCGAATCGTGGGTGTGTAATACACCTCTGCCTACCCCTTCGGAGATACAGGCGTGAAGTTATCTTATGTTATGTTATGTTTTCTGAAAATCAGTGCAAAAAATTTACCCAACGAAAACTGCAATAAAATTCAGGTCGTTGCGGAAACTTACAAGAGAACACAGGAGGTCCACGGTGTAAACAAACACTCTAAAAATAAAAATTACCAAAAATACACAAGAGGGCGCGGAGGTGCAGCCAGCGATGGTGATGTTGTGGGCCGCCGCTAAATATTATTGGATATCTACTATGTGCTATTGGGTAATTTCATTTAGGAAATGGTATTTAAAATTCCAACAATACATTTATTTTCATTAATATATTCTTTTTTAATTAAAGTGAAACTTTTATTACATCGTCTCAAATTATATCGTCTGTGTTGCATGTCGCGTGATGGTCGGCCGCGAAATAGGGATAAAGTGGAAGGCGCTCGTCATAGCAGCAAAGGCCAATATGGCGGCGTCTATAGTTCGCAGCAGCTGACCCTGTAGTGTATAGACTATTACTCATTTGTGCCAGTGCTCCACGCTATTTTGTTTGTTTTTGTCAGTGTTTAATATAAATGTTGTTTGTCAGTGTTTAATGTAAATGTTGTTATTTTTTAGTTAAATGTCTATAATGTGAAAAAAAGTTTCACTTTTACCGTGGTTTCATGAAACCACACAATCCTTTTTTCATATATGGTTATATATTTAGGATACCTATGTGCCCCTTATTGATAGGATACTAGTTTTGTTATAGACTGTAGATAGATATTATTATTTTAATCCAAAATAATAATTGGAAATAATTGTATGCTGGGACACTTGTTAATCTTAAATATACCTACACCCAAACTAAGACTATGTTATATTACTAATATTTAATAATGTGTATTAATGTGTATTACTTGGCATTTATTTAAACTCAGCCTAAAAATTTGATATTCAACAGATTTTGGCTATGCCCCGTTAACGTTTACACATTAATAAAACTAAAACGGAATATTTGAAAATAGAACATGACAAAAAAAGAAACAAAAAGTCAAAGCGTGTTTCCTAACAATCGTCGATTCTTTTTTCGAATACTTTTTTTAATTCTCTTCGCGCTCACCGATTCATCAGTTCGTCAGTGTTGCCATTATAACAATTATTGTTGTTCCTTATCATTCTGTCAAGTTAAATGTTTTTCCCGGAATAGAAATACTCAAATGAGCGCTTTTTTCAAACTAATTTGAACTGTGAGTGATATTTATTTCAATTTAACGACAAGAAAATATATTGGATTGTTGATAAGATAATTTTATCTGGGTAATTTTGTGGAATTAGTGAGAGCTATAAAGTGAGCCATGCCACAGGTTCACAGAAGCCCGTATAGTCTTTCGAAAAAAGAGAATGGTCTAGTTAATGTTCGTTTTTGATATGAAACCAAATCATTAGGAGTATGTCAGACTCTCCGTGAATATATTTGAAACTTATTGAAGGCTTACCAGTTGCATAAAAATATTGGTTGTACTTTACAACCCCAGTGTAGATATATTTATGACTGTAGTAAATACTATACATTTTAGTGAACAATAAAGAGTTATCCATCTATTATCTATTTAATAGCCCGTGATTTACTACACTTCACGAGCTTAATCTACTGTCATTAAACCTTTCATAAGTTTACAAAAAATTAAAACCGAAACATGAAAAAATTCATACAAAACGTAATCCAGGTTTTTACGATCACTTTATAAGCGTGTGCCATTTTTTGCACTAAAACAAAAACATATTACCACATGTTAACAATTTTAATTTATGTTACGTTCATTAGTTATCTAAACAGGTCGGATTAAGGGATTATCTGTGGACGAATATGGCCACCCGCGGGAAACAGCTGTGAAGTTGGCGGTAATTTTGATGTTGAATTTTTTTTATACTGGTAAACTTAAGCGAATGTCTAAAGATGTGGGCCCTTTACGCTATTTTATTCTATAGCAGCACTTGCATGCGACTCCGTCCGCGTTAACTTCGGAGTATTTTCCTTCGGCCTTCTCGATCTCAACTCGTATTCATCACCATCTTAGCGTGGTTGCCTGTGGTTCGGTTTCTCCTTCTACTCCTTTTGATTCGGCTTAAAAGCCTATACGGCTTTCAAAGGAGCGAGTTCTATCTGACCTCCCAACACCGAGAGGAAAGGTTGCCCCAAGATGAATGAAGGTATAGGAGAATTTGGGGTGCGACTGGTTGGATCACCTCCAAGTTTGGTGCACCCTGGGCAACGTGGGCGATGACGCATCATTGATTGCTCCTCTGGAGTAGCTGGCGTCAACGTCAACGGCCAAGAGTCTGACCAACCGGCCCTTTTCAGGGCCAGCTGACCCCATTGCACGAGGGGGTCGGGGTATGGCGGGCCTGCAAGGCCCGCGGGGGTGTGGTCGCTCCAGGTACCCCTCTGCTGTTCTCAGAGGGGACACTGCGAATGGCCCAGGGTCAGTCGGAGTGCGAGGGATATGCTCTATGAGTAACCTTACACCCCGGCGTCTGTAGACCCGAGACGGCGTGCGGTTTTAGTCGGTTCAACCCCGACATAACCGCCCCCGCTGGCCGGCGGGAGGGTATCCGAAGGGATTTCCGCACAAAAAAAAAAAAAAAGGTATAGGAGAATTTCGGGACGTGTCCTGGTGGCTCAGTAATTCAGAGTATTGAATCTCGAAAGCAACTGGTCGCGAATTCGAGTCCCGTCATGTATGTGGAATTTTTCATTCTAAATCTATAGGACCCGTCCTAGATGTTCTCTTTTTCCGATCTAATTCTTTAGAAAAAAGTAAGCATACAAAATGCTTAAAAATTTAATTGAATCTATAGGAAAAGTTAGCGTAATAATAATTGCCTCAAAATTTCATTAAATTTTTATGTGTTTACATTTTGAGCCAAACTTTCGCGAATAGGATACTAAATTATAATACATTGACTCAATTGTTAACATCGGCATTGTTCCCATATGGAAAATAGAGTAGAATTAAGACAATGATTATAATAAATGTTACTTTCCTAGGCCATCGATATCTTTATTTTAATGGAGCACTTAGCTTTAAAAATATCACTTAACAAATATATTAATAACTCTATTTCAAAATAGCGTCAACGTTTTAACAAATTGTACCCGCTAACGAAGTAGGGTGCGTGTTTTTGTGCCGTTACTCATAAATATCTAATGTTGTACAAATTAGTTCCGGGAATGGGTGGGAAACTTTAACTTTGTTCATGTGTAAAATTATGTCACGGTGAAACGGAAAGGATCTGCTGAAAAAATCTTATTATTTTTCAAGATCCGACAAATTGATGATTAATTTGACTAATTTTGAAAAATAATTAGATATTTTTGTATTAAATCGTGATTTTAGCGAAGATCTAAAGATAAAACTACTCGTAAACTTGAACGCAAATATACTTACTAATGGTATTACTATATTACTAATTTTATAAAGAGTAAAGATTGTTTTGGTATCGATAAACTGTGAAACTACTGAACCTATTTCTAAAAACTATTTTACCATTAGAATGTCACATTATCCGTGATAAATATAGGCTACTTTTTATACCGATATTCAGAAGGGATAAGTACTTTAATGGGTGAAAAGGCGTGGCGATGCTAGTGTACAAATAAATACAAATACACACAAGAACAATATTTACAAGAACTGCTCGTTACTATTAAATTAGATTCAGTAAATAAAAAACGACAGCAAAATACCTAATGCTATTGATTTGAAAACTATCCCTTTTCTAGCAAATATTGAAAGCAATTCAATTTGTTCTCGAGGATCCAGTAAGGAATATCTATCCAAAATGGCCGTCTTTAAATTTGTTTTTTTTTTCTAGAGGCGAAAATCTTTTGGTCGTTTCGTTCAGAATTGATCTGCCGGGAGCAATTTTCGTTCAAGAACCGTGGAAAATATTGAGAAGGGTTTTGTTTCCAAATGGATTTAAGCGCCGGATGTTGGATTTGTTTGTTTACATTATATATTGTTTTATATTGTTATTCGGTAGTGGATAAAGCTCGGATTGGATAAACAATTGGACAATACGTATCCATTTTGGTGTTTCAAAGTTCTTGTCATGATTTAGATATTATTTCAAAGATGGGTGTTAGGGCTCTACCAGCACCATTGAGACTTGGGCAACTTCAAATGCTAAACTTTTTTTCGGTGCGGCTCCTAAACAACAGACGAGGCTCTGCCGCAGGCGCTCTTAGGTGTGGGAGGTCACACGGCAGCCGCTTCAGGAAAAACTGACCTTTTGTTTTTTTTTCGTGCGGAAATTCCGACCTACCATTCAAAAACAATAGTGGGCTTTTTTTTTTTTTTACGTGCGGAAATCCCTTCGGATACCCCCCCGCTGGCCAGCGGGGGTGGTTATGTCGTGTCTCGACAAAAACAGTGGGCTAGTCAAAAGTAAAAATTACTCGTTTCGGAATATACAGGACTGAGTAGGTGTTAAGCTTAGTGTAAAAAGCAGAGTTCTGGTTGCGCAGAGGTTTGGTACGAGACCAAATAAGAAGTCGAGATGCCTTGTATGCTCTTGATGTATTTACACTTCTCATCAGAAAAATCGAAACACCTTGCAAGTTTATGTTTTCTAAGGATCATTATTATTATTGTTGCCATTAAAGTACTTCACGCCTCCCACCTATGGAGGTATGACCAATTTAGGTGCTCACGTGCAAAGATAAGCCGCGCTCTTCGATGGTCTGCAGTTAATTTCGGCCCATTTGCTGGCTTGTGCGGTACCAGTCCATGTTCCTTCAACCTTCTTCTAATGGTTGAGTCACTTACAGCCACTCTACGTACAACATGAAGCTGCTGCTGCAGTTGAAAAGCGTTAAGGCGTCGATTTCGTAAGGAAGTTGTTACAATAAATCTATCATCTCGCTCAGAAGTGACCCGATTTCTGCCAGATCCTGAACGGCGGGTGAACAAACCTGTCTCCCGATAGCGTTTGTAGACTTTATGAACAGCGGACAGACTTAGATGCAATCTTTCAGCCACAACACGCTGACTAAGTCCAGAAGAGCAATGCCACCACTTGGGCGGCTTCTGCGGGCAAAGTGTCCATATGTTTTAGAAAAAAAAACTTTTTTTTCAGACGTCAAAAAGTCACAGTAAACAAATAAAGAAGAAAAAGTTTCAAGATAAACGCTAATTTTTAGTTTCAAAGGTGTACTCCAACTTTAAAAACAAATTTGTCTCAAAACAATGATTCATTTCTTTTTCAGGATAAACCAATGAAATTTTAATTTAGAATTTTCGCTTTCAACTGTAATGGCTAAACTGCTAGCTATATAATCATGTGATTTTTTTCATGGAATGAAAACCCTTTAGTATTAAATTAGGACAGATATCATAAAAACTAAAGTGTTTCGATTTTTCTGATGAGAAGTGTATGGTACGCAATTACAATTACAGCGGATATTAACCATTTAATCATGTAATAATATGTATTAGAAACGTTGTACATATACGATGCGAAATGACCAAATATCAGTGTTGTCAATGACACATGCAGGATGTGCATCTATGGTTTCCATAACAGTAGGTACACAAGAATCTCAAAACCGTCTGGAAACAGAGAGTTTTTCAAAGAAACATCCTTTCTCATTCGTCCAGAAGTATGAATATTATGACTATAGTATAAATCGCAATAAAAATAGAAAAAATTAAAATTATCGCGAAAGATCACTACTTCACCAGCAGCAATCTGCAACTTATTGTAGCTGTATATACAGATGACATTAGAAAAAGGCGCACTATTTCTAAACATATAGGTGCCAAAATTCATTAACTCATTATACGTCTTTGGTTTCAAAGTTGCATTTCAAACAAATGATACTCCTCCGAGACCGTTTGACCGATCTCGACCAAATTTGCCACGGTGATCAAGTAGACATTACTGAGTGTCGTAAGGGGTCGAAAGTCCAGATCGGTCTTACCATCGAGGAATAATCACCGAAAAACCAAATCAATGGAAAAAGTCGACCGGTCACGTTGACCTATTGTTGGATAGGCAAATCTCGCTACGCTTAAGTTTGGGTTGATTGCGAAGCTGGTAACCGTCCTAGTTTATGTAGTTTCCACGGCCCGTTCCAAATTCGAAATTCAAAATTAATTCCCGCCTCCCCCAGGAACCGTGACACAATTTTTGTTCTAACAGTTTGTCTAGTATACATAGAAATCATTAAGTTTAGCGCGAAGTCTACTGAAGTTTTGTATTATACGCGAAGGTTGTTACGACATTTCAGTTTTAAAATGGAACGTTTTTACAGTAAACACTTTATTGTGGACTATCGTATTTTTATTAGTTCCCTCTCTAGTCTATTCTCTTTTTACGGCCAGGCGACATATTGAATAGAATTGGCGCGAAGTGTTGTCCTTATTGGTCTGTTGGGATACTTCCAAAATAAAATGTATTATCTGTGTCCTTTTTTTTAACGTATTTAATGTGTTTTGGTGGGCACCGGTGTGTACTGAAACGGGTTGATATAGCTAAATTTTAATTAAGAATACAGGGTATCTACCAACAACCTTGAAACCAAGCCAGCCTCCTGCACCTGCTAAACAATGGCTGAAGCTCTGGCGCAAGGTTTCCTCTTGGGGTTGGGAGGTCTGATGGCCATCGCTGCCAGAAAAGAAGACATACCAATCAAAATCAAATTCTAAGCGGACCTTGGGCTCCAAAGTGCTAACTTTCTACTGGGAAATAGCGATGAGGATGTTGATTGTTTAATTTTAATGAATATAGATGAAAACAAAACAAAATATTTAAAAAAAATAAAACTAAGAGAATGATACTTCATTTCTTGAATTTATAGAAAATAAATGACAAAGCTATTAAATCCTACACAGCGCTTTCAAGACCACCACTATCGGCTTGCACCAGTTTTTTCTTATACGTTCCAACTGTGATTGGACATGTGGTCGCATATATGTTTCTCCACTAACTTCTTCTATCCCACATAATGTATTTTGATACGTTTTCACTGTCATCTAGATATTTTTTACGCAAGCTATATGTATAAATAATATAAGTGCGTACCAAAGTTCAAAACAAAACGGTACCAATAGGAACAAACCTTCCAAAGGACGGATCTATCGCTTTAGGATTTATTATATCGCGGGAACAACCACACAAAATTGCTTGGAACACATAAACAGTGATTGCCAGTGTTGTGTTACAAATGTTTATGTTCTAGTGGTGTTGGGTTGCAAGCAATTATTGAAGAAACATGTCGGTTGTTTGCTTGAATCTTGGATCAAATTTTGGATAATAATAACATTTTTTTTTTAAACTACTTTTGTAACTTGTGTGCATTAGAATGGCGGATGTAATATTATAAATGTTAATTATCGCTCGCTTAATAATGTGCCCGGTAGATGGCAATAGGCTCGCCCCCTATTACATTGGACCTTAACATAACTGGCGAATCGTGGGTGTGTAATACGGCTCTGCCTACACCTTCGGGGATACAGGCGCGAAGTTATGTATGTATGTATGTAATGTTATAAATTATCATGTAGTTGTGATCCTATCTAGTGTCATCATTATACTTTGAACCTTTCTCCAACTCAGTTAGGGGCGAATTTTCAGTGTAACTATGAAGTGACTGAACATCAGTGTTTACTGTGAAGCACCTGGCTTCTGACCTCCACACCCCACTGGTGATATCAAAGTTCTGTTTGACCATAAAGTCGTCGAAGTTTTTAGGGTTCCAAGTACCTTTTTTTTTTTTTTTTTTTTTTTCGTGCGGAAATCCCCTCGGATACCCCCCCGCCGGCCAGCGGGGGCGGTTATGTCGGGCTTGAACCGACTTAAATCGCACGCCGTCTCGGGTCTGCAGACGCCGGGGTGTAAGGTTGCCCATAGAGCATATCCCTCGCACCCCGACTGACCCTGGGCCATCTCCGGTTTCGAGATGGCCCCCTCGGGTTTGGGAACCACGGTGTCCCCGTCTTGCCCCGGTTTGGGGGAGGGGCGCTAGTCGCCCCACCGTCCCGGCCTGCTTCTGCTGGGGTGACAGGCGGCCTCACCTGCCACGAACCCCGACAAATCCTCGTGTGTCAATGATCGGCAAGCCGGTACAGGTGCTGATTGACGGACGAGGCTATTGCGCAGCCTTTCCTCTCGAGGCTTGGAGTTTAGACGGCAGTCGCTCCCATAAAAGTCGTATAAGCCAAACCAAAAGCAGGAGAAAGAGTAAGCGGACCTTGGACTTCGGGGTTAAGGGCTCGGATGGAACCGGAAACAACGCAATGATGATGATGATGAGAATATCACTGTGCGTTCTTTAGTAGAATGAGCTTCAGCCGACCAAAACCGCGCGCCGTCTTGGGACAATAATAATGCAATTCCCTTGTAACCCCGACTGACCCTGGGTTATCTATGGCTACGAATTCGGGTGTGACAACCACGGTGTCCCTATTTTGCCCCTTGAAGGTGCTTGCCGCGCCGCTGCACCGGCCTGCTCCTGCTGGAGTGACAGGTGGCTTCACCTACCACCCCTAAAGTCCTGCGCTCATGGAGGACGGAGGTCGTTAAACCACCTTCGGCGTCTGAGTCGCCAACGCTGCGCGGCGAGCACGTTACAGTATCCGCGACCAGGGAGAGGTCTAAATCTCTCCCGGACCCACTCCGCCGGTTCCTTCTCGAGCATTACTTGCTCGCAGAAGGAGAAGACGGCCGTCCACGCGCTCGCGTTACGCACCATGGCCGCAAGGTATTAAGTTACGCCCCTTGGGGTGCTTGGTTGGGGACCTCCACGCGGTGCACCCTGGGCAACGGAGACAGCAGCGCCTCTCTCCTAGGGTGGGAGAGACGCTGCCGCCTACGGCCAACTCCGACCGAGGCGAGAACGGTCCTGTTGAGGGCTGTTCGGAAGCTTTCCACGTATCCCTCTGATTAGCAGATGGCACAGTGGAGAGCAAGTAAGGGGGCCAACTCGAAACCGGTGATGGCCCAGGGTCAGTCGGGGTGCGAGGGATATGCTCTATGGGTAACCTTACACCCCGGCGTCTTAAGACCCGTGACGGCGTGCGGTTTTAGTCGGTTCAAGCCCGACATAACCGCCCCCGCTGGCCGGCGGGGGGGTATCCGAAGGGATTTCCGCACGAAAAAAAAAAAAAAAAGGTATTAAGTTACGCAAATCTTGCGCATACTCACTGCAATGCATCCACAATAGGCTTACAACTTTGCTCTGATGTTCCGCTCATATCTTAAAGTGTTCTCCAAGTGTGAATTAACTCCAACAAGAAACAGCAGGCTTTTCTTCTGATCTAATTAAGTAAAAACATGTTTGCTTAATATAATTACAATGTTTCGTTTGAGTTGCTTACAAGAACAGAAAGTTCATTTCTGCTTGTTTATCATATAAATATTCTTGAATTTTATAATGGGCTTTTGGGCAAAGTTTCATTGTAATTAAACTTTGAAATTTGATTATGAATAAGTAGATAGATTTCTAAGGATCTTGTTGTAAAAGCGTATATTGTTATACTGGAATGAATTACTATTCGTGTGAAGTTGACTATCAAGTACTGCAAGTTTGGTTTTTGTTTTTATAAAAGGACCTCCATTTCTTGAAAACAGAAACAAACCACTACTTACTATTACTAATATTAGTTCCAACCAGCTGATGTCCGCGGTTCCGCCCGCGCAGAGGTCGGATGTCGTTTTTTTGTCGTATCCCTGGTTCTACTTAACCAAATGCAATCAAACATACGGCAGATTTTAAGTCGGACCAAGACCTTTCTAATACAAAAATGTTTTTGCGTACATGGAGAAGAGACAAGCAGACAAGAAGAATGGACGGTGGGGCGACTAGCGCCCCTTCCCCAAACCGGGGCAAGACGGGGACACCGTGGTTTAAAAACCCGAGGGGGCCATCTCGAAACCGGAGATGGCCCAGGGTCAGTCGGGGTGCGAGGGATATGCTCTATGGGCAACCTTACACCCCGGCGTCTGAAGACCCGAGACGGCGTGTATCGAGGGTATCCGAAGGGATTTCCGCACGAAAACAAAAAAGGTACGTGTAGGTTGCTGGAATGTGACAAAATTCCACGTGGACGGAGCTACGGGCAACAGCTAGTGTGAAATAAGTCTTGGCTCGATGTTTATTTTTTTAAATATGTTTCTATATTATAATAATGCCACAGATTATCCTAATAGTTGTTTTAATTAATACTGAAACTACAGAAACGAACAAATTTTGAGCAAAACATTTCCAACCAGAAATTCTATATTATTTATCCTTTGTCTAAGTAATCTTAAACGTTCAACCTAAGCGTCGAACCAAGAAAATTCCCCTCCTGAATCCATATTGCTGTTAGAGAGGGACAGACAGCCATGTTAGAGTGAAAAGGATGACACAATCCATCGTCTCGCAGTCCCATTTCAAGCAAGTAGCACTCCTTTAGAAAATACCTCCCACTCATGTACTATCAGGATGAAACGTGGATGATTTAGTTCGCTCATAACAGCATCCTATATTACTTACATAGTCCGAAGGGGTAGGCAGAGGTGTATTACATACCCACAATTCGCCAGTTATGTTTAGGTCCCAATGTTATTACATAGGGGAGGATTACATAGGGGGTGAGCCTATTACCATCTACCGGGCTCATTACTAAGCGAGCGATCATAAACATTTTTAATACACATATAACTACGAAAAGTTACAAGTGTGTGCCTGGGGCGATTGGGGATCGAAATCGAGACCTCATCTCGACAGTCCGTTATGTACACCACTAGGCTATCGCTGTTTTTTTTTTATTTTGCTTTTGACTAAATATGAAATGATATGTGTGCTTGGCTAGGTTGCCGTCCTTAAGCTAAAAGCCGGCCAAGTGACTTCTGGTCAATTGTCACTTGTTATATTTGAACAAATATTTATATATTTCAATTGCAACTTTATTCTCGTACCTTTTTTTTTTCCCGTGCGGAAATCCCTTCTGATACCCCCCCGCCGGCCAGCGGGGGCGGTTATGTCGGGCTTGAACCAACTAAAACCACACGCCGTCTCGGGTCTACAGACGCCGGGGTGTAAGGTTGCCCATAGAGCATATCCCTCGCACCCCGACCGACCCTGGGCCATCTCCGGTTTCGAGATGGCCCCCTCGGGTTTGGGAACCACGGTGTCCCCGTCTTGCCCCGGTTTGGAGGAGGGGCGCTAGTCGCCCCACCGTCCCGGCCTGCTCCTGCTAGGGTGACAGGCGGCCTTACCTGCCACCCCCAGGTCTGCGCTCATGGAGGACGGAGGTCGTTAAGCGACCTCCGGCGCCTGAGTCGCCTGCGACTCGCGGCGAGCAAGTTGCGGGCTCGGCGGGCCGGGACAGTTCTAAATCTCGGCGCGCGCTCCGCCATCTCCTTCGCGAGCATTACATGCTCGCAGAAGGATGTGGCGGCGGCCCACGCGCTCGCTTTATTCTCGTACCAATTTTTTTTTTTTTTCGTGCGGAAATCCCTTCGGATATCCCCCCGCCAGTCAGCGGGGGCGGTTATGTCGGGCTTGAACCGACTAAAATGTTCAAAAATATATCCATCCACTGTTAAATGACAACGTAAATCCAGATTTAAGAAAATACTAGCATAGATTTTAAAGTATGCCCTCGTTTTTCAGCTCTAGATCGAAGCTAAATTCCTTGTAATAAAACTATTTTTAACGGATTCTATTGCGGTTTATTTGATGTTATTTTATATTTTACATTGATTCATGACACTGTGAGCTCATTCTGCGTAAATAGTAACACCAACAATTCCACATAGTTCGGGTACTTTGAGATAACTTTCACTTCAAACTTCAAGACAACAACCATCTTTAGTCTACCCGTGACCATGGCTGCTGAAAAGCAACCGAAACGTCGGGTTCAATGTAAAATATAAAATAACATCAAATAAACCGCGATAGAATCCGTTAAAAATAGTTTTATTTCAATGTGTAACATTCGCGTAAACTTCCGACAATATCATAAATTCCTTGTGTTAGGGGTGGATTCACGTCAGTAGTGTGGTTAATGGCCGACTTTTTAACCACTAAGCTACCGATGCCGTGTTCTAGAACCCACAGTACAAGTTATACTACTTTGGGTCTATAAAACGCTATGTATGTTCCAAAATATTAAATTATATCATTTGAGAGAGATTTGTCATTTGGTATGCCGGCTTCCATCAGCCTTCTAAGTGCCACAAATGATCCAATGGACAATTTCTTGAAAAAAAGGGTATGTGAGAATTACTCTTAACCAGCGCTTACATGAAAGGTTTAAGGGAAAAAAGCAGTGAAACTGGCTCAAGATAAAGAACGGAAATTCTTACTTACACACGTATTGTCTGCTTCCTACAAATTGCGATCAGTTGTCGCTGCTTACCCCGGTCAAGAAAGGCGAGAGTTTATGTGCTTGTGCTTTCTGCCTTTGTGTAATTTCAAGAAAGATAAACTAACGTCTCGCATCTATGCATATAATAAAATCGTGAAAACTGTACAATGAATATTAAAAAAATAATTGCTATGTGTTCTAGGAACGTTACCGATGCTAAAAATGTGATTTTTAGATTTTTTGTCTTATTGTCTGTTTATCTGTTTGTCTGCTTTTTATTATCGATATCCAAGCATAACTTGAAAACCCCTGAACAGATTTAGCTGAAATTTTGTATCTGTCGCAGTAGTAAACTATCGCTGTAACGTACATCGCGATAATGAACTTTCACAACAACGTCCGTCGCAATAGTAAACTTTCGCTGTAACGTACATCGCGATATTGAACTTCGCAACTATGAATTACACTCCTTTTCTCCAATTTCTTCAAGAAAAACGGCAATTTCATATGTAACGACCTAATATTAGGGAACCGGACAGAATTAATTTAGATCTTATGCTAACCTAATACATGTTGGGTCCGAAACTGCAGAAGTTAAGAAATTTACGCTACATACAATTTTGTTCCTCACAGTACTCAATACCCTAGGGTGGCACTTATCTCAAGAGCTTGTGGGGTGGGAGGGGTTAAGAGGATATTGTAGGAAAGGAGTGGGAGGGAGAGGACGTTATTTGTCCTCCATTACAGGCCTGTTAGTATAAGCGGCGACTGGTGACGTTTAGAAGAGGCGGGTTTTGAGAATGGGCACACACTATTAGGGGGTAGTTTGTGTTGTACAACTTAATTAGTTAGTTTGATTATTAGTTCTATAGTGTGGGACGACAGTCGGTTGATTTTTTAATCTACGATAATTAAAATAAATAAATATTCTATGACATTCTACACAGCGCTTTCTAGACCCAATGTAAGCATAGTTTAACTAGCTAGTTAGTAGTATTAACTAGTTTTTTTTTGTAAATACGTACATATTATACATAGAAACACCCAGACCAATGCAAATAGACATATTCATGCATACAAATATTTGCACTGAGCAGGAATCGAACCCGCGCCCCCTGTCGTAGCAGTTGAATGCACTACCGCTACGCCACAGAGGTCCCACTAACTTCAGCTAAGTCTTCGCCTTTGCAAGCGTCTTCGGCTTGTAAAGGCGATACGATCGAGAAATCCCGGGTTCAAATCCCAGCCATTGCAATACCAACGTAAACCTACTCCTAACACAAGCAATTAAGCTTAGCTGGAGGGGTTAGGATGAATATTACTTAGTAATTCCGGTAATTGAAGCTGAAGAGTTTGTTTGTTTGAGTGAACGCGCTAATCTTAAGAACTACTGGTTCGAATTGAAAAATTCTTATTGCATTGTGTAGCTCATTTGTCAAGGTTATCGGTTATAGGCTATATATTATCACGCTACTACACATGAGAGCTGAACAGTAATCATATATGTTGGGCAAATTTCTAGGAATAGGTTTTACTTTAAGCGATACCGAAAACTTTGAAATATTAATATACGTCTCTGCTTATCCTTTCCGGAGATATACACGCGTAAGTATATTAAAAAAAGTAAAGTAGTTAGTACGTTGTCATTACCCGTAACCGTAGTTCCCCACTGGCACCTCCCTCTCCCCCCCTACCTCCAGGGAGTCTGTAACGTGAGCCACGGTTAAACGTATCATTACTATCGCTATTGTGGCTACAGGATGTTCTCATAGGTGCGAATCATCGTATTTATTCTTGCTATTTTAAATGCGAATGTTTGGAAGATGGATTTTGTGTTTAGAACCCCATCCAAGGTCTTCAGGGCCCAAGTTAACCTGATCTGTAAGGCGGTACACCTGCTGATTGACATTGAGCCCTTGAGTCCTTGTGCCCTTGCGTAGATCGCCTAACATTTAAACATTGATCCAATTCAAACATGCAGCCTTACATATACCCTTTCACCCACATACAACCATACATGTTACAACACATGCACATTCATCCATACTTACAAGTACTTCGTACACTCACACACATACATAAATTCACCCACACACACATACAAGTACATAAAAATTGTTACACCTAATACATGTACATTATATAGTTCTCAATTAGGTAATTATATACATAGAACAGGTCGAGCGACACAGGCTTTTGACTCTTGACTGGTGAAAGTGATGTGGATGAATACTAGCCGAACACTGTCTCTTAAGATACAGGATATATCCTAGTTTAAGGCCCTGTCTGGACGTAACCTACCATAATTATGCTTATTTTTTGTTTCTAAGATTATTTCTCTCTCTCTCTCTAAGATTACTGATGCTAGACAGTTGTTTTTTTTTATATATACAGCTAATTATCTACTGTTCACGCACATTCAAAAACATTTTGGATAAATAGAGCAGTTTCTTGTTAAAAAAATTGCAAAGAAACACTCTTTGAAATACATTTTTCGTTTCAATTATCTCAATATTTTTAGCGGTGACATATATTTTTTTTTTTGATTTCGATTTATTTATCTGTTTGATTTGTTTGGCGGCAAACGGATAAATAAATCATTTAAAAAATATGACGGATTTGAGGATGTTAATTTGTAGATATTCCACTAGCTGATTAAATTTTCTTTATATTTGTAACAAAAAATATATATGTCACCGCTAAAAATATTGAAATAATTGAAACGAAAAATTTATTTCAAAGTGTGTTTCTTTGCAATTTTTTTAACAAGAAACTGCTCTACTTATCCAAAATGTTTTTGAATGTGCGTGAACAGTAGATAATTAGCTGTATATATAAAAAATAATCAACTGTCTAGCATCAGTAATCTTACAGAGAGAGAGAAATAATCTTAGAAACAAAAAATAAGTATAATTATGGTAGCTTACGTCCAGACAGGGCCTTAAGAGACAGGGTTTATCAGAAACGGTTAACAAATACTGATCCTCTTTACATGCTGTGTTAGATATAGTATCGTGATCAACTTAATGTTAGCTATGTATACCTTTATGTCACTAAAGTTTTTTGAGCTGAGTGAGACCAAGTCGAGCGAAAGCTCCTCATACCAGACTTCAGGATTTTCTTTGTCACTGGTCTCCTCCTAAACTACTAATCCAATCAGAACCAAATTTGGCATAATTAAAGAGGTCAATCAGAGGAAGGTTTATGGATATATTTTGAAAAAATTAATGATACCACAGAGGAATGATCACCGTTAAAAAAAATCCAGATGGAATTACATAATAACCGCTCGAGACACTGTGACCAAACTTTACACGCTCAGAAAGCATGTCCAGAGTTGAGACTTTCAAAAAGAATTTTCAAAATCGGACTTGCCACGGAGGAATGATCACTGTTCAAAATTTTCAAAATCTGATTCACGATGTCTCACTCAGCTCAACATTGCAAGCAGCGATTCGCCTTGCAGACATAGTATTTATTATTTATTTAGATATATTGCCTCTTTGGCAATATTTTACCGCCTGTACCATGGCGAGTGTTCCGATCAGCTCTTCCAATTAGTTCCACCCTCTCCTTTCCTATACAGAACAACACGTGCAAGGCTGAGGTATCACCCTCACACGGTGCAAACAATTCCATCAAGAATGAAATGGTTCGGCACCTATTTTCTTTGCCGCTCCATCAAGATTTGGAATTCTTGACTAGTACACGTGTGTCCTTCTTCCCACAGCCCTGGGTACTTTAAGCGCGGCGTGAAAAAGCATTTGATGAGGTCGTAAAGCTGAGAGCCACCTTTGTAATATTATCGGTGTCTGTAGTGGTGACTCCCATTCCTGAGACTTTACCTTTAGCTTATCATCAGGCGAGGTAAAGTCATATTGACGTGTCCATTATAAAAAAAAGGCGAGCTCTGGCACTGGACTTCCTCTAGGGGTTGGGAGGTCAGACGACAGTCGCTCCCGTTAAAGCAGTATAAGCCAAACTAATGGAGAGAGAGGTTTTATACCCAGAATTCCGAGGTGAAAACCTCGGGTGTAACCGGGTAACTAAATATAACTAAATGATTTTTAAGCATTTTGTATGCTTACTTTTGAAGTGACACTTCTTTAGAATCGTTGTGATTTCATATTTCATCGAAACGAAAAAATAAGTCCATAGTCTTTTTTTTAATCAGGGACTTTTCAGAAGTTTCACTTCTACCGTGTGTGACTTGCACACACACACACACACACTATAAAAGGTTAAAAAGGGGAATTGTGTAAAGGATAAAAAGGGGAAATGTGGCAAAGGTAAAACGGGAAATTTGAAAAAGGGTAAAAAGGGGAAATGTAGAAAGCGTAAAAACGGGAAATATAGAAAGGGTAAAAAGGGTAAAAGTGGCAACGGTAAAAAAGGAAAATGTGACAAAGGTAAAAAGGAGAAATGAGGCAGGGTTAAAAAACGAGGAATGTGAAAAAGGGTGGAAAGGGTAAAAAGGGTAAATGTGGCAAGGGTAAAAAGGCGAAAAGAGGCAAGGTTAATTTTTTTCTCATAGATTTAGATCGGAAAAAGAGAACATCTAGGACGGGATCTGAACCCGCGACCAGTCATTTACAGGGGGCATGCAGTGTCTAGGTGCCTCAGCTGGTCAGAGCGTTCCCCCTGCAAGGGACTGGTCGCGGGTTCAGGTCCCGTCCTAGATGTTCTCTTTTTCCGATCTAAATCTATAAATGTAACTAGTTTAATAGAGCTAAATTTTGTCTCCATCTCTCCATATCGACATACTTAACTACCTTTTACTATATACAAGTTTATAAATCTTTAGGCTTTCACGGCCGCCGTTGCATGTTTAATATACTGCTTCCGGGCTGTTTGGCCGTGGTCGCATCAGTCGTAGAGAAGTCGCCGCCGAGAAGAGTTCTACGCACTCTTCGGCGCCCAGACTTGTGCCACTGAAGATGTCGACCGCAGTCATCGACAAAAACGTTCGAAACACAAGTTTCCTATGAACTACGGCCAAACAGCCCGGAAGCAGTATATTCTACATATATACAAGTTTAACTACTGGATAAAATTTTCACATAATATTTATTAGTCTGAGATGTCGGCCTAGCAGAACGGACCTGGGTCCTAAGATGTGTCTTTATAACACCCCGCGCATGGGTGCGAGAGGTGTTACAAAGATACTTCTAGGACGCTGTTCTGTTTGTCAAATCCAAATACAAAGTATAATCCTATCAATAAACCCCCTGTACCTACAAATCTACACAATACAAATTCACTACACCATGTACGCATTTCCCCTAAACCAATCACAGTTCTCCGTTCTCTGTGTGCGTCGACAAACAGAATCGAGGTATAAATGTGTGCGTGCTGGGTGGTTCCAGTTAAGGGGAGCTATTTTACACACAATTAAACTTTAATACAAGTCTCGTTATGTAGGTAATTTGGATGGGGTGCTTTTAAGGGTAAGTTTCAGATTAAAAGGTTGGTGTCAATTATTGGAGATAGATGGCTCTGTCTGTACGATTATAATCTGTGTAAGATTATGTGGGTACACAGGGGTATACATATTTTTGATAAGATAAGATGTATGTAAAAGATATAGGTCTTATAATACACAAACTGTTTAGAACAAAAACTGTGTCACGGTTTTGCACAATGCCCTAAAAGAAAATAAAGCGGCCAAGTGCGAGTCGGACTCGCCCATTAAGGGTTCCGTAGCAGCAAGTAACATAATAATGTTTTCTTTTTAATTTTTATATTTGAGTTGATTGAATGAAAGGTAAATTGCGGTTCTCAGGCGCCGGAGGTCGCTTAACGACCTCCGTCCTTCATGAGCGCAGGCCTGGGGGTGGCAGGTAAGGCCGCCTGTCACCCCAGCTGAAGCAGGCCGGGACGGTGGGGCGACTAGCGCCCCTTCCCCAAACCCGAGACCCGGCAGAAGCAGAAGCGTCACGAGACGGCGTGCGGTTTTAGTCGGTTCAAGCCCGACATAACCGCCCCCGCTGGCCGGCGGGGGGGTATCTGAAGGGATTTCCGCCCGAAAAAAATAAAAATAAAAGGTTAATTGCGGTTTATGATTTAGGACTTATTAAAAAAAACTACTTACTAGATCTCGCTCAAACCAATTTTCGTTGGCAGTTTACATGGTAATGTACATCATATATTTTTTTTAGCATTATCATTCTCTTATTTTAGAAGTTACATGGGAGGACGGAGGACGGACATTTTACCACTTCGGAAGTGTCTCTCGCGCAAACTATTCGGTTTAGAAAAAAATGATATTAGAAACCTCAATATCATTTTTGAAGACCTATCCATAGATACCACAGACTTATAGGTTTGATAAAAAAAAATGAGTTTCTGTTCTAAATATGTGGAACCCCCAAAATTTAATGTTTTTTTCTATTTTTGTGTGAAAATCTTAATGCGGTTCACAGAATACATCTACTTACCAAGTTTCAACAGCATAGTGCTTATACTTTCGGAGAAAAGTGGCTGTGACATACGGACGGACAGACAGACAGACATGACGAATCTAGGGTTCCGTTTTTTGCCATTTGGCAACGGAACCCTAAAAACAAACCAAGAAAAGGAGAGCGCCCCCTAGCTCCAAAGTGCGAACCTTGGATGCGAATGGGATCGGAGTTCGAATGAAGAAGTACAATGGGAAGCCTTATCGCTAAGAGCCATCTCTTGCAGGCAATCTTAGGGTAGAAAGAAATACAAGTACCATTAAACTTAATTGGAGATTATGAATTTGTGCCGTTTGGAGTCGAAACGTTAGGGGCATGGGGTCCGAGTGCTCGCAGTCTCTTCAGGGAGATTGCAACACGTATGATCGACGCTTCTCGTGACCAGAAGGCTGGCTTCTTTTTAGCACAGAGAATAAGTATTGCCATACAACGTGGCAATGCTGCCAGTCTTCTGGGCACGTTATCACAGGAGGCATGGGATGCGGAGGAATTCCACGATGCATTTTAGGTTTAAGTTTCTTTTAATCATTTATTTTATTTTAGTTTTATTTAGTTTAGTTAGATATAAAATTTGTAACCACATTTGTACATTTACTTGTCAACTCAAATATAACATAATCTTAACATAAAAAATCAGTACCAGTTGTTTTTTCTACGTTCTCGTTAGATGGTGGTGTAGCTGTCAAATTCAAAACATATAAATTAAAAAAGCGGCGATAGTCCAGTGGCATACGTAACGGACTACTGAGACGAGGTCTCGAGTTCGATCCCAAGTCGCCCTGGACACACACCTCTGACTTTTCGTAGTTATGTGTGCATTAATAAATGTTAAATATCGCACGCTTAATAATGTGCCCGGTAGATGGCAATAGGCTCGCCCCCTATTACATTTGGACCTTAACATAACTGGCGAATCGTGGGTGTGTAATACACCTCTGCCTACCCCTTCGGGGATACAGGCGTGAAGTTATGTTATGTTATGTTATAAATTAAAAAATACAGTTTATGTATACTAGACAAGCAGTTTAGATTAAAAAGTGTGTCACACTCCGGGGGTGAGGCGGGAACGGCGGAGGGGTACGGGACGCCTCACCATAGATTCAAAATTTTGGCGCTACTTTACAAATGTCAGGTCTTATATAAAATCGTATAAAATAAATTTAGTGTACTCTGTGGCCATAACAACAACAAAAAATGGCGCCAAAGTTGTGTACTTCAAAGGTGTGTGCGTTCAAAAATCTATCCAATTTTTTTGTTCTGAACAACCAGTCTAGTATACCTACATAGAAGTAGTATAAATGAATTTTGAAATTTGGAACGGACCGTAAAAAGTAAATAAATGTGTTTACGAATTTTGACATTATTTTATAAAATACATAAGTTCCATTAAAAGTAATCTGTAAGATAGAGTCATTTCTCCTGATTCTATCCGAAACTCCGAATTTCATACCTCTCTAAGCTACGTAATTTTCATTAAAAAATCCACAAGTTCTATTTGAAGTCATCTGTAGGATAGAGGCTATTCTCCTGCCACCATTTTCAATTCAAAATCCAAATTTCCTACCGCTAAATTTTCATTCTAAAACAATTCAAACAAATTCTGAAGTCATCCGTAGGGTAAAGGTATTTCTTCTGACTGCCAATTTCAATTCATATTTCCTACTGCTTCATTTTCATTTTAAAAACACACAAGATCCATTGAAAAAATGTACGCAAATGTAACCACAGCTTTTCCTAAAATTTCACACCTAAAATTATGTAAGATAATCATGAAAAAATTTCTGTAACAAGATTTATAGTAAATTGCAATATGCAAATTCATTCTTAACCGTACAGGTACGGCCTGGAAAATCAATATAGACTGTGTGATAAAGACAGATATAATATATTTACTAACATGCTAGAGTAAGATAGGGAATCAGCCTCTTTCCTCTATCGTGGAAATCTGATTTAAGATCATGTTTATAGGATTATATGTTGTAATATTCTTCATATAAAGTTCGATTTCGTTTGTAAGTTTATTTTGGCTTGTTATTTTAAGAATAAGGGTAGTTGTTGATAGAATTTTGATAGATATTTTTGAATTCTTAAGGTAGGTTTTGCTTTGAGATGTTTTCTAAGCAATTTTCCCTCGGTAATTGCAAGCGATTTCATAATAGTGATAAATGGCACGATGAGAGCATTTGGCAATTATTTTTATTGGCTGTTAAGTAAAGTACAATGGTTATTACGAGGTGTCTAGCTTCTGATAGCTCATAAACTTTAGACAGCTATAAAGGGATATTATCTAAATTACTTTTCTGATTACGTTAGTTAAAGATTTACTTTTAGTTCAAGGTAACCTTATGAGTAACTAAACAATGAATTCGATGTATATATAAGCTGTGGAGAAAAAAATTGTGTCACGGTTCCTGGGTGAGGCGGGAATGAATTTGAATTTCGAATTTGGAACGGGACACAGAAATTAGATAAATGAGTTAATGAATTTTGACACCCCTCTATTGAGAGGCATAGAGCGCCTTTTGTAATGTCATCTGTATGATGGCTACAAAAAGTTGCGCATTGTTGCTGGTCAAGTAGTGGTCTTTCGTGATACTACATTTTTCGTTGCGTATTGCCAGTGTGATCGTATACAGCGAAGTAATTGCTTATCCTATCAATCTCGTTTTAATAAATGCGTATGATTACATATACGGAGCAAAAAATCTTTTTTTTTTTAATTTTTGTCTGTCTTTCTGTTTGTTTCCTCCAGGTAGTCTCCGAAAGGCGTAATTCAGGCTGCTTTCATAGTAGAAAAATGTTTACTTTATTTTTATTACTTACCTATTTTATTATTATTACTATTAAATATTCTAAGACATATTAAACAGCGACATCTAGACCCATACTAAGCAGAGCTTGTCATATGGGTTCTATAATGCCAATAAACATACTTCGATACCTTTCTGTAACCAAATACATACTATACATAGCAACACCCAGCCCAATGCAAATATATATATTTGCAATGAGCGGGAATCAAACCCGCGACCTCTGCCTTAGCAGTCGAATGCTCTAACGCTACGCCACAGAGGTCCCTGTTAAAACCCAAATCTAAGTCTACGCAGACGAAGTCGTGGGCACAGCTAGTGTTATTAATATGTTTTATGATATCAAAAATATTAACCTCTTAACATCACGGTGATAAGGGTGGGCGTGATCTTGTGAGTTAATCTCCTCTGTGATTTCATCCCCCGCGGCGAATCCCTTGGGGGTAGTGATGGTGTGAATCTGTGATGTAGGGATGGTCTAAAAAATGATAGGGGAAAAAGTATCAAATCTTTTTATAGGGAAGGAGAAAAATTTGTAATGTAGTTTAAATGTAATGCTGGGTACACACCAAGTGAAAAAAGATGAACGACCGGAGACGAATGAATCAGTGGAGTCATCAGCGCTACAGCAAGCGAATGGGACTCAACATCAATGCTTCACTTACGGGATGCGCGACGGTATGTGGTAATATAGTAATTATAATTTGTTTATTTCCTCTCTACAAACTAGAATAAATAAATTAAAATATATAGTAAACAGTACATATTCGCTTTGTTGAATTGGTGTGTAAAGGTATATGTCATAAGACAACAGTCAATGTAGTGATTTATATACTCTTTGGTCAAAATTGTTTTTTTTGTCTATATACATAGACAAAAAAAACAAAAGTAGGTATTTACGGGAGTTTTGGCACCAACGCGGGAACAGACACATCAAGGCAGTGATTCATTTTCTAAAATTTGTGTAATTTCGAGTTTTTATGTATAAAAATGGTGTGTTTTTAGACATAACGTCTTCGACAATATGCACAAGTGTAAGAAAGTGGCATATTTACCGTGAATTGTGATCTAGTGAAGCTTCCACTACTTTACTAGGGCAGGACTTTGACTTGACTATGACTATGAATGACTTTCAATTGAACTCGACTAAATGACGATAACGCTGCATTATATTGAATTCATATGCAAATTATTTGATTTATCAAATTACTTGACACTGGCATTCATTATTACAAATTTGCCAAAGAACGGAAAAGAAAAGGATTTACGAAATAGTGCACCGTAGCACTTAAATTAATGAGCGAATTTTCATGGAGTCAATCGGTTTATTATAATATAACAAAACATAACTTCACGCTTGTATCCCCGAAGGGGTAGGCAGAGGTGTATTACAGACCCACGATTCGCCAGTTATGTTAAGGTCCCAATGTAATAGGGGGCGAGCCTATTGCCATCTACTGGGCACATTATGAAGCGAGATTAACATTTATTAATGCACACATAACTACGAAAAGTCAAAGGTGTGTGCCCGGGGCGACTGGGGATCGAACTGGAGACCTCGTCTCAGCAGTCCGTTACGTACACCACGGGGGGGCTATCGCCGCCTTCTTAATTAATTATATCTAATTATAATATTATTCTGGTAATACTTACGTGTTTTTATTCGTTGCTGTGGTGGCCGTCTGTATCAATGCATTGAATGCAACACGAGGTGTTTAAAGCCTGAGGACCATTCTGGTACTTCACCTTTCCAGGAATTAATTCAATCGGCTTTTACGGGGACGGACTGCCATCCGAATCTCCAACCCTGAAAGCAAATTCACAGCCTGAGCCTCATCAGCGGCGAGTCTAGTAGGAGCCCGTCGCTGACTCCTGCTTTTGATTATGCTTTTACAGTTTTTATAGGAGTGACTGCCATCTAGAAGAAAGAAAGAAAGAAAGAAAGAAAGAAATTTATTCAGTCTGACCTCACAACCTCAAGAGGACAGTCTGCACCAGAGCCTCGTGTGTTAACCGACTTATAGGTGAGGTTGACTTGGGCCCCTAAAATCTTAGTAGGACCCCATAAACACGTAAACTTCCAGCATCTAAATTTAAATTTCCAAGTAGGATGGCAACACAGCGCAGCATATATCAAAACGTTCAAATGTTACAAGTAATGGTTGTTATATCAAACTACTACAAATTCCGAGGTCGTTAAATCCGCAGCTCTCCGTACATGGAGGCAGCTGGCATTTTTGTAAACATACGCCGGTATATTCGCAACTGTTTTGCTAAAAGATTTTGTGTGCGTGCTGCATATAAAATCTGTTGGTGGAATCAGTAGTTGAGCTGAAAGTGAGACGAAGTCGAGCGAAAAGCTCTCTATACTCCACTCGGCGTATTTCGGTTGTGACGCTACTCCTCCTAAACTAATAGACCAATTTTGACCAAACTTGGCATGTAAATACAACTTGATACCTAGAAGGTTTGGAAAAAATAAAATTGAAAATCAAACATACCATGGAGGAAAATCACCCTTCAAAAATTTCAAAATCTGATTTCTCCAAAATGATCAGTGTTGAGACCACGATTTTGGCGCCAAAATGTGACATTTAACTACACTGGCTTAAAGTCCTCTAGGTTACTGGTTATTATTGCTTTGTGTGGAGCCCGGTTGTATCAGAGGCTTTTACTGCTGCGCCCAAGGTCAACTTACCCCTTCTCCCACTATACATACATACATACATACATACATTTACTCACGCGTTTTTCCCTTCGGGGTAGGAAGTGACAACAGCCCGCCATCTGCTTCCGTCCTTTTACATACTTCACGCGGCGGTAGCCCAGTGGCGGACGTACCGGACTGCTGAGAAGAGCTCTCGAGTTCGATCCCCAGTCGCCCCGGGCACACACCTCTGACTTTTCGTAGTTATGTGTGCATTAATAAATGTTAATTATCGCTCGCTTAATAATGTGCCCGGTAGATGGCAATAGGCTCGCCCCCTATTACATTGGGACATTAACATAACAGGCGAACGTGGGTGTGTAATACACCTCTGCCTAACCCTTCGGGGATACAGGCGTGAAGTTATGTGTGTATGTATGTGTGTGTATACTTCACGAGCTTCCTTCACTGTCATTAAACCTTTCATGCAGGCCCGCCGGTTTCGAGTCCTCATATCGATTTAGATTATGCATCTTTTATGAGAATGACAGCCGTCTGAACTTGAGAGGAAAGCCCGTCCAAGAGTCTCACCCTGAATCAGCAGGTTGGCCTGGCTTCGAAGGTCTTAGTATCCCCCATACGGGATACATATGTCGTTTCGAATGCCTTCCTTGCGACGCACGCTGTTGCGAATTATTTTTCCACTGCCACTGTCCGAAAGCTCATGGACTCGAATGAAATAGTCGCGAAAGACGCTGTTTCGAAAATGTTTCACTGCCTCATACGCTCGAATATAGTGACGTTATCGAAATCCAACTTTCTGGACTAGTGTTTCTGGCGCTTCTGGGTTAGGTTAGGTTTGAACTGTGAACCCAACAGATCGCGAGCCGAGCGAGCGTTGCGAGCGTGCCGCGGTAGCGGCCGGCAAAGCGCCGGACCACTAGCCCGGAAAGTTGGATTTCGATAACGTGACTATATTCGAGCGTATGAGACTGAAAATGTTTTTCGAAACAGCGTCTTTCGCGACTATTTCGTTCGAGTCCATGAGCTTTCGAACCTGTGAGGCAGTGGAAAAATAATTCGCAGAGCGTGCGTCGCAAGGACGGCATTCGAAACTACATACGACTTAGACCCCATACACCTCTGTTTGTAGAAATGACTATGAAACTTTATATAACTATTCGTACTTCATGTGAACCCCCTACGGAGTGAAGTGGCTAAATTGGAAATTAAAATTCTATCCGCATTCTTTCCTTCACGGGAACCTATTTTTGGGGACCCTGGCTAAATACGAGGAGAATATATCCTAGGAAGGAATTAATGGGTATAGTCTGTTAAGCAATAGGCAGCCTCGCGTGATGTGTGGAAAACCTGCTTTTTCTGCTAAGAATGTCTGTACCATTGTTACAAAGCCATCGGGATTTGTAATCCATAAAATTACTCTTTATTAATATTTTATTTATTCTTCTTCTTATTTATTTCATCTTCAATACTTAATATGATTTGGACACGATGTCCGTGATTAAAATACTCATAAATATGGTACTAATATATCAAATTTGTAAGCAATCCTGACCTCTAGCGGCATTCTATGGTAATATTGAGGTCAATGCAATTTTAAAACCTCTTAATTCAAATTAAGTTGATATAAATTATGCTAAATATATACCTATATTATTTGTGATGTTAATTTCTTAGTTTGATAGTCTTATTATAGAAACATATGGTTTTTATTTGTTTGTTTATAACTCTAATGTTACAGTCAAAAATCGTAATCGGACAAAAGTAAACTTAGCTGACAAAAATTAGAAATAGCTTTGTCTGAACAAGTTGGTTTATGGTAGATTTGTGTGAAAATCATTGTATTGTCAGAAGTTTACGTGAATATTAGGTACATATTGAAATAAGACTATTTTTAACGGATTCTATCGCGATGTATTTTATTGTTTTTACAGTGATCGCGATGTTTCGGTTTGCTTTTCAGCAGCCATGGTCACGGGAAACTAAATATTGTGGTTGTCTCATAGTTTGAAGTGAGTTATCTCAAAGTACCCGAACTATGTTGAATGGTTGGTGTTACAATTTACGCAGAATGAGCTCACAGTGTCGTGAGTCTCGTGTTATTAGGGATTTTCTTTAGAAAAGCCCTATTGCTATCGAGTTGTCGTCGACGTCGTCGTTGCCAATTTTCTGTCACGGTTTTGGGTATGAAGGAGATGAGCTATCGAGTTGCTGTTTTCGGTAATAGATTTGTACTGCGGTGAACCATTGCAAGATAAAAAACAAAAAAAAAAAACAAAAAAAAAAGATAAAATAAAAGAAAATCCCTTGTATTCGGCTGAGCTCGTCTCAGGAATTCAACTTGTTTTTTTCTTGCAACAGTAACGCTTAATGCCTACAACTCAACGTTTTGTCTTACAATAACACGTTAATATTTTTAACAAACTTAATTACATTCATTTATTAAATATATTAGCTTGTTAATATATTTAATAGATGATACTAACAGCCATATTGACATATAGATGTACAAGAGTCATTAATTTTCTATCGACAAGCATGTAGTGATGTTCCCACGAGTATTAGTGTAACTTATAGATTAGGGTTCCGTATTAGAAACCGTTACCTTACGTGACGATTTAAAATATATTAAAAGTATTAGCAGTTATTGCGACTTTTGGTCATATCTCCGGTTCTAAACCAAATGCAATGAAACTTACGGCATATTTCAATTCTGACCAATACCTTTTTAATAAAAGTATAATAGTCTCTTAATAGTTCAGAATCGTTAATTCAACATAAGCCAAGTATTTTTTTAAATATCTCCAATCTACAGACACATTGCCTTTGTGGCGTGGCGGTAGTGCATTCGACGGCCACGACAAAGGGCGCGGGTTCGATTCCCGCTCAGTGCAAATATTTGTATGCATGTATGCCTGAAGAACACTCTGCAACTGCCCTTCTCGCTATTTGCTGATGATACCAAATTTTTTGGAAACCCAATTACTCAAGCATGTGATATCCAAAATGACTTGAATGCTGTATTCGATTGGACCAAACAATGGTTACTGTCACTGAATGCAGCAAAATGCACCGTTTTACATATAGGCAAGAATAATCCCTGCAAACAGTACTATCTAAATAACCAGCAATTGAAGCCAGTTACCTCGCAGAGAGACTTGGGTCAAGTTACCATAAGTGATGACCTGAAGTGGGAAATGCACATCACAAGCATTGTCAAGAGAGCAAATTCAATGATTTATTTAATAAGGAAAGCATTTAAATGTCTCACAACAAAAACATTTATCACACTCTACAAAACCTACATTCGACCACTGCTGGAACATGCTTACGTGGTGTGGGACCCATACTTCAAGAAAGACATAGCACTGCTGGAGAATGTCCAAAGAAGGGCAACAAAGATGGTTGGAATACTGAGGCATAAACCCTATGATCAACGCTTGAAAGAACTTGGTCTCACTTCTCTTGAACGACGCAGGCAGCGGGGTTGTCTCATAGAAACATATAAAATACTCACCAACCATTACAATGTCACAGGAATGGACAATATGTTTCAGAAAAATGAGAATAAACATCTACGTGGTCACTCATTAAAGCTGTGTAGAATGCAGTGTAAAGGAAACCCCTTAAAATATTTTCTGCCGAACCGAGTGGTTGCTGAGTGGAACAGTTTGCCTGAACATGTCATAGAGGCACCCACTGTAAATGCGTTCAAAAACCGACTTGACAATATCTACAGATCCAAAGATACACACGCATCAGCTTTATGAGCTGCTAGTGTGGTTTATATAAATAATAATAAAAAATAATAATAATAAAAATATGTCTATTTGCATTGTTCTGTTCGGTGTTTCTATTTATAATATGTATGTATTTACAAAAAGAAGTATATAAGTATGTTTATCCGCATTCTGGATCCCATAACACACGCTAGTGAAACTGTGCTTACTTTGGGTCTAGTAAGCGCTGTGTAGTATGTCGTAGAATATTTATTATATTATTTATTATATTTAATTTGCAATTTTATAATAATTATAATACGTAGTACAGATTAAAAAAAGTATAATCTAACTGTGCCAAATTTCATCCACTTCTGTTCAGCCATTTTTGCGTGAAAGACTTACCAACATTCATCCCATCTATCCATCTTCACTAATTTTCACATTTATAATATTATTAGCTATTGCCCGCGGCTCCACCTGCTTGAAATTCTGATCCTGCTCACCTAGGGGTATAAAAAATAGCCTACAAACTATTCTCAGAAAATTATCACAATTTTTTTTATAAGAATCGGTCAAGCTCGAGATTTTTTAGACATTAGATTACGATTAGTAGGCAGTCTGGAATTCAGAATTAGCAATTAATACTGAGTATTGCAAGTGTAGAAAAATAAACAGTACAGAGCTACTATTGTACCGAACGCATTCGTGCTTGACCCGTTTTTTATGAAATAGTGTTGTTCAGTCAATGTCTACCTCAAAAATAATATTATTTATTATTCTTATGGTTTAACATACTAACATATTTGTGTGTTGCTGAGTACAATGAGTTGAAATTCCGGTAAGTTTTGTAAAATACTTAGAAATTGAAATAAAACTATTTTGAAATAAAAATAGTTTTATTTCAATGTGTAAGATGCCCAGTAGATGGCAATAGGCTCACCCCCTGTTACATTGGGACCTAAACATAACTGACGAATCGTGGGTGTGTAATACACCTCTGCCTACCCCTTCGGGGATACAGGCGTGAAGTTATGTTATGTTATGTAAAATTCGCGTAAACTTCCTACAACATCAAATACTTAGAATTTAAGATAATATATGAATATACATATTATGGCTACCCTTGAAGACATAAATTTGTCACAACATTCGGCCGGGTGGTTACCACCGTGTACGATTGCGAAAAACCCTCCATAGTAATCTAATTTCGGTTTGATTGCGTTTAGGGGTCAGCAAGTGCATAGCCAGGCAGGGGGATTGTGGTCGCAGCACTAGTGGGTAGTGGGACCGCTGGGTGTCACGCGGTGCTGCGACAACAATCCTGTTCTGATGAGGCCGTCAAGCTGAGTGCCACCATTGTTAACATGGTACGTGTATGTAATGGTGACCCTCTTTCCTGAGACTTTAACTTCAGCTTACCATCAGGCAAGGTGAAGTCAAATTGACGTGTTCTAAAAAAAAAAGATTAGGTTCAATTAAATTTTCAAGCAATTTGTATGCTTACTTTTTCTATAGATTTAGATCAGAAAAAGAGAACATCTAGGACGGGACTTGTACCCACGACCAGTCCCTTACAGGGGGAACGCTCTGACGTCTACGTGTCTAGGGGGCTCTGCTGGTCAGCGCGTTCCCCCTGTAAGGGACTGGTCGCGGGTTCAAGTCCCGTCCTAGATGTTCTCTTTTTCCGATCTAAATTTAAGCTTAGGTTTGGAAGTATAAAAATTTCTTGCGTAGCAGTCTGTGATATTGTCCCGTATCTCGCAAAGAGTCCGCGGTACGATCAGGACATTTGACTCGCAAACACCTCGACACGATATGTATCAACACTATTTGGTTAAAAGTTTACTTTACAACTGATCTTAAAGACCCTGCACACCCTTTAAGGGTTTTGTCATACTTTGTAGTTGGTATATACCAGTTTTCTCCTCGTTTGTCATTCAGCAGATGGATCAGCTTTCAGGTGAGGCTAGAAGACCGCCCCAAACAAACAATCAAAACCAATAACTGACATAGAGGGACGGAGGGACGAAGCGATGGGAAGGAGAGAGGGTCGGAGAGATAGAGAGAGGGAGGGACGGATGATTACGATTTAAAAAATACACACGTAGGTAATTGTTAAGTTTTTACTTCGGTCGGCACTCCCGAAGTGCCGCTGCCTTTTTTTACTACTTAGTATTTTTTTCTGAATTTTAATACTCACTCTCGTCCGAATGTTATCCTATGGGATAGAATATAAATCTTATGTAGTTTTTTCTTTCTATTCAAGCGGCGATAGCCCAGTGGTACGTAACGGACTGACGAGATGAGGTCTCGAGTTCGATCCCCAGTCGCCCCCGGCACACACTTCGTGCCCGGTAGATGGCAATAGGCTCGCCCCCTATTACATTGGGACCTAAACATAACTGGCGAATCGTGGGTGTGTAATACACCTCTGCCTACCCCTTCGGGCATACAGGCGTGAAGTTATGTTATGTCATGTTCTTCTATTCTATTCCAGTAACAGAAATTATTAGTATTCTCGTTAGGAGCTAAGCTAAATTGCTGGTGTTAGGAGTGGGTTCACGTCAGTACCGAACCGAACCCGGGACCTCTCGATCGCGCCCCGATTATATTCCAGCATATTACAGTCAATAATAATAAATATTCTACGACATTCTACACAGCGCTTTCTAGATCCAAAGTAAGCATAGTTTAACTAACTTGTGTTATGGGTTCCAGAATGCAAATAAACATACTTATATCCTTTTTTATTTGTAAATACATACATATTATAGATAGAAACACTCAGCTCAATGCAAATAGACATATTCATGCATACAAATATTTGCACTGAGCGGGAATTGAATCCGCGCCCCTTGTAGCAGTTGAATGCACTATCGCTACGCCACGGAGGACGTCAGTTATTCACATATTGTGCAATCTCCTTTACTTCTCCGATTATACTGGCCCATATCAAGCAGGGCCATATCCTATTTGAAAACAATCGCAGTGGACGCGTCGGTGGTACGTTGATTGACGGCCACTCCTCGCCATGACCGGTGTAAACGCAGCATGAGAAAAAAAAAGCAAACCAAGGAGAAAAAATGCCTACATAAAGAAGTTTTACGAATTGTTTCGCGGTTTTGGGTTTGATTCGGTTAAATGCGTTTTTGATGGTTCAAGTATTGTTTTGGTGTTTTTTTTAAATATTATGTATACTAATATTATAAGGAGGTAAAGTTTGTGATGCTGTGAGTTTCTAGGGGGATCTACTATTCTACATCAATCTACACACAGCGCTTTCTAGACCCAAAGTAAGCATAGTTTAACTAGTTTGTTTTATGGGTTCTAGAACGCGGATAAACATACTTATATACTTTTTTTTTTTTTTTGTAAATACATACATATTATACATAAACACCCACACCAATGCAAATAGACATATTTATGCATACAAATATTTGTAGTGAGCGGGAACCGAACCCGCGCCCCCTGTCGTAGCAGTCGAATGCACTACCGCTACGCCACAGAGGCCGTCAATCGTTATCTAAAGTAAGTGGTAGAGTCAAACAACAGTCATTTTGGCCGTTGCATACTCGACCGGGGAAGCACCACCCTCTCACAGAATATCGTCGCCAAGTAACAGTATTTGAACTGTTGCGTTCCGTTTGGTGAGTGACAGTGCCGGAGCCCAAATTCCTTTCCCATCCCCTCCCAAACTCCTTTCCCATCCTCTTTCCTTTACAGGGTCGGTAGCGCGAGTGTGACACCACTGGTGTTGCACACGTCCATAGGCCGCGGTAACCGCTTCCCATCAAGCGGGTCGTGTGCTTGTCTGCCACTTTAGTGGTATAAAAAAAAAAAAACTCGGGATCGACTGAACCGATTTAGAAAAATTTTATATTGGTTTCTACGGAAGAGTCATCAGATGTATCGGATAGCAGGTGTAGTTAGTGGGGGGGGTGAGTGTTGGGTAACCTCCTCGAGTGTCGCTCCGATTCCGATCCCGCTGCAGTCCGGGGGGAACGGAATCGGAGCGGCCGGTACACCCTGGGCGGCGGTCAATGGCTTCCCCTTCACCCCTTCATAGGGTTGGCATTGATCGTCGGCCAATACCCAACGTGGCGGGAACACATCGCTCTCCGTACTCCTCTGCTTTCAGAGGAGACAGGATGAGCGATGCTGTTAGTGGTGCGAGGGATATGCTCTATGGGTAACCTTACACCCCGGCGTCTGAAGACCCGAGACGGCGTGCGGTTTTAGTCGGTGCAAGCCCGACATAACCACCCCCGCTGGCCGGCGGGGGGGTATCCGAAGGGATTTCCGCACGATAAAAAAAAAAAAAAAAAAAAAAGGTGTAGTTAGTGGGGCACAATACACTCAAATAGACATATACATACAAATAATTGCACTGAGCGGTAATCGAACCTGGTACCTCTGACATAGTGAACGATCTACCGCTACACCACAAATTTTTTTTTTTTTTTTTTTAAAGAATATTAGTAACCGAAATTACTAATATTCCCCCTAACCCCTCCAGGTAAGCTAAATTGCTTGTGTCAGGAGTGGGTTCACGCCGGTAGTGTAATGGCCAGGATTCGAACCTGGAACCTCTCGATCGTAAGGTCGACTCCTTAACCACTAAGCTACCCACGCTTCAAACCAAACTACTACATCATTACCATAATGTTGTTCAGTCACTTGTAACCAATTTATTACAAAATCGAAATCTTCATAATAAATAATAGCACCATAAATCCATAGGGCTGTGCTTACCCTTGTTATGGTGTATCGCTAAATCCCATAAGCTACCCCTAGGGGGTTGTTCCGGTTAACCGATACAAGTGATGGGGTGGCACCCTGCGAGTTGTGTTGTTGGGGGTGGGGTAACATGGTGTATCGATGGGTCTGGTACAAAGTTTGGATGATTTAATTGATAGGGTGTGTTTTATGAATAAACTATGTACCGGCTTGTCTTGGGTTCGCTTTGGAAAACAGCATAAAGATATTTTATAACGCGATAATGCGATGCAATTGCGTGAATACAGGCGTGAATTTTGTAAAAAAAGTTATGAATGTGAAAGTTTGTGAAAATATTTGGATGTGTGTGACTCTCAAACGGCTGAACGGATCAGGCTGAAATTCAGTACAGGGATAGATTATAGTACGGAATAACACATAGGCTTTATATCCCTGGAATAGAATCGGTGGGCGTGGCGGGAACAGGATCAGAATTCTAAGGAACGAAACCGCGGACACCAGCTGGTGTCCTTATGAATATGAATCTGGTCAAATTAAAGTACTAAGGTTATACTTGAGGGGTCCGATTACACCTAACGTGCCCCACTGTATTCGCCTGCATCTCGTTAGTATAACAACGAAAATATGTAGCATTTAACGCAGCCAGAGCAGCGGTCACAACTAGTTATCATTAAACCTCGTATCTAAATCACTGTCACTTCATCGGCCTTCCATCACGGCCCGGCGACAACTGTTCCATTTAATTCGTTGGCCAAAAAAGACTTCACGAGCCCGTTATATCATGTTGACAAGATAATAAAAGCGACCTCGTGTTCGTTTGTCTGTCCCGGGGCATTTGCGGGCAAAAAACGTGAAAACTAATGAAGTGATTCGCACCGCAAGAATGTTTGTGAAAGGAGAAAAAGTACCGCGGTGTGAATTGTGTGGTTGGAAGCCGAAGCAGATATGCTATATTTATAGATTTAAATCGGAAAAAATGAACATCCAGGACGGGACATGAACCTGTGACCAGTCCCTCACAGGGGGAATACTCTGACCAACTAAGCTACCAGGAATTCTCTGATACTGGCGCTGTCTACCATCATAATTATGAACTACGGAAACAAGCGTCGGTAGCTTAGTGGTTAAGGAGTGGACCCTACGATCGAGAGGTCCCGGGTTCGAATCCTGGCCTTTACACAACCGACGTGAACCCACTCCTAACACAAGCAATTATGCTTAGCTGGAGGGGTTAGGGGGAATATTAGTAATTTTGGTTACGAATATTCTTTACAAAAAAAAAGTTAACGATATTACAATCTATTTTAAATGTTGTTTTAGATTACTCAGATACATTAATTTATTAAAATTCTATCTATAAGAAAACTTAGCATATATGATAAGTAAGCAATTATTTCAAAATTCCATTAAATGAAAGAAAGAAAGAAACGTTTATTTGATACATTTAGGTCCACATTAAACATTCTACTCAACCTAGTACATGGTTTATTCATTTATTAAGTGCCTCGCGTTTGCAACAAAGGGGTGTCCAGTTCAGCATACGCCAGACGGGCGGACCTTGGCGCTGGTTTTCAACTGGAACCCATGAATGTGCTTGTGTGTAGTTATTATGTGTGTGAGAGTATGGTATGTGTCATGTGATGTGTAAAAATCAATAGTGTATAAAAGTAGATTAATGATTATTCTTTGTTAATTAGTTTATTGTTATATTAATACACTATTTTTTATTTAGAGAAAGTGCTACAATTTGTTCAACCTCTGTACTGTAGTGTTCGGACTCCTTCGAACACTATAGTTAGTTGCCTGGCCATCATGCGTCAGCGATATTGAAATAAAAATGAATAAATGTTTTTGAATTTAGAGGGTAGGAAAAACAAAAGGTTTGCGGTCAGATTGAGTCGGTGGATGACCAGAGGCACCGACCTTGATCCTAAGAAGAGAATATCAAGAAGTATAAGTGGATCAGGCTCAATCACTGAGCAGAGTTCGCGTTCCTCCCTAGTTCGTTCAGTAAATATAAACCACCTCGCGTAAATCTCATTAAACCCCGTTCAATAGAGTTATAACTAGGACATTTTTTATACCACTCAGGTGGCAGACAAGCTCACGGCCCACCTGATGGGAAGCGGTCACTGTGGCCTATGGACGTTTGCAACACCAGGGGTGTCACACTCGCGCTCGAAGCCCTAAAAATAAGAAATTGCAAAGCAGGAATAGCCTTTAGTCTTCCGGGAAGACCAAAGGCTACTCCCGCCTCTCCCTTCTTTTTTAGTTTTTGTGCTGTCAGAAGGAAGACTCTTCCCTCTGACAGCACAAAAACTCTCAGTGAGCTCTGGCTACCCTACTCACCGCCGGGAACACAACACGAGGTTATTATGGCCGCGATATTCTGTAGGGCGGAGGTACTTCCCCAGTCGGACTGCTCAGTTGGACGGGAATACCGTCATGTCCTACCTCTTTTACGGGAATGAATGTCGTCTGATCCCCCAACTTCGAGATGAGAGTTTGCGACAGTCTCGTTCATCAATCAGGAGGTGTGCTGGCTTGAAGATGGGATTGGCTTGACCCGAAGGACTTGGGGGGGACCCATACAATATATACTCATGACCGTATTTACCCTAAAGAGGTCGGCAGAGGTATATGAACGCCTAATTTCCGCTAGCTATATTTTTCAGTCCCATGTGATAAAAGCAAGCCTAATAAATAAATAAGTCATGTATTCTACGATATTCTACAAAGTGCTCTCTAGACCCAGTGCAAGGATAGTTTAACTAGCTTGCGTTATGGGTTCTAGAATGCGGATAAATATACTTAGATACATTTTTATGTAAATACATACATATCTATATATCTAGACTATTATAAAATTGTAAATTAGTTCTGTTTGCACATTGGAGATATAAAAAAAATACTTGGGTAATATTAAATGAAGGATTCTTAACTCAAAAAGATTTCTTTTGGAATAGTCTGTATATCTGTTTGTGTGTTTGTTCACGATGGACGCAAAAACTACTGAACGGATTTTGATGCGGTTTTTTCTATTAGAAAGGTCTTGGTCAGACTTAAAATCTACCGTATGTTTGATTGCAATTGGTTAAAAAACATAACATAACTTCACGCCTGTATTCCCCGAAGGGGTAGGCAGAGGTGTATTACACACCCACGATTCGCCAGTTATGTTAAGGTCCCAATGTAATAGGGGGCGAGCCTATTGCTATCTACCGGGCACATTATTAAGCGAGCGATAATTAACATTTATTAATGCACACATACCTTTTTTTTTTTTCTTTTTTATCGTGCGGAAATCCCTTCGGATACCCCCCCGCGTGCCAGCGGGGGCGGTTATGTCGGGCTTGAACCGACTAAAACCTACACACATACCTTTTTTTTTTTTTTTTATCGTGCGGAAATCCCTTCGGATACCCCCCCGCCGGCCAGCGGGGGCGGTTATGTCGGGCTTGCACCGACTAAAACCGCACGCCGTCTCGGGTCTTCAGACGCCGGGGTGTAAGGTTACCCATAGAGCATATCCCTCGCACCCCGGCTGACCCTGGGCCATCTCACCACTAACAGCATCGCTCATCCTGTCTCCTCTGAAAGCAGAGGAGTACGGAGAGCGATGTGTTCCCGCCACGTTGGGTATTGGCTGACGATCAATGCCAACCCTATGAAGAGGTGAAGGGGAAGCCATTGACCGCCGCCCAGGGTGTACCGGCCGCTCCGATTCCGTTCCCCCCGGACTGCAGCGGGATCGGAATCGGAGCGACACTCGAGGAGGTTACCCAACACACACCCCAACCTACACACATACCTAACTACGAAAAGTCAGAGGAGCCCGGGGCGACTGGGGATCGAACTCGAGACCTCGTCTCAGCAGTCCGTCACGTACGCCACTGGGCTATCGCCGCTTTTTTGGTTAAGCAGAACCGGAGATATGACCAAAAACCGACCTCGACAGCCAGGGCATCAATCAGTTATACATTAAAACAATCCGGTATTCCTCTGTAGCGTAGCAGTAGTGCGTTCGACTGCTAAGTTGCAGGTCGCAGGTTTGATTCCCGCTCAGTGCAAACATATGTATGCATGAATATGTCTATTTGCATTAGTCTGGGTATTTCATGTATAATAATATGTATGTATTTACAAAAGAAAATTTAGTAAATCTAAGTATTAGTGCTAGTGATATATATATGTATATACACTTTTTTTTTTCGTGCGGAAATCCCTTCGGATACCCCCACGCCGGCCAGCGGGGGCGGTTATGTCGTGTATGAACCGACTAAAACCGCACGGTGTCCTGCCCAAGTGTCCATTACCGGGCACCCCGGGTAAGCCCTCGAAAGGATAACCCCAGGGTTACCGGCGGACATTAATTGGCCGCCAGCGCGGCCTCACCTGGTATACTATAAAATACCATAACGAATAGTTAAAAAAATAATAAAGCCGTACAATAACGGACGGTGTCACTATAACGCTATCCGCGTAGTGGTGCAGGCAGAAAGTGGGGGGTCGAAGACGAAGTCACAGATTCTGTGACTTCGTCTTCGACCCCCAAACCTCGAGAGGAAAGCCTGCGCTAGACCTTTACAGCAGGTGTGCCGCCTTGCAGGGGGGTTGACTTGGATTTCAAATAACCTGGTGCCCTACCATTTACCCAAGAGGATAAAAGTAAGATTATTTATCTTATAATGCCATTTTTTTACGGCATTAGAAGGACGACGGAACGGACGAAGAACGAACGAATAGAACGAAGGTTTTTACAGGGTCGGCAGCGCTGACGCCTTTGGCGTTGCACACGTCCAACCCTTCTCTCTACATGACCGAACCATCTAAGCATCCCTTTCTCTATAGAAGAAAGAAGAAAGAAAGAAAGAAAACACGTTTAATAAACAAAGCACAACGCACATTACAATCATTCATCAACATAAATCTATGGGCATGAAAAATTATTTTTAAAACTTACAACACAGAATATAAATATAGTGACGTAAATGACGTCTGTGACACTCGACATTGACGTATCACAACACAAACGCCCGAACGCCATTTAAATACTAAGACGTATACGTGGCAAATCGTAACACGTGCTTTCCTTTACTCGACTGCCCTTATACATTTTACAATAAAATTATACCATGTACGCTGTGTTTGCAAATAGGCATGGACACTCAGCATACACTGAGATGGATAATAACATCCATCTCAGCACTGATTTTCAGTGCCAACCTCAGATGACGTCTGACGCCGCCAGGCAATCGCCCTATCCCCTGTACCATAAATTAACAACAAGAATATTCACAATTCACGGCAGGGTAAGTAATTTAATAAGGATGTACTTATTACAACGAACATATAAAGAAAGTAAACTATCAAACACATTACAGGTTTACACAAGTAGGTACGTGCAGCCAGTCCATAGGCTGAAACCATCAAGCACAGGAAACCCCCCGAGCCGCCCGCACTGCCGATGTGCGAATCCGGATTGATATGTGACTGAGGTGTCAATACATTTAGGTATTGAGATGTATTTTTAAAGTTGTCTACAAGTAGTATTAGTGTGGCAGAGAATATTATGCTTTAGTACATGCCTTTTGATTGACTAAAAGGAATGTTTTGAACTTAATTTTAAAATTGTATTGAGATTTTAAGTTCCTAACTGGCGGTGGCAAATCATTCCAAATTCGCATTGCAGCATATTTAAGGCAACCTCGGAATGCTGTCGTCCTATGCTTTGGTACAGATATTGTGTTTGTCCCAGCCCTGAGTGAGTAACTATAATGATTCTGACGCCAACTAATTTTCTCATACAGATAGGTAGGCCTTTTGCTATTTATTAGACCAAATAATAAGCTAGCCAAATGTAACTTGGGGTGTGTGTTGGGTAACCTCCTCGCGTGTCATTCCGATTCCGATCCCACTGCAGTCCGGGGGGAACGGAATCGGAGCGGCCGGTACACCCTGGGCGGCGGTCAATGGCTTCCCCTTCATGGGGTTGGCATTGATCGTCGGCCAATACCCAACGTGGCGGGAACACATCGCTCTCCGTACTCCTCTGCTTTCAGAGGAGACAGGACGAGCGATGATGTTAGTGGTGGAGGCCACCGTAGGGTCCTGGGGGATCCAGGGGCGGGTTGGCCCACTGCTAACGCAGGGGCCGACGGGCACTTGTGCCGCCGCCGGTGAGAGAGGACTAGCCATCCTCTCGCGTTCCGTAATCGGCAGGTGATCAGCAACGACCTGACTGGTGGCTCCAGAAGGGTACGCTGTGAACTTGCCGACCGGAGGGCTTGCCTTTATTGGCCGGCCCACGACAAGGAAAAGTCTATAACACCCGACAGCGAAGTCGTCAAAACCTATGGATACCAGCCGACCTCCATAGTATATAGGCTTATCCAGGTGCGGGGGCTCCGCCTGGACGGACCACCCTTCCCCCATACTCGTGGGATTAGACATGGAAAATTCTATAAAAAATAAAAAGAAACCGGACGATACAACAAAAAACGACCAAGGCGCGAACAAGGACAACGAGCATGACGGGGTGGAGGTAGTTGGGGGTGAAGAGGAGTTGAGGCGGCGGCCTCACCCGCGGGCGGTTAAGGCTGTCTTCACCAGACCCGCTACTCCGCTACCTATAGGCGGGGAAACGGACGCAGACGTTGCGTCTGCGGCGTCGACGGCGGGTACTGACAACGAGTCAGTATCCAGCCGAATGGAGACCGAGGAGGTTCTCCGACGTAAGCGGCCTCGCTCGAGTGGACCGTCCCTTGACCGTAGCAGAAGCTCCGGGCAACGGACGATCTCCTCGAGCGAGGACGATCGGCCGGCCAAAATATTAGCCACCGCGGCGGCTAGAACGCCGAAACAACCGGTGCACGTCCCTCCGCTACCCAGCGGCAGGGACCAAGGCGTCCCCGCGGCGAGGGAGCTCCTCACAGCGCTTGCCCGCATTACCGACACAATAAAAGGGTCTAAAAATGTGTCGGGAAAGAAGAAGACGGTGGCGGAAAATGTCGCCGTCGCCAGGACGGCGCTGGAGGAGCTCCTCGGTAGGAGCGTCTCCGAGGAGGAGGCGAAGCTCAGGGCCCGGGTCACAAGCCTGGAAACTGAGATGGCCAACTCCTTGGAGCAACAGCGGGTCCTCCGGGAGGAGGTCAGGCAGCTGACCCAGATGGTCAGGGGATCCCCGGAGGCCCAGAAGGCCCCAAGAGCCCAGGAGGTGGCCGAACACCCGAGGGCTCTTGCGCCGCCAGGGGGGGCGCCTACGTCGGCGCCAAATTCAGCGCCAAAGCCGGCCACAAAGTCGGCACCTAAGCCGGCGCCGAAAACAGCGCCTAGGCCGGCGCCCAATCCGCCGCCGGAGCCTGCGCCTAGTATGGTGCAGCTCTTGGCGGCCATCGAGAGGCGGCTCGGCGTTTTGGAGGACCGAGCTTACCGTCCCCCATTGACACGGACTGCGTCGTACGCGGCTGCTGTCAGTGGTAAGCCCGGCCCCGCCACCCCAGTGGCCCCAACGCCACAAGGGAAGGGGAAGAAGCGCGGCACCCCCGCCCCTGCCATAACCGCCGCTCCCGCTGCACCCGAGCGTTCCTCCAGAGGGGAGGAATGGGTGGTAGCGGGAGCCGCCAAAAAGGCGAAAAAAGCCGCCAAAAAGGCGGCTAAGAAGGCGGCAAAAGCCGCTGCGGCGAAGGCGCCGAAGAGGCTCCGCGCCCCACGCTCCACTGCCGTCGTCCTGACGGTGACGACGGATTGAGTGGAGAAGGGCGTGGGGTACGCCCAGGTCCTGAGGCAGGTTAAAGCCTCAGTGGACCTCAAGGCCCTCGAGATTGAGGGGGGGCTCCGGTGCAAAACAACTCACACCGGAGCTCGCCTCCTCGAGGTCTCCGGCGCCACCAGCGGCCCCAAAGCCGACGCCCTAGCGGCCAAGCTGAGGGAGTCGCTGGATACCGAAGCCGTCCGCGTCACCAGACCCAACAAATGCGCAGGTTTGTGCATTTCGGGTCTGGATGACGCGGCCACGACGGAGGAAGTCATCTCCGCCGTCGTGGAGGCGGGCGGCTGCCCCCGTGATCAGGTGAGAGCTGGAAAAATCCGCTTCAGCTCCACGGGTCACGGCACGGCAGTTGTCAACTGCCCCGTCGCAGCGGCGCAGAAAATTGCGGACGAACGGAGCCTCCTCGTTGGGGGCTTCCTAAAGGCGCGGGTGCAACTCCTGCAGCCCCGCGAGACCAGGTGCTTCAGGTGCCTGGCCGTGGGGCATGTGGGAGTGCAGTGCACAGCGGGAGACACCGTGGGGGATCGGTGCTTCCGCTGCAGTCAGCCCGGGCACAAGGCCAGTGCTTGTGATGCTCCGCCGCGCTGCTACAAATGCGTAGCGGAGGGCAAAGCGGCGGAGCACCGGGCGGACAGCAGAACCTGCGCCGCCTCGAGGCCAAAGCCCCGTTCGTCCGCAACGGGTAGCGGGGGTGCCGTTCAGGAGCGGCCACATTCGCAGCGGGATGCGGAGATGGACGTCCATTAATGGACACACCAATCCGCATCCTGCAGGCGAACATAAACCACTGCACCGGTGCTCAGGATCTTCTGTACCAGAGCATCGTGGAGTGGTCTATCAATGTGGTCGTGGTCGCTGAGCCGTACTGGGTCCACCCCGGAAGCCCGGTGGACCTGGACGGTGTAGCGACCGTCTTCGGGGGGTCCGCCGCGGACACCTCGCGCCTTGCACTCATTGCAAGGTGCAGAGGCTGTGTCGCGGCGGACTATGAGGGCTTGGCTGTCGTGGCCGTCTACTTCTCGCCAAGCCTTGACCAGTACGAGCTTGAGCTAAGGCTCGCTGAACTGGACATTGTTCTCGCTGCGTGCCGTCCTCGTCCTGTCTTGGTCCTGGGAGACTTCAACTCCTGGTCTCAGGTCTGGGGCTCCCGGGAAACCAATGACAAGGGGCGAGTACTGGAGAACTGGGCCAACACCCGTGGTCTAGAGGTCCTCAACCGGGGGAGTGTCGCCACCTGGGAGCGGCGGGGGCTCAGTTCGGTCGTGGATGTCGCATTCGCGACCCCTGCTCTCGCCCGCCGCGTCCAGGGTTGGCGCGTGGTGGAGGAGGAGGAGACGGATTCCGACCACAAGTATATTCGGTTCAACGTCTCCCCTCCAACTAACCTGCCGCCGACAATCGCGAATCCCCCGGATCCACGTTGGGCGCTCAGGCGCCTGGATCGGGAGGCTCTCCTGGAGGCATCAATAGTGCAGGCCTGGATTCCATCACTGGCCAGGCCTGCCGATGTCGACGCAGAGGCGGAATGGTTCAGGAGAGCCATGTCGCATATCTGCGATGCGGCGATGCCTAGGGTTAAGCCCGGCCCGGCAAAGAAACAGGTGTACTGGTGGTCAGTGGAGATCGCACAGCTGCGAGCAGCGTGCGTGACCGCTCGCCGCCAGTACACGAGGTTTCGCCGGAGGCGTCGCCGCCCAGACGATGCGGCAGCCCGAGAGGCGGAGCTGTATGAGGCGTACAAGGGGGCCAAGAGGACCCTCCAGGAAGCCATTAAGCAGGCCAAACGGCGGGCCCGCGAAGAGCTGCTGGAGTACCTGGAGCAGAACCCATGGGGGCGTCCCTACCTTGCGGTCAGGGGCAAAATCCGCCCAAGGGCGCCCCTACTGACCCAGAGCCTCCAGCCGGAGCGGCTGGAGGGGATACTGGGCTCCTTGTTCCCAGCGAGAGCGGAGGAGCATGTCCCTCCGCGTATGGCTCCGCCTCAGGCGCCTGACGCTGATAATAGCGAGAGCGATGTGCCCGAAGTCAGGGAGAGTGAACTGGGGGTAGCAGTGCTCCGGCTTAAAGCCCGGAAATGCACTGCCCCCGGACCCGACGGCATTCCAGGCCGAGCATGGGTCCTGGCCCTGGAGGAACTAGGGCCTCGACTGGTGGCGCTCTTTAGCGCATGCCTCGAAAGGGGCCAGTTTCCAAAGGCTTGGAAGACGGGGAAACTGGTCCTTATCCGGAAGGCGGGGCGGCCGGCGGACCAGCCATCCGGTTACCGGCCGATCGTGTTGCTCGACGAGGTGTGCAAGCTCTTTGAGCGGATTATTGCAGAGCGCCTCGTCGAGCATCTCACGAACGTGGGGCCAGATCTGGCGGACAACCAGTTCGGTTTCCGCCGGGGGCGCTCCACCGTGGAAGCGATCATGCGCGTTAGGCGCCTGGCGGAGGAAGTAGTCTCGCGGGGTGGGGTGGTGGTGGCGGTGTCTCTCGACATCGCCAACGCCTTCAACACCCTACCCTGGAGCTGCGTTAGGGAGGCGCTCGCGTATCACGGAGTGCCTCCTTACCTCCGCCGCATTGTCGAGGCATACCTATCCGAGAGGGCTATAGTTTACCCGAGCTGGCTAGGGCCAGGGCGGCGAGAAGTGTCGTGCGGTGTTCCGCAGGGGTCGGTCCTAGGGCCACTCCTGTGGAACATCGGATACGACTGGGTGCTGCGCGGTTCGTTGCTCGAGGGTGTCAGCATAACATGTTATGCTGACGACACCCTCGTTATGGCGCGGGGAGCAACGCACCGAAGCGCGGCACTAAAGGCCACGGCAGGGGTTGCTCAAGTAGTGGGTCGAATACGGCGGCTGGGACTCGAGGTGGCTCTCCACAAATCCGAAGCTATGTGTTTTCACGGGCCTCGGAGGGGGCCACCTGCGGGAACCAGCATAACCGTAGGGGGCGTAAGCATCGGCATCGAGCCCACGATGAAGTACCTTGGGCTCGTACTCGATAGCCTATGGGACTTCGGACCTCATCTCCGAAGTCTGGTCCCGAAACTGAGGGGGGCTGCGGCCGCGCTATCACGGCTGATGCCTAATGTTAAGGGACCCAACGCCCCCACTAGGAGACTGTACCTGGGGATCGTGCGAAGCATGGCCCTGTACGGGGCCCCAGTATGGGCAAAGACTCTGGCGGCCCGCAACGTGGCTGTACTAAACAGCCCGTTAAAAGCGATGGCCGTCAGAGTCATCAGGGGGTATCGCACGATCTCCGTCGAGGCGGCATGTCTCCTAGCCGGGACGCCTCCATGGGACCTGGAAGCGAGAGCCCTTGCGCTGCTGTACCAGTGGCGCAAGGAGGCGCTGGAGCAGGGCCATAGGCCAGAGCCCCGAGAAATCAGGGCTCAGCGGTCCCTCCTCCGTCAGGAACTCATGGAGACATGGAGGGTGCGACTTGAGCACCCCAAGTGGGGGGAATCCACCATTGCGGCGGTGAGACCGATCATGAAGGAGTGGTTGGAGAGGGACCATGGGGACCTCTCCTACCGGATGTGCCAGATGGTTACCGGACACGGGTGTTTCGGTAAGTATCTGTGGCGCATCCATCGGGAGACGACGCCGCAGTGCCAGCACTGCGAGTATCCTGGCGAAGACACGGCGCTCCACACGTTGGTGGAGTGCCCTGCGTGGGCGAGTCAACGCCGGGATCTCGTTGCGGTCCTGGGCGTGGACGTTCTCTCGTTGGAGACCATGGTGAGGGCCGTGGTCACCGACGGGAGCAAGTGGCACGCCGCCGCCTCTTTCTGCGAGCAGGTAATGCGCGCGAAAGAGACGGCGGAGAGGGAGCGGGAGAGAACCCTGCCCCCCGAGTTTCGCAGTCTGCGGCGAGGACGCCGCAGACTCATCTACGCCCGTAACTACCGACCTCCATGATCGGGGCCTGAGGACGGCAGTTGGCCGACTCGCCGTCCTTACAGAAGCAGGCCGTGGCGGAGGCGTGTCGTGTGTGCCCTACACACGCCTGCCAACTCACCGAAGCGGGATAAAACCCGACCCCACCAGGCGAGGCCGCGGTGGCGGCCAAAGTCCGCCGGCAACCCTGGGATTATCCTTTCGAGGGCTTACCCGGGGTGCCCGGCAACGGACACTTGGGGAGGACACCGTGCGGTTTTAGTCGAGACACGACATAACCAACCCCGCAGGCCGGCGGGGGGGTATCCGAAGGGATTTCCGCACGTTAAAAAAAAAAAAGCCAAATGTAACTTTCTCCTTGCCTCCATTTTTAATATGTTATGTACATTCAAATACGGTGTTACATGTTGGCGTCTTGGTATTTTAAAACAATATCGAGCACATGCATTTTGCATTCTCTGTATTAAGTTTTTAGTTCTTGCTAGTAGACATGGCCCATAAACTATGTCACAATAATTAAACTTAGACAGTATGAGACTGTCCACTAGCTGCCCTCTCAGTGTTACACTTAAATAGTCACGAATATTATATAGAACCTTCAGTCTATAAAAACAGTTTTTCACAATTTTGTTTATATGCCCCTCAAACCGCAACCCTGGATCCACTGTGAGACCCAGATTTGTGGCTTCCTCAACTCTGGTCATTCTTTGCCCATTCATAATTACTGCTGGATCATATTTTAAAATAGATTGAATCTGTAACTTACTACCTAGTACCATGAATTTTGATTTAAGGGGATTTAGAATCAACGAGTGTTCTTTTGACCACTGAGCTACTCGCTGAAGGTCCTCATTGATTTTTTTTCGTGCGGAAATCCCTTCGTATACCCCCCTGCCGGCCAGCGGGGGCGGTTATGTCGGGCTTGAACCGACTAAAACCGCACACCGTCTCGGGTCTACAGACGCCGGGGTGTAAGGTTGCCCATAGAGCATATCCCTCGCACCCCGAGACTTATTTCGAATACCTATACTAATCAGTCTTAAGTTAAGTTCTTAAGTTAAGTTCTTAAGTTAAGTTAAGTTAAGAAACCAATCTAAAAATAACTATTTAAATAATTATAATTAAAAAAAAAATGCTTTGGTTCCTTTTGTCCGAGGGTTGAGGCAATAGGAACCACTGGATGGGATAATGATAAACATTAGCGGCAATAGGGGCTACACCACAAATATATGTATTAAATCATAAAAAACATAAACTTTGAAACAAAACAGTCATTACTTCGGAAAAAAACTGGTTACAAACACAAATCAACTGAGAAAGCTAAATTTTCGATATTACGGGGGGGGGGGGGGGGTTAGGAAAGCTTGTGTATTTTCCGCCATCTAGAAAAAAATGTTGTTTCGTTTTTTTCGGAATAACTCTGTTCTCCGTTTTAATAAAATCAATATAGGCCATCGTTATCGATGCAATGCAATGAGATCCAGTTAATTCCCATTACCCTAAATGGTCTTTTTGAAATTACGACAATTTGTAGAAACACAATAAAATGCGTCGACTATGTGGGTATAAAGTGCATTGACGAGCGATTCGCGCGTGCCCTTCCCGCGCCACTTTACCCTTCGCAGCCGCAATTCGCATTCTACAGTGTAGGTACAATAATAATAATAAAGCTTCATTTATTCCATGCAAGTAATTATATAACAATTAACATAAATCTATATAGGTACAGCATAATTTCGCTTAACGACCTCCATCCTCCATGAGCGGGGGCCTGGGGGTGGCAGGTGAGGCCGCCTGTCACCCCAGCAGAAGCAGGCCGGGACGGTGGGGCGAATAGCGCCCCTCCCCCAAACTGGGGACAGACGGGGACACCGTGGTTCCCAAACCCGAGGGGGCCAGGCCCAGGGTCAGTCGGGGTGCGAGGGATATGCTCTATGGGTAACCTTACATAACCAGTTTTGACATAACCGCCCCCGCTGGCCGGCAGGGGGGTATCCGAAGGGATTTCCGGAAAAAAAAGGTACAGCAAAATTTAAAAAAGTATTAAATAACATTATAATTCAATTAAAATAAATAGCTTTTCATCAATAATTTATCAAATTTAACATAATTGTGACTAAAGCTGAACCCCTCTACAGTGTATAATTATGCGTAAATAAGACTGGATCGCATTACCCACTGGCTCCCATTCTCCCTGTATCCCTATATTTTTTATCAAGACCACAGCCTACCATTTGCCTCTATTCTTACTAAGGATAGAAGTAAATAGCTTGTGAAGTGTGCAAGAATTCCCCTTACGCACTTAACGCCTATTATAATAGGCTCGCCACCTATTACATTGGGACCTAAACATAAACTGGCGAAATGTGGGTGCTAGCACCTCTGCCTACCTCTTCGGGGATATGGGCGTGAGTTTGTGTTATATTATGTTACTTAACACCTTTAATTTTAATGGTAACAAAAAGACCAGGTTAAAAAGACCATCAACGAACGACCAGACGCACAGCGACGCGCCTCCGCTACATGGTGGATATTCCACTCATACGCACGAAACGTTTCGGCGACACATTTATTATGCGTACAGCTAAGGAGTGGCATTGCCTGCCTGAGTCTGTGTTTCCAGAAAGCTATAACCTCGGAATATTCAAGACTCGAGTGAATAGGTTTATTCTAGGCAAACGTGATCCATCGTAGACCACATCGTCACTTACGACCAGGTGAGATAGAGGTCAAACGTGAGCCTATCATCCATTAAAAAAAAAAGAATCTTTCACGAGGAGGGCTCTTGGCTAAGTGATAACCGTGCAAGTTAGCATATTGCAAGTTAAGCAACACTAGCGAGGTCAGTCTTAGGATGGGTGACCATTCTTAAAACAGTGGGACCCCTTCGTGCTTCGCAGAGCATTCGTTACAGAGCCCTAAAAACCTTGATAACCTGGTCTTTTTTTTTTACGTGGGGAAATCCCATCGGATACGCCCCCGTCGGCCAGCGGGGGTGGTTAAGTCGGGCATGAACCGACTAAAACCGTACGGTGTCCTCCCCGAGTGTCCTGGTCTAACTACGGAACTTCAATGTGTTCAGTGAGGATGTTCGATAGCAGTCGCTTCGTGAAAAATATCGGAGTCCGATCGTTTCGTAATTAAACTGAAACAAGTTGAATTCCTGAGACGAGCTCAGCCGAATACAAGGAATTTTCGATTTTGCGATATTTTTTTTGCGATTTTTTTCTTATCTTGCAATGGTTCACCCCAGCACGAATCTATTACCAAAAACAGCAACTCGATAGCTCATCTCCTTCATACCCAAAACCGTGACAGAAAATTGGCAACGACGACGTCGACGACAACTCGATAGCAATAGGGCTAAAATCCCTAAAAACCGATTCCAACTGAGTTGGGAAAAGAATGCGGTGGTTTAGAATGCTTCTGACCTACTCTTTTGATCAAAACACTACACATTAGTAAACAATACTATTCATTTAACAAATGACGTCATAAATAAAACATTATACTTAACTTCAAATCGAGAATTACCTCCATCACGTAAAAACGAGTCGTCGGCTGATATAAATCGAGGGTATTAAAAGAAACGCGAGTGGTATTCTAGTGTATAATGTAACAAATGTTCTGCGACCATTACGCAGCCTTTCACGGGTTTTTCAAGGGGCTCATGCATGGGGATGCTGCGGTGTTTGTCTTTTATGCTTGCTTGTGGTGTAGACTACAGCAGATAGCGTATAAGTTTGGAGCTGTATTCATGTTCTAAGAATTAATTTCATAATATGGTCTAAATTCAGTTCCGATCTCATCTCCATCTCAAAAATATTATTAAACAGAAACTTAAGAAACCAAGTTTTCAATATAAGTCTTAAGGCTTTCACGGCCGGCGTTCTGCTTCTGGGCTGTTTGGCCGTGGTCCATCGGAAACTTGTATTCCAGACGTTTCGTCGATCACTGCGGTCGATATCTTCAGTGGGACATGTCGGGACGCCTTCGAGTGCGGAGGACCTTCCTCGGCGGCGACTTCGCTGCGACTGATGTAGAGACCCGAGTCACTGGCGTATTTATAGGCGCAGTTGGATGGGGGAAACGACGTGATCGATCCTGATTGGTTGAGAGCTGCGGAACCGATGCGCTCGATCCTGATTGGTCGATGATAAGCAAGGGGGTGTGGCCTTCCGATACCGGGGATGTTGTGGGCTTCGTCATGTTTGAATTGTGATGACGCGCGGCTCTCAGTGCTGGGTACCAATCTTTTTGGAGATGAAAACCTTCTTTTTTAGGATTCCGTTGCCAAATGGCATAAAACGGAACTTTTTCAAATTTTTTTTTTCATCAAACCCTTCGTATGGATAGGTCTTCAAAAATGATATTGAGGTTTCTAATATCATTTTTTTCTAAACTCAATAGTTTGCGCGAGAGACACTTCCAAAGTGGTAAAACGTGTGTCCCTGTAACTTCTAAAATAAGAGAATGATAAAACTAAAAAAAATATATGATGTGCATTACCATATAAACTTCCACCGAAAATTGGCTTGAACGAGATCTGGTAAGTAGTTTTTTTAATACGTCATAAATCGTAAACTGCAATTAATGTTTCATTTAATCAACTCAAATATAAAAAATTTACTTGCTGCTACGGAACCCTTCACGGGTGAGTCCGACCCGCAGTTGGCTGGTTTTTTTACTAATAAAATTGTTGGGATGATTGAATATTTTGATGGCTTCTCGACATAGTCGTGGGAAGATATGCGAAGTGTTCTGAAATTTGATGGTATGATTACCATCCTCCTGGGTCTGGGTGTGTTCTGCAACCGCTGACTTGTCGAAGTGGCTGAGGCAGCAATTTCGTTCATGTTCCGAAAGGCGGGCCTTGATGCTTCTTTGAGAAGTGCCCACGTATACCGACCTACATGAGCAGGGAATTCGGTAAACTCCAACTGAAGATAGTGGGTCACGAGGGTCCTTGACCGAACGGTGAAGATTACGTAACTGCGTCGTGGGCTTGAAAATAGGCTTGATGTTGTAAGCTTACGTGAACGTAACTTTTTGAAATGAACGTATGGCAAATAGGCGTTCCCTAGATGGGCAGGTTTCTCCGCATCCTGGTTCGTTAGAGAAGATATAACGATCATGAATGATATATTCTACGACATATTCTACGACATTTTACACAGCGCATTCTAGACCCAAAGTAAGCATAGTTTAACTAGCTTGTGTTATGGGTTCCAGACTGCGGATAAACATACTTAAATACTTTTTTTTTTTTTTTGTAAATACATACATATTATACATAGAAACACCCAGACCAATGCAAATAGACATATTCATGCATACAAAAATGAACTGAGATTATTTTGATTTTTGACTAAAACCATACCATTACAGGATTGAAATAAAGATATTTTTGAGGAAAATACCGCGATTTATTTGTTTTTGTTTTTTATTTTGACTAATCTCGTCATTTCAGTTTGCTTTTCAGCAGCCATGGTCACGGGAGGACTAAAGATGGTGATTGTCTATGGTATATCGGATTGTTTACGTATGGCAACAATTTAAATGCTCACCATAATAGATAAAAGCTCACCAAATATTGTCTTACTGAAATAAATTAGGCTAATAAGATTTGGATAGATAAGGTTAGAAGGTTAAGGCGGAAGCAGTTTAAAACAAAAGACATATTAAGTATTGCTTGGTGAAAATCTCGCGTCCCTCTTGTTTCGCGCCACACAATCACATATGTATTTATTTATGAGTTTCGCGATTCGATGTCGCTTCGGACGCGTTTTTGTCTCCTGCGCATAATGAGCTGTTTGTACCCGCGACGAGATTGTACGGCGATCAGGAGACGTGCAAGAATGTCCTTGGCTGGTGGAGCTATGAGGATACAAGGATTAAATTTGAGCGAAGAAAAACAAAGAATGACTCTACCATTTATAAAAAAACAACTGTTTGTTGTTTATGATCCTAATCACAGCGTTAGTCTGGGTTGTATCCAAAACTACTACTTGAGATTTCGGGGTTCGCCCACTTACGGGAGCGATGCGACGTTCGTCTGATCCCCAAAAGCGAGTTTGGGGGTCAAACGACTCAGGTTCAATCAAAGGTCGCAGGGTCGATTCCCGTTCAGTGCAAACGAGTGCGAGCATTATCAGGCTTTGACTGTAGAGTTTTATCAAGGGAACAACAATTATGACGTTATTATGGCGATAGCCCAGTGGCGTACGTAACAGACTGCTGAGACGAGGTCTCGAGTTCGATCCCCAGTCGCCCCGGGTACACACCTCTGACTTTTCCTAGTTATGTGTGCATAAAGGCGCTGTCTGCACGTAAACTACCATAATGATGCTTATTTTTTGTCTCTAAGATTATTTCTCTCTCTCTCTCTCTCCAAGATTACTGATGCTAGACAGTTGTATTTTTTTTATATATACAGCTAATTCTCTACTGTTCACGCACAGTCAAAAACATTTTGGATAAATAGAGCAGTTTCTTGTTAAAAAAATTGCAAAGACACACTCTTTGAAAAAAAAATTTCGTTTCATTATATTTATATTTTAGCGATGACATATATATTTTTTGTTACAAATAAAAAAAAAATTTAATCAGCTAGTGGAATATTTAGTTTGATTTGTTTGATTTGTTTGGCGGCAAACAGATAAATAATCATTTAAAATATGACGGATTTGAGGATGTTAATTTGTAGATATTCCACTAGCTGATTAAATTTTCTTTATATTTGTAACAAAAAATATATAATAAAAATATTGTGATAATTGAAACGAAAAATTTATTTCAAAGAGTGTTTCTTTGCAATTTTTTTAACCAGAAACTACTCTATTTATCCAAAATGTTTTTAAATGTGCGTGAACAGTAGATAATTAGCTGTATATGTAAAAAAAAAACAACTGTCTAGCATCAGTAATCTTAGAGACAGAAATAATCTTAGAGTAAAAAAAATAAGCATAATTATGGTAGTTTACGTGCAAACAGCGCCTGAATAAATTTAAATTATCGCTCGCTTAATAATGTGCCCAGTAGATGGCAATAGGCTCGCCCCCTATTAAATTGGGAGCTTAACATAACTGGCGAGTCTTAGGTGTGTAATACACCTCTGCCTACCCCTTCGGGGGTACAGGCGTGAAGTTATGTTAGTTTTATGTTGAAAGTCTTTGCTTCATAATGGTTATTTTTCTCTCATAATCATCATCGCAGCATTGTTCTTTGGCGCATTTGAGGCTTGAGGCTTTAATCTCGGAGCCCGGGACCCGCTTACTCTTTGTTCACCTTTTGGTTTTGTTTATACGACTTTTATGGAAGTGACTGTCGTTTGGCCTCCAAACACTTTTTTTTTAGGTTTTTTTTATATTCAGAACATGTCAATTTGACTTCACCTCGCCTGATGGTAAGCTAAAGGTAAAGTTCGCAAGAATTACCGTAGATGACTCCGCGTTATCTTGAGACGTATATAATATATCGGAGAATTTCTAATATCTGGGAGGTGTCTAGGTGGCTCAGTTGGTCAGAGCATTCCCCCTGACTGGTCGCGATTTCAAGTCCTAGATTTTCTCTATTTCCGATCGAAATCTATAGGACAGTAAGCATATTAATTGCTCAAAAATTTAATTTAATTAAAGGTAGTCTCAAGAATGAGGGTCACCATTAGAGACACCTTTTTTTTTTTTTTTTTTTTTTCGTGCGGAAATCCCCTCGGCCCGCCCCGGCCAGCGGGGACGGGTAGAGACACCTAAAATGCTACAATGTTCATACAATGAAAAATAATCTATTTCGAAGTGAAATTGTCTACCAATTAGTAGAAAAACACTCTCCATTAAAACATTTATTATCACAGAAAGCCCATATCACTAAATTACCGTATGGTGTTAAAATTAATTTAAAAAAAAATCCCATCTTCATGTATCGATATAAATGATAAGATAACTACATGTTTAAATTAACTATCGACCGCCATAACTCTTAGATACAAATACATAAATGTGTGGCCACTAAACGAGCGTAATATAAAACACAATTAATTAACGCTCGATAAGGCTAGTTCTCACTTGGGACGGTTTAACAAACTGCTGCGACGCTTATGGTCGCATGCTGAGAGTGGTTTAAGTTATAAAACGTGGCGTTTAATTCCGTTTTTGTTTTAATGGATTGTTTATGTGTCCTAGAAGGTTTTTTTATGTAGGTTTAAAGGATGCTAATGATTGAACGATTTGTATTTCAATGAATATTTATAGCACTCGAAACCGAATTCGAACGCCGAACCGGCGGGATTGAATTAAATCGCAGCCCCCCGTGACGATCGCAGAAAAATATTGAATCTATACTATATCTATTTACTATAAAATTGTAAATTAGTTGTGTCTGTACGTTGAAGATATTGAAAAAAAAACTTGGGTTTTGTTAAATGAACGATTCTGAACACATTTCTTTTTAAATTCTTATCCATTTGTCTGTTTGTTTGATCGCGATGGTCGCAAAGACTGCTGAGACTAAGACCATACTTTTATTAAGATAAATGCCCTCTAGTTTAATATGCAATTGGTAGAGCAGATGAGAAAAGGACCAGGCCTGCAATAAAAACTCCTAATCACTCTACAAGCTCATAACTTGAACCGGTCGCAATGAGCGTCTAATAAATCGGTCTCGCCGACGTACTGGGTATCTGTTCACATTAATCGAGTTTATACGTGCCGGAACAAATAGTTCGCTTTCTAACAAGCGCTCTACGGCGGAGGTTTGGTACACACCAAGAGAAAGGTGTGGTCAATAAGTGGTCAAATACAGAACGTTTTTTTTTTAATTTGATTACTTATCGTTGGACTAGCTGATGCCCGCGGCTCCACCCGCATGGAATTCTACTCCCGTTCCTTACACCTATTACAGGATAAGGAGCCTTTGTGTTATTAAAGACTATAACCTATCCGGCCTCTGTGGCGTAGCGGTTCGATTCCCGGTCAGTGCAAATATTTGTAAGCATGAATATGTCTATTTGCATTGGTATGGGTGTTTCTTTGTATAATAAGTATGTATTTACAAAAAAAAAGTATATAAGTATGTTTATCCGCATTCTTTAACCCATAACAGAAGCTAGTTAAACTATGCTTACTTTGGGTCTAGAAAGCGCTGTGTAGAATATCGTAGAATATTTATTTTATTATTTATTTATCCCTGTACCAAATTTCAGCCACATCCGTTCAGCCATTAGAGCGTAATGGTGTAACAAACATCCAAAAATCTTCACAAACTTGCACATTTATTCTACTATAATATTTTTTTAGTAGGATATAGTGAAATGATATTGAGGTGACTATTTAAAAAAACTTTTTTTTTTTCTTGGAGTAGGTTCCCATGGGTTACGGGAACGACGGGATCTGATTTCCACGCGGGCAACAGCTAGTAATTAGTATGTTTATCCGCTTTCTAGAACCCATACCACAAGCAAGGTAAGCTATGCTTATTTTGGGCCCAAATAGCACAGTGTAGGATGTTCTAGAATATAATTATCAGGTGTGTACCAGACCTTAATCGTTGGTGTGTTTATTAAAATATGCGTGTGAAGTGTTATGCCTAGTTTAATGAATATAGAGTAATTTGTGTAAAGGTTTTGACTTAGTTTTTTAAGTGTTTGAAAGAAAGAAAGAAAATACTTTATTAAACACTGTTTACTTGTAGGCTTGGGAGATATTGGCTTATTGTGGATTTTAAGAGTTAGGATAGGATTACTATGTAAGCGTCGACGCGTCGGTAGCTTAAGTAAGTTAGCTTGGTTAAGTATCCTTACGACCGATAGGTCCCGGATTCGAATCCGGGTCATTACACTACGGAATTTTGGTTCGTAATAATCTTTAAAAAAAAAGTGAAAATACGTGAAGATATTTCTTTTTTTTATATTTAGGACACGTCAATTTGACTTCACCTCGCCTGATGGTAAGCTGAAGGTGAAGTCCCATGTTTACTCAATCACGCTGAAACGGCTGACAGGATTTGGCTGAAATTTGGTACAAGGATAGATTATAGTTTGGAGCCTATGTGTTATAGGCTAGGAATTCTATGCGGGCAGAGCCGCTGGTAACAGCTAGTTTGTTATAATTTTCAACAGAGAACAAGCCTGATGTCAGTTAGTTACCAACAGCCTGCTAACTCCTCACCATCGCGGGGTTAAACCCGCCCCACCAGGCGAGGCCGCGGTGGCGGCCAATCTCCGCCGGTAACTCTGGGGTTATCCTTTCGGGGGTTTACCCGGAGTGCTCGGCGATGTACACTTGGGGAGGACCCCGTATGGTTTTAGTCGGTCGGAATCCGGCACGCCCACCCCATCGTTGGCACCGTTGGGGTGAAAGTCGTGGGGGTTTTCCACACGTTAAAAAAAAATGAGTTACAAATTATGTACGGCGTTGTAGCGAACAGACAATGGAGGTGTCCTACCTTATACACTAACCATGGTTTTATACAAACTGTTCAAAAGCTTCCATCTTGGACTAAACGGTAAACTCTACAGTTTCATAAAAATAAACTGAAATAAAATCAATTTTAACTGATTTTTATTTTATATCATATTTATAAGCGTCGTTATAAGTAAAATGACCGCGGTCGCCTAGTGGTATGGGTAAAGGACTGCTGAGACGAGGTCTCGGGTTCGATCCCAGGTATTACCATGGCACACACCAATGACTTTTCGAAGCTTTTCGAAGTTATGTGTGTATTTATCGCAGGTTTATAAGTGCCCCGTTAATCTATTTTCGGCATAGTGACTAAATTACCTTAAATTAATCAGCTCCCCGGTCAATTCTGTTTCGATGAGTTCCTGCATCATATAGGCCGAGAGCCGATTAATGGCAATAGGCTCGCCACCTATTACATTGGGACACATAAACTGGCGAAATGTGGGTGCTAGCACCTCTGCCTACCCCTTCGGGGATATAGGTGTGAGTTTATTATTAATAAATAAAAAAAAATTATAAGTTTAACGTATTGATTTCGTGGATTTGTGTATAGTGTGTGGCGTCATCGCTCCCAAACGGATAAACCGATTTTAATGTAGACTTTTTCTAAGTTTTATTTTTATACCATTTAGTTGGCAGATAAGTACAGTCGCCTGTTGGGAAGCAGTTACCGTGGCTTATGGATGTCATACTCACGCTGCCGACGCTGTAAAAACCTTCTATTGCCCTTCTTGAAGAACCCCATGTTGTAGTCGCTTGAGAAAACCACAGCACGGAGATTGATCATTCCACAGTTTGTGTGTGCGCGGACTGAAGTTTGTTTCAAACCCATTGTACGCACCGTTGCCGGTTGCAAGACCGGCAACGACCGGCAACCAATTCACTGTCTGTGACGAGCAGTGCTATGATGACGACCCCTATGGCGTGGCGGTAGTGCGTTCGACTGCTAAGCCAGAGGTCGCGGGTTCGATTCCCGCTTAGTGCAAGTATGTATATTTATTGAAATAAAACTATTTTTAACAGATTCTATCGCGGTTTATTTGATGTTATTTTTTATGTTTTATGTTAAGCAACCGAAACGTCGGGTTCAATGTAAACTATAACATAACATCAAATAAACCGCGATAGAATCCGTTAAAAATAGTTTTATTTCAATGTGTAACATTCGCGTAAACTTCCGACAATATCATATGTGTATTTACATTGGTCTGGGTGTTTCTATGTATAATATGTATTCTATTTACAAAAAAAAAGTATTTAAGTATGTTTATCAATCAGCATTCTAGAATCCATGCGTAAAGCTCTGCTTAGTTTGGGTCTAGATGGCGTTGTGTACTTTGTCCTACAATATTTATTTATAATAGAATGATATAAATGATCTGTGGTCAGGTCTTCTCATAGATACATTTACCAACGCTCTTCTCTGAGTTGTCGGCAGGTTTCTTAGTTTCCACCTCTGCACTTTGGAAGACCACGTAAATTGGTGGTTAACCACCTCCGTTAGATCTTTCGCGTATATTGAGAACGATACTGTCGGAAGTTTACAGGAATGTACGATGAACGTCGGGCTCAATGTATATAAAAAACATCAAATAAATCGCAATAGAATCCGTTAAATTATTTTTATTTCAACTTTGACAACTTCCTTTATGGGATAATTTTTGTTATTTCCACAGCAAAAGCAAATATTAAAATAACATAACATAACATAACTTCACGCCTGTATCCCCGAAGGGGTAGGCAGAGGTGTATTACACACCCACGTTTCGCCAGAAATGTTTAGGTCCCAATGTAATAGGGGCCGAGCCTATTGCCATCTACCGGGCACATTATTAAGCGAGCGATAATTAACATTTATATAAGCACACATAACTACGAAAAGTCAGAGGTGTGTGCCCGGGGCGACTGGGGATCGAACTCGAGACCTCGTCTCAGCAGTCCGTTACGTACGCCACCGGGCTATCACCGCTTTTTTTTAATATCTTTATCTATAAAATCTGTTACAAATATATGTTATTTTGGATGTTTTGATTGTTGTATGGCAAAGTTTATTTGTATTGTATTCTATCTATCTGTAGTATTATAAAATTGTAAATTAGCTGTGTCTGTACATTGGAGATGTAAAAAAAAAACTTGGGGTATGTCGAATTAACATACTGAACACAACATTTTTTTTTTGTAATTCTTATGTTTATCTGTTTTTTTTTTATATTTAGGACACGTCAATTTGACTTCACCTCACCTGATGGTAAGCTGAAGGTAAAGTCTCAGGAAAGAGGGTCACCATTACATACACGTACCATGTTAACAATGGTGACACTCAGCTTGACGGCCTCATCAGAAGAGGATTGTCGTCACAGCACCACGTGACCGCACCCACCGGTCCCACTAGTGCTGCGACCACAATCCCCCTGCCCGGCTATGCACTTGCTGACCCCTGAACGCAATCAAACCGAAATTGGATTACTATGGAGGGTTTTTCGCAATCGTGCACGGTGGGGTACCACCGTGCACGATTGCGAACCCAGCCGAATTTTGTGACAAATTTGTGTCATCTAATTTCTACCATCAGTTTTGTTCGCGATGGACGTAAAAACTACATAACGGATTTTGGTTTGGTTTTTTCATTAGAAAGGTCTTAGTCACACTTAAAATCTACCATATGTTTGATTGCAATTGGTTAAGTAGAACCGGAGATCTGGCCACAAAACGACAACTGACCTCTAAACACATTTAACATAACATTTAACATAAGCTCACGCCTATATCCCCGAAGGGGTAGGCAGAGGTGCTAGGACCCACATTTTGCCAGTTTATGTTTAGGTCCCAATGTAATAGGTGGCGAGTCTATTGCCATTAACCGGGCACTTATAAACCTGCGATAAATACACACATAACTTCGAAAAGCATCGAAAAGTCATTGGTGTGTGCCATGGTAAAACCTGGGATCGAACCCGAGACCGCGGCGCGCGGCTTGACATATATATTATACACACATTTATCGAAAGTAAACTCGAACACTATAAAATAAACTGACTTGACACACCTGTGCCATATCTCTGAAAGTGTTTCTATGGTACCCGACGCTTGCATCAATAAGTTTTAGTAAATTACTTTTATTTTTCGAATACTACACTGAATTAGACTACTTAATACACAATAAATACACGTCTTTTATCTACAAAACATATTCACGACATCTCGAACATACCATCATAAAAAGGTACGATACTAATTATCATAAAACCTCTTCTTATCTAAATCTTCGCCACGGAACCCGAAATGACATCATCAAGATGATCATATCGCTCCAATAAAACACCTGCAAGAACCCAGAATGGCACCGACACCTTCTCCTATTAAAATTACCGAAATAATAGGTGATTAATCTTTTGAACAACAAAAAGTTTCAGAAATTTATAATCCCTGTCAAAATAAATACAAGTGACTTCGACTAACAAGACCCCAAGTTCTTTTTTTTGAACCCCAAATTTAGTTGTTTAACAAAACATTACAAAAAGAGGTATTGGAGGGGTTTTTTTATTAATTGGGTATTGGATGATAGTGTTCTTTCTTAACTTGTGTGTATATTATTGAGCGCGATATATGCATGTGCGCACATTAACGCGAGTTTTGGATTTGTTCGCTGAAGGGTCGACGCGTAGTGGGTGAAATAATAGGTTAATTTGCGATCACACCGTTATTTATCATTGTAACATAACATAAGTTCACGCCTGTAAGTCCGAAGGGGTAGGCAGAGGTGTATTACACACCCACGATTCGCCAGTTATGTTTAGGTCCCAATGTAATAGGGGGCGAGCCTATTGCCATCTACGAGGCACATTATTAAGTGAGCGATAAATTAATATTTATTAATGCACACATAACTACGAAAAGTCAGAGTTGTGTGCCCGGAGCAACTGGGGATCGAACTCGAGACTTCGTCTCAGCAGTCCGATACGTACGCCACTGGGCTATCGCCGCTTTATGATGACTGATTTATTTTTATCATGATAATTTATTATTGAGATTATATAGTCTTAATAATAAATTATCATTAACTATATAATTAACATGATAATGATTACGTATTTTATTTGTTCTTATTTTGAGAAGATAAGTTTTGGTTTTGAACGGCTTAGGGTCAAAATATAGTGCGTTGTCTCTACGAATAGCGGAGTGATGGTGATAAATTTACCGTTGCATTAATAATTATACTTTTAGACCACGAAAAAAAAAACAATAAAAGGTACTGTGCATATTCCATATTTTGATTATTAACTTAATTACTATTATAAATTTCGAAGAGACTATGTGGAGCCATAGAATCCCACTTTAACAGTTGTTTTACCAACACCTCCATTTGTCTACATATTAAACTTTACTCAATTACCATTATTGAAATATCAGCAACTTTCGATAATAGCTGCGATAGCCCAGTGGCGTACGTAACGGACTGCCGAGACGAAGTCTCGAGTTCGATCCCCAGTCGCCCCGTGCACACACCTCTCACTTTTCGTAGTTGTAGTGTGTATTAAAAATGATAATAATCGTTTGCTTAGTAATGTGTCCGGTAGATGGCAAAAGGCTCGCCCCCTATTAAATTGGGACCTAAACATAACTGGTATATACACCTCTGCCTACCCCTTCAGGGATACAGGCGTGAAATTATGTTATGTTATGCCAACTGAAGGTGTAACAGATGAATGAAAGATCTACATTATTCATTCGTTCTTGTTCGTGTACGCTGTTCCTAAAAGATTGTATCTCCACGTTCCGGGAAGGACACATGTCGCCCAATAAACTAATTGGCCACGCTATGCTCAAGCACCAAGATGGGGCATTTATTTTGTTTTTATCTCGCTATGGTTATGTCGCACAGTTCTGCCTGATAGCGTAGCATGAATTAATTATGGGGTGAGATCATAAAATATTGTACTAATGTCATTATTGTGCCGTTTAAGGTGAATTCTGTGTCGTAAAAATTTGAGTTGAATTGATTTTGAAAGTGGGATGTCAATGGAATTTTTAAAATAAGATTTGACTCGTGTGTCTTGAAATTTATGAAGCTAGGTAAGGTTACTGGGGCAGCCGGGGTGCGAGGGATATGCTCTATGGGCGCGGGAGCAGGGATGGGGCGCGGGAGCAGGGATGGAACCCCGAGCCTCGAGAAATCGAGGCCGTGCAGTCCCAGCTCCGTCAGGCCATCGTGGTGGAGTGGAAGGAACGACTTGGGCAACCAAGCGCAGGGCACGCCGCAATAGCGGCGGTAAGGCCCATCATGGAGGATTGGCTGGAGAGGCGACACGGAAGCCTCTCCTACCGACTGACGCAGGTGATCTCAGGGAAGGGGTGCTTCGGGGACCACCTGCATCGGATCAGGAAGGAGCCAACGCCTGAGTGTCATCACTGCGACGCGAGCGAGGACTCAGGGCTGCACACGCTGGCGGACTGCCCGGCGTGGGAGGCGCCGAGGCGTGACCTCGTGGCAGCCATCGGGGTGGGAGTCCTCTCGCTCGGCAGCATGATTGCGGCAATGGTGCGGAGCGCGAGCGAGTGGGCCGCCGCCGCCTCCTTCTGTGAGCATGTAATGCTCGCGAAGGAGGTGGCGGAGCGCGCCCGGGAGAGACTTAGAACTCTCCCGGTCCGCCGAGCCCGCAACTTGCTCGCCGCGCGTCGCAGGCAACTCAGGCGCCGGAGGTCGCTTAACGACCTCCGTCCTCCATGAGCGCAGGCCTGGGGGTGGCGGGTGAGGCCACCTGTCACCCCAGCAGAAGCAGGCCGGGACGGTGGGGCGACTAGCGCCCCTCCCCCAAACCGGGGCAAGACGGGGACACCGTGGTTCCCAAACCCGAGGGGGCCATCTCGAAACCGGAGATGGCCCAGGGTCAGTCGGGGTGCGAGGGATATGCTCTATGGGCAACCTTACACCCCGGCGTCTGTAGACCCGAGACGGCGTGCGGTTTTAGTCGGTTCAAGCCCGACATAACCGCCCCCGCTGGCACGCGGGGGGGTATCCGAAGGGATTTCCGCACGAAAAAAAAAAAAAAAAAAAAGGGATATGCTCTATGGGCAACCTTACACCCCGGCGTCTGAAGACCCGAGACGGCCGGCGGTTTTAGTCGGTTCAAGCCCGACATAACCGCCCCCGCTGGCTGGCGAGGGGTGGGGGGGTACCCGAAGGGATTTCCGCAAGAAAAAAAAACAAAAAAAATAAATAAAAAAAAACAGGTATGGGTTAAATAGGTGCCATGGGGCATCTAAGTATGTCACGAGTGAAGCCGCGGGGGGACAGCTGGTATTTTTATAAATTGGTTAGTCCAAAGTTTATACCAACATTACATATTGCATCCAAGAAATTTTAAAGCATCATATCGAGATTAATTAGGTGTTATTTTGTTATCCAAAGAAACCTCGGGAATAGTAAAGATAACAACAATAAATCATTCTTTTTTTTTTGTAAATTACTCAAAAGAGAGTCTTTTAGTAAGATTGCAAGTTTCCTAAATTTAAAAAATAAATAGTACTAAGTTTTTTTGTATATAAACAAGCATTACATATTTTATTATTCTTCAATGTCGTATGAAAAATGTTGATACATTAATTAATCTTGTCTTCACTAACTAAAATATGAATCACTTAAAATATTTGTAACAGTTCATATTTTTTAAATTCTTGAAGTATCTCATAAATACTGTACAATAAATTATCATGCTTACCATCTTTATTGAGATAACCCGAACATCATACCATAGATAAATAACTTTTCAACGGAGCAACCTGATTCCCATACATACATGGAATTGAGAATGATACAGATCTGAAAATTAAGTAACAATTAGAGCACTTAGAAAGGTTTCGAAATATCAATTTTCACAACTATTAGCAATGGCAACATTAGTCAAATCGTGGTTTGTTTGCGTTAGGTATAAATGCATTTAAATGCCCCGAGGGGGCCATCTCGAAACCGGAGATGGCCCAGGGTCGAGGGGTGCGATGGATATGCTCTATGGGCAACCTTACACCCCGGCGTCTGAAGACCCGAGACGGCGTGCGGTTTTAGTCAGTTCAAGTCCGACATAACCGCCCCCGTTGTCCGGCGGGGGGGTATCCGAAGGGATTTCCGCACGAAAAAAAGGTATAAATGCATTTAGGGGTGCTAGGGATATGCTCTATGGGCAACCCTACACCCCGGCGTCTGAAGACCCGAGACGGCGTGTGGTTTTAGTCGGTTCAAGCCCGACATAACCACCCCCACTGGCCGAGATGGGGGGGGGGGGGCAAGGGATTTCCGCAAAAAAAAAGAAGGTATATAATGCATTTTTGGAGGAGTTGGCAGATTTAAATAGGCTGATCTAGTAACGTGTTTCTTCTAACAATGCCGATTTTTTTTTGAGTGGGGTGTGATAAAGCATCTGTCGAAGGTGGGAACCACCATTAGGATCGACAGCATCTAAAATGGTGGCCCGTATTTTCTGGACTTCAGCCTAACTTTTTACCATCCAGCCATCACCTACGAAATGTATACCAAATTGATGTATTTAGTTTAAATTATCAGGTCCCACACTAGGTTTCTCCTCCAAAATATTTTTCTTACAAACAAACAGACTGCCAGTAACCTTTTTAAACTTACGCCAAGATTTATTTAATTCGATAACGTTGGCTTGTGTTACCAGCCAGAACGATTCCATATTGGTATTCAACCGATTCCATCTTCTGTTAAGTCTTAATTAATTTAAATTTGACCGCTCGTATTTTGTTCTATAATTACATTAGTTTGTACACATTATAATTTGAATTTGGAATATAATTCCTGTTAATTCAAGTCGGTTTTTGGTACAACTATGTGTCTATTAGATTTATTGGAATGGCGATAATGATAGGCGCCGCGGCTTTCGTTACGTTAATGGAGATTTTTTGGAATTCTTGTGGTTTTGGAATCGAGTGGTTGTGATGATTTATTGATAAGAATTATAGAGGAATGTAATGACGGACGTATAATTCATTTATATCAAACTGTGTTATGTTATTGTGAATATAAATGTGAGAGTGAAATAATAATTTTTATTTTTAAGTGTGTTAACACAGTATTATAAATATTGTTAGTGTTAACACTTGTGTTATTTATTATGATAAAGTATGTATTTAAAATTATCATCGCCTATGTATTGTGGGTTTTAGTTAGCCAAATAAATTTCACTTTACACTTTTACTATTTTTAAAAAGGCTGAATTACACCGATGTTTATCCGTTGGGGTGTATTGGGCCCATCAAGATCTTTGGCAAGCTGGTATACCCGCTGATGACGGACAAGGCTCTGGCGCATGCTTTCTTCTTAAGGTCAGGGGTTGAACGGCAGTTAACCCCATCAAAAACTAAGATAAACCAACTTTAGAAGGAAAGGCAGGAAGAGCAGGAGATCGGACCCTAGTCTTCAAAGTAGGTACAAGCTTTAAATGTAACTGGGATTGGTGTTCGAATGATGATCAATGTTAAAACGGTGATCTTCAGTTTAACAGCCTTGACAGATACTTTTTCACACCCTATTAGGTATTTGAACTCGGTTGCTGAATCGTTTCATACTACGAGTTATTCGTACCACGGTGCGAATCGCTCAAACACCTTTTTTGAGTTCTGTGTTTCGAGCCATGTACTGTCCAATAAGCTTTGAGTACTGGGGTGATTCCTATCGTGGTATACCGATGCGTACTACAATTTAACATTTCAACTGCTAAGTCAAAGGTTGCAGGTCGGATTCCCGCTCATTGGAAATATGAATATTTGCATTGGTCTGGGTGTTTCTGTCTGCAGCCTAGAACCCATATAAGCTCTCTTAGTTTGGTTCTAGATGGCGCTATGTAACAATTATCCTAGAATATCTATTTTTTTGTTTTAATTTAGTGTAAATTTTGTACTTTCGAGTAAAAAATAGTTCTCTAGATGTTTCTCTGTAAACACTCACATCCTGTCCGTTGTACTCACAAAGCGATTAAACAGATGAAAGATGGTGTAATAAAAACTTTAACAAAATTGTCCACCATGATTTAAACTAATGTATGTTTATATAGGTACCTTGGAAACCTTAAATTGGGCAATTAAGGTGTATTCATGTGTTTTTAAGTTAAACGCCAGATTAAAGCGTTGATAAAAGATTTGATTCATTTTAAGTCTTTTTTTTTTTTTTTTTTTTTTTTACGTGCGGAAATCCCTTCGGATACCCCCCCGCTGGCCAGCGGGGGTGGTTATGTCGTGTCTCGACTAAAACCGCACGGTGTCCTCCCCAAGTGTCCGTTGCCGGGCAGCCCGGGTAAGCCCTCGAAAGGATAACCCCAGGGTTGCCGGCGGACTTTGGCCGCCTTCGCGGCCTCGCCTGGTGGGGTCGGGTTTTATCCCGCTTCGGTGAGTTGGCAGGCGTGTGTAGGGCACATACGACACGCCTCCGCCACGGCCTGCTTCTGTAAGGACGGCGAGTCGGCCAACTGCCGTCCTCAGGCCCCGATCATGGAGGTCGGTAGTCCTGGGCGTAGATGAGTCTGCGGCGTCCTCGCCGCAGACTGCGAAACTCGGGGGGCAGGGTTCTTTCCCGCTCCCTCTCCGCCGTCTCTTTCGCGCGCATTACCTGCTCGCAGAAAGAGGCGGCGGCGTGCCACTTGCTCCCGTCGGAGACCACGGCCCTCACCATGGTCTCCAACGAGAGAACGTCCACGCCCAGGACCGCAACGAGATCCCGGCGTTGACTCGCCCACGCAGGGCACTCCACCAACGTGTGGAGCGCCGTGTCTTCGCCAGGATCCTCGCAGTGCTGGCACTGCGGCGTTGTCTCCCGGTGGATGCGCCACAGATACTTACCGAAACACCCGTGTCCGGTAACCATCTGGCACATCCGGTAGGAGAGGTCCCCATGGTCCCTCTCCAACCACTCCTTCATGATCGGTCTCACCGCCGCAATGGTGGATTCCCCCCACCTTGGGTGCTCAAGTCGCACCCTCCATGTCTCCATGAGTTCCTGGCGGAGCAGGGACCGCTGAGCCCTGATTTCTCGGGGTTCCGGCCTATGGCCCCGCTCCAGCGCCTCCTTGCGCCACTGGTACAGCAGCGCAAGGGCTCTCGCTTCCAGGTCCCATGGAGGGGTCCCAGCTAGGAGACATGCCGCCTCGACGGAGATCGTGCGATACCCCCTGATGACTCTGACGGCCATCGCCTTTAACGGGCTGTTAAGAACAGCCACGTTGCGGGCCGCCAGAGTCTCCGCCCATACGGGGGCCCCGTATAGGGCCATACTTCGCACGATCCCCAGGTACAGTCTCCTAGTGGGGGCGTTGGGTCCCTTAACGTTGGGCATCAGCCGCGATAGCGCGGCCGCAGCCCCCCTCAGTTTCGGGACCAGACTTCGGAGATGAGGTCCGAAGTCCCATCGGCTATCGAGTACGAGCCCAAGGTACTTCATCGTGGGCTCGATGCCGATGCTTACGCCCCCTACGGTTATGCTGGTTCCCGCAGGTGGCCCCCTCCGAGGCCCGTGAAAACACATAGCCTCGGATTTGTGGAGAGCCACCTCGAGTCCCAGCCGCCGTATTCGACCCACGACTTGAGCAACCCCTGCCGTGGCCTTCAGTGCCGCGCTTCGGTACGTTGCTCCCCGCGCCATAACGAGGGTGTCGTCAGCATAGCACACTATGCTGACACCCTCGAGCAACGTACCGTCATTTTAAGTCTCATCTTAATTTTGCTGTTTGGAAAGTTTTATTATGAAAATGATTTAGAATTTAGCTGATGTAGTTAAGTATGTGTAACTGCAAAAACTCGAATAACGGTAAATTTTAAAATTGCCAGTAAGTATTTATTTGACGTGCGGAAATCCCTTCGGATACCCCCCCGCCGGTATGCGGGGGCGGTTATGTCGGGCTTGAACTAAACCTTGGACTAAAACCACACGCCGTCTCGGGTCTTAAAACGCCGGGGTGTAAGGTTGCCCATAGAGCATGTCCCTCGCACCCCGACTGACCCTGGGCCATCTCCGGTTTCGAAATATTTTATTCATATTTTACTCTTAGCACCGTTGCCGGTCGCAACGTGTGAGGATGAATTCCCTGTCTGTGGCGAGCGGTACGATGATAGAATGTGGCCGTGGGCATCATATCGAACAATCAGTAGGATTCCGTATCGTTTGAAGGAATCACACCAATTGATATATACATCTCGAAGCTCGATGAAAAGATATAGAACAGAATATACAGGGCCCAGACTTCGGGGCAAGACTTACAGCGCCCAGTCAACCTCACGTCGCCATTAAATGTTGCATGTTTGGCGAGAAACAGAAATTGAAATAATCAATGTATATTATTGTATAAAATACTTCGAAAAAAAAAACTCAAGCCGTATACCTGCTGATTGACGCACGAGGTTCTGGCGCAGACTTGCCTCTCGGGATTGAGGGGTCAGACGGCAGCCGCTCCCGTAAATGCTGTATATGCGAAACCAAAGGAGGAAATAGAGTATACGGATCCCGGTCGCCGAGGTGAAAGACTCGGATGCAACCAGAATCTACGTTACGATGATGATGATAGTTTTGAGACCTCAAGGAGTAATCGTACTTACACTAAAAGCCTAGTAGGCGATAGCCTAGTGGCGTACGTAACGGACTGCTGAGACGAGGTCTCGAGTTCAATCCCCAGTCGCACCGGGCACACACCTCTGACTTTTCGTAGTTATGTGTGCATTGATAAATGTTAATTATCGCTCGCTTAATAATGTGCCCGGTAGATGGCAATAGGCTCGCCCCCTATAACATTGGGACCTTAACATAACTGGCGAATCTTGGGTATGCAATACACCTCTGCCTACCCCTTCGGATTGTGTTATATATGTTATAAAAAATAACCTCTTCATTTTCTGAATTCGGATAAAAAGACTTGAGCTATCATCAAAACTATTAAAAAATAACACTATCATAATTATAATTATCATATCGCATCTAAATCTCATACGACAACTAATTAATACTACAACTAACACGACAGCTCATTACCATACTAATTATCCTGCCATCGCCCGTCACGTGCGCGCGAGCACTTCATTGAATCTGCGCCGGCGCACCCCCCGGGGTACGCAGGCGTTTTGTTCAAGTGATTATAAGATGAGAAATATGATGGGTAAGATTGAGATGTTAGAATAAGATGACAGGAGATTACTTATCATTGCCGTTCAAAAAAGATCTTACGCAAAAAGGTTATAAACCTGAAAATCAAACCTGCAAAGTTGCAGGCCTATCGGATGCATTTCGGAGAGTGTGCGCTGGAATTGTACAACTTGATACCTCCAAGCCCTTTCCACCAACGAACGACCAGACGCACAGCGACGCGCCACCGCTACATGGTGGATATTCCACTCATACGCACGAAACGTTTCGGCGACACATTTATTATGCGCACAGCTAAGGAGTGGAATTGCCTGCCTGAGTCTGTGTTTCCGGAAAGCTATAACCTCGGAATCTTCAAGTCTCGAGTGAATAGGTTCCTTCTAGGCAAACGTGATCCATCGTAGACCACTTCGTCACTTACGACCAGGTGAGATAGAGGTCAAACGCGAGCCTAACATTCATAAAAAAAAATCAAGTGGTTATAAATTCTATTTCATCAAAATGCACAAGTTATAAGGAATGAATTCCCTTAAGAATGCAATATGAATATTATAAACTAGGTACCTGGCCATCCCCGGCTTCACCCGTGGCCTATTTCGAACCCCCGTTGCACCTCTGTCACCCATAAAATGCCAGCAACTTATTAGTTTTCGTATAAAGTATATGAATCTGCCAGATTTGTTCATATTTATGATTACTGCTCCACTCTCTTTGGTAGTAGCATGACTATGAAACAAACAAATAATGTGGTATTGTATTTGTAAAAGAATTTATAAAATCGGAGCAGATCCAGGGATAACCCAATACAACGTGACGTGGCGTAGTGGTAGAAAGTGGCGGCTTTGAACGCAATAATTCAATATTGAATAAATCACTTGTACTTTTCCACAATTATTTATTTATTTGAACCTTACCGGTTCTTACAGGATACAATTGCAGATTTGGAGCAACAACTGATTGAAGCCAGAGAAGAAATAGGTATCCTATGTGGAAAAATGACTCTCGAACAGTCAATCCAAAAAGCTTTTAATAGTAAAAATGGTAAAAAAAAAAAAAACATTGTAGACCTTTGATAATGCCGTAAGGTGAAACCGGTAAGGTTCAAATAAATAAATAATTGTGGAAAAGTACAAGTGATTTATTCAATATGTGTAGCAAGTTCCACCAAGTGCCATCAATCTCCAGTATAAACAGGCAATAATTCAATGTTGCGCTGGTTCAAACCCTAGTCACCAAGATTGTCTTTTTGGGATGTTTATTTAATTTCCTAAAAATTGCAGTATAGCGATATCAAGTGAGAAGTGCTTATAACAGCGTAAACTATAAAGTGAAAGATGCCTTTGAAAACTAATATTCTAATAAACAAAAATAGCAAGATGTCGCCACTAGTTAGTTGCAAAAAATGTAAAAAGCAAGTTGACCGGAAAGCCACTATTGCATGTACAGTGTGTAAAAAACACTATGAGTATAGCTGCATAGGCGATGGGGCTAAACTTAGAAAAGACTTTAAAACAAGTGTCTGGAATTGTGATAATTGCAAACAAAAAAATAAGGAGCAAAATACACCTATTTCAATTTCTGAACAGTCATTTGTAACCACGAGGAAAAAGCAAACTTCAATGGGTAACAAAGAACGCTCTCCGATACCCACAACTAGCTCCCCGGCTGAGAAAGGGAGTTGTTATGCAAATGTTGCAAGCGATCAACAGGAGTCGAGTCCTACATTGAGAGATACTATTGGCATCATTGAACAGCCTTTATCTAGAAGTATGGATTGCAATACGTTGGATCTATTCTCACTACAGGATTTCCAGGATATGCAGGAATCAATGAAAGCACTACAGTTAGAACTGAGTGGCGCACAGAATGAGCTGGAATTAGTTATTCTTGAAAACAATGACCTCCGCGAACAAAATACGAAACTGTGTAAGGACAATACCACATTAAAAAAGCTTTTAACTAAATCAACGAGTGGAACTCCATTGAAGAGAGGTAGATTTTCCTTACAACAAAGAGAAGTGAGTGCCATCTGCACACCATCACGACGCTGCACCTCGCAACCGAGTGAGATTGACACCAGTGGTACAGTCGCATTGATGCAGGATACAATTGCAGATTTGGAGCAACAACTGATTGAAGCCAGAGAAGAAATAGGTATCCTATGTGGAAAAATCCACACTCTCGAACAGTCAATCCAAAAAGCTTTTAATAGTAAAAATGGTCTGTCAACTCAGTGTATAGGAAATATTAACAATAATACTTCAAAAAATATAGTAAAAAATAAATTATGTATTTTGACCAATGTTAGTTCTTATGGTACACAACGGATAGTTGATGATACTTTCGGATATCATTTTGATTATTGTCGGTATATACATACGAATTGTACGGTAAAACAACTTCTGAATAATATTGATAGTAAGTTGCAGGGCTTTAATATGAACGACTACTGTATAATTATGTTAAGTGGTAATGAAATCAAACACTCAGACTACATTGCAATAATAAACACTATAAGAGAATCTTTAAAGCATGTGGACTACACAAATATTGTAATATGTACTCCAACATATATCTGTGGCTCCCCTATATATAATTATAAAATTGAATTATTTAATAGTCAGCTATATCGTGAGCTCAGTCACTCTACTTATGCCTATTATTTTGATACGAACAGACACCTCTCCTTTGATATGTTCTCACACAAAACAGGTCGAATAAATAGAAATGGCATACAAACTACACATAATGAAATCATGGTTATCATTAAAAGTGACTTATGTAAGTATTCCCCCATTCATGTACCGCTTGGAGATAAACAAACTCCCTCCCAGTTTTTTCTTGAGTAACAGTGTCTGTAAGCAAAAACCTGTTAAACAAATTTATAATATAGAGAAGCAAAAGCCTAGAAATAGAATACATGTTATTAAAAGCATAATTTATTATCAAAATGTAAGAGGTTTGCGTACTAGAACCAATGTCTTCTACAATAATATTCTATGTAATTCATATGATATTGTAACTCTCACGGAAACATTCCTTAATGGTTCTGTAAATGATGCCGAATTATTTCCGCCACATTATATAGTACTGCGGAAGGACAGACATGGTGATACTGGATATGGGGGATTGTTATTGGCTGTCAAAGACTGCTACACAGTGAAAAGGGTAACAGATGTAGACGGATTAACTGATGATAAAGAACTACTATTTGCGATAATATCTAAGAAAAATATTAACTTGTTTATCTGTATTGTATACCTGCCTCCTAGTTATAAGGTTAGTCAGTACCTGGATGTTTTGTCTTGTATTGAAAACGCTATCAGTGCGTATAGCGATTATAAGTCTGTGGTTGTGGGAGATTTTAATCTTAATTCCTGCACTAACGCTGTAGTAACACAATTTGAAATGTTTTTAGAATTTTGTAAGTTACGGCCTTGTAATAAAATCTATGATAATACCACGGGAAAGTACAACTTGGACCTGGTTCTAACCAATGAAGATCCCAAAAATTTCAACATAGTATCCGATATTGAGCCTCTTGTACGATTAGATACCGGGGCTAATCACCCCGCTTTAGAGATAGACTTAACCTTGTTTAAAAATAATGTAATAATTTATCCACCGTCTTTAACAAAGAGCAATAATTTGAATAACCCCAGCCCCGAGTGGAACTTTCGCAAGGCGGATTTCTATGGGCTATATGCTGAAATTGAAGATATAGATTGGAGCGACCTACTTCTACAGACTGATGTTAATGTAGCAGTGGATGCACTATACAAAAAGTTAAATAGCGCCATTAGCAAACACGTCCCTCAAAAAAGTATACCACGTAATCAACAATATATATATCCAACATGGTTTACTGGGGAGATCATACATTACATTAAACTAAAGCATTATAATTTGAAAAAGTTTAAGGAAAAGAGATTAGAATTTAATAAAGAGCTTTTTAAATATTATAGGTAATAATAATAATAATAAATAATAATAAATGTTTATTTGACTCAAAAATCAATACAATATTTTTACAAACAAATAACTGTGCGCTATAACTTTCATACAATTAATGTTGATACTGATTCCCAAACTAGGCCAAAACCTGTATCTTGGGAAACAGTGCTCTTTTGACTATTCGTTACAATTGAGTGACACAGTGACTTTTAATTACAAGAATTATTGTACAAGGTAAGTTTTAAACATTCATTTTATTAGATAAGATGTTACAAATCACTATAACTTCGTGTTGAGTAAGTAGCGTAGTATAATAATGTAAGTCAGTATGGATGTATGTGGGATGTTGTAATGTATGTATGTATGCCTGTATGCATATATGTATGTATATTGTGTGAATGTGAGTGTGTGTGTGTATGTGTATGTGTGTGTGTATGTGTATTTGTGTGGGTATGTGTATTTGTGTGTGTGTGCGCATGTGTGTGTGTGTGTATTGGTGTGCGTCTGTTTGTGTGTTCGTATGTGCGTACGTTGAAGAGAGTTAGTCATCAAAAGTGTTCACTCCAGAAATTTTAGTATTGCTTCTGTACCGTCATAGTCATATTGAAGTAACCAACTTGTTGCTATATTTTTTACGTCATGACGATTCAGACCCACTATGTTTTTATTTTTGTGAAGCAAGTTGTATACTTTACAGCCCAGACTTTTGAATTGGCGCCTAGCGAATGCTGTCCTACTGCGAACTACCGGACACACTGACCTCTTGCTACGCTTTTTACCAGGTTCTGGAGGAGCTACGTTTTGGTGAATCTTAATTATTGATTTGAGCACAAAGAGTTGTCTCACAGTTAGAACTTGATTGTCAGCGTATAGTTGAGCAGTGGGGTACCTAATTGGCTTCTTATTTAAGACTTTGAGCACGGCTCTCTGCGCTCTCTCAAGTTCCAGAAGTTGCGTCTTACCTGCAACCCCCCACACTGGGATACAATATTGAATAACAGATTGACAGAGAGCGATATATTCCATTTTTAGTTTTTGTAGAGAGGCTGTGTCACGCAGGGCTCTAAAAAAGTAAATCAGCTTTCTAGTTCGGGCTTTAACCGTAGCAACCTGGACGTCCCACGAGAGCATCTATTTGCACTCCTAGATACTTTGCACAAGAGGCTCGAGCTATTTCCTGGCAACCACAATCTATATCCCGGGCACATGTATGGGCTTTTAAAGCGTAGTTGTTAGGTGGAGTATTAAGTTTAGATAGGGAGAAAGGGACGAAGAGAGTTTTACTCAGGTTGATTGTAAGTAAGTTCTTAGAAAGCCAGATCATTACCAGTCTTAGAGTTTTCCGCTCTTTTCTTCACTATCTGCCAGTTTGGACCCCATACTACAAGTGCAGTGTCGTCCGCATAGGTGAAAGTGCTGGTATAAGGGAGAGGCATGGTACAGAGATCATTTACATAAAGCTGGAACAATGTGGGGCCTAAAATACTCCCTTGCGGGACGCCAGTAGTAACATTAACCTCATTCCCAATTTTTACTCTCTGATTCCTTTTTTCTAAGTAGTTCCTGAAAATATTGAGGGGGAGACCACGTATCCCCAATTTTTCCATTTTGTCCAGCAAGACTGACGCAGAGACTGTGTCGAACGCTCTGGAAAGGTCCAAAAATATGCACAGACATCTATTGTTCGAGTCTAAGTTTTTGACAACGTTGCTAGTCAGATCTATCACGGCGTCTTCGGTGGAAATACCTGAACGAAATCCATACTGGTTTTTGGCTAAAATATCAAATGTTTCTAGATAATGTTTAAGTGCGTTATTCAGGATTCTTTCCAGAATTTTCGACATTGCAGAGAGTATTGAGATAGGTCTATAGTTGTCAACGCAGTCCCTGTTGCCACTCTTGTGGACCGGATGAATAATGGCTTTCTTCAAAGCTTCCGGAAATATACCCGAGTTTATAGCAAGGTTGCAGATGTGGGTTATTGGGGGGACAAGTTCCTTGCAGAGCTTTAGAACGCGAGCTGGTATACCATCCCACCCTGTGGCACAATCTTGCCGTAATTGAGAAATTATGGTATCAACGTCAGTCTCAGTCACTTCCAATAGGACCATAGATGAAAGTGAGTTCGCTGGTGGAGAGGCTGGCAAGGGGCTGCTTTTACCCGGGTCAAGAGGTGTAATTTTTTCGGCTAACTTCATTCCAACAGAAGCAAAGAAGACGTTTATGTCGTTTACGGATTGTTTAGGGTCACAGTTAGTGCTTAGGAGCTCCAGGGGACAATCGTGGTTCTTCAGAGTACCCATGATGCTTTTAATTGCTGTCCAGAGGGCTTTTATATTAGAACCAGCCTCGTCAATCAAATTTTTATTATATTTTAATTTGACGTCTCGAACGAGGCGATTGCAGTAGTTTCGATACCGTGTATACGTTATTTTGAGAGTTATGTTATCAGGAGATTTTCTATGTTTGATGTGCAATCTATCCCGGTTTCGGATGCATCGAACCAGCCCTGGGGTCATCCAAGGCTTCAAGATCCTATGTTTTCTAGATATCTTGTTGACGCTTGTGTAATTGGAGATTATTGTTGATAGGGTTGAAATAAAGCAGTTTGTAGCGGCATTTGTATCGTACATTTGCATTATATTAGAGAAGTCAGTCTTTTCGATTTCAGTTTTAATGTCCGTTAAGTTGATTTTACTTTTAATATGAGAGTTATTATTAGAAATAATCTTAGATTGTTCTAGGAATAGAGCAATGGGTTTGTGATCAGTTATGTGGGATTCTAAGACTAAGGTAACTGAGGGGAGATTTGATTTAACAAAAAAATGGTCTATGCACCTTTGGCTAATTCTAGTGGGGAAAGTATGAGTAGGGAACAATCCATAGGAAGCGTTAACAGTTAAATATTCATCATATATTAAATCAGAGCTATCGGGACGTATATTAATGTTTGTGTCACCCACCAAAACCGAATGATGCGTGGTTAGAGTATCATAGACATTATTGAGACTCTCTATAAAATTGTTATGGTCTTCTACCGATTTTAGGGATGGGGAACGATACACTGCCACGACAGCAACCCGATCATCAACTAGACACAACAAGCAACTAGCTCCTTTGAAATACGGCTCGCTAACCCTACAATTGAGTTCTTTTTTTGTATAAATTACAAGACCATCGTTTTGGTTAAGTAAGGATTTTGAATTGTGCGCTATGTAACCATCTAAACCAGGTATAGTGTCAGTTTTACTTAGCCAGCACTCGCCGAAAATAATAATATCAAAAACAACACCTGTCGTAGACAGCATTAAGATAAACTGATCAAGATTTTTGTTTAAGCTACTAATATTTACATGAATTATTTTGAGAGACCGACGGCCAGTATAGAGGAGACAATCTTCCGGTTGACAGTTGAATGAGCGCACAGTGGGGTTTGTATCTAGTTCCTTGTTTATTTCGTCAATGTTAGCCATTTAAGCTTAGAATCACTATACATTGTACTACTAGTACTCCTAAGAGAAAAGGGGTGACTAGGTTAGGCTTTAACGAAAGTAATATTGCAACATCAAAGTAGCCATATGGCACGATACAGAATAATATTGAGTATGATTGTTGGAATTTAGCTGTAGGTAGTATTATGAATGGTATTATATTATGGGGGTGAGTATGAGTGTACACTTTATGAATGTATGAAGGTAAGTGTCTGAGGATTTGCGGGTGTAGATTATTGTGTGTAATAGGTATTTTGAATATATTGTATGATGGTGTGTAGTGATAATGACTTGCATCTGTACATATTTTACAAGTTAGATTAAGGATAGAGAAGCTTAGACATGCAATATAAATATTTTTTGTTTCAGACAGCGGCGTGATGCGAGTAAACACCAGGTAATAACAATAATATATTGGTAAACATTTCGAGCTTAGGTTAAAAAGACATGCAAGGTATGCTGTTATAGGAGTAGTCGGCAGTGATTGTCACATATTATTACTTAAGTCCTGGAGGAACTTCTCAGAGGAAACCAGTAATTGTTTTTCTCCATCTGCCTTACGTAGGAAAATATTTCCGTTTGTTGTCCAGCAATATTTATAGGCATGCTGTTTAGCAAACTCACGCGTTTGATGAAATAGCTTTTTGGAGCTTGCGGGAAGGAAGTCTGATACATAAACCGCAATTTTTTTACCGGTGATTTTCAATGACTCGGTATTCAGCTTGTCCTCAAATTTCCTCTCTTTATTGTATACTCGAGCCGAAGAGATCATGTCCAGTTTCATATCCACAGTTTTGAATTCTGCAATTATGGGCCGCACTGTGCCTGGTTTCCCGGGGAGACGAAATATATCACGTAGATCGGTAGGGGAGATCGCAGTCCCTACGATGCCACCAATTTTACAGACAGTGTTTTTTAAGTCCTTAGAAGTTTCATTTTCAACCTGCGGGATGTTCCTAATTTCCACATTTGCGGATCGAGTTTTTACTTGCAGATCTTTTATTTTTGCCTCCAGATTTTCAACATTCCGTCGCAGTTCCAATCGTTCTTTTAGTAAAACGTCTAGACTGCTTTTAACATCTTCGTATTGTTGACTTAAGAAGGACATGGAATGTACTATCTCGTCATTTGATTTCTTTATTTTGTTGTTCTGAGCCTTAAGTTCCCTAATGTCAGAGGATAGTTGTGTAATTAAGGAATTTTGTGACTTGTACATTTCATTTATTTGACTCTGGAATTCAGATTTCCAGTTGATAAGTAGTTCTCTGATATCCTCGTTATCATTCTTCTCCAAGTCGATTGGACTAGGTTGCTTTATAAGGCGTCGTTTAATTCTGTTACCGCTTAGGTATACGAGCGATGTATTGTCCAACTTATTCAACTCAGAATCAGATTGAGTGTATTCCGGAGTGATCGGCGGTGAGCGTCTAACCGACATCGCTGTATTACGCGGTTAAATAGGTAGGTACTCAAGCAGAATATTCAGCTACCTATTTGATAAGTAATGTAGACTCAAACGCGAAACCTAGATGCAAGCAACAAGACGGCCACCTTTGTGTATTATTAGCAACCATATAAAGGCAATAAATCAGTTCTTCAGAGTAAATACAGTAAACATTTATATCAGTAACAAGTAAGGAGTTTGTAAAATCATAGCTCGCAGATAGGTACACCAACAACGGCGGGGTGTGTGTTGGGTTTGGGGTGTGTGTTGGGTAAGGGGTGTGTGTTGGGTAACCTCCTCGAGTGTCGCTCCGATTCCGATCCCGCTGCAGTCCGGGGGGACCGGAATCGGAGCGGCCGGTACACCCTGGGCGGCGGTCAATGGCTTCCCCTTCACCCCTTCATAGGGTTGGCATTGATCGTCGGCCAATACCCAACGTGGCGGGAACACATCGCTCTCCGTACTCCTCTGCTTTCAGAGGAGACAGGATGAGCGATGCTGTTAGTGGTGAGATGGCCCAGGGTCAGCCGGGGTGCGAGGGATATGCTCTATGGGTAACCTTACACCCCGGCGTCTGAAGACCCGAGACGGCGTGCGGTTTTAGTCGGTGCAAGCCCGACATAACCGCCCCCGCTGGCCGGTGGGGGGGTATCCGAAGGGATTTCCGCACGATAAAAAAAAAAAAAAAAAAAAAAAGGTACACCAACAACGGCAATGTAATGCGAGTCGTTAGGTACATGTAGTCGCAAGCGCAGTGGGTGAACGATAAACAAGGACAAAATTATCACCTGTCTCTTTAACGTTGCGGGTGTGCGGGGCGCCCCGTTAAGATCCTCAGCTGTGGCACCCGATTTCAATCACTGTACCGTTAAGGTCGAAATTCACTTATTGGTTGATAGTTGAGAAAGGGAACTACAAACGATGTTATTTAAACTCACAAGACAACTTGAGCTTAATTATTTAAATGATATTTATTAAATCGGCACAATAAAACAGTAACATGTATGCACTGTATCAGAGCTTGGACGAAAGAGGACAAGGTCCAAAGTCAAGGGACTTATAGATAGTGCTTCTCAAAATTATCTGAAGACAGTGGGAAACAAAATTACCAGTGATCCCTCTAAGTTTTGGGAATATGTGAGGGAAAAGAAAAAGAACAGACATCAAAACAAGGAATACACGTACGAAAATATAACAGTTCAGGGACAAGAAGCTACTGATGCTTTTGCTCGTTATTTTAGTTCTGTCTTTCATAAAAACATTCCGCAGCTGGACCCACAGTTGGCGGAACGTACAACACATGTACATGGGTTTCAAATTCGCATCCCTTACATCAATAGTACAGATCTGAAAATTGAAGCCCGGCGTCTTAAATCGACATCAGCTTACGGGCCAGACAATGTACCTCCTTTTATGGTTAAGGATTGTCTACCAGCACTCGAAGAACCTCTTCTTTACCTATACAATCTCGCCACGCAAAGTAGTTCCTATCCTTATGCTTGGAAAGTTTCACGGGTTACGCCGGTACCCAAAAATGGGTCGTCGACAGATATTACCAATTTTAGACCCATTGCAATATTGTCGGTATTTAGTAAACTATTTGAGGCTATCATTAACAGGCATATAACATTTCAAGTCCGTACTCTATTGAATGATTCACAACACGGTTTCCGCCCTGCGCGATCTACCATAACGAATCATATTAACTTTGTAGACTACCTAAAAACTAATATAACATCAGGCTGTCAGGTTGATGCGGCATATTTTGATTTTGAGAAGGCGTTTGATCGCGTGGATAATGATATCCTCTTGGCTAAGCTGTCTTCTATAGGATTTGATAAGCAACTCATGAGATTTATGGCTGATTATCTTGGAGACAGAAGACAGTATGTCAAGCTGGGAAACCATAGATCACACGACTATTACACGAGGTCTGGGGTGAGTCAGGGTAGTACCCTAGGACCGACCTTGTTTCTCATCATGATAAATGACTTGCCTGCTGTCCTGTCCCGATCAGAGTGCCTGATGTTTGCAGACGACCTTAAGTTGTTTGCATCGGTTAGGGAAATTGATGACTGCGAGGCTTTGCAACGGGATATTGACGCGGTTGCAGAATGGAGTGTAACAAATAAACTGGCATTGAATATCTCGAAATGCAAATTGATTACCTTCACTCGATCACGTTCTCCAATAACAATGTCCTATATGTTGGGTGGGACGCAGCTTGAGCGTGTTGCATCCATACGAGATCTTGGCCTGATATTTGACGCAAAATTGGACTTTCATGAACACATGAGAAATATATGTAAGGCAGCAAGCAGATCTCTGGGATTCATAATAAGGACAGCATACCAATTCAATAATGTCCTCGCAGTAAAGCTCCTATACAACTCATATGTGAGAAGCAAGTTGGAGTACAACGTTATTGTCTGGAGCCCCTACGAAACTACTTATGCCTTAATGATCGAGAGAATACAACGCAAGTTCGCCCGGTATCTCTACAAGCGCTCATACGGATATTATCCTTTCATGTATCCCTCCCTGTTTGTCACAGGGATGATAAGTCTAGAAACCCTAGAGCTGAGTCGTAATTGTTTACATGTAATACATTATTACCTATTACTACATAATAAGGTAGATAACCCATCCGTCTTGGCATCCATTAATTTCTTTGTCCCAAATAGATATGTGCGTGCCACCGGGCGTAGACAGCATCGCCTTTTCGTAACGCCACCGACATGGCGCGTGCCTCAGGCCGCCACTTGCCCCACCGCAAGGGCGGTGGAATTAATAAATGGTCTACTGCGATCTAACCCTGATGTCGATGTGTTCTCCGACAATATGCATCAAATGATGAGAAACGTCATAACGTACCTGAATGCACCCTCATGAGACGTGCATCAGAATTGGCTTAGCAAATTAGTAGTGGCTTATACACATTAGGAATATTATTAATAATACTTTATTACTTGTATGTACCTAGTAGATTAAGTTACCTGTTAGTTAGTAAGTAGTATAACATTATAAGCGCTTTGGTGTTACACTGTTAGCTTGTATTGTTTGTAAATAAATAAATAAATAAATAAATAAATAAAAAACAAGCTCACAAACTTTACCTCTTTATAATATTAGTAAAGTACAAAAGTCGGCAAAGTGGAGGGAAGTTCGCGCATATGCACTCTATGGATCAGCCAAAAAACTATTAAAATAAATAAATAAATATTCTACGACATTCTACACAGCTCTTTCTAGACTCAAAGTAAGCATAGTTTAACTAGCTTGAGTTATGGGTTCCAGAATGGGGATAAACATACTTATATACTTTTTTTTTAAATACATACATATTAGGCATAGAAACACCCAGAACAATGCAAATAGCACTGAGCGGGAATCGAACCCGCGCCCTCTGACGTAGCAGTCGAATGCACTACCGCTACGCCACAGAGGCCGTCATTCAAGGACTGATCAACCAATGACTCGGGCCTTTTGAGCTTGTGATTGGTTAGCTGGCGTGCCTCCGCCGTTGCGACCCGCACTCCCACCAAAGATACCTAATAATGCTTTCTGCGTAGTAGTTCTAGAGGACATTTTCAAGTTGTTGCATCAACACAAACGAGGACTGGACTACAGAGGCTCCCCTTGGTGTAAGCTCCGTAAACGCTTTAATTTATCATTCTCCATTCCAAATTACTTTAAAACATATAAGCTGTCTATGTTTTAAAAATCACCTGTTGAATCTCTTCATTTTGATACCCTACTCGATAAGTTTTAAGTGAAAAATGTTTTTTGACAACATACATTTTGACCCTAAATATCACCGCATAGTTTTATCACCGCAGGGCAGTGCGTGATGGTGACATCCTTACTCTCTTGGAGTCCTAACGTGAACCCAGGAGATTCCGATAAGCGATTCCCAGCAAATTAGGTTAAGTCTCGTTAAGTACCAACTTTCTCAAATGTGTTAACTTTAACCAACGATGACCATCTCATTTACCCGCACATAATAAACAGCTGATCAGTGCCTGGCGCAGATGGGTAAATAAAAATGGCTGGTAGGATTTGACTTAAATTTTTGCACAAGTATAGAGACATCAGGGGGTCATCTCGAAACCGGAGATGGCCTAGGGTCAGTTGGGTTGCGAGGGAAATTATTTATGGGCAACCTTACACCCCGGCGTCTGAAGACCCGAAATGCGTGCAGTTATAGTCGGTTCAAGCCCGACATAACCACCCCCAATGCGAGGAGGTATCTGAGGGGATTTCCGCAAAAAAAGATATAGACATAACATAACATAACATAAACTCACGCATATATCCCCGAAGGGGTAGGCAGAGGTGCTAGCACCCACATTTCGCCAGTTTATGTTTAGGTCCCAATGTAATAGGTGGCGAGCCTATTGCCATTAACCGGGCACTTATAAACATGCGATAAATACACACATAACTTCGAAAAGCATCGAAAAGTCATTGGTGTGTGCCATGGTAAAACCTGGGATCGAACCCGAGACCTCGTCTCAGCAGTCCATTACCCATACCACTAGGCTACCGCTGCTATATAGATATAGATATAGAGACATCATCATCTCTCGGTAGCCCTTTGGAGCCTGACGTTCATCTCTTACTCCTAATGTGATGGAAAAATTGACTGGAATTCTGCATCTAGGCACAGAACCTTGCAAGGTTCTATCAGTAGAAGTATTCCAGACAGAGCCGAAGATATAGGCTAGTCAATAGCTACACATCTGGCATAGTAATTATACTTGTAATTTAAGTAAAACGTTTAAAACATAATTTTAAGGTGTATAATATCGACATAAATATTGTGTCAATACAGGGTGTTAAGTTAAAATTAATTAGTTTGTGACAAAATATTCTATTATCTATTATTTTTATCTATGGTATGTATTTTAATAGATCAATGCAGTTGTTTGGATGTATAGAGCCTAATACAACATCACCTGCAAGCCGATACACCTGCTGATTGACGGGCGATGCTCTGGCGCAGGTTTTTCTCTCTGGGTTGGGAGGTCAGGCGGCAGTTGCTCCCATAAAATCGAAGTAAACCAATTTATGAAGAAGTACGAGAGCGGACGTCGAGCTCTATATACAACATAACATATCTTCACGCCTGTATCCCTGAAGGGGTAGGCAGAAGTGTATTACACACCCACGATTCCCCAATTATGTTTAGGTCCCAACGTAATAGGGGGCGGGTCTATTGCTATCTACAGGGCACATTACTAAGCAAGCGATAATTAACATTTTTAATACATTAGGTGTGTACCCGGGGCGACTAGGGATCGAACTCCAGACCTCGTCTCGGTGGTCCGTTACGTACGCGACTGGACTCCAAAGTATAGGATTTACATAGATATATTGGGTCGCGAAAGCAGGCAGAGCTGTGAGCATACACTAGTATTTAATAATATAAAACACTAATATATTTGACAAATGGCTAATATATAATCATAATGAAGGTACCAAAACCGCTGAGTCATACTACAGGTAGCCCGAAAAATATTCCGGATATGGCCACTCAGAAAATGTACTAAATTATAAATCATTAGCGTCAGAGTGTATCTGTTTAAGCGTAAGGGTATCGGCAGAAATGTCGTGTCATTGTGCCACCTAGAGTTTCGGGGACTTGAGTTTTAATTTGTGTTCCGTAGACAAAAATTAAACTACATTTAAGTATAGATTTAGATCGGAAAAAGAGAACATCTAGGACGGGACTTCTCCGATTTATTATATACATCTCAAGGCGACACTGGAGCCATATACCGTAATTCTTGCGAACTACGGAAACAATGAATGACTTTTCAATCAGTTTAAACATTGTTTTTTGATTACTTCGCCAGATTAATTCAATGAATTTTTTAAGCAATTAGTATGCTCACTTTTCCTGTAGATTTAAATCGGAAAAAGATAACATCTAGGACGGGACTTGAACCCGCGACCAGTCCCTTACCCCTGTAAGGGACTGGTCTGAATACATTAAGTATATTCCTGCAAGTATATCCCTGAAGAGATAAGCATTTTGTTATTCCGGTTTTAAGTAATAGGGGGCAAACCTATTGCCGTCAACGAGCCTAGTAGTATCCCTGTTGTGATCTTGTTGTATCCCTGATGGCGGTACCACACTTCGCTATGTGTTATTTGTTATAATTATGACTATGCAGTATTCCTGCAAATATTTGTCATGTGATCGTCATTTGTCATTTGATGTGCCGAACATGCCAAATATATGTGTTACTGCAGCTGTTGCTCTGGTACTTGTGACTTATTTGTATTCTTTGATTTGTGTCAAAAAGCAAGTGGACGGTGGACAAGTGGATATACACGTATTTGCTATTCGCACTTAAGCGTTATGCTTGCGAATAAGCCCTCCACACTTTGTCTTATGCAGCTGAATAAGACGAATAATGAAATAACGCAGCGAGTGTGGTTCTGCCAATAGGCTGAATTTCACTAGTGGAAAAACGTAATGTAAACTAAGTTTTCACACTTGACTTGATGGAATTCTTTGAGTAAAACGTAATAACATGGTTTAATTCGCCGTAACTACGGTTCCTCTTCTTGGTGAAATCCACTGTTAGTCGTCTTGTATGATACTCACAAGAAAATATTGAGCGACTCTTGTAGTTATCTTGCTTGACCAGGAACGATGCGTGAATCTTTTTTATACACTTACACCTGCATGTCCTTGAAGAGGTAGGCAGAAGTGTTTAGCATCCATAATAACGCCAATAATATCTTTCGATCCCATACATTGCCATGTCGTGAGCACCAGCTGCAGTTAGGGCTTACACGATTTGTATTCAAATTCACTAGAAACTAAATGACAGATAGACAGAAGTATGTTTCACATCAACTCCTCGGTAGCTTATTGGTTAAGGAACCTCTCGATCGAAAGGCCGACTGCCTTACAATCGAGAGGTTCCGGGTTCGAATCCAGTTCAACACACTACCCACGTGAATCCACTCCTAAAACAAGCAATTTTAACTTGTCAAATTTTACTTGTCTTCGACCGGACACTATTTTCAAACGTTACATTCCCAAATAAAAAAACCGAATATCAGTTTGTACGACCCGGGAATCAAACTCGGTACCTCAGTAAACTACCTCACAACCGTCGCACCGCAACGCCACAGTCTAAAATTAATAATCATCATGTTTAAAAATTAAATGCTCGAAATATCAGTCAGCCAGGCCGAGGCCGGGACCTCTAAAATTCTCACAAGGTGATTTTAACAAAAACAAACAGTGATCATTATCCGTCATTACGGGCGCGATGTGTGTCGTTAATCATCCTCTCGTTAGATGACGGTTATATGATCATTATCTTTAGGGTACGTGATCCTTTTGTCAGCCGTATTCAATTGTATTTAAAACTAGCTGCGAGCGCTGGCTTCGCCCTGCTTCAATAATACCACCATACCCGTGGACTTTCCTAAATTCTCCTTTCATACAAACCTTGTCCTGAGAATAACGAACACAAAAAAGATTTATCCAATTAGGTGCAGTCGTTGTCGTGGTTTTATATATATAGACTATTTACTCGCGGATTCGCCTGAGTGGATATCGGTTATCGCGATTAAAAATAGGCCTATTTCCTTTACCAAGCCCTAGTCTAAAACGCTCTAATGTATATTTATTCATAATCAAGTGCCTGTGCCTATAATAATACAAAGTTTCTTGGCGTTATTTTTGAAAATGACGAAGTTTCATACAAACTTTCAGGTATATAACATAACATAACTTCACGCCTGTATCCCCCAAGATGTAGGCAGAGGTGTACACACACACACCTACGATTCGCCAGTTATGTTAAGGTCCAAATGTCATAGGGAGCGAGCCTATTGCCATCTACCGGGCACAATATTAAGCGAGCGATAATTAACATTTATTAATGCACATATAACTACGAAAAGTCAGAGGTGTGTGCCCGGGACGACTGGAGATTGAACTCGAGACCTCGTCTCTGCAGTCCATTACGTACGCCACTGGGCTATCGCCGCTTTTATAATAAAAATACGAAATTCAATTATGACAATTATAGAACACTTTATTGTACATCAGTATCATTCTCGTGTTTTTAAATTTTTAACTCCATAAACTTAATCGAAGAGAAATTTTATAAGTGTGCTGACAACTGCTCGCCTCACCCTACATATCAAGTGATCATTCCCGAATACATGTTGAGTCATAACTTGTACAAATAATTTATTTTAATACGACCCAAAACTGTTTTAATATCATTAGTTACACTTATAATGTATCAAGTAACTGTGCTTCTTAATAACTAATTTTGAAGTTTTGTGGTTAGGGTATAAAGTGACGGAATGTTGTGGAATGCATTCCATAGATAACTCCGATTAGTTAAGTCGATTGTACAATAGGAATAATATCAATTACTAAAATATATTATGATTTCTATACGGTTATTTTTAAGAAGATGGGGTAATTCTATGTACCTGTACCTTTTTTTTTTTTTTTTTTTTTATCGTGCGGAAATCCCTTCGGATACCCCCCCGCCGGCCAGCGGGGGCGGTTATGTCGGGCTTGCACCTACTAAAACCGCACGCCGTCTCGGGTCTTCAGACGCCGGGGTGTAAGGTTACCCATAGAGCATATCCCTCGCACCCCGGCTGACCCTGGGCCATCTCACCACTAACAGCATCGCTCATCCTGTCTCCTCTGAAAGCAGAGGAGTACGGAGAGCGATGTGTTCCCGCCACGTTGGGTATTGGCCGACGATCAATGCCAACCCTAGAAGGGGTGAAGGGGAAGCCATTGACCGCCGCCCAGGGTGTACCGGCCGCTCCGATTCCGTTCCCCCCGGACTGCAGCGGGATCGGAATCGGAGCGACACTCGAGGAGGTTACCCAACACACACCCCTCTATGTACCTGTACCTACTATTAGTTCAGCTGTTTAGAACGGGTTCGGGTTCGTGTGCTGGTAAAGAACTTTTTTCAGTCAGTCTGCCAGTCCAATAATCTTCATGAAAGTCATTGATGATAACCAATAAGCCATAAACATAGGTCAGTCGGGGTGCGAGGGATATGCTTTATGGGCAACCTTACACCCCGGCGTTTTAAGACCCGAGACGGCGCTTTTAGTCGGTTCAAGCCCGACATATCCGGGGGGTATCCGAAGGGATTTCCGCACGATAAAAAAATGGTACTTTGTGCAATGACCAGTGTTATCATCGAAGCGTTTTTTTGACGTATTGACTAGTATCCTTTAGTCTTCTTCAACTTCGACTAGATTTAATGACATTTTGAAGCAATTTGTATGCTAATTTTTCCTATAGATTTAACTCGGAAAAAGTGAACATTTAGGACGGGACTTGAACCCGAGTATTCTCCGTTACAGGGAGAATACTCTGACCAACTGAGCTACCTGAACACATCCAAGATATTCGAAATTCTCCAATACATTACGGCTCGGGTCACGGCTGGAGCCATCTACCGTAATTCTTACAAACTACGTGTGCACGACACAAATAAACTATAGACACATGTGCCAGTGACACGTAGATTAAGTAAGCGTGAATATAACGAATAAATTATGAAAATGTTAGATTTACGTAAATTAAAACGTAATTATGTAATAACTTTGATATTAAGCTAAGATAAATAGCTTACTACTGTTAGGAGTTAGTTTTCTGAGTAATTAAGTATGTTAGAGCCAAATTAAATAAAGAAAGTACATTCCCCGAAAAGCATAATTGCAAATATAATTACGTAAATGCATTACTCAGAATCTAACATAACTTCGTATAAATAGGAAATACGACTTTGTATATTAGTATGTAAGTTTAATTACACCCCGCGACTGCCTCCCACACCGTAAGAAGCGAATATGCGCTCCCCCGGCTGGTGCCATTTTATTATATAGTAGCTCGCGGGAGGCAAGGCCCATATATAAGCCTGAGGGGTCAATCCGCCCGTCATTCAGTAACCCGACGTCGCACGGTACAGATGTAAGTACCTATCGTCGTGCAAGTCTTATCTCTACCTATGTACATATATGCTATGTAATTAATATGTAAAACATAAGTTTTATAAATAAATGGAAATGCGGAGGTGAGGTAATTTGGATCGCGGGCCAGCACTACAAAAGACTATAAAAGCAGGGACTATTTGGTAGGAAATTAATTGGACATTTTGCAACAAGTAGACAACAAGAGTCTCTCAAGGAACAAGGAAGCTCAACAGGAAGTAGTAGATCAAGAGTAGTGCTGGGCCAAGTACATCCGATGCCTCACTGACGTCAATGAAGTCCACCCATCCAAGTGTTTCATTCTTCGACTCAACATCCAACAAATACAGTCCACTGAAGGCGACCGCGAAGTAGTGGCAGTCTATTTGGAACCTTATCAGGTCATAGTCTGTTACGAACCACGGTCCTTAACATTGGTCCTTCGGAGCCGAATAAAGTCCACGGTCCTCCGAAGATCCAGGTCAACTTCAAGTTAACTGCCAGCCGTAGACGTTTCATCGTTCTTCAACTAAGGGAGAAGTGACAGTCTATTCGGAACCTTATCAGGTCATAGTCTGTCACGAACGTCTATGGTCCATTGGAACCGGGTCGAAGGGTAGGAATAAGGTCCACGATCCGTCGGAATTCCAGGTAAGTATAAACTTGAAGAAAGAAGAATGGTTCTCACCAGGGATGGAGGGAAGCGTCGTCAGGAAGAGGAACCAGCATCAGCACCAGCATCAAGATCAGTACTACACCCTGCGGCCACGGAAGAGGCCAGAAGTTATGCGGACAGTGGTGCGTCGGAAGCCACAGTCAGCACCGAGCAGACCACGTCCAGCACAACTGTGACTACTGAAGAGTCGGGGACGACAGAAAAAGGATCGCCCCACTCCCGCGCTGTTGTATATGGAGAGCCTAGCTCACAGCGCACCATGCGGCCTTTGGACACGAGGTCACGCCGCTCCACCAGTTCAAGAAAGAAGAAGGAACTGGAGGTCAAACAACGCTTGGCAGAACTGAAGCTCAAGCAAATACAAGCCGAAGCAGAGATAGAACAGATCCGTCTACAGCGGCTACTGCAGGACGAGAGCAGCGACGATGGGTCTGAGGAAGATCTGGCATCGGTACGTATTAACACGTGGCTACAGAAGAATGACGCTGCGGCACCCAACCTGAAGGAAAAGGGGCAAGACATCGAGGAAAACACTCAGACCTGCCTAGATAGGGGTCAACTAGTGGAGAAGTGTCAAACCCAGGAAAAATCAGAAGGAAGTGCCCCAGTGAAGAACTCCGTGATCGATGTAGCTACGCTCACCGCGGCCCTATCCCAGGCTATGAGATGCAACAGGGAGCCGCCCAAGTATATACGAGAACTACCGATCTTCAGCGGCAGCAGCACAGAATGGCTCGCCTTCAAGACTACGTATGAAGAATCGGGTATATACTTCACGAAGAACGAAAATATCGCAAGAATAAGGAAAAGTTTACGTGGACTCGCACAAGAAGCAGTCGAGTGCCTAATGCTGAGTCAACCTGACCCCGAGGTGATCATAAGGGCCCTCGAGAGAAGATTTGGTAGACCAGAAGCACTCATCCACGTCGAGATGGAGAAGCTCAAGACTCTCAACAAAGTGACTGATAACGCCAAGGACATCTGTATCTTCGCTGGGAAGATAGCAAACATCGTGGGAACCATAGAAGCCTTGAGGAAGCCGCACTACCTACACAGTCCAGAGATGTGCAGAAGTATCATCGAGAAACTCACACCTATACTCCGAAACAAGTGGTACGACTTCGCTGCAAAGAAGAAAGAAGACATACCAGAACTGAAGAAAATATCTGTGTTCCTGTCAGAAGAGGCAGACAAGTGCAGCTCCTACGCGCTCCCAGAGGTGAACCACACAGAAGACAACAGAAGAGTCAGTTATCGTCCTCAAAGAAGCAGAAGAGTTGAACAGACGCTCACCATCAACAAGGAGACATCAGAAGAGAGATGTCCACAGTGTAGCAAGGATCATAAGCTACCTGACTGCAAGCAGTTCATCGCCCTAGACAACACCGCGAGATGGGAAACAGCCAAGAAGAATAGAGTCTGTTTTCGCTGTCTTCGAAGTAACCACCGACGCGCCACATGCAGAGCACCAGCCTGTGGGAAGAACGGGTGCCAGATAATGCACCACCGACTACTGCATCGCGATATGCCGCCAAGGGACCGTGAAGAACAGAAGGAAGACATCACGACCTCAACGGCAGAAGTAGCCACAACAGCAGTTCCCCGCAGTCAGCGCAAGGCCTACCTCAAGATGGCACCAGTGACACTAAGAGGACCAAGCGGTAGCGTCGATACCTACGCCTTATTGGACGAGGGAAGCGCGATCACGCTGATAGATGAGACCATAGCCGACGTCATCGGGGCAGATGGACCAACCAAGGAGACGTGGATCCAAGGTGTCAACAGCGACATGAAGCACGAGAGCAAGACAGTGAGTTTACGCATCAAAGGGAAGTACGCCGATGAAGAGTACGACTTAACCGCCCACACCATGGACCGACTCCGCCTCTCACCCAACACCGTGCATGAAGAGCACCTCAACGGCTGCAAACATCTGGAAGACATACGCGATAAGATAACGTATAAAAAGGCTTCACCTAAGGTGTTATTGGGACAAGACAACTGGCATCTCATCGTAACCCGTCAGCTGCGCACCGGAAGCCGTAACCAGCCTGTGGCGTCGCTCACTCAGCTGGGATGGGTGCTCCACGGATGCAGCAGCTCAATGACTGCAACAGTGTCATTCTGCGGTACGCTGCAACAGTGCGTAAAGGACTCCATTGAGAACACAGTGAAGAAGGACCTCAAGTTGGAGCCACTGGGCATCGAACCCCGACGCCCCCGAGAAGATCCCGAACACGGATGCAGCAGTTCAATGACTGCAACAGTGTCATTCTGCGGTACGCTGCAACAGTGTGTAAAGGACTCCATTGAGGACACAGTGAAGAAGGACCTCAAGATGAAGTCACTGGGCATCGAACCCCGACGCCCCCGAGAAGATCCCGAACTGCGTGAATTGCAGATTCTGGAAATAAAAGGCCAGCGGTTACCAGATGGAAGATATGAGACCGGACTGCCGTGGAAAGAAGAAAGCTACAAGGAAGCTGAGAAGAGTCTGCTTACGCTCGAACGAAGACTCGATAGGGATGAAGAAAAACGAATGGAAAACCTACTCAAGTCAGGCTATGCAGAATCAGCTCCCATGCCACCGCAGAAGGGAAGGACGTGGTACCTACCTCACTTTCCGGTCGTCAACCCCGCCGAGCCGCACAAGCCGCCTCAACTGGTACACGACGGCGACACCGAGATAGAAGAGTCATCACTGCCACGAGACAGCAGTGCTACAGTGGAACTCGGCGGCCAAGAGACAGAAAAAACATTGGGTCTAACATGGCACGTCAACGAATATCATCTCGGATTTAACGCGAGCAACTTGAAAATCCAGCGCGAAGTGGAAACATACACGCGACCTCCAACGAAGCGAGAAGCCTCATTCGATCCGGTCGGCTTTATCTCACCGATATTAATTCCCAGTAAACGTATTTTTCAGAACACATGGCGCTATAAGATGGAATGGGACGACCCACTCCCAGCAGAGCTACGGGAGCGATGGTGCAGGTGGTTCACACAGCTCAACGGCCGCTACCATCTAGCAGCCACGAAGAGCAGAGCGACCCCGTTGAAGCCCATCTCCATGCCGAGCCTCGAGCATCAAGCTGCACTACTGGCAGCGCGCCTGGCTCAAGCCACCCAAGAACACGACTACGAGTTAACAGAGAAGACCTATTGGAGCGACTCGCGAACCACACTCGCATGGACAAGGTCGGAGCCGCGTGTGTATAAGTCTTTCGTTGCACACCGCCTCGCCGAGATAGAAGATACGACGAAGAAAAAGAGTGACAACGCTACGCGCTTCAAGGCAGCGGAAAAGGAGCTAGCAGAGGCCGCACTCGACGCGCTCGAAAAAGAAACTACAAGTCAACACATCGTGTGGAAGTACATACCCCCTTCCGCACCCTTCATGGGGGGGGCATGGGAGCGAATGGTGAAAGCAGTGAAAGAAGTGCTTCGTGTCACCATGATGGAAAAGCATCCCAGCGACGAGATCCTGTTAACCTTATTAACAGAGGTCGAGAATATCGTCAACTCACGACCCCTCACACATGTTTCGGTTGATCCTAACGATCCCGAGGCCCTCACGCCGAACCACATCCTCATCGGGCCCAACTGCCATGTGCCACCACCAGGGCACTTCTCTGCAGACGACGTGACTGCTCGCCAACAATGGAAGCGAGCTCAAGCCCTGGCTGACATCTTCTGGAGGAGGTGGGTGAAGGAGTACCTTCCCCTATTGCAACACCGGCGGGAGCCCACCAGCACCGGCGTCGCCCCGAAGGTCGGGGACGTCGTCATCATCTGCGATTCCAATCTGCCGCGCAACACCTGGCCGCGAGGACGCGTCAGCCGGGTGTTCCCAGGAGCCGACGGCGAGGTACGAGTCGTGGACGTCACCACCAGCAGCGGACACGTGCTGAGGAGGCCTACGAAGAAGATCGTCGTGCTACCAACGGAGCTCGCAGACGAACCAGGGTCAGCGACGGCGGGAGAATGTGCACGACACAAATAAACTATAGACACATGTGCCAGTGACACGTAGATTAAGTAAGCGTGAATATAACGAATAAATTATGAAAATGTTAGATTTACGTAAATTAAAACGTAATTATGTAATAACTTTGATATTAAGCTAAGATAAATAGCTTACTACTGTTAGGAGTTAGTTTTCTGAGTAATTAAGTATGTTAGAGCCAAATTAAATAAAGAAAGTACATTCCCCGAAAAGCATAATTGCAAATATAATTACGTAAATGCATTACTCAGAATCTAACATAACTTCGTATAAATAGGAAATACGACTTTGTATATTAGTATGTAAGTTTAATTACACCCCGCGACTGCCTCCCACACCGTAAGAAGCGAATATGCGCTCCCCCGGCTGGTGCCATTTTATTATATAGTAGCTCGCGGGATGCAAGGCCCATATATAAGCCTGAGGGGTCAATCCGCCCGTCATTCAGTAACCCGACGTCGCACGGTACAGATGTAAGTACCTATCGTCGTGCAAGTCTTATCTCTACCTATGTACATATATGCTATGTAATTAATATGTAAAACATAAGTTTTATAAATAAATGGAAATGCGGAGGTGAGGTAATTTGGATCGCGGGCCAGCACTACAAAAGACTATAAAAGCAGGGACTATTTGGTAGGAAATTAATTGGACATTGGGCAACAAGTAGACAACAAGAGTCTCTCAAGGAACAAGGAAGCTCAACAGGAAGTAGTAGATCAAGAGTAGTGCTGGGCCAAGTACATCCGATGCCTCACTGACGTCAATGAAGTCCACCCATCCAAGTGTTTCATTCTTCGACTCAACATCCAACAAATACAGTCCACTGAAGGCGACCGCGAAGTAGTGGCAGTCTATTTGGAACCTTATCAGGTCATAGTCTGTTACGAACCACGGTCCTTAACACTACGGAAACAATGAATGATGTTACAATCATTTTTAAACATTGTTTTTAGATTAATCCGCCAAAATGATTTTTTTTAAATACCATAGGCTGGTTTTAGGAATTCTCAGTATAAATACGAATTTGTAATCGGTATACAATCTATGAACGGATGATCTTTTTTTTGATATAGCAGAAATAATATCTTGCAAGTTGTTCTGGGCTCAAGTCGAACTCACCTACAAGCCGGTAAGCCGCTGAGTGACGGACGAGGCTCTGGCGCAGGCTTTACTCTCAGGATTGGGAGGTTAGGTGGTAGTTGCTCCCATAAAAGCCGAATAAGCCAAATTAAAAGCAGAAGGAGTAAGCGGACCCTGGACTCCAAGAAATAGCCTTGAAAGCAACCGGAATATAAATATATAGTTCTCACTATAAACTATCAATATTAAAAAAAATAACTAGATTATCTAATATTCATTAATTACAACTCACTCTTCATAACCTCAAAATTCTAACTACATCTTATAACAATGACGTCATCTGTCAAAACCAATCTATCATCCGGCCATTCACCTTAAACAAATAATTAAAAAAAAACCACTTCGAATCGTTCAGGAACGCGCTAAATAAACAGTCGAGAGCGTGACTTTTAATATCTTTATACGTTTAAAAATATCAAATTATAATATTTAAGCTCGTTCGAAGTGGTATTCATTTTGGGATGTACAATGGCCTCCTGTGGCGAAGGCTTTGCAGGCGGGGGGTGTCAAGACGGCTACCTCTCCTGACGGTTCGATTATCATGTTTGTATTAAGATTAAATTGATGATAAAATGAAGCTGTGTTTGTCTGTGTGTTGGCTTCGTGAGGAATTTAGGTAGACTGATATTTATAACGACCTGTTAGTTAAGGTTCAAACTGTATTAAAGGTAAATTATGCTTAATTTTAGGGAAATTTTATCTTTATATTGTGGGGTCTGATGGGAGTCGCTCCCAGGGAAGTAGTTATGATATACATACTCACAACCTTTACCCTTCGGAGTAAGCAGAGACAACAGTCAATAATCTGTTCTGTCTTTAGCTTCCCGGATTTGTGTGCTTTTGACCTGCCGTTTTTTTTAAAAGCCGTATAAGTTATATCAAAATGGGGAGAAGGAGTTAGTTTACCCCGGATTCCGAGGTTTTATTTCACTGGGCTTATAACATAAAGAACCTCCTGATTGATGGACAAGGCTCTGACGCAGCCTGTCCTCTCAGGCAAGGGAGGTATTTTTTTCTTCTTTTATTCTGTCACCTCTTGACTGGAGCGTCAGAGCCTATTTTAAGACAGTATTGCTTTTACTCTAGTCTGCTGTCTACTTTTACTGAAAACCCACTCAGGGTTAGCTGCAGATTTAACTATTTCTTATATTCTATTTGTTCACGCTTTCATTCCTGTTCTCTATTACTTTCTTTCTCGCACTTTCTTTCCATTCCTTTCATACTTGGGATAAGGGTTAAGGTTATATATGTTCTCCTACTGTTTTTCTTTATTATCTATTACTACTTGTATCTTTATTTTATCTTATAGACTATTACATCTTATTACATACTTCTACTTATTTAATAATTTTGTATTATATTCTGTATGTATTCTTAACACACATTTTTTTTTAAATTCTGTACCAATATATTTACATAGATATAATTACATTTGTTTTTGAATTGACTATTAACCTTTGGGCAAGGGAGGTCAGACGGGAGTCGCTCTCATAAAATCCATATAAGCCATACTAAAAGTAAGCAGACTCCGGGTTTCGAAATGAAAGCTTTGGGTACAATTGAGAACCAAGTTAACATGTTGATGATTTTTTTTTATATTTAGGACACGTCAATTTGACTTCACCTCGCCTGATGGTAAGCTGAAGGTAAAGTCTCCGGAAAGAGGGCCACCATACAGAGAGAGGTCACCACACATACCATGTTAACAATGGTGGCACTCAGCTTGACAGCCTCATCAGAAGAGGATTATCGTCGCAGCACCGCGTGACACCCACCGGTCCCACTAGTGCTGCGACCACAATCGTCCTGCCCGGCTATGCACTTGCTGACCCCTGAACGCAATCAAACCGAAATTGGATTACTATGGAGGGTTTTTCGCAATCGTACACGGCCGACTTTTGTGACAAATTTGTGTTATCAAATTTCTACCACCAGATGATGGAGTAAAATGGCGGGAAAAATATGTCCGTTCCTATGGTATTGTTTTAATCCGACAACATCTGTGGTGTAGCGGTAGTGCGGTCGACTGCTAAGTCAGAGGTCGATGGTTCGATTCCCGCTCAGTGCAAATATATAAATTTGCTAGGTGTTTCTATGTATAATATGTATTTATTTACAAACAAAAAATATCTAAGTTTAAACATACTTAGATACTTTTTGTTTCCGCATTCTCGAACCCATATGACAAGCACTGCTTAGTTTGGGTCTAGAGCGCGTTGTGTAATTTGTCCTAGAGTATTTAATTTATACATACATACATACATAAACTCACGCCTTTATCCCCGAAGGGGTAGGCAGAGGTGCTAGCACCCACATTTCGCCAGTTTATGTTTAGGTCCCAATGTAATAGGTGGCGAGCCTATTGCCATTAACCGGGCACTTATAAACCTGCGATAAATACACACATAACTTCGAAAAGCATCGAAAAGTCATTGGTGTGTGCCATGGTAAAACCTGGGATCGAACCTGAGGCATCGTCTCAGAAGTCCATTACCCATACCACTAGGCTACCTTTATTTAATTTATTTTTATCATATTTTATTTCGCTTCACCTGTCCCTATGTTTGTCATCAAATCTTGCAAATTAAATTGATCCACTTCTCGGTTCGCGATTGAGCTGAAATTTTGCATACATGTTTAAATCGCGTGACAATGCAATATTATGATGATATGGTGCTGATCTGATGATGGAGCTGGAAGGTGGCCGTAGGAACTTAGCAAAGAAACGACAGAACCTCATCGAGTTTGGGCTCGTTTGAATCGTCCTGACGAGTAGTTTGCCTTTAAATGTTAACCAGGGTCTGATGATGGAGCTGGAAGGTGGTCTTAGGAACTCTGTAATGACACGACGCAACCCCATCGAGTTTCGGCTCGTTTGATTTTAAATTTTTAGACCCGTTTAAAAAAAAAAAAAAAAAAAAAAAGGTCTTTTTAGAAAAAAAAACAAAAGCTTATTTTTGAAAAGTTTGTTTTTTAATTCAAGTTGTTACAACGTTTTATTTACTTTGCACTGTTCGCATGTGAGTGTGTTGTTCGTCAAAAACTAGAAAACCATTTTTCGACCATTCATTGGCATTCGATTGAGCTGAAATTTTGCATACCGGTTTAGTCTAGATGACAATGCAATAATATGGTACCGTGTAGCTGGTCTGATGATTGAATAGAAAGGTCATAGGAACTTCTAAATTAAACAAGATATACCTTTTTTTTTCGTGTGGAAAACCCTTCGGATACCCCCCCGCCGGCCAGCGGGGGTGGTTATGTCGGGTTTGAACCGACTAAAACCACACGCCGTCTCGGGTCTTAAGACGCCGGGGTGTAAGGTTACTCATAGAGCATATCCCTCCCACCCCGACTGACCCCAGGCCATCTCCGGTTTTGAGATAGCCCCCTTACTTGCTCTCCACTGTGCCATCTGCTAATCAGAGGGACACGTGGAAAGCTTCCGAACAGCCCTCAACAGGGCCGTCCTCGCCTCGGTCGGAGTTGGCCGTAGGCGGCAGCGTCTCTCCCGCCCTAGGAGAGAGGCGCTGCTGTCTCCGTTGCCCAGGGTGCACCGCGTGGAGGTCCCCAACCAAGCACCCCAAACAAGATATACCTATTGTGCTCATTTGTTTTGACTTAGCAAACTCTCTGGTGCTACATGGTAGCCAGGGTCTGAAGATGGAGTAGGAAGGAGGCCATAGGAACTGAACAAGATAAACCTATCGAGTGTGGGCTCATTTGTTTTGTATTGGTGAACTCTTTGTTCTTACATGGTATGCAGGATCACTCTGGTGCTCCATGATATTACCTAAATATAACATAACATAACATAAACTGACGCATATATCCCCGAAGGGATAGGCAGAGGTGCTAGCACCCACACTTCGCCAATATATATTGCAATATATTGCAATTAATATAATAATAATATAGCGCAAATAGAGTATAGAGAAATTATTAACACGATACACGCTTTTCAAATTAGCATAGCCTTGCATAAAATTCTTATTTTCGTTTTAGTGCAACTACATTTTTGAATAAAAAATTGTTTTAAAAAACTTTTTTTATTGAATCTTTTATGTGTGCTCAACTACTAATAGTTAATAATTCGACCTCATCTAATTTGACTTGACCATCAAGTGCCTACTAAAAATATATTAGAATCTGGAATTCCAAATTCGATTTTAAAAATTTAATTTCTCATTAAAATTCAAAGTGGCCAGTTAACAAAATGTCAATTAAATGAGTAAATAATTGACATATATTATTATATTCATATACCACCTAATCACAATCCACCAAACTAATTACCACACGGAGATTCATACAAAATTAACGTGTCTGACCTCTGTGCACCGTGATTATAAGTTGAAGTACTATTTCCATTCATTTTTCACGCTGGTAATACCCAATACTGCGTTTGACAGGTAAAAAATGCTACTGTGGTTGGTTAGAAAGGTATGGTAACAACATCATTAAGAGAACTCGCTTCACTATAAAAGAGCAAATAGCCACTAAGCTTATGCCTTATTATGGTACGGTGACCATGAGTTGGAAGATTTGAGAATATTCCAGAATATCATTGGGAGTCCTGAGGTTACTAACACTTTAGAACCTCTGCAGTTGCGTAGATACGTTCCTTCTCTGACTGTATTTTAACGCCTTAGCCAGAGCGAGTGTTCTGATGAGCCCTTTTAAACAATTCCACCGTCTGCCTACCTATCCAGAACAATATGTGCTGGACTGCGTTGTCGCCCACATACGTTATAAACAATACCGTCAGAAGCCAAGCGGTTCAGTACTTTCTTTCTTTATCGCACGAAGTTCCTTCCTTGAATTTTTTCTTCTTACTATGTCAGGATCTTTACGCGGAGCGTGAAAAAGCATCTGGATGTCTATGCCATCCAGTTAGGGACCATTTTAGGATCGACAGCATCTGGAATGTAGGCCCTTATCTTCAAGATTTCACCATATAATATGAAAAAAAAAACACACACATATCGAAGGTTTAAATTCGGCCTAAGGTTGACAATGGCTAGTATATATCAGTCGCTTAACGTACCGATGTGGCTTAGTGTTTAATTTTGAATCTGTATGTTCCCGGTGAAATAGAATACGAAGGCCACCCCATCTTTCGAGGATATCGTCTTATTGATAGGACTGTTTTCTATCATATAGTAAACATATAGCCCATGACAAGAGCCCAGTTAACAGATAAAGATCGTCCGCAAAGAAATACCAATAGTATTAGAAATGCAGATAGTAGATCCTATAATGTGAGTACTGATACTGAAATGAGACCAAAAAATTATCCCGAAAGGTTAGGTAGAGGTTTATAAACACCCGCTATTCCCCAAAAACGCTTTTCAGTTCAAACAGGAAATTAAAAATTCTGTCCTATAAATCGCTAAATCATGGTCACCCATACATAACTGCTTGAATAAACATCGTTAACAGTGATAGATACGGGTAGTTATGAAAATAAACCAAAAGGCGACCAACTTAACGAGCTAGAGTACAAAGGTGTGTGGATTACGACTGTTTCTATTGTGTACGATATACATTGCCGGATTTGTGTGAAAATTATTTACATAAGTAATAAACGGTACTACAACCTAATATGTATTTTTTATTATTTTAATTGACTCTTTGGTAAGTTGAAAGCGTAAAGTTTAAGTAATGAACAAATACAAGCATTTAAGATTTTGTAATGAGTGTGTTATTATTATTAATCACATGTTTAAGTTGTTTTTAACATGCGTTACTTGTAACTAAGTACCTAATTATATAAGTATGTAAAACAAATTTTGGAAGTCGAAATTTACCTACTTTTATTTATCGTATCCAATTAAAAGTATTCTTTGGGTGTAAAAAAAAGTATTCTATTTTTAAGGCACAAGCCAATCTCACTTACAAGCCGGCACATTTGCTGATTGATGGATGACTTTCCAGTGCAGGCTTTCTTCTCGGGGTTGAGAGGTTAGATAGCATTCACTCCCATAAAAGTCAAAACAAACCGAGGGGGAGCAGTAGGTCGGACCCCACACTTCAAAGTTTGGATGTGACTTAAATGACAGATAAAAGAGTTGCGAATGGTAATGACGCTCGCGAAATTTCTAAGTATATTATATTCGGATAACAATACATTATTTTGACACCATTTAGCTGATCTCATGATGGAGCCAGAATAAGGGTAGTAGAATACTTCAACGGCTACCAGCTCATCATCATTCAAGCACCAATCCCGGTTGCATTCAAAACTTGCAGTTAGGAACCCAACGGCCGCTCTTCCACTCTTCGATTTGGCTTTTACGTGAGCGACCGCCGCCTGACCCTCCAACTCGAGAGAACAGCCGGCGCCAGAGCCTCAATCGTTAATCAGCAGGTGTACCGGCTTGCAGATGTGGTTGAGCTGTTAAAAAGTAACTGTAATGTCGGGAACAGTTTAAATAATCATTTCATTTTTTTATATACCATTCAGGTGGCAGACAAGCTCACGGCCCACCTGATGGGAAGCGGTTACTGCGGCCTATAGATGGACGTATGCAACACCGCCTCCGCTGGCCGGCGGGGGGGTATCCGAAGGGATTACCGCACGAAAATGGGGGCGTCACACTCGCGCTGCCGACCCTGTAAAAACCTTCTAGTTATTAATAACATTATCATCCAATGAGCTCCAAGGTCTGCGCTTTGGAACCCGAGGTCCGCATATGGTTTTTGATTGCTATCTGATGGCCATCAGACCTCCCAACCCCAAGAGGAAACACTGTGCCAGTCTCGTCCGTTCTTTAGCAGATCAGCTTGGTTTAGGCATCAAGGATGTTAGTAAGGCCCTGTAAACAGAAAATAATAATAACATGTGAGAAATCACGATAGAATCCATTGAAATAAATATGTTTTTAGCGAATTCTATCACGGTTTATTTAATGTTATTTTATTATTTACACAATGATTCTCTACATTTCGTTTACTTTTCAACAGCCATGGTCAACGGGAGACTGAAAATGGTGGTTGTCTTATAGTTCGAAGCATTCACGGAAAGTTCGTACAATATCAGAAAAAGAAAGAAAGAAAGAAAAATGCGTTTATTTTGGCTTACTGCAAGCACATAAAACAGTTCAACTTATAATATAACTATTCCATGACAACATTTTAAATGAAGTAAGTTATAATCAAAGATATACAGTGTTACATATATATTTTGCATTTTTAAGACCATCTTTATATTATATTTAATCAAGAGATACATATCCAAAATAATACTAAATTAAATTAACACTACACACTATTATTACTAAAATAAACTAAATTAAATAAATAAAATATTTACATGCATAATGCGTCGTGAAATTCCTCTACATCGTCACCGACCGGAAACGTTCCCAGAAGGCTGGCAGCATTACCACGTTGAATGGCAATGCTTATTCTCTGTGCAAGATAATAACCAGCCCTCTGGTCACGCGTAGCGTCGATCAGCCGCTTTGTTAAATCTTTGTACACGAAGCGGGCACTTGGGCCCCATGTCCCCAACGTTTCAACCCCAAACGGCTCAAAAATATAATCACCTGTTAAATTACAGTATTTGCGCCGTTTGAGGTTTTCCGCAGATGCAGCAGCAGCACCGGCACAGCCCGCTGTGCCTGAAAGATGTGAAGGCGCAAGGGTGTCGACGCATGTTGCATCCCACACCAAAGGCCTACCCATCTTCCAAGGCAGCAACGACATACCATCCGGTCTCCTGCCATCCTCACGCGCCAGCCCATTAGGTTCACGAATGGCTGGCACGCCAGCAGTGGCAAGAGCACGGCGGATAATGTCGTTGATGCAGGCGTGTCGTGATATACGCCCAGCGCTTCTGCCGCATGAAAGGCCATGGTGCCCAAGGCTGTCGACAGCTTCACCGCAGAGGCAACGATGGGGAGAAACACACGGCGCTCCCAGGCGAAGGCAAGTGGCAAGGCGGAAAGTAGTATCGTCCAACATAGTACCTATGTTGGGCGACGGAAGTGCCTGAATCCAGAGACCTGACTCCCATTCCCCCACAGCCAACAGGCGCGCACGCTCTGAAACATGGGAAGACGAGCGTATCAAACTGTCTCTTACCAGCTTGCATAGCGGCGCATCCCATTGTCTCTGGGAGAAAAGGTTGCCAGGCAATTCCATTTTGTAATTGGCAACACTGACCATCATTCACTCTATAGAATCCTTTAAAATACTTTTGTAAACCTGTATAATTGTTATGACAAAACGATATATTATATGACCCGGGGTGCCCGGCAACAGACACTTGGGGAGGACACCGTGGAAGAAATTGGAGGAAATCCAATTTTGAGTACTAAGATTTTTTTTAGGAACAAATCCAAATTTTATGATTTGTTTGTGTATGAATGAAGCTAACAAACAGCAACTTTTATTACATTATCATCAAAATGCATAGCATTTAGGAAGTACTGTTTTTGAAGATCGAATTAATTTATCAAGCGGCCAATAAAAACAAAATTTAATACAGAGTTGTAAAATCTTGAAATCAACTTTCAAACAAAATATAAATAATGGAAATAGCTACTAAATTGCAGGAATAACGAACTCATGAATTTGTAAGAAAATTTCGGCAATTTCATAGGTCCCAAAGACCTATTACCATTATTACTGTTAAAAGATTACGTTAAAAGATTTAAAACATAATATTTCTATATGAATATTGCCAGCAATGTACATCAACTAACTCGAAGACCTTCTAAATTGACCGGTTAATCTCGATAAGGTTAAGGCCAGGGAAGATACCCCGCTGTGACGTAATAACTCTAAGTTTATCCCTCTCACATCAATTGAAAATATATTATATTTGTCCTTTTTGCACGCTCTTAAACAGTTTAGTGCTGTGATTGGTTACAGAATTATGAATATTTAGATGTGGCTATGGAAATTGTAAAAGGTAAATTAGAAGCTGTAGTAAAGTAGGGAGGTAGGGAGGTTAGGAGGTAGGGAAGTTATAGGTATATTGTGTTTGTGTTTTGTTTTATGGTTCTATTTATGTGTTGTGTTTCTTATTCTCTTTTTTTTTAAATTTAATACCTCATGTATGTTTATGTCGGATGTCCTCCACATAGAAGCCAGATGCCAGTTGAAAACCAAACCCAGGTACATGTGCCTGGCATTATGCTGAACTGGCTCCTTTGGGCCATAGGCCATCTTTGGGTATAAGATACCACTGTGTATTATAACTATAAGAATAATATGTTATTAGAATTACTATTATTTAGAATATCGTTGATAGGTAAAAATAGTGAATTGCATTTTTTTATAATTAACTAGAATTGCCACTCGGTTTCTTCCGCAAAAATCCTGATCCCGTGGGAATACTGGGATAAAATACTACATAATAAGACCTATATCAACGATGATGTAGTATTCTAGGTCTGTTCCATCTAGGTACACTAGAGTTTAATTGATGTAACTAGTTCGACACTTTTATTCTACTAATGGTGAAATACTTTTTAAAATCGGTTCAGTAGTTTCCGAGTTTTTCGATTACAAACGGACAAATCTTCTCTGCTTGTAATATAATGCCATACCTATCTATAGTTTTGTCAGTCTACAACTACATATTATGATCATTCGACATCTTGCGTGTGAAATACAAAACGAATGAATTAATTACAAGCCACTCATACTTCGAAGATTATTACTTTTATATCTGTACGGTAAATGTATGTCTGTATGTGTATGTGAGTGTCGAAAACTGATCAGCAGATGTTGATGATGTTTAAGATAACGAATATTTCAATGAATAATGTGAACGGCTTGGTTTGGTATGGCGTTTGGTTGAGTTATGCGTACTGAAGTTTGATATAAAAGATTAATGTACACGATGTATTATATGCTCAGGCTTTTATACCCACAACGGATAAGCAGATATGTATTTTGCACTTAAATTAAATCGGAAAAGTCAATATTATCGGGTTGAACATGCGTCATTTTCTTTCTAGGGAAAGACTCTGCTAGCTGAGCAAACTGGACCTGTTCTAGATAGCTGAAATTCTTACCGTCATAAGTCTTGGTGTGTATGGAGGCTCCACCAAGATCTTCGGGGCCCAATCAACCTTAACTACTAGCCGGGTATTATACCTACTGATAAGCGAACGAGGCTCTGGCGCAGGCTTTCATATCTGGGTTGGGAGTCAGACGGCAATCGCTCCCGTAAAAACCAAGACAAGGCAAATTAATTGAAACAGTAGGACAGCTGACCCTGGGCTGCAAAGTATTTGGAGGCAACCGGGACTAACGCTGGGATGATGATGATACGTGTTAGGATGACGAGGCTCTTAGCTATCCAGGTTAACTCCAAAGATTTGGGACACCGCGCCGCCGGCGCCGCCTCCTTCTGCGAGTAAACAATCCTAGAGAAGGAGGCAGCGAAGTGAGTCCGTATATCTTCCGCGCGGAGGCCTCCATCCTCCATGAGCGCAGGCCTGGGGGTGACAGATGGAGCCGCCTGTCACCCCAGCAGAAGCAGGCCAGAGCGGCGGTGCGTTGCGTCCCCCCCCTCGTCTTCCCCGGGGCATGACTTTTTTTTTTCGTGGCGAAATCCCTTCGGATACCCCCCCGCCGGCCAGCGGGGGCGGTTATGTCCCGCAATCGCACGGTGTCCTGCCCAAGGGTCCATTGCCGGGCACCCCGAGTAAGCCCTCGAAAGGATAACCCCAGGGATGCTTTGGCCCCCGGTATACACTAGGGCAAAAATCTTGGCAATGTACACTAGTTGCGCAGAATGAATTTTTAGGTCTCTTTGGTGGTAGTGCGGGGCCGATTTTACACCACTGACGGGCTCCAAGGGCTTGCGTCATTGGTTGATCAATCCTTTTATTGGTTGATCAATCCTTTTATTGGTTTTTTGGCTGGAACGTATAATGCACGCATGCGCGAGCTTTCCAACTTTTGTTCTAGATGTTTGTCGGCACTTATAATAGAGGTTTACCCCTGACCATTCTAATAAACAGACAGCCCCTTAGCGGTGTTCTCTTCTTTGCTGTGTGTGTTTCCTTAGCTTAGTGGTTAAGGAGTCGACCCTACGATCGAGAGGTCCCGGGTTCGAATTCTGGCCATTACACTACCGACGTGAACCCACTCCTAACACAAGCATTTTAGCTTAGCTGGAGGGGTTAGGCGGAATATTAGTAATTTCGGTGACTAATATTCTTTTTAAAAAAAAAACCAGTCGCATCTAAAGCTCGCACTTTGGAGACCGTGGTCCGCTCACCTGCTTCTTCCTTTATTGGTTTGTTTTAGCGTTTATTGGAGAGATTTTCGTCTGCCTTCTCAACCCTGAGAGGAAAGAGACCTGGGCCAGCGCCTCGTCCATCAAGCAGCAGGTGCATCAGCTTACAGGTGAAGTTAGCCTGGGCCCCAAAGATCTTAGAGGGGCCCTGATGGGTATTATTATTATTCCCTTTATTACATTTAAAATACATATAAATTATATTTTTAAATACATTCTATAATAGGTCTTTCCTATGAAATTAGCGAAATTTTCTTACAAATTCATGAGTGTGTTATTCCTGTAATTTAATAGCTATTTCCATTATTTATATTCTGTTTGAAAGTTGATTTCAAGCTTTTACAACTCTGTATTAAATTTTGTTTTTATTGGCCGCTTGATAAATTAATTCGATTTTCAAAAACAGTATTTCCTTAAATTTCGTATTAGATAACAGCTGTCACTTTTCAAAAATGCAGCTTAATGTTGTCTCATTCATACACAAAAAAACATAAAATTTGGATATGTCATTCCTAAAAAAATGCAAAAAATGTTAGTACTGAAAATTGGGTTTCCTCCAATTTCTTCAAAAAAAACGGTAATTTCATATGTAACGACCATAGGTATAAAAAAAAAACAAATACATTACGTAAAAATATAAAAAATAGTGGCCCACCGGCATCGGTTACAGGGACCAAGCTACCGGTGGTTAGGGCTCCAGAGAGAGGAACCTCCTCACAATACGTGCCGTGACGAGGAGTACCGCCTTCTGCATCAAGCCCTTGATCCAACTGCCTTACGCGAGCCTCTTTAGATGTTGGTCGAGGCTCTTGGCAATCAGTCCGTGAACCGATACGACTATTGGAACAATAATTGCTGAATCCACATCCCACAAGTCAACAATCGGTGATCTGGCGGGTGATCAGCCCTAACCTTAGTGGGCCATTTCACCCATTTTCCCTGATACTTCCTTTTGGGAAGTATATCAGTGCCCTGATGGGTAAAGGTCGTCTACAAACATCAAATAATTATCTCATGTAAGAAACAAACCCACAGCTTTTGTCGAGGTAGCAGTTAAAAAGATTACCATTTAAACTACTGTACCTTTTTCAACATTTCGTTTTTTAGAAACGAAATAACGTGATTAAAACTAATCGTACCACTTAATATGCACCCTGTATACATGTAAGTACACAAATGATTATGTTCCTAAGCCTCCACACATTACTGTACAGCCTCAAAACTAATCTGTACCACAAAGACTCATTCTAAATCGCCCACTTAAAATTATCAGATCCCCCATTCAAATTAAGTCCCCACAAATTGGTTCATTCAAAAGAGAACGATAGTTAATCGCAAGTCATTCGTTCGTTCCTGACAAATTAATTTATTCATTCACTCGACGAAGGCTGCGTCTTAATTAGTGTTATAGTAATGAGATGTTTTAATGTTGTGTTTTTAAGTGTTGTTCATTTGTTTTAACGTTCTAAGTGGACGTTTGGAGGTGCGTAGGAGTTTAAAATATGAGCCATCTTTGTTTTCAAATGTGTTGATTTTTTTGTTTTTGTGTTTGTTTAATGTATTGGTTGTAAAGCTTAACTCGTTGAGTCGTTTTATGAAAAGTAATGAAGGCAATTCTCTTGTTACAATCACTGAATTCTAGTGTAATGATTACAAAAAATCATACGCGTTGGAACACCCTTCAAAATTCACGCGTATAGAAGAAAGAAGTTAAGTTGATACAATAGCTATGATGAAGTTTTTTGAATATGGACATGGCCCAGGGTCAATCGGGGTGCGAGGGATATGCTCTATGGGCAACCTCACACTCCGGCTTCTGAAGACGATTTCCGAACGAAAAAAAAAGGTACCAGTGGTCTAATAGATGCACGAATTTAACCGTAATTAATTCGATTTTAAATCAAGATTTCCAAATTCACCGTGGTTTCCAAACCCGACGGGGGCCATCTCGAAACCGGAGATGGCCCTGGATCAGCCGGGGTGCGAAGAAAATGATTTATGGGCCACTTTACACCCTGGTGAAAACCCCAGACGGCGTGCGGTTTTAGTTGGTTCGGATCCGACATAACCACCCCCGCTGGCCGGTGGGAGCGAGTCAGTAGGGATTTCCGCACGAAAAAAAAAGAAAAATGGTGTGGGTAGCTATTGACTTCACAATTTATGATAACAGTTTAGTTTGTGTTCCTTCTTCAGCGTACATAACATAACATAACACACATAAACTCACGCCTATATCCCCGAAGGGGTAGGCAGAGGTGCTAGCACCCATGTTTCGCCAGTTTATGTTTTAGGTCCCAATGTAATAGGGGGCGAGCCTATTGCCATTAACCGGGCATTTATAAACCTGCGATAAATACACACATAACTTCGAAAAACATCGAAAAGTCATTGGTGTGTGCCATGGTAATACCTGGGATCGAACCCGAGACCTCGTCTTTACCCATACCACTACCCATACCACGAATTTAAACCAGTAGGTAGGCGACCAGTAACTGCACTTGTAACAACAATTCATGCGAATTCTGAAATCTACACCTACTATTATAAATTTGTAAATTAGTTGTATCTGTATATTGGCGATATTAACCGAGGAATTCAGTGCAGGGTGCGACTGAAATAAATTGAGCTGAGCGAGCAGGACTCCTACTTGAAAATCTAGTGGGGCGGAAATCACACAGTGATTGTCAAACTTCGGACCAAACTTAGATATTTTAGGGACAATTTGTATGGTAGGTACCCGAAACCTTGAACGTACAAACCCCAAAATCTAATAATAATAATAATAATTTATTTGCTCAAATAAGAGTTAACAATGATTAACACAATTATCTATTACAGCTCAAAGAAGACAAACTTATCATAATGTGGTACGTTGGCACCTGTACTAATATATTTAAACATTGTATCACAGGTGCCAGAGTCTAATCAGTTCTTCCCATTAACCAAACAAGATGATTGGCAAAAGAATTTTTTAAATCGGATAACTGGTTCTTGAGTTATTGCGTAAACAGACATCCAGACATCCAGACCAACAGACAGACCGACACAACATTTTTTTTTGCTTAATTACACTTAGAATCATGTGAAAGTGATAAAAAGTGGGTGTAAAATTTTGATTTTTTTTGCGTGATTTTAAGACTTCGGTGTCCACCTGGTTGGTGGCCCGAAGTACCTAATAAGACATCTTAAGTCGCGCGTTTAGCTAAGGCCTCGCGCTCGTGAGACGCCGGGGTATAAGGTGGCCCTAAGGTATTTCCCTCGCAGCCCGGCTGACAATAGCCACCTACACCTGCTGGTTAACAGACGAGGCTCTGGTGCAGCTTATTCTTGGTGCAAATTATTTGAAAAACAAAGGCGAAAAAGGCACTGTTTTGCCTGTTATTATTGTTATAAGTAAATAATGATATTCTAGGACATTTTAGACAGCGCTATCCAGATCCAAGGTATCTAGAACCCATAACATAAGCTGGTTAAGCTGTGCGCTTAACTAGCTTATGTTATGGGTTCTAGAATGCGTATAAGCGCACTTTAATACATACATGTTAACATAGTAACACCCAGACTATCTTTACTGTTATAAAATTGTAAAATAGTTGTCTCTGCACATTGAAGATATTAGAAAAAAAACTTCGGTTATGAACGCTATGAACGATGCGCAACACATTTTTTTTTTATTAGGCTGTTTGTCTGCTTGTCTGTTTTTTCTACACGTAAAGAAATAAAACATTTCATTTAGAATAAAATAAATTCTCTTTTGAAACAGTATGTAAAACTTTCAATACATAAGTATACTACCACATTCTACACAGCGCTCTCTAGACCCAAAGTAAGCATAGTTTAACTAGCTTGTGTTATGGGTTCCAGAATGCGTATAAACATACTTAAATACTATTTTTGTGTAAATACATACATATTATAGGTACATAGAAGTACCCAGACCAATGCAAATAGACATATTCATGCATACAAATATTTGCACTGAGCGGGAATCGAACTCGCGCCCCCTGTCGTAGCAGTCGAATACACTACCGCTATGGCACAGAGACCGTCAAATAGGCTTTATACCCGTAAAGCCTGTGAGTAATAAGGATAACAATATTCGTCCATTTTCAAATCATAGTAAAGAAGAAGACACTCTGATATAACTTCTGTAAGTGCGAAAGGAACAGCAATATAGAGACAATAGTTGCTAACCGTGGTTAGCGCTGATTGGTCGACAGGTTGGTTCCAATTACTTGTGAATGCGTACGAGTACTTGTTGGGTACATGTTTTTGTTTTACTCTATGTGTAAAGTAATTTAAACTGTAAGTTCTATGGCTTAAAGTTAATTTTTTGGTTTGTTTTTAACGTAAAGTATGGTCATAGCTAATTATTTTTAGCTTCAAAGATTAACAATTTAAACAATGTTTACTTTGGACTCGTTAGTTTTTATTAAAAATAAATCTTTCAGTATTTATTTTATATTCACGCCTGTGATTACCTGAAGGGGTAAGCTGAAGTGTAATTTTTTATATCCACATTATGTTTGTGTTAGTGAAGTTATAAAAAACACGCCAAAGCACGCATGAACAAAGGTTTCTTCAACATGTGAAAGTCGAGGCTATCCAGCTCCTTGACACCACGGATATAGTAAGAATACTTTTGAGTTAGTTTAGTGTAGTTAGTGTTACGTAGTGCAGTAAGTGCTAGGAGCCATCTCGAAACCGGAGATCTTCCAGGGTCAGTCGGGGTGCGAGGGTAATGCCCTATGGGCAACTTTACACCCCGGCGTCTGTAGACCAGAGACGGCGTGTGGTTTTAGTCGGTTCAAGCCCGCCATAACCGCCCCCGCTGGCCGGCGGGGGGGTATCCGAAAGAGATTTCCACACGAAAAAAAAAGGTATATAGTCCCGTCATCATCTAAGCAATGTTTCTGGTTGCTGCCAAGGTCTGTTGTTGTTCCTGATTTAACTTAAACAGCTTTTATGGGAGCGAGAGCTTTCTGACTTTCCAAACCAAGAGAAAAAAATCTCCGCTTGTACCAGTTTGCAGTTGAGGTCTCGTTGCAGTCCGAAAATAAAATTGGGGCTTCCAACACCATAAGTATTAATTATACGTAAGTGTTATCTATTAAAATATCTCTAACTAGCTATCTCTAACTTCAGTAGATCGTAAAATATCTCTCCAATCAAAATCGAAAAGTACAAATCGTTTCCAAAAGATGGCGCTAGTAATACAACAGTTTCACGACTAACTAACGTCTGTAATAATTACGTTCATATTGAAATGACTTGATAATAAATATAGTGTTAGATCAATACTTGCAATTAGCTTAGCTGGAGGGGAATATTAGTAATTTCGGTTACTAATATTCTTTAAAAAAAAAAATTCATCTGTCTATCTATCTATACACTATTATTAAATATTATAAATTAGTTGTGTTACAGAGTACCTACATTGGAGATATTTTAAAAACACTTGGTAATATGTCAAATGAATGATTCTGAAAACAAAAAAAGAATATTTTGGAATTCTCGTCTATTTATCTGTTTGTTCGCGATGGATACAAAAACTACTGAACGGATTTTGATGACTTTTCTTTCTATCAGAAAGGTATATGACCAATAACTCTGCGAGCGGAGCCGAAGGCATCAGCTAGTTAGGTACCTATAATATTATGCGGCTAGTTGTTTTATGTTTTTTTTAGTAACCGAATATTGTAACCGAAATGACTGAGTTACGGACTGAATTTAGACAGTAGGTACAATATTTCGACATGTAGCGCACTTCGAAAACACATTTATCGACAAGTCATTGCTTCGACAGACAACTATTAGACAACACACCTTCTAATTCGAAGGTACTTCGACAGACGATTATTCGACAGACAATACTTAGACAAGACACATCTTCGAATGTCCACTAGTTTGACAGATTTTTTTAACATTCTCCCAAAATAATAATGCTCTGAAATGTATTAAAAAATGTGCCCTACCTAATTAAATATGTACCCAATCAATTGAAACATCAATTCCGGCACACTGTTGGGGTCACAGTTGTAACCTAACTAACCTACTTTACTTCAACGAAAGACTACAAAAAAAAATCTGTCGAAGTAGTGGTGTCTAAGTATTGTCTGTCGAATAATCGTCTGTCGAAGTAGTCGTAATTCGAAGGTGTGTGTTGTCTAATAATTGTCTGTCGAAGCAATGACTTGTCGATCTATAATATGTGTTTTCGAAGTCCGCTACATGTCGAAGTATTATACTGTCTAAATTCAGTCCGTAAATGGAAATGACTAGTATTCCCCCTAACCCCTCCAGCTAAGCGAAATTGCTTGTTTCAATTAAATTTTTAAGCATTTTGTATGCTTACTTTTTTCTAAAGATTCAGATCGGAAAAAGACGTGTCTAGGTGGCTCAGTTGGTCAGAGCATTCCCCCTCCCTGTAAGGGACTGGTCGCAGGTTCAAGTCCCGTCCTAGATGTTCTCTTTTTCCGATCTGAATCTTTAAATTGCTTGTGTTAGGAGAGGGTTCGCGTTGGTACTGTAATGGCCTGGATTCGAACTCGGAACCTCTCGATCGTTAGGCCGACTCCTAAGCTACCGTTACTAAGCACCTGACAACATAATAAATGAAATAAAACTATTTTTAACGAATTCTATCGCGATTTATTTTATTATTTACATTGAACCTGACGTTGCGGTTGCTTTTCAGCAGCCATGGTCACGGGGAGACTAAAGATGGTGGTTGTCATGTAGTTTGAAGTGTAAGTTATCTTAAAGTACCCGAACTATGCTGAATTGTTAGTGTTACCTGTGGTGTTACTATTAACGCAGAATGAGCTCACAGTATCATGAAGTCATGTTGTATTTTGATTTTTCTTGGAATTAATTAAGTGAATGACTGGGTCTCGAGCTGGTGATACATTTGAACTATCTTCTCTATTAAAATTAGGATGTTTTTCGATTTGGATATTCTTTAGCGAGTATATTTTTTATTCTTCTTCTATTTCTTCTATTTCTATTCTTCATTTATTATTCTTTGGTTTATTAAATCTTAAGTAATATTCTAGGACATATTACACAGCGCCAAATAGTCCCAAACTAAGCAGAGCTTGTCATATGGGTTCTAGAATGCGGATAAACATACTTAGATACTGTTTTTTTGTAAAACACCCTGACCAATGCAAATATACATATTTGCAATGAGCAGGAATTGAACCCATGACCTCTGAGTTAGCAGTCGAATGCTCTACCGCTACGCCACAGAGGTCGTCAAATGATACTTGAAGTCATTATCATTCTCCTAGCAATTTTCTATTATCCTCTTAGCGGCTCCTATTTCCCGGTAGCATTCAAGTTTTACACTTTGGAGCCCTCGGTCTGGTTATTGTTTTTGATTGGTTTGTTAACTTTTACGAGAGCGACTGTCGTCTGACCTTCCAACCCCGAGAGAAAAGCCTATACCAGAGCCTCGTCCGTTGTTTAGCTAGTACACCTGCAGGTGAGGTTGACTTGAACCCCGAAGGTATTGGAACTGAACATCCTACCCCTAATAGAGGAGTGTCATAATTTTAGGGTTCATGTATGTGGTAGATGGCAATAGGCTCGCCCCCTATTACATTGGGACATTAACATTTACTGGCGAATCGTGGGCGTGTAATACACCTCTGCCTAACCCTTCGGGGATACAGGCGTGAAGTTATGTTATGTTATGTATGTTCCTAATATGAAAATGGACACTTTTTTTTTTTTTTTTTTCCATTTTACAAAACCAATTACAATAATAATTATTTCTATAATGCATTTGAAAACCACTGAGGTTTGTAAAAAATGCAACTGATGCTACATCAAGCGAAGTCGATAAAATCAATGTGTATACAATAAAACATATGGTACAGATTGCATTTATCATTATGTAGGTTGGACTATGTAGGTAGGACTTGGGAAGGACACCGTGTGGTTTTAGTCGGTTCGATTCCGACATACCCACCTCATCGCTGGTACTGGTGGGGTGAAGCCCGTCGGGGCTTCCACACGTAAAAAAAGTATTTTTAATGTTATGTTCTATTTAAGTAGGTACAATTTACAAACCAGTAGCTTACTTCAAAGTGGGCAGTATCGTATTTATACCTAGGTAACGATTAGTTCCGGTGTCCACCACCAATTTGGCCACCACTGGTGGACATAGACACAAATTATGAAATTATGTTCCGCTGTCCCCCAGTGGTGGACAGAGCAACATATTTTGAAAAGTTGTGTTATCACTGTACATAGATAGCACTTCTTACCCTAAACTTTCCGGACTAGTGGTTCCGGCGGGTTCTCTGTTGGGGTCACAGTTAACCTAACCCACTTTACTTATTTTCGGAATATAAGCCGAGCGAGGCAAGAAGTGCGAAATATCAGTCCATCGATTGATAAATATTCGAAGAATCGTTCAGTCGAAGCAGCGTTTGGCGACAAAAAGTCGTTTCGTAATAACACAACTTTTCAAAATATGTTGCTCTGTCCACCACTGGTGGACAGAGCAACATCATTTCATAATTTGTCTCTCTGTCCACCAGTGGTGGCCAAATTGGTGGTGGATACCGGGACTAATCACTAGGTAAGCTAAGGACAACAAAAATTGTGTTACAGGTAATGGGTAAGGCGGGCATGAATTCCGAATTTGCTACGGGACGCATAAACTATACAGATAAAAGAGATAACCCCCTCCCCCCCCCCCGGGAGCCCATGCATTTTCATAAACCACCAAGAGAGTCCAAGTGTAGTGTTTATGTAAGCCCAGGGGGTTTATACGGGGGTACAAGTGGTAAAAAGCACGTTTATTTCCACAACTGTTTTCAGTTATCGCAATAGGAGGCAAGCGTATTGAGGTCAACCTGACACTTTTTTAGACACCGTAGTTGTCTAGACAATTTTGTGACAAAATATTTAACTAGCAATTTGTCTGGAATTAAACCCTGGACCCTATAAGCTGTAGTAGCATTCACTTACTGCCAAACCAACGCGGAGAAAACCAGCAGAGAGCAGTCAGCAATTATGTTATATTACAAATAAATCGTCTGGAAATGAAAGCGCCCATTATAAATACATGAATGTTTTCACTTATTCAAATACTGTATAGAAACTCTAAACGATAAATAAATTGAATCATTTATCTTTTTTTTTTTATAAATTGCCAAAAAACCTATCTAGGTATGTTTAGCCGCATTCTACAGTCCATATTATAGTGCAAAAGTTTGTATGCATGAATATGTATATATTTGCATTGGTCAAGATGCATTTAAAAAAAAAATGTATCTCAGTATGTTTATCCACATTCTAGAACACAACACATGCTAGTTGAGCTATGTTTACTTTGGGTCTCCATTTTTTATTTTTTTATTTATTTCTTATTACTCTTACAATGTATACACATGTGTAGATATTGGTCCTACAAAACTGTTTCCACAATTTGTCTGCAGGATGTGGTGAGTCTCATCTCATCTCATAGTAGGTGAACTTGTTCAAACAGCTAAATAAACAGGTACCTACCTTCAACCATCACTTTGTGATAGTTGAAAGCAAGTACCTTTTAACTTTATTTTTAAAATTAATCATGTCTGGTTCTCGCCTTATGTCTTCGAGCAGACTATTTAGTAGCGAGGGGGTCGGAGTATGGCGGGCCTGCAAGGCTCGCGGGGAGGATGGTCGCTCCAGGTAGTCCAGGTACCCCTCTGCTGTTATCAGAGGGGACACTGCGAATGGCCCAGGGTCAGTCGGAGTGCGAGGGATATGCTCTATGGGTAACCTTACACCCCGGCGTCTGTAGACCCGAGACGGCGTGCGATTTTAGTCGGTTCAAGCCCGACATAACCGCCCCCGCTGGCCGGCGGGGGGTATTAGAAGGGATTTCCGCACAAAAAAAAAGGTACGGTATACGTTTTTTTAAAGTTCTATCTCCAAAATAATTATTTACTCTCGGTACCTTTTTTTTTTTTTTTTTTTTTTTTCGTGCGGAAATCCCCTCGGATACCCCCCCGCCGGCCAGCGGGGGCGGTTATGTCGGGCTTGAACCGACTAAAACCGCACGCCGTCTCGGGTCTGCAGACGCCGGAGTGTAAGGTTGCCCATAGAGCATATCCCTCGCACTTACTCTCGGTACCTACTTCAAATTTGAAGACACAGAACGAGTGCCAATACTGTGATTGACTAGGCTATAGTCTTGGGTATTCGTATTTTTTATGGCTAATAAGTAGTTTTATTTTACACTAACGGGAAGTATTTTACATATTATGTTGAATAATTTAGAATAATCGTCTTTATATTTAGCCTTCGTTTTTTTGGATACTAACAGTTTGAAAAATCGAATCTATAGCTCCTCTAATTTAAGTTTTAAAGCGATGTATAGAATGCCCTGGAATAATATCTATATAACATAACATAACATAAACTCACGTCTATATCCCCGAAGGGGTAGGCAGAGGTGCTAGCACCCACATTTCGCCAGTTTTAATATATATTATAAATTAATATAAAACAAAGTCGTGTTAGTGATGACAGGGATAAAGTCAAGAACGGGTGGACCGATTTTCATTATCTTTGATTTTTTAGATTTGTCTCTGCCTATACTGTGCATTTTTTTTGTGGAAATTGCCACGGTTTCCCCTCCGCCGGCCAGAGTGGCTGGTTATGTCGGATTTGAACCGACCAAATTCTCAATCCGTCCGGTCTTTAATGCCGGGGCACAAGGAGACATTCACGACATAAATTCAGCTGATATGTAACCAATAAACTGGCGAAACGTGGGTGCTAGCACCTCTGCCTACCCCTTCGGGGATATAGGCGTGAGTTTATGTTATGTTATGTAACCAATATAACTTGATTCTAAGGCAGAACAAAGCGACAAAGCTAGTTGTTATTATTTAATATACTTTTATCTACATATAAACTCAGGGATGTATGTCCTCAAGGAGCTGGTAGTGACATGTTATCATTTTTCTATCAATCGATTGAAATTACACGCTTTGAGAATGCATTTGGTACTGAATTGGGTTCGGGGTACGAGGGAAATGCCTTATTGGCCTCTTTACATCCCGGCGTCTGAATACCCCAGATGGAGTGCGGTTTTAGTTGGTTCAAGCCCGACATAACCTCCCCCGCCGGCCCGAAGGGATTGCCGCAAAAAGGTAGGGATTGGGCTCCAGGAGGAGAAAGCGTACTAGTGGACCTTTGGGAACTTTTAATACAACCTGGGATATGGTATTTGGCGGTAATATCTATAGTTCACTGAGGGCCAACTCTCGTAATAAAAATATGTTCAAATTCTCAATATCTTCAACTAAATTATGATACAAATACACCTTTTCATTTAAAAAAAGGCGTTCTCGTAACAAAATTTTATTGAAAATATTGATAATTTTGTTACGAGAACGCCTTTTTTTAAATGAAAAGGTGTATTTGTATACACCTTGTAACACCTTTTTGGACATTTGGATGATCGAGACTAGATTAAGACTGAATCTTGAACATCTTTTTATTACGAGAACTGGCCCTCTGGTCTCTCTCTTCACCTAAAAATAAGATATGTGTTTCATAATTAGCTGCGGTATCAGCTAATGGATGTTTAATTAAAATAGGTAGGTTTATGGTCGAAAGTGGCAAGTGTGAGCAGCGTTTAACGAGCTGGGTATAAATTACAGCAGGATGAACGACACGCCCCGCGTGGTTTGCCTCAGGCGATAGGGCTGGGGAGATGTCGATAAAAACTGTATCTGTAGGAGGAATGAATGTCGATAAAAATTAGGAGCTGCTCATTTGTATCGTGTTGTATTGCTATTCGATGTAGTCGGAGTCAAATGGTGAAAATTTGATTTAGCGTCTGCAGCGTAACATATGTGCTGTTGCCAACAAACGCTTACCATCAGAAGAGTCGTACGTGTGTTTGAATCTTAACCGAGTTTAAAGTTAAAACACACTTTCTAGATTTATTATTCTCAAGTAACTAGAAGGCTCTGAAAACCAGTTATTTCACGGCTGATTCATGCAATTGACCTCTAGAATCCTTAGATTATGTTTACATCAGTTTATAGAATCAGAGTACAGAATAGTGTAACCCTCACATGGTGCAACCAATTCCATTCAGGACTATGCAGTCCAGCGAATCTGTTCTTTGCCGTACCATAAATACTTGGAATTTTTTACCAGCATACATGTTTGCTTCT